>JAEAOA010000754.1:112500-772500 GCA_016746295.1 Potamilus streckersoni
GTTTGAGTATTTATTACTTGTTGAACATGGGACCTGATCACTGTATAACCTCCTAACTCTCAACTATAGCAGTAGTTCTTTTGTAGTGTACAAAAAGAAAAACCATTGTTACATTTACTTTGGTAGTCAGATCTGTTAGGATTCAGTTAATTGCAAAAATTTTTGAAGTTTGCATCTTAATTACATGGAGACAGAAATTCAGACATATAGGAACTTGCTCACTACTGTTACTTTGTGTCAGCTACTGATAAGCAGTGTATGGTTAAAACTTAGACATATGGGATGCAAAATTTGTTGTGCATTCATTCTATGATTTATTTAAAAAAATCTACAATCTCTTAGTTCAGCAGGATGAGGTCTTTTAATAAGCTGCTACAGAGTTATTATAATAAAATCTTACATTTAGATTAATAATGAAAAAATTAATTTAAATTTGTTGCTGTCAGTTAGTTACCATTATCTTAAGTTATTTAAAGTGTGAAATGTGTTGTGTTCAGGAATTGGTAAAGTGCAGTTCTTTCAATTGAATTTGGAAATTTTTCAGTGACTTTAACATAGTGACTGAAAACAGGTTTCTGCTAAGTGAAGGTTAACTTGGTCTAAATGCTTAGCCTCAGTAAATGTTTCCTTTGCTGGTAATTTACATTTTCTAAAAAAAAGTGTTAGAAATTTGGGGGAAATAAATGTTTGCATGCTATTTACGAAAGATCGATGTCATAAATATAGCACTGTATAAGTGTTATATTCATGATCCGATTCCATGATCTGATTTTAATATTTACCAAAAAATCACCTCAAGTTAATTCCAATAAAAAATTTACAATTGGTCACATACTAGAGAAAAGTAAAATGAAGAAAAGAACCCAAATAATTTTAATGCCAATCTCATTTTCTTCCAGGTATACCAACTGGTGCAACTGGGCTTCATTTCAGTGTCTGCCACTTCCTAGTGATGAAGGTAAAGAATTAATGCACACTCAATAATATCATAAATAATGACCCAGACTTATTTTGAGACAGTGAGATAATAGGTTGTGTAGATAATTGTTGTAATTTTATGCTGAATAAATTGTACATCCAGGTAGCACTTCATTCAGATATCTGATAGAAAAGTCTGGAAATGTGGCCTCTGGACAGGTTTTATTTTACTGTAATGATGATGATGATGACATGACGACGATGATGATGATGATAAAGATTCCTCCTTTGTTATTAAATAGATGCAATTTAGGATCTTTTACATAACATTCTTACACATCTATAAATATACCATTTCATTTTTTAGTTATGACATTGTAACACATACGTAAATGTTACATGATTTTTAGTTGGTTATGAAATTGTAACACATATGTAAATGTTACATGTTTTTAGTTGGTTATGACATTGTTACACATATGTAAATGTTACATGTTTTTTAGTTGGTTATGACATTGTAACACATATGTAAATGTTACATGTTTTTTAGTTGGTTATGACATTGTAACACATATGTAAATGTTACATGTTTTTTAGTTGGTTATGACATTGTAACACATATGTAAATGTTACATGTTTTTTAGTTGGTTATGACCTTCTAATACATCAACAAATGTAGCATCTGTTTTGATTGGTTGAACATCCTGCAGTAAAATTCACAATATACTTTTGGGAACTTTGACACCATTATCATGCCATAGCTGTCCATGGTATGAAGTGCTACCAATAATTACATTTTCTGTAATTTTTTGACAGACTTAATGTTCTGAATGACATGAATAATTACATTTTTTTTAATTTTTAGACACACTTTATGTTGTGAAGTGCCATGAATAATTACATTTTTGACAAACTCCATGTTGTGAAGTGCCATGAATAATTACATTATCTGTAATTAATGACACACCATGTTTTGAAGTGCTATGAATAATTGTTTTCTGTTATTTCTTGGCACACTCCATGTTATGAAGTGAATAGTTTATTTTATTTCTTGACACAGTTTATAAATCTTTCAGAATAGGGATAACAGTATTATCTGTTCTTATCTGCTTACTTTGGTGATTGATGTTGCCAATTCTACATTTTTGTCAGCTCTTCTACTCCCTCTTTGATGAAATTATATCTGCAACTTTATGAATTCTAATTTATGTTAGTAGATACATACAGTTAAGAGCTTATGTGATGGCCTGTTATCCATTGTCTGCATTCCCTTTGCTAGCACAAGTTTGTTATTGCCATTCCTATAAAGAACTAGTAGGATTGCCCAGAAAATTTACATACACATTATTTCCATGGTCTGTTTGGTCCTTAATGACAATGATGCAATTTGAACACTTTGAAAATCTTATTATCACTCCTTCTCATTAATGGATCATTATAAAATTGTATGGTTTGCGATAAAAGACTTCTTACAATGTTTTGTTTGTCACCAGTAGAAATGGTTCCAATATATTCACATCAGCTGCCATCTTGGAAATCTTGTTACTTCTCTTCCTCGATTTAAGTCATATCTACATGGGGTTTTCACCAGAAGACGTGTTATGGTGTCTGATTGTTACTAAACCAAACTTATGCAAATCTGACAAAATGGCATCTTGAGAATCATATTATTGTTTTTGCTACTCTGTCCAGATGGAAAGTCATGTTGAAAAGGTTTTCACTAGAAGAATTATTATCTCAAATTGGTCCTATATGAAAATGGTGCTTGTTATTTATAAAACTATCATGATGGTAATTTTTATGTATTGTTATTGCATGATGGTCATCTTGATGTATTGGTATTCATGATGGTCATCTTGATATATTGTTATTCATGATGGTCATCTTGATGTATTGTTATTCATGATGTTCATCTTGATGTATTGTTATTCATGATGGTCATCTTGATGTATTGTTATTCATGATGGTCATCCTTATGTATTGTTATTGCATGATTGTCATCTTGATGTATTGTTATTCATGATGGTCATCTTGATGTATTGTTATTCATGATGGTCATCTTGATGTATTGTTATTCATGATGGTCATCCTTATGTATTGTTATTCATGATGGTCATTTTGATGTATTGTTATTGCATGATTGTCATCTTGATGTATTGTTATTCATGATGGTCATCTTGATGTATTGTTATTCATGATGGTCATCTTGATGTATTGTTATTGCATGATGGTCATCTTGATGTGTTGTTATTCATGATGGTCATTTTGATGTATTGTTATTGCATGATTGTCATCTTGATGTATTGTTATTCATGATGGTCATCTTGATGTATTGTTATTGCATGATGGTCATCTTGATGTGTTGTTATTCTTGATGGTCATCTTGATGTATTGTTTTTATGATGGCCATCTTGACATATTGTATTGCATGATGGTCATTTTGATGTATTGTTATTCATGATGGTCATCTTGATGTATTGTTATTCATGATGGTCATCTTGATGTATTGTTATTGCATGATGGTCATTTTGATGTATTGTTATTCATAATGGTCATCTTGATGTATTGTTATTGCATGATGGTCATTTTGATGTATTGTTATTCATGATGGTTATCTTGATGTATTGTTATTCATGATGGTCATCTTGATGTATTGTTATTCATGATGGCCATCTTGATATATTGTTATTGCATGATGGTCATTTTGATGTATTGTTATTCATGATGGTCATCTTGATGTCTTGTTATTCATGATGGTCATCTTGATGTCTTGTTATTCATGATGGTCATCCTTATGTATTGTTATTGCATGATGGTCATCTTGATGTATTGTTATTCATGATGGTCATCTTGATGTATTGTTATTGCATGATGGTCATCTTGATGTGTTGTTATTCTTGATGGTCATCTTGATGTATTGTTTTTTATGATGGCCATCTTGACATATTGTATTGCATGATGGTCATTTTGATGTATTGTTATTCATGATGGTCATCTTGATGTATTGTTATTCATGATGGTCATCTTGATGTATTGTTATTGCATGATGGTCATTTTGATGTATTGTTATTCATGATAGTCATCTTGATGTATTGGTTTTCATGATGGTCATCTTGATGTATTGTTATTCATGATGGTCATCTTGATGTATTGTTATTCATGATGGTCATTTTGATGTATTGTTATTGCATGATGGTCATCTTGATGTATTGTTATTCATGATGGTCATCTTGATGTATTGTTATTCATGATGGTCATCTTGATGTATTGTTATTGCATGATGGTCATCTTGATGTATTGTTATTCATGATGGTCATCTTGATGTATTGTTATTGCATGATGGTCATTTTGATGTATTGTTATTCATGATGGTCATCTTGATGTATTGTTATTCATGATGGTCATTTTGATGTATTGTTATTGCATGATGGTCATCTTGATGTGTTGTTATTCATGATGGTCATCTTGATGTATTGTTATTCATGATAGTCATCTTGATGTATTGTTATTCATGATGGTCATTTTGATGTATTGTTATTGCATGATGGTCATCTTGATGTGTTGTTATTCATGATGGTCATCTTGATGTATTGTTATTCATGATGGTCATCTTGATGTATTGTTTTTTATGATGGCGATCTTGACATATTGTATTGCATGATGGTCATTTTGATGTATTGTTATTCATGATGGTCATCTTGATGTATTGTTATTGCATGATGGTCATCTTGATGTGTTGTTATTGCATGATGGTCATCTTGATGTATTGTTATTCATGATGGTCATCTTGATATATTGTTATTCATGATGGTCATCTTGATGTATTGTTATTCATGATGGTCTTCTTGATGTATTGTTATTCATGATGGTCATCCTTATGTATTGTTATTGCATGATTGTCATCTTGATGTATTGTTATTCATGATGGTCATCTTGATGTGTTGTTATTCATGATGGTCATCTTGATGTATTGTTATTGCATGATGGTCATCTTGATGTATTGTTATTCATGATGGTCATCTTGATGTATTGTTATTCATGATGGTCATCTTGATGTATTGTTATTGCATGATGGTCATCTTGATGTGTTGTTATTCATGATGGTCATCTTGATGTATTGTTATTCATGATGGTCATCTTGATGTATTGTTATTGCATGATGGTCATCTTGATGTATTGTTATTCATGATGGTCATCTTGATATATTGTTATTCATGATGGTCATCTTGATGTATTGTTATTCATGATGGTCATTTTGATGTATTGTTATTCATGATGGTCATCTTGATGTATTGTTATTCATGATGGTCATCTTGATGTATTGTTATCACTATTTCTGAATGCATGGTCATATTGGTATGTGGTTTTCACCGAAAGACTCTTCATGGTGTCTAGTTTGTACCAAATGAAAATGGTACCAGTCTTGCATCCAATATTTCCAGCACAGCAGCAAATTTGAAAGTCTTGTAGCTCAAGACTATCAGAAATAGTTTCAACACTTTGCAGTTCAAATTAAGAAAAGGTCTTATTTGAATTTCTGAAAAATGTTTCTGGGCAGGAGAGAATCAGACCCTGTTGTTTATCCATTGGGTTTATTTGAGGATTTCTTAATAATTGTACATTTTAGGAGAAAAGATGTTTGTGGTTTGTATGATATCTTAAATAAAAATGTTCATTACTCAAACAAATCTGAGTCTGTAATAATTATGGTTGAACACATAAAAGCACATGATATTCCAGATCTGCTGTTGTACAATGCACTGGCAGATCTAGGTTAATGTAGCTTGTTATTAGTAATCAGCAGAACAAACAACAAAGATGCTTATCTGGTGTTACATTGTGTGACAACAAATTAGATTTGTGTTTTTGCAGTTGGACGTAATTTATAATTGAGTACTTATGGTAAAGACATTGAGTTGATTGTACAACTCTGCTTAAACTTTATTTATTTTGCATCAGTTGTGAAAAACAAGTTTTTACAACTTGTAGAATATGTTCTTGATGACTCAGATACCAGCTTTATATGTCTTTGTAGAATTTATGGCTCAGAATTAGCTTGATTTGTAGTCATTGTAGAATGCACTCTTGATATCTCAGATTTCACTCGACATGGTTCATTTAGAAAATGTTCTTGAAAGGGTATATGTCAGCTTGATTTAGTCTTTGTAATTCATAGCTTACCTGTCAGCTTGATATGGTCATTGTAGAATGTATTCTGGATGACTCAGATACCACCTGACATGTCAGCTTGATGTGGGCTTGTAGAACAAGTTCTTGATGGCTTATGTGTCAGCTTCAAATAGTTGTTTTAGAATGTGTTCTGAATGGCTTTGATGTCACCTTAATGTGGCCTTTGTAAATGTGTTCTGGATGGCTCAAATGTCTGCTTTTTGTAGAATTTGGTTTGGATGGCGGAGATGTCACCTTGATGTGGTCATGGATCAAATACTTGCAGGCTAAGATGTCACTTTGATGTGGTCATGGATCAAATTCTTTCAGGCTGAGAGGTCACCTTGATGTGGTTATGGATCAAATAATTTCAGGCTGAGATGTCACTTGGATGTGGTCATGAATCAAATTCTTGCAGGCTGAGAGGTCACCTTGATGTGGTCATGAATCAAATTCTTGCAGGCTGAGAGGTCACCTTGATGTGGTTATGGATCAAATAATTTCAGGCTGAGATGTCAATTTGATGTGGTCATGGATCAAATAATTTCAGGCTGAGATGTCAATTTGATGTGGTCATGGATCAAATAATTTCAGGCTGAGATGTCAATTTGATGTGGTCATGAATCAAATTCTTTCAGGCTGAGATGTCAATTTGATGTGGTCATGGATCAGATTCTTTCAGGCTGAGATGTCAATTTGATGTGGTCATGGATCAGATTCTTTCAGGCTGAGATGTCAATTTGATGTGGTCATGGATCAGATTCTTTCAAGCAGAAATGTCACCTTGATGTGGCCTTTTGAGTAAGGAGTAAACAGAGTCATATACACAAGGGTTCAGCCCCAGGACATCAGAGGTGCAAAGTGAGCAAGTTATTATTTTACTGTCCAGGTTACAAAGTTCTTTTTATAGCAATTGTCTTTCAAAATAGCTGAACTGTATGGTCATGCAACAGTTACAACTTGTAGTTATTTTGCAGCATACAAGTCAGAAGATTACAAGGGTGTATTACTTAAAACAGACCCTCAGGATGATAGAGTTGATCATTTCCAGCAGTACTATAAACCTTGCCAGCTGACTGTTCTTGAGGACCTGTACTGCTCTGCGATGGCTCACTCTATCAGGTAGTACATAACAGTTAATTGTGTGATTTAATATTTGCTCTTGGATTCACACTTCTGCCAAAGCGTATCTTAAGCTTTTTCACATTGTTTGAGCTGATTATTCATGTATTAGGATCTTAGAATTTTGAAGTATAAAGGAGCTATTAAAATTAAAACTCAGTATAAAAAGTGATAGTGATGAGTGTAAACTAGTGAAAGCTTGTTTCATACCTTGTATGTAATAAAACATTGTATATAGCAAAAATTTCTGTGTAGTATCTGACAGAAAAAAAATAGTTAAAAATGCCAAACCTGAAAATTTAACATTCAGATTAAAAACATTTGGCAATTCACAACAATTGGAGGTTGTAAACATTTGTTCCTATAAAACAAATTGATTAATACCTGTAATAGAGTAAAGCATATTTTATGTTGTTATTTTGTCCTTTAATCTTTACCAGTTTCATTTCCTCAGAATAACTGAATTGTCCATGATCTACAGTTGCCAAACTGTATGGATGGCTTGCACATCAGGTAAGGAGAAACCCTTTGATTTTGGGGTCAAAAGGTTAAAGGTCAAGGTCAATGGTGGAAAGAAAAAAATTTGCACAATAACTTTTGCTCCCCACCATATACAGTTCACAAAACTTGTTGATCACTTGCATTTATGGTAAGGATTAACTCTAAGGAATTTTTGGTTCAAAGATCAAATGTGAAGGTCACCTTGATTGAAGGAAGAAAATTGGTTTCCACACAATAACATTAGTTCTCAATAACAAATCTGGACTCCACTTTATACATCTAGATCAAACTTTGTATTGCTGTATCCAGAAATATAAAAAAAAGAAGAGAAAAAAATAATCCAAAGAAAGCAAAAATGTTTAACATTCATAAGTTGAAAAAATTTACACAAAAAATAACATTGTATTTGAAATTGAACTGTCAAATATATGACTATAGTTTGAAAGCAAAAAAGCATAAAGCTTAGTATTATATCTTTATTTTCTTTTTAAATTTAAGTTAATAATTTAAAAGGTGTCCCACAACTTATGACCTGAAAAAAAATGTGTTCCAGTACATATAGTGCACAAAATAATTAATTAAAAATTTAATTTAAGACATCACAACCAATACAGTGGCCCAACATATATATATATATATATATATATATATATATATATATATATATATATATATATATATATATATATATATATATATATATATATATATATATATATATAGTAAATACAGTATGTACAACATTATTCATTGGTAGAGTAGCAATTGTCTAACATTTTGTTCTTTTTTTAACTTTGATTAATTATTATCTCATAATTTGAACAAAGTTCAGGTGAGAACCTTTTTTCCCACTGCTGCATTGTTTTTTGCTTGGTTAATTATGCAGTTTATTGGCTAATTGTGTTTTGGTGATTGTGTGAGCAACAATATGCAGAATACATTGAAAATGAACAAATCAGGCTTGGTGGCTTTATTGTTCATGGATTAATAGTTGTTGTTGTGGGGTAATAATAAGCTTAACACTTACCAGCTGATATCTTAAAAAATTAATTTAGATCAAGGTGCAGTGATTGACTACTGACACATTTTAAATGAACATTCACAAATAGAAATGCATAACATTTTATTCAAATAAAGAAAGATGCAGTCATGCAACATTTTTTTTCAAGAATAGAACACATTTTGATGAATTATAAAATCAAACTCTTGCTTATTTTGACACAAAATATAAAAATTAGGCTAAATTATCATCAAATTTGGAGTGCCATAACAATTTGTACATTAGCTCTTCTCCAAAATTATAATGAATTTGTTGCATAATAATTTTTGTACTTTGAAAATAAAAATGCATTTTTCCATGTATGGAAATAATAACATGTTAAATCTGAATTCATGATATAATGAAGCATGCTGTTCAGTTTTGGTACACAATACAGTTGAGAAGCGTCCACTGCATTATATTGAGGTAGAGCTATATTTCATTAGCATTAACAACCACTATTCTGCTTATCTCCCCATTTTGTGATATACATGCATTGATTGTGACACATATTAAAAGTTGTCATGTTTATCTAATTCACCCAAACTTCTGTTTAATGTACCGGTCTGTAAAGGGTCTGTTGAATTGAGTTGATTGGGACCAACTTGTTTTAGTAATCCATAACATTAGTGATCAGTCTTAGAGTTTTTAAATTATATCAAGACCATCAAGATTGTATTTTTGGAAACAAGCATATTGTTTAGGTAGTCAGCAGAATAAAATTACTGGTGTTTCAGTTTCCAAAATTTTTCTTATTCTGAACATTTACATTTTGTTTTACTAATTTTCCTGTAGGAATTTCATGCCAAAGTCAGCTATGGATTTCAGTCCATTTACACGCAGGATTATCGAAAGAAGTAAGGAAGTAAAGTAAGTGACATTATTATTTTTTTGCAATAAATGTGTTACTGTTATGGTTACAAATTTAGTGTATATATATATATATATATATATATATATATATATATATATATATATATATATATATATATATATATATATATATAATTAATCTTATCAGACAGCATAGACCCAGATCTGCCAGGATATTATGTGATCTACAAGTTGAGAGTCTTTCCTTTGAGGGAAATAATATTGGCTAATAATTCTAAAATTATGGTATGTTGTACAATAAAGAGTCCATTGTCTGGACATAAGTTATGAAGACATTAGGATTATGCAGATAGATCATAGTGGCTGAAGGAGTGTTCTCTATTTAGAAGATTTATTGTGTCACGCACACATACATGCATGCACACACACACACAAGTATATGTGAAAGTGTAGTAGCTCCGAGTTTAACATACTCAACTTACTACCAGCAAGGTCTGGGTTCAAATCCTGCCCAGACTAGGTTGGGCCAGCCATTATGCTGTGTCTCTGGGCAAGATACTTACTCAAAAAGCTTCAGCACATTATATCTTCAGTATGCGAATATGCTGTTAACACATTATCCTCTGGAGGTTTTTGTCGTTTTTGCCTGAAATGCGATTAGGAAACATTTTGAAGGCAATTTCTGAACACATTCTAATACATCGACCTCCAAGAGATTTTTGATTAACTGAATGCCTAGTTGGGTTAGAAACTTTGTTTTTTATTGGCTATTTTGCCCTTGCATGAACAGAATGTAAAAAATGGAAGTTTTTTTTTTTTTTTTTTCTTGCTTAACAGACCCATCATTTTCGTATCAAGACCACTCAATATTCCAAATGCCCATCTTACCCTACTTTTTGCAAAGGTTTACCTGTCTGTGTGTAGTTCAGACTGATCTGTCTTACAACTGAGACCAAAAAGTCTAAAATCTGGACACAAAATCGGATTTTGGCCTTTTGTGCATTTTGGGTGGAAAAAACTTGGGTCCAAAATATTAGGTTTTTTCTCTCTATTTTGTAATGCAAATAGAACATCTATATTATTTGGTATCATTGTAAAACTACATATGTCTACCTTTCTATAATACCACCCACTTTAGTGTATCATACATGACCTTGATGCTACAGAGCTCGGAATTAGGCTACCATCTCCTGCTGCATAAACATGGTGCCAGATGTTAATGTGTTAAAACAATATCAATAAATCAATCAATTCATCAAGTTCCTCATTTTCTTTTGAGTTTGGGTAGTTTAACATGCAAATGAAATAGAAGATATTAAAACAGGCTTAGACTGTGCATATTAGGCAGTTCTCTCATTAATGTTGGGACTCCAATACACTTTCATAATTGATCATCAGATTGTGCTGATTTATTCATGATCACAGAATAATCAGTTTTCTCCACATGGTATATGCCAAAATGGATATTTTTGAAATAGGTTAAGTCCAAAATGGCAGGAATGGTGCATACATAAAACTGAATTTTGGCCAAAGTCAGTCACAGAAATTGTTATCAGGCAATTGGTCATTTAACTGGAAGGACCATTGCCTAACCAAATTGATTAATAAGATTAGCTCTAACTCTTGCTTATTTAATAATCTTGATTATTTGTAACAAGTCACTCCTTTACATTTAACTTTAACAAATGTACAGGACCAATAAATTTAAAGTAAAAAATGTGATACTTTGTTTAATGGTATAAACATTTGGTATACAATTAAATATTGTAATGCATCCTTGCCAATGTTATAAATGCATAGAGTTAGAATATTATGCAGAGACCATGTCTTTATCCAGGTATTTAGAATTTTGTCAAGTGCATCTACCTGTATAAAGTAGACATTCAAGTGGGAGCTGCATCGTCCACAATCTGCAGTGGTATAATGCAGAGGTAGATTTGGTCTAAACAGTTTGTTCCAAATCATAACAAAGACAGAACAGCATAGACCTTGATCTGCAAGAGCACCATGTAACTGCAGATCTTAGCCTTTGCTAAGGAAGAAGTGGCCATATATCCTGCATACAGGTCTCGGACACCAGAGGTCCTAGGTTTAAATCTCACTTAAGAAACTGTTTTACATCCATTTTCATTGTTGGAGGATATGATGCTAAAGTGGTGTTCAGACATTAAAAAGCAGTTTTCTGTGTAGGAAGTCATACAAAATGCAAGTAAATGCACCCTCCTACAGTATTAGAGTTTTTGTCTCTTGCTGCTACAGAGCTTCTTCCCATATCACAGAGTGTGCATAAACACACCTGCCTATACTATTCTGTGTATCATGGTGACCTGCATGTAACAGAACAGAGGTCACCCTTGAACAGATCAGAAGATTTGCCAAATTTGGTCAAGAGTTCTGACTTTAAATCAGGAGGATTTTCTGTGATCAGAGTTTTGGCATTCAAATTAACAAAAATACAACTCTTGAACAAATTTCCTATTTCTAGAATAAAATATACACATCATCTCATAACATTTGTCCTTTGACAGCAACTTGTTTCCTTTCATACTGTCCATAAAAGTAGGACAATCTTTTTATCCTTTTTTAGTAGATAGTTGGCTGGATTAAATTTGTGGCAGTCCACATCATTGTTGATCTCAACATATTGGAGATGATGTATCAGTTTTCGATCTTGACTTCCACTGGATTTGACCTGAATTTTCCTTTCAATAGAAAATGTTCTTTAAAAGTCAGCTTTGGAATTGTGGCAATGTTAATAAAACTATATTGATTGCACCAAGAAGTTTATATTGTTTGTTGCCTGTGTTGGGAATTGGTTTGCTGTCAGCCTGCCAAAAAAGCTAGAGCTTGGACCTCTCTGGGTTGAATTGTGAAGTTCTTCTTAAAACCAATGTCAGAGGAATGGCAATATGCATACTCCTGTCCCTTTAAGCTTGATTCCAACCAAAGAATTTCTGGTTCCATCTATTATTGAATTTTATATGCTATTTTGGTTGTTTTGTTTGGGTGTTTTAACATGTTTTGATATACTGACAGATTTTAAATACTGAAGTCAGACTGATCTGTTTAATACCACATGACCTTTGTAATAATGACTAACCCAACAATAATCCATTAATGTCATTAATCCTTTCTGAACTGCTTCTAATCACTTTTAGTTTAATCCATCTGGCTCTAAATTAACCCTGATAAAAAATCCAATTAATGTTTATTGTTTTATTCTGCTTGAGCTTTTTTAGTAAATCCTACTATAATTCCTTAATATCATTGTTTCTTTGTCTGACTATACCTCCCCATTTGTTTGCACCTCCTACTGATTTCAATAACGGAAATCCTTAATGTGAAAAAAGTGCATAGAATTTAATCAATTCATCCATTGATTTATAATTTCTAAATGAATGTAACCAGAATGGCTCTAACCCTGGCAATCTCTGCGCCTTTCATGTTTAATGGACATTCCATACTAACACGGCACCATGTTGCATACAATATAGGCAAGGTGTTTTCCTCAGACAACATTGTGATGTAGTTCATCCTATTTGATAACTGCTGGATAATTCTGTAAATTACCATAATGTTGAGAGTTTAGAGTTATATCCTTTGCACACATGTACATAGAAATTACACCATTTGTTAAATCCATGTATATTTGTAATTGTCATTATTTTCCTTTGCTTGATTCAGCATTGTAAATATCGGAAGCAGATGACATAGTATATGTCTTCTACGTATATGTATGTGTTGTCATGCATACACCCCATTGCTAAAAATGGAATTATCCAGGAACTAGAAATGACTGATGCACAGGGTTGTCTTTTACACTGAAAACTTCTGTTTGGAATGAAATGTGCAGGCAATAAATGGTGTTAGGGTCCCACCTGGCATAATCAGGTTTGAAATTATAAATCAGTAAATGAACTAAGTTCTGATTATCTTTTATCTCGTTTCTGCTTTTTGTCTTTTAAATTGGTAGTGGGGTAGAAACAAATGGGGAGGTATATTCATACTCTAATTTACTACTGATCACACATATGTTGAATGTTGAATTGGTAATTAAAGTGTCATTCTTTTATAATACACTTGAAGTTCATATTTATACAGGACATTTTTAGGATGTGAAAAAATTTTATGTTCTGGAATTTTTGTAGAAATTATTTTGAGTACTCTTAAGATTTCAATGAGTGAAGGAAGACACCACGCATCATAGCAGGAAAACCCTCCTAACCAGGAGGTTTATCTATATGTAGTGTGGCAGTAATTGTAGAAAGATGATGGGTGAATGTTGCGAACATGTAGATACCATCTATCAGAGAATTTTGATTATAAATGTACCTTAAATCTTATCTGACCTCTGCACAGGTCATCTGCACATCACAGGCGTACTAGTCATTTCCATGTTTCACATGGTGGATCATGGAGGTTAGTTGTATTTCTGCATCCCTTATCTATACTGTAAGCAGATTTTAACCAAATATCTTATCAAGTTCACAACTTATCCAGCTTATGATTCCTTCATATCCTTCTTTAAAAAAATGCTTCCCAGAAATCTGCTGATGTCATGCATCATGTATGCCTTTGATTCTATTGAACCTATGCACATCACAAGTTTTGATATATTTGAGAACAGTTGCTAAAAAAAAGATGGTGTAGTAACATATAATAAAAAAAACAGATTTGGTAATGAATATGTAGATAGAACCTACTACTGCGTTAACCAAGATCTACAGTAACAAAACTTGTCCATCAGTTTGTATGTCTGTCAGGAATATATTGATGTGTATGCTTTTGAACAGATCTCTTACAAAATAACTTACGTATGGCATATGAGTTACTCATCACTTATAAAATGTTTGTAAAGTTTTGCTTGCATATAATTTTTATAAGGAATGTATAGGTGAATGCTTGTGATTTTATTTAAATTAGGCATTTTGCTTATAATTGACTTATTATATTAAGTGAAACATTGTTAAATGTGTTAGCTTATTAAACTTACATATGAAATAATGAAATGTGAGTCATGCATTTACAAGTGATGCTTCAATTATTAACGAAATATGAGTCATTCATCTACTAAAAGTATCCAGGTGAGACATTCACTCAGTGCACTTACACATGATGGAAGTGAAATGTGGGTCATTTACATACTACAGTTGCATATAATGGAAGTGAAATGTGGGTCATTCGTGTTCAACAGTTACATGTGATGGAAGTGAAATGTGTATCATTCACTTACTGCATTTAAACATGATAGAAGTGAAGTAAGGGTAATACACTTTCTATAAGTGTCCAAAGTGAAATGTGAGCTATTAAGTTACTATACTTCAACATGATATAAATGAATTCCTGTTAATTGTATGAATTTTGGTAATAAATCCAAGACTTCTTCCACCGAGGGCATGACAAGAAGTCATCACAAATGTAAGTCATCAGTTCAGTAAAATGTAGATATGAAAATCGCTTTTACTAAGTTTTGAACTTAGATCTCCCACACCATTTAAGTAACAGTCAATGAAATATCTTCAACAAATAGCCTGCCTTTTTGAATCACGACTTTAGAAGCAGCTCTTTCAAAATAAGGCATTACTTCAGATAGAACAAGCAAAGTGAGAACCATTAATATAGCTTAATCCCTGAATAATAAATAAAAATTTTCTTTAAAACATGTGTCTACCTGGGCAGAATCTGTCATCATCAATTACTACTGGGTTTGAAAGATGATTTTGATTTGGCCAGTACAGCTGGCAGCTGTTTAGGTTTTTTTTTCAAAATCTAATGGCTTGTCTTCCTTCATGTAATTGAATGTAGTTTCAGAAAATGATTATTAGCTTGTGAACCCTAGGATATCAAACCCCTCTCCACAAAAAATGTCATAGGGAGCAAGTGTAGGAATGTTCCATATGCAGACTGCTGTGATTGAAATTGTGGAAAGATGATACCAAATCTTAAATTATGATAGTATTATCCCCTGAAATCAGCTGAGCTCTGGATTTGGGAAGCTGTGCATTTTTAATGGAAAAATGAATAGTTTCTCCTTTTATTATAAAAAATAACAATGCCTATGAACTATACTTATATTCAACTCATAAATTCTTGTACTGCCTGCAAATTACTCATATTTCACTTATTAGTGAAATATTAGTGGTGTTGTTATGGGGTTTAATAGCATTTTTCAGCACATGATAGTTTTTACATGGTAGTCAGTATAACTGGCAGAGAAAGAACCTGTGAAAACCCCTGGGAAGAATCATTGAGCCATGCAAAGCTAGTGGCAAGCTTTCCCATGAACCCACATTGACTGAACCCAAGCATATGACCCATGCTTATAGAGATGGTAGTGATCTTTAACAGTGGGCACTTTGGACCACTCAGTTACTTGTAAGTGAAATGTTGTTGAAGCATGGATTAATATTGTATTACTTGTACATCATCACTAATATAAATTATTATTAACTTTCAAGTGATATACAGTTCTATTTCAAGGGTATAAATATCATTAAATGATTTAATAGATAGTTTACTTAGTCCATAGTTGTTTATTATATTGTGATAAATGATAATGTGCCAAATTAGTTTTAGTGAACTAAACAGTTTTACATTTGCATCAAGCAACAATGACAGTGGAATTAGCCTTTGGTAACTGTCAGAGGGAAATCATGACTTACAAGTGTAGCAAGGGCAAGCAGTGTAAATTTTAATTTATTTCTAATGCAGCACAACCTTCAATTTCCAGTCACCTCACAACTAAATATGCATCTTATGTCTGGCTTATTTGTAGTTTCCCCCTCTGGTCCCTTTCCTTATATACTTTTACCTATTTCACTCATCCACATCCCTTGCACCAGCAAATTTGTCAGATTCTTTTCCTGCATGCTGTACAAAGGTTTCATTAGATAAAGCATGCATTTATCATAGATAAGCATTTATCATAGATAAGCATTGTTTTTAAAAATGCAGGGTAACTTTAAGCTCAGTTTTTAGCATTTAGAGGTGGAAGAAGATCAGAAGTTATGATACATCTAATGAAGGAACAAAATCCATTAAACCCAATCAGTCCAGATACTTTTCTCTCACGGATGAAGACTCATTGACAGTTGTAGATGGCTATAATCCACCATCCTACAATATTTACTTTCTTGCAAGTCGAGTTAAACTGCAAACAAAGATCCTGATCTGCCATAGCATAATGTGCCTGCAGATCAGGGTTTACTGTTGCTTGTTTTACTAATAAACTGCACAGACTCAGATCTGCTGGTGTATGATGGGTCTGTGCAGTTTGCATTGACTTATAGGTAAGTGTATATATTAAAATACAGTACTTTTTTTTCATCATGCATTGTGCTCATGTGAAGCTACTCCTAACCAGTCAGTGTATCATTTGGACTTATCTTACAGGTAAGTGTATATAGTAGTATACGGTACTTTTTCCATCATGCATTGTGCTGATGTGAAGTTACTCCTAACCAGTCAGTGCAGTTAGGAAGAGTTTCAAAATTAATCAATTATGAGACATATATTTTACTAGTTACCAGAATATGATATTAGCTTATTGATTTAGGCTGGGTACCAGTGAAAGATAAAGGATGAATTCCAACAAATGATTGTATCAAATAAAAATGGAGGAAATATGTTTTCAGACATTTTTGGGATGCTTAAGACTTAGAGAGTGAAACATTTAAATAAACAGGTTTAATGAACAAGATTTCAATTTCTTTTATATGAAATATACCATAAATCCACAAAACTTTCAACTTGTTTATGACTGAAAGGTATGGAATTTATGTTTTGTTTTATTTGAAGCAACATTTATGTTAATAATACAGAACTTTATAATAAAAATTGTATTACATCCAGTTTCCAAGGATAATTACATTCTTGTATATGTTCCTACTTTATTAAATTGAGATATATTATTATTATGGTGTTGTGTTTAGTGTTAAACTTGTGGGTTTGCAGATTTTATTACATTCATAAGGCATAAAAAATATGTGTTTCCAATCAGCCAACCATCCATATTTCTCATTGCTGACCCTAGCAATTCCCTCCACCAGTGGAAATAAAAAATTAAACAAACAATCCCACTATTGATTTGTGGATGTGGTTGAACTGATTTTGCCCAGTACTTTGAAACGTTTAAACCCCATCTCCAAAAATCCTTTGCAATAGGAAACTTATATTTGTTTTTAGGCCAAATTGTACATAAGTGTGTGTGTATGTGTGCTTGTGTGTGTGTGTGTGTGTGTGTGTGTGTGTGTGTGTGTGTTACAATGGTTTTCTGTGTTTACTGAAAAATTGAGTAGAACTACAACTACTTGTTATGTTCTATAGAATACCCATGTAAGCTGGGGCATTTGAGCCATATGAATAATTTCCCATCATTTCTCAACACAAGCATTTAACATTAAAGTAGTACATCAGTAGTGAACCATAGCTTTTTTCATTACTTTGTAACATAAATAACTCAGATATATCAAATTGTATCATATCATTTTCAGTCTGGTTGTGTTGTATATATCATACTGTATTGAATCCGATTCTATGCTATCTATACAGGTATTGCTTTACATCTGTTTATATTATATTATACTCTTCTTTTCCATCATTTTGCTATTTCCAAGTCAAGAAGTTAATCCCAACATCAGTGGCAAGGATTCAACGGCTTCAACAGCCTCAGCTGGATCAGAGGATGCCAGTAACAGCAGCAACAGTAGTCTAGAAATTGAGGGTGATATCACCATCTCCAACTGGAGTACAGATGAATCAGATGATTTCCATGAGATAGTGATAGACAAGAGTGTGGAGAGTGCATTTTGTAGACAAGATTCAGGGGTATATGGTCTGGAATTGAGGACACCCAATGATATAAATATCTATGAGAGGTAAATTAATGTTCTTTTCTGATACTTTATTTCTTTAACATTGATTACACAATTAGTTCTGCCAACTTATACTATGTATTCTCTATGGCTGAAGTGGAGATAATTGGATAACTTGGAGAAAACACTTTGGATGGGTCACCAATTACTTTAGCTCTCTTTAGAATGTGGAAATGATCCCCAAAATGGAAGTGCACTCTAAATTTGCGTTATGGCTGCCAGTGGCTCATATTGGCACACTATATCAGTTTTTTTCTTCAGATATCTTACTAGATTAATTAATAGATGCATTAATAGTACAACAAATATAGACCTCCCGAGCTTGTGAAAGTGCTGATGGTCATCATTACACCTAGGTGGAGGTCAGGGTAGAGTGACCTCCACTTGGACTGGCACAAAATCCCATTCATATAGCAGTTACTATTTCCATTTCTGCTAGGAAGCATTCCATTTTCATAGATTTTGTAAATTCAATATCCACTTGGGCATTTTCACCATTTGAGTGATTTAGAAGAGTTTTCTCACACAGAAAAGTGTACTCTGGCCATTTTGATAGTCTCCCATAGTGTCCATTGTACTTCATTCATTTTGGCTACAGTGTCAACCTTGTCTATGAATTCTCTTATGACATGCATGTAATTTCCATAGGCATTTTTTTATTTCAAAGTATCTTAAGAGCAAGTTTAGTATGATGTTTGATTGGTTTCCCATGTATATATTATTATTCTGCTTTGTATATTTAGAGGTTTCAGTACAGCGGGCAAGGGCAAGTACATGGGGTGTAAGCATTTTTAGTTAGAACTGAGGCCAACTTCTCTACTTGTACAAGTATTGTATGGCATGTAGTTTAGGCTGTACATGGCATATACTGCTGATGCCACCTCTATTGACACTTCACTCCCTGCCATCGAAGGTAGTTAGATTTTCATGAAATACTGTGGGCCAGCACCAGAAAGGTACAGCAACCCATTATGGCAAGTTATAGAGAATCAACACAGATATATCCCAGCACTGGCAGTGGTGATCTTCAATACCAGACTTGGGATGAAGCATCACATAGCAGCAGATTAATTCAGTGCCAGCACAATCTAAACCTATGCCTTCAGACCTTGATCCCAGTTATAGTGATATGTTTTCCCTGTTTAACCAATCCTGGCATGATCACACAGATTGCACCCAGACATTTGGCCATTACAGTTTCAGAATTGTCCTGACTCATATGTCAGTCATATCATGTATTCATTGCAGAAATTGAGTATGGATATTGATTTTCCTGGTGTACCCATTCACAGTGTTACAACATGGATAGCATATGGGCACCTGGTAATAACAGTCAGAGTACCAGATTTGACCTGAATGCCAACCATATGATGTATTTGGTATCAGCACTGATACAGATATAACTTTTCCCAGTATATCCATTTGCATCTGGCCATGACAGTTTCAGCACAGTGAACATCTCATGTTGTCCATTACTGTATCAGTGGAAGTGACCAGACAGTTCCAGGTTTCATCTTGATCTAGTACCATTTGCCCAGTAACAACCCAGGACTGTTGTGGATAAACATAGTGTAACAGATTGGGGGTGGGTATGGGCGAACTTGTGTAAATTCAATAATAAATTTAAACAAATGCTCAAAGTCAGGACCTTTTATTTTTGACTATGAAATTGTGGTAAGATGCTTAATAAATGAAATATGACTAAAACATGACTAAAATATGAATGCATGTGTTTGGTTATGTGTAACATATGCAATACACAAATGCTATAATATGCTGGTCTTCATAATTCTTAAGCAGTTATTCGTCAAGAAATGGACAAACCATGGTATAAGTATTTTGAAAGTTAGTCCTAAATTCTTAGTGTGGCAGGAGATAGCTGCTTATTTATGTGTCACCAGATTACTTTTAAATTAAGATTGAATAAATAGCAGTGAACTGAATTTATTTGTATTGAATTGATTCCTATTGTTCTAATTCCAATCTGTTGTTGAGAATAAAGAAATAAAAATTTGTTGACTTGTCTTCTTTTTATAAATATCTATGAGCTGTTTAATGACATTAAGAGGCGCTAATGCTATCTGCTGAATTTCAAAAAACTGTGCTCCTGTTTTTACTATTCGGAAAATAGCCATGCGATGTAATTTTAACCAATCATTGCTTGTGCGGGAGGGATGCCGAACAGGTCTGATGGTGCCGAACAAATACTCTACAACCAGTGTCACAAACTGATGGTTAATACACAGTTTGATTATCATCATTTGTCCATTTACACTCTGTCATTAGTAAATATATAAACATTACATATTATGTCATGTCTGTCAAATGTCAATGTACTTTAAGTCATAACCATGACTGTTAACTTTGTGTGAAGAGTACACAATTACCAATGAAAGCTGAAAATATATTGACCAGCATGAATATGAACAATACACTATTAAATATTCAAAACATACTTGTATTAATGAAGACCAGCATTTGCAATCAACAAGTAAAATTTAATCAAAAATGTGAACTTGACAAATTTACTGTATGGAACTGGCCATGTGATCTAGTGTCGGCCATCTTGCTTGCAGATGTATTTTCATGATGTTAGCTATTGGAGTCATCAAGCTTAATGCTATTCAAAAATGATGATTTGGATATGAATTTAAGTGTGATAAACATATTTATGGGTGTGGGAAATTCATATAAAATAAGATTCCAGAAGATTTTGTGAGTATTTAATGATGTGCGAGGTAGAACTCCATGACATTTGTTACCACATGACTGGCAATCATACTGGACATACAGCATGAACAATTTAATATAGATTTTATGGTAAGTCATGATATATACATTTATATTGCATACAGTGTTCAAATTCATTCTTTCAGCAGTTTATATATATTTATTAATTGACATAAACAACATGTTTAAATTAGAACATAAAAATCCCATCCTCCTTGTCCATTATATTAAATCTTTAGAGCCCTCAGGTTTGTTACAATAGTAAATGCCTGGAGATAACTGTGTCCAAACATGGACAGATTTCCAGTGTTCATTCACCATCTTATACAGTTTCTTTTGGGTCAGTAATTGTATCCCACACAGGAGACTCTCCTGTCACTCTTAACAAAGATTCAAACTCACAAGTGCCATTTTCCCTAATTGAAGATGTTCAGAGTACTCTAGTTTCTGTTGAATCAGTTGATGGAGTGTGCTGGCTTCTGCTTACATAACTCAATGTGCATCTGTCTTCTAAGCAATATAAAGCTTATTACCAATTCCTGCATCCATTGATCTTGTGGTGAAGAAGAATCAGCCACTAACATTAGCATATACCAAAAGACTGGCTAAGTTGCTGACATTCTTTGCAGCTTTGAAAGACCACTTCAAGACTCTGGTGTCAACAGTCCTTTTATTGTGCAGTGGCCAACAATTGTAAACTTGTATGCTGCATGCCACAGCTACTGACCTTTCCCCATATAGCCCAACTGTTAAAAGAAACATTGTTGGCCTGGGACTGTCAATCTTCTTGTCTGTGTATGGACCAGAAGACAGCCCTTGATTCACAGCAGCTACCTCTAAATGTTATAGAGATGAAAGCCATGTTTGGCTTGGTTTCTATTGCTATATTTTGAGCAAGTTGAACACAAGCTTGAACTCAGACACTTGTGTTATGTAACACTCACATAGTAATTGCAATATCTGCATCCATTTATCTTCATCCTGCAGAAAGAGATGTCTTTCCACATCTGTTATCTAAGAAATCATCACATTGCAATTATTTGTATCATGACACGCAAGCTTAAAAGGTTAGTCATAACGAGCCTTGCTCTTGTTTCCTAGGAGGAGTCAGAAGCTTAAAGGACCTAATGAGGCATGCAAAGTTCAGGAACATCCCCCCATACATTGTATTTTTCATTTTGTCAGTGATTTTACGATAAATATATTTTCTTTCCAAGATCCAGCTAGAGAAATTAAACTTTTCCATCAAACAGGAGACACTGGATTTTCACCCATGGATGATACAGGTTGTTTGGTGCCTTCCAGATTACTTTTAGTGACTCTTGCATATTGTAAACAATACATGTCTTTATAGTTGTGTCATGACACCTGTATAAAGCAGACATCTTCCAGTAAGAATTAAAAAACACAACACAATAGGGGCAGTTAAGAATATACTGGGATTTTACTCCACATCTTTTTCTTAACCCCAAAAACAACAGCAAGTTTGTCCATTCATAGATTTAAACTGTCTTACTCCAGATGGGTTTCATTAAATAATGGCAACATAGAGATTGCTTTTGAAATGCATTTGAGGAGTAAGACATCTTTAATTTCATATGGTTCATATAAAGGGAGCGGTATATCAGTCCATTCCTGTCTGAATATCAGGCCCTGGGGCTTCATCTGAATCATGAACAGAGTCAGATCATGTTCATGAAAGTCAAAGTAATGTTGACATTTGGCAAGGCATCAGGTCATTTAGTTTTGTACTAAGACATTCTTTTGCTTGTTTCTCTCTGACTTTTCTTGGACTACTTGACAAAAAAAACCCAATGAAATATTTAGACACTATCCCAATCATTTGAGCATTATTTCTGAACCCTCTTCAACTGAATCTACCACTCTTGCAGAAATTGTCTTGGAATCAGGTTGGTGGCATATGCTGTTCACTCATAATTGGATTTCAGTGCAGGAATTTATGCGCCTCATAATTCAACATTGAATCCACACATTGGTAGTGCTTATTCATTTGACCACTGCAGATCCTAATGAGTCTTGCCTTTTTGACCAGTGATCTATTTTGGGCTTTATGTTGTTCTGACTTAATAAATGGAGGGTGGGGCTCTGTGTGCCTTTCAGATGGCATCCCAATGCAGGAGCAACTGCTTTTACCATATTTACTGTGTCTATTGCAGCACCATATTTGTTGGGACATCTTTAATTAATTTTTAAAGTAATGTTTTGTGCATTGTTTTGGGACACATTTTTTATTTTAGTCATAAATTGTAGGACACTTTTTAAAACATTTGAAAATTACATGTCAGAATATGAACGCAAACTTAAATTTTATTTTTTATTAACGTCTATTAAACTGTGTGTTTGAGATAAAACTCTTTAATGTACTGCAGCATCACCTCATCAACCCAGCCCTTCTCCTGTACATGTATTGTTGATTCTTTTAGTGCATGAATATATTTTTGCTGAAGTGGAAACTGCAAGGAATAAAGTTAGATTTTTTTAATTGCACCAATCAAATGAATTCTCATGCTTTTAACTCCATTCTTATCAACAGTTTGTCCAGGAATGAGTTCAAAGCACTCTGGAATTTCATCCATCTTATTGATGTTAATGATCAAAATTTCAGCAAAATAATCATCTTCTCTTCTGGTCTTCACAAATTCATCAAATGATTTTATTTTCATCTCCAGATCTTCTGAGAGATGCTGGATTGTTGATATCTATACATACATAGAGTACAAGATTGTGTCTCATTAAAAACTTTTATTGTTGAAATTTATTTTCAAAATTAAAATGGAACTAAAGTTGCTTCCCTGTGACTGCTGACTTCATATGTACAATTAATATTAAAAGAGTCTTAAGTTGTCATCTGGGGTCAGCTCACATTGTAGTAAAATGACCTTGTATCAGATGTTCAACTGGCAAGTTCAAACAATGAGTTTATTATTCACTACCAGGTGTTTATTCAAAATTGGGGCTTTTATTTGTTTGCCGTCTTTAACAGAAAACTTGGTGTGCATGTCAATCTTCACTAGAAGGTGTGGAAAACTTCATTGCATTCCTCTCTTCATTTGAAGATCACATCTATATATTTTATGTTTTTGTAATGTTTTTTCCTTCAGATAGATAAATTTAAAGCCATTTGATATTAAAGGCATACAACCTAAGATTTTCAACTTTTTTTGTTCTTGCAAATGCATGATATTATGAAAAGTATAGTACAAACAATGAGTAATTGCAAGTCATTCAGCTTCATAATTTTTACAACTGTCAGCTTAATGAAAATGAAATGATTTTCTAGGCATGTATATACGAATTACTAATTAATTAGGCGGAAAGATGGTATACTTACATATTGTCACTAGAAGGTGCATCTCATACCATATTGGGGTACAATAGCAGATAGGTCTTTATGTTTTCTTTTTCTACATGTCCATCTCAAGATTGCCAGATTATGTTATGGCGTTGTGCATCCATCCATCTATTTGCCAACATTTGTTGCACTGGCACATTCCTTTTTAATGGTTTAAGTGACTTGTACCTTTGCTCAAATATGCATCATGATTAGATTATCCACTTATACATTGCATATTGTATCCCCTCCCCCCTCCCCCCAAAGTGACGGCTTGGATAGGGAAAAATGTAACTCTTGTTGTATCCTTGTTTAGAATCCAGCTTTTGAAAAGTGAAGAAACTTTGCCCATATATTAGTACAGCTTTTTAACTAATAAAAAGATATTTTAATAAACAGTGACATGATATATCTCAAGAGTGTCTTACATATTCTGTGATAGCCAGTGCCTACACAGGTCACAGAGACAACAAGTGATGATGTAAGTCAGTGTATTGTCACATTATCCAGGCTGTCACTTTCAGTCTCTAAAGATATAAAACTTTATTATTCAGTTCCTCACCTTATTTAGTAAGTTTGTAGGTTAAATATTAAGGTCATTACTAGGGAAAAAGTCATGAGAATGGCATATCAACTTACAGTTGTATTCTTTTTTATGTGTGATTGTCACGGATTTTTCATCTTACTTTCCTTAAAATAGTGAATGATGAATTATTTTACAAAGAACACTTTGTCCATGGGATATAGGGGTCTTATAGTTCCAAAGGGGTAATACTCCACCATTCTCAGAGGCATGAGGGTGTATGTGTAAGTGGGGTAGTTAAAAGAGATATAATGATGTTAAACTGCATGTTATCATATTCATGTTGGTGCACTTAAATTAAATTTTCATTGTTGTTCTAAAATTTAATACTAATGTAGTTTAACTAAGGTCTACTCAGTCCATGTTATTGAATGATTTGCACCTTATATATCAAAAATGTACAGATGAAAATTATTGATTACCTTGGACTGAAACTATGGTGGCCCAGTACTAAACTGGATTATGAAAAGAGGACTTAGGGTCAATCATAACATATAACAGGGTAATACAAGTATTTTAAACATGTGCAGCTTCACTGTGACATCACAGCACATGTATTTTAATGCAGTTTGTACTGGATCACACCTTTAAAATTTAAATAAGGTGCCATTTAAAGGTATGTATAATCAAACTTTAAAAATCATACCAATTACAGAAATAGTATCTAATGTTTACATGACTTGTATGATTTGTAGTATAGAGGATGAAAAGGGTCATATTTGCAACTGGGCTTTTGTTGAAAATCTTGATTTGAGTCATCTAGTTTAAAGGATTTTTTGTTTTTGAAATATGGTTTGCTCAAAAAAAAAATATATATATATATATATATATATATATATATATATATATATATATATATATATATATATATATATATATATATATATATATATAGCACCACCACTTAAAAACCACATCTAACACTTTTAATAGGTAGTTTCAGGATATATCTGTCACACAAGTTCGAAATAATTGCTTAATGTGACAACATGATAATAGATGTTTGAAGAATTACCTGTTTAAATCAACATCTGGAGCATATTTCCTTCCTACACCATCAGACCTATTTCAGAATTTTGTATCATTATGTGGTATGTAATTAGTTATATTACAGACACACTTTGTCTTATTCATGTCAAAGTGACCTTGACCACAGACCTTTTGATTATAAAATAGTTAACTTTCTTGCCTTGTGCGTAAGCTACCTATTAGATATTTGGTTTGGAGCTAAACTTGTTATTCAAAATTAGTTATTTTCTTACACCTGTGGCAACTCTGGACCAATGACCTTTTATAGACCTAAAATTTACAGGTATCTTTGATCTTAAAAGTACATTCCATGCACAGTTTGGTTGAAAACTTTGTCGACAACTAAAGTTATTGCACTTAATCACTTTTCTTCTTTAAATCACTGTTAAATCAACATGTGCAGCTTTTTAACCCCAATTGCATGTTATCTCCAAAGTTTGGTCATGGTACAGTACAGTATGTGATACTGAAATGAATTATTATATAGAATTTTATCATCTCACCACTTTTGGTCAGGGACTTAGTCCAGAACTTAAGTTTACATAAAAAGTACTTTTATTTTTGAAGTCACTTTGACCATGACCTTCATCATTTTGACCAGAAACTTCATTTTTACCCTAAGTCTCTTCCCAGTTACAAAGTTTAGTGTAGGTATGAGGTCTATACAAACGATTGTGCAGAAACGACATTTTCTTATTGAGTCTTAGTCCATGTGCAAGCCATACACAGAGTTTTGTACATGAACTAGAATTAAAGTTAATGTTTGAAAACTATTTTTCTTTTGTTCAGTGACCTTAATATTTACCTTTTGACCCCTGAAATCTATAGATTTTTCCTTGTCCCAAGTGTAAGCCAATAGCAGGTTGATTACGATCCATTGTTTACAGCTTTATGCAGAAACCAAAATAGATGGCAGGACAGATGGACTGACAGATAAATGTCATACATTCACCTTACATCAGCTATAAAAGAAGAAGATATTGTTTTGCTAGTTGCAGAAAGACTAAGTTTTCTATTTCATTCTCTGTAGGTATGCTGATCTTGGAAAAGCCTGCATAAAGCCAGAGAAGAAAGCTGGAAATGTTGTCTCAACAAATTGCATAGAGATGTAAGTTAAACAAGCAAATGATATTTTAAAACAATTGTTTTCCTCAGAAATGTTGTATTTTTTTCATACATAAATGTTCATATGTTACTGTGGGAAAAGGATTGTAATATGTCAATGGGAGAGACGGTTGAAATTTCCACTCTATGTATGTCTGTTCCCTTTTCATTGGATCTTTAAATTTGTAGCAATCAGAAAATCCACAAAACTGGGTACATCAAGAATTAGTTGAGTTCAGTGTAGAGTGCCTTTGAAGACAGGTCATATATATTGGGAAGTACTTAGAGTAATTCTCAACTTAATAAATGTGCATGTTTAACTTAATAAAGTGGGTGAAAATTTAGTGGAGAAAGATAAGGGTTACTTTGTTTAGATGGAGTGACATTAATAAACAGACTGACTTTGGAGATTCAATAGTACTGTAGATACTGATCTGTAGTTCACAAAGATTTCTGATCACAAACATTGCATTTACATAATTTGAGGAGTTATCATCAGTACTGCCTGCATTTCAGCACCCCATTGACTGACTACAGGGACTGCTTTATCCTGGGAATACCAACAGTGCATAGGGGTGCCACTGAACTGTACGCCAGTCATGTCAGATGTGGTCGGAATGGCCCAATCAGCCCATCCCAGGGAAACCAAGACATCTATAAAGACTATGTGAGGAAAAAGTACAAATAAAGATATCAACATCATTGGTGATAAATGTCATCAGTACTGTATATAGGGTGTCTGTTGATATAAAATTTATGAATTTCATTCAGTTGATGAATTTTGTCAAATTACCTGTCAAAGGTTATATATAATTTGATAAATCTTGATAGTATATATTTTTCTACTTGTATTCTGATTCTGTGCAAAATATTATTCACCAACAATTTTGATGTATGATGTATGACGATTTATGTATTGGAATCTGTGTTACAGTTCAATACTAACAATTTAGTTCTGATTAGACAATATATGAGAATATTCTGTCAGAGATTCATTTTAAGAAAATATGCTATAATTTTTTTGGGCTGAAATAGATGAATTGGTCAGGGATGAGTAGACAGGTTCTGTAATATTAACATGTATGCAGCATAATGAATTCTTGCTTGTTTTTTCATCCGGATCCTGCATAGAAATACTCTGGGTCAGCACAAGATGCCATTCATCTTTCCTGCTATGTGCATACTCAAATGAATGCATTGTTGTCCATATTGCTTCTTTTGCCCAGGAATCTGAAAGTTCTATTTTATTCTTCATTACTTGGTATTTAAAAACTCATTAAGGGGTTTATATTCCATTTTGTTCTGAAAATGTATCTCTTGTTGGATGCAATTTTTAAAACAGATAAGTAACAGCTTGGTCATGCAGACATTTACCATCACAAACTATGTGCAGTTTAAAGCATCTGAGGTACTTGTGTAAAATTGGTCTGGTTTTCTGACCAACATCACTGAATCTAATATGAAACCCAGATCTGAATTGAACACAAAGAAGCCATTATGCTGATTTTATTGAAGTCAATCATATTTCCGTAATTCTGTAAGTCTTTATATTAAGGGTCCTTTCTTTAGGACTTTGTAAGGGTTGGCAGGTCTGTAGATTTAATTTTTGAATTAATTTTTTTTTAAAATGTACCAATTATTATAGGTTTCATGATTGCTGAAAAACATGAATAGAAAAACTTGACAAAAACAGTATTTTATGTGTGGACATTTTTCTCCATCAGAAACATAGCCAGCTTTGTGAATACTGATGAAAATTTCTTTAGTTTGTGCTCTCTTCATTGTTCATTAGCAATTGCTTGTTGCCACTCAAAATTCCTTATTTTCGACCACGATTCAGTCTTGGAATGTAGCTTTACATCATCAAAATCTCAATCATGTTTGATAATGGATGAGATCCATGTATATCTTATACTGACTGGCTAACCATGTTTCCACCCAGAAGCCATATTTCTGCATACGTGCCAAGTCTCCCGAATTGTCCTGTCCGGGAGTTTTTTGTTTTTTTGACCCCATCTTTTGATCTACCAATTTGCTGACAAGATCTCATGGAAATAAAAAACTGTCAAGCTTATGTATTTCCAGCTAAAATAACATTCAATACACTGTTAACGACTACTGTAATCCATCAATCTAGTTATTAGTCTGGTTTACTTACCTCTCTCCACTCTTTCTCTTAGTAATAAACAGTAATGAAGAGGAGAGAGGTCAGGGAACCAATCTATCAAGTTATTACAATCAGAATGTCTTTTGCCTTTTTCGTCAATTTGAGAAATAAACCTCTGATATAATTTGTCCACATTGAGAATTATATTCTGAACTATTGCTCACATGGAGCAATTTGGCGATGGAATTGATCAAATCTGGTCAGAAATGCAGTCTCTAGACTGGTAACAAAATGGGTCAATCACATTGACCACAAATACATACAAAATTTGTAATTATATGCAATATCCATGCTAATGATATCAAATATGCAAGGAATATTCACAATCGGAATATCATCGGCCTTTGCTGTTGTACAGTAAGTAGTGCGCTCCATCGGAGGCGAATCACCAAACACATAAAATTTGATGCATATTCGTACAACTCCTTTCAAGGCTATTATTCATTACTGTCTAGAGACCAGTTCTCGCAGCATACCAATTGTCACCATAATAATAATTCTGCTAATAATAATTACCTGAAGCTTATTTTCAATCGGGCTTGTCAACTATAATCGCTCTTTTTATTTTTTAAACGGGAACTAAAACTTTGAATGCAGTTGCGAGTTATTATTAATATGACGACAATTGGTATACGGCAAGAATTGGTTTCTAACCAGTATAGTTATTTGACTTAGTTGTGGTACGATCTGCACTTTCACGCTTAAACTAATTATTTGGACCCAATCTCCCTTATTTTGAACAGAAATCTCCCAGATTTGTTTCCAGAAAACTTGGCATGTATGTTTCTGATCAGATGTGATTATGTGATGTGATTATGATTGTTAACGTAACTTGAACAATTTTTCAGTCATATTGCAATGATGTCTTCAGTGAGGCAATTTATAGTGATATTTGATGCACTTGAGCATTATGCCGCAGACATGTACCATCATGTCCCACCCAGTCACATTATCCTGGCACAAGGCAGACCAGTTTTAACACTAACCTCTTATGCTGAGTGTCAAGCGAGGCAGCTGTTAGTACCGTTTTTGTAAGTCTTTGGTATGACTGAACTGGGGATTGAACCCATGACCTCCTGCATCTAAGGCGGACGCTCTAACCGCTAGGCCACCAGAGCAGTTTTTCTAATCAGATACAATGAGTGAGATGCCCACATATTAACAAGGTGATAATCACTAGCAGTTTGTTGCCACTCTTGAAGATGTATTTCTGATCTGATTTTGGTCCTACTTGAAATAAGGACTTAAAGGTCTAGTAAAAGTTCAATAATGAACAAGAGTCATATTAATGAGGTGGTATTGCATGTGATTGACCCTGTTTGTTACCAACCTAGAGACTCCATTTCTGACCAAATTTGATCAAACTTGGTAAATGGGCTTAAACAAGGATTTTGGAAGTTTTTCAAATTGTCAAAAATAGCTAAATTTGTAATTATGTGCAATATCCAATATGCAAGAAATATTCAAATTTGGTGATGTCATCAAAATGTGCTGTTTAACTCATTAACACCTGGAGGTTTTTGTCATTTTCGCTTGAAATGCTAGTAGGAAACTCATTTTGGGCGCTATTTCTAAATACATCAATCTCCAAGACATTTTCGGTTAACCTAATGCCTATTTGTGTTAGACACATCGTTTTTCTTTGGCTCTTTTGCCTTAGCACGAGCAGAAGGGTAAAAGTTGGACTTGGTTTTTTTTTGCTTAACGTACCAATCATTTTCTTATTGAGACCACTCTGTATTCTTAATGCCCATCTTATCCTACTTTTTGCAAAGGTTTACATGTCTGTGTGTAGTTCAGACCAATCTGTCTTAGATCTGATGCCAAAAAGTCTAAATTCCAAAGACAAAATCTGATTCTGACCTCGGGTTAATTTTGGCTGGAAAAACCTCTGGTCCAAATAGTGACATTTTTTCCTCTGTATTTTGTAGTGCAACTAGAACATCCATATTATTTGGTATCATTGTAAAGCTATGTATGTCTGCCTTTCTGTAATACCACCCACTTTATTGTGTCGAACATGACCTTGATGCTACAGAGCTTAGAAGTAGGCTAACACCTTATGCCCTTTAAAATTGGCACCAGGGGTTAATGAGTTAAGTCATTAAAGATCTGGGGAGAATACAGTTATAAGCAAAATCCATCTATATAAATTTGGTGATTTTTAAACTGATTGGTTGAACTTGTTAGCACATTTTTGCAAATTAATCTCTGCTCATATTTTTAAAAGACTTTGTAAGTAGACTTATATTATCAAGACTTATTATGTGCTTTATTTAGAGCAAGAGAGATGCATCTGACTAGGTGAGTTTCTTACCACATTGGAGACCATTTTTGACCCAGTTTTAATCTGAATTTTAAATCAGTTTAGGTCAAGATGATAATTATTTTATCATAAGCATCTTGCATGTGATATGGCTTTTGCTTACCAATCTTGAGACTATTTTCTTTTTAGAGCATTTCAATCAAACCTGGTATGTGTAGCTAGAAGTACTTAATTCATCTACAATACTTTGTGTGAAATGCCGCTACATTTAATGATTCTGACCTTAATAGTTTCAGAGTTACAGATAGAATAAAATATGTAATGCTGTGTGGAACAAACTATAGGGAAAACAAAAAGCTGAGGTATTGATCTGGCATCATCTTATACTCAGCACCAACTTATATATTGAATGTTAATTTGACTTGTACTCCGCATTGATTAATTGGTCAGAAAATACAGTACAACTTGTGGGAAAATAAGATACTGTGTGGTAAGGAAGAAGTTATATGTGATGAAGAAAATTGATTTCTATAGAGGTGCAATGACAGGCCTTGTGCATGTGGCAGAGGACTTGTAGCATGTTGTGATGGTGGGTGCTTTCCTAAAAGCTCTGCAGATTTCCTATGCTTTATTATCACATGAACATATGTTGATATTCCATAGTTGATGATATGTAGCTGTTTTCTGTTGTGTGTGTGTGTGTGTGTGTGTGTGTGTGTGTGTGTGTGTGTGTGTATATATATTTTGGTCCTTTATGCTTTCTTTTTCTAATCCAAGTATAACAATTGTGTGATATACAGTAACCAAAATCTAATGATCTGTTTGTATGTATCATTGACTTTTGGAACAACTGCATCTTATATATATATATTGCTTAAGGATTTATTTTCCCATTAACTTTATTACATGATGATGTATACCAATTCATTTGATCATTACTTCATCTTATGTGCAATATTTATAACATTCCAATAAATTACAATGCCAAAATATAGGATTTTTTTTCTTCAAGTGTTGTATGACAAGATGACACCATCTTTCTCCATTTTCAATGTTATTCTCAGATTCAAGTTATAGCTAGGTAGCTTCATGGTTAGGGCTTCTGTCTGTAAGGCTGAACATTCCATATTTAAACTGCATTTTTGGGTTACAAATGACCAATACAAGTGGGATGTGTCTGTAACAGATTAACAACAAGTGCTTTGTACAATCATCAGATAAAGTTGCTCAATACATTGGGGTGTGAAATCTACATTTAGTCACTGAGGAGATGGGATGACAGAAATTTAGAAAAACAATTTGAGCCCATATCAGCATTTTATTGGAGTTTGAGACAATCATTGTCATGAGAATACAAGATTGTAAAAGGATTTAGGCAGTAATTTAAATTAGGACAAGACATTATATTCTTGCTATACATATTCTCTTACACAAAAACACTGATTATTTGCTAGTGTATACATAAATCCAGCTGCATGTAGCAAAATTTAATGTGCAGTCAGGATAAATACTGTTAATTCTAGCTAGAATTTTTGTAACATGAGTAAAAACAAGGACCATATTCTTGGACGTTTTTCAGCATGAAACAAAATCAAGCTCATAAATCCCCAAATTCTAGTCAACTGCTAGCATAATCTGTTTTAAGTAGGAAATATGTAATTTTTGAACCATTTTGGATTATCTTCCAAAAATTATTTGTCCCAATTGAAATAACTCCTTGTTAGTTTCATTTGACAGCACAATTTTAGATCAAATATTTAACATCAGCTGTCTTTAGTGTTTGACATCAGCTGTTTTTACATTACTGTTGTTAACCGTTCCATTGGCCTAGTGGTTAGAGCTTCCATTTTGGATGCGGGAGGTCATGGGTTCAATCCCCGGTTGAGTCATACCAAAGACTTACAAAAATGGTTCTAACAGCTGCCTTGCTTGACGCTCAGCATTAAGAGGCTAGTGTTAGGACTGGTTGGCCTGGTGTCAGGATAATGTGACTGGGTGGGACATCATGCTACATGTCTGTGGCATGATGCCCCCAGTGCTAGACATCACTAAAAATTGCCACACTGCAGACATCGTAGCGAAATGACTGAAAAATTGTTAAAACTTTGTTAAAAATCATAATCATAATCACATTACTATTGTTTATATTTACTCTCCTGTGAATTATTCTCTTTTTAAACCAGCAAAGTAGGCAAATCGAAATACATGTCTAAAATTCTTTGATACATTTAAATATGAAGTTAGTTATAATAAAACTTCTTGCTAGTTATTACCAATGTCTTTCTGTACCTGTAACATAATATTTTTAAAGATACTTTGCTAATAGTAGCAACAACACCATGCACAAAAAAGCAAGTCTATGATCGAAGCTTTTCAACTTCAATTAATAAAATAAAGGAATAAATACAAATTCTTTTGTTTATCACCTATCTGGAGCTTTGATGGCTCATGTTTAGCCCGTTGGTCTTGCATTGTGTTCATCCCAGATCAACTGATGTGGTTTATTTCAAGGTCTTGACACTATAGGACCTTTCACGCATCTCTGTTCCATCAAACATACAATCATTTGTCACGTTTATACATCATAATATTAAAAGCTATTAGAAATCTCAAAGAAACAGCGCACTGAAGTTTTAGTTGGTCGTGAGAATATCACTGTTAAAATCTGTGGTGGCTGTGATTCTGGATAGAGGTGTTCTTCACTGAGTGAACATTAGATATGTTGTTGTTGGTATAAGGTTTAACTCATTAACCCATGGCGCCCCAATAACTCCTCACACTTTTCCTCCCTCATCTCGTGAGTGCCTTGATAGCATGGCAGAGTTTACCTAGCTTGTATCCCAGGTGCAGAGTTTGAGTGGCAGTATTTAGCATGGCTTATTTCCCACATGACAAGTTAAGTTGCGGCAAACCATTGGCTGATTTTAAGCTATTTCCTAATTATGCAGTCTGTTGAACCAATAAAATTTTAGCTTACATGGACAGACTTAACACTGCTGAACACAGGGAAAAAATTTGATTTCAAATTTTCAGAAATAGTGCAGATATTTAGATCAAAAAAATTTTGCAAATTGATGGAAATCAGCCAGTTGGAGCAGACCTTTACTTGACAAACTCTGACGGAGAATTTTCAGGATTTTTATCGAATGAGATTGATAGTGACATTGAAATAGCCAGTGATGACAACAGCGAACGTGATGAGAATGAGTTCAAATTTTATTAAGTGTTTTATTAGGTTTTAAATTTTTAGTGAGAATTTTAAGGAAGAAAGGTAATTCAAGAGCATCTTTGAAGGGGTTTCACAGGAGGTTAAGTTTACAAGAGATGGCAAGTGGAATTTCTGTGTACATAAAATATAATTATTTTATGTGTTAATCATTGTGTGTGTATTCCTAATGGATTTTATTGATTATTTATGGCGAGAGAAAGAAATTGATAAGTACATCATTTATTTTCACCATTATTGACAAGTTTTATTTCTGCATGTAGCATGAAATTTATACCATTATGTACATAATTTTATTAAGAAATGTTGTGCCCAATTTCAGCCTAAATAAATGAATATAAATAAAATAATAGTAAATTTACTGCAAGTAAATCCTCTGGAAAAATATGCAAGCCAAGTGCTGTAAGTCTCAGGGATACAGGCACTGGTAAGACTAACACTACAAGTATGCTGTATCGGACTGCCTGGCTATTTGGCTGAAGGGTTTATGAGTTAATGACATTTTTCATCACAAGATAAGCTATACATGGCAGCCAGGAAAAGCCCCTGAAAGAACTAACAACCCATGAGAAGCTTCTGGCAAGATTTCTCATGTACCCACATTGGCCAAGCCTGAGTGAACATTAAATATAAAGTTTATGTAATGAGAAAACAAAATTGGCCACAAGCATGTGGCATTTTGTGGGGTTTAATGGATTCACAAATTTGTATCTGTTGAACTGAGGTATAATATACAAGTATACAGTTCTTTCAATAATGTAGATGTTATTACATGATCAAATTAAGTTTTATGGCACACTGTAACAAAGGAATGTTATGACATGACACTTGACATTGTGGAATAAATCTAGTTTTGAAACTTGGATATGAAAACACCACCTTGTATCTGATACTCTGCATGGGTCAAGCAACTTACAAAAAGAACAGAATTTCAAACTTTAGGACAAACATTTTATAAACAGCAGAACTTGACAATCTCACAATATAAACATGAAAATTTGTTAAATTGCAATAATATATTATAACAAAATATTTGAAAAGTCATAATATTTACTCTTGAGACAAAAATGATAATGACAGTTTACATTCAACAATGCAGTGAGAAAAAGTAACATGTCTACAATTTTAAGACATCTCAACAAATAATTTGTACATTTTCTTTCATATACACATGTTGATATAAATACATATGAATTTTGTTTGCAGGAACATTGAAGCTTTTCAAAAATCACAAATACATGTAAATAAGCAAAAAATCCGTGAACATTTCAGAAAAAGAATTGCATGCTAATCTTTGTTCAAACTCCAACATCGACTTGGGCATGTTCTCCACTTCCAAGTTAAGTTTGAATAACTTGTATTTTAGTTAAGAGCAAAGCAGGAGGGAAGCCATTATATTGTTCTTTGAATAACAAGAGAAACAAAAGTGCTAACATGAGTAAACTTGACATGGATCAATGTGAGTGGATTACTGTAAGTAATGTTATTGGATAAAAAGCCTTTATTTTAATATGTGTAATACATATTTACAGGAAAAACATTAATTTGTTTCACTTTCTAAAATTGTTACACAAAATAATTTTTTAAATACTAAGGCTTCAGGCTTTAGTTTAATATTATTGAAATTATTCTGAGAATATCTTAATTTAACCCTTCTAAGATATCAAATTATTTTATCTGCTTACTGCCAGACATTGGATAGGCTGATACCCAATCATACAATTGTACATACTGAGGTATATATTAACTTACTTTTAATTGAACAAAGATGCAAATTTGAAATTGGAGGTGGAAATTCTCTGCTAAAACTCATCATGGGTGAGGGAAAAGACATTCCAGAAATAATTACATGTACACAAAAAAAAAATAACCAAGAACCAAACAAACAAGCAAATACACAAACTATGTACAAACAATGTATGTGCATGAAACTTGAATTGTGCACACATATGGACATGTGCAATTAGTATCTACAACTATTTATATCAGCAGGTAATCAATAGGAATTAAGATATTCACATATCTAATGAATAAAATGTTGGCATTTTCAGTCAAAGGTGTACATTTATCTTCATGATACAAATGGGACAGAAGTAGCCTACCTCTGTCTAATTAAAACTGTAAGAAAAAAAAAGTTTTTTCTTCAATTTCTGTTCTGTTCAAATCTTAAATACAAAAGAACATCTAGATTAATTCCACAAATTTAAGATAAGTGTTGCCTCCTGGAAATAATTTTGAAATTGATTGAGTTAAGTTAACATTACTTGCCACTTGTATATACATTGCATTTGCACAAAAAAATACAAATTTTAATTAAAATGCAAAACTCTTGCTATTATATGAAAATGGTATTATTGTTGTATTATTATTGTTCTCCACCTTGTTTACAATGTTGCTCTTTATGTAACTAATCTCTTGAGCACTCAATGGCTTTGAAACAACTGTTACAAATAGATGTCCTGCTGACAAATCTAAATGTCTGCTAGTTGTGAATACTTGTGTCAATGGAACTGTTTTGTGGCCAAGTAGGACATCTCATATGTACTTTTTCTCCTCATACAATTTCAGTGTTTGTTTTTTACACCAAAAGTTCATAAAATTTTCATCATATCCTTCAAGTTCCATTTCACTGACTTTTCAGCCAAAAGCATAATGCCAATTAAAAATGTAAGCTATGCTTATGAGGAGGCCGATTATTCTACTAGTGTACAAGAATGCAACAGTGGGAAAAAACAGTTCTGGAATGTCTCTCTGAAACTAATGATGGCTGAACTGCAGAGAGAGTTTTGTTAATATTTATAAAGACTATAATTAGAAAAATACATCCATATTTGAAATAATCAGGGACAAAAATTAACATAATTTTAAAAAAAATTCCTTTAAAATGTCATTTTGAGATGAATACCTTGTCATGCCAGACTATTTCAAATTTTCCCGATGGTATACTTTTTCCATACACAAGCCATAATGCTTTTTTCTTGCATTTTATTACTGAAATCTATGCCACTGTACTCAATGTAAAGTAAATAAAAGTGTATTGATAATTAAATAGGTTAACTTGAATTAAAAGCTTCAGTGCTGAATACAGCATGTTATTTTTTTTAAATATTGTTTTAGTAATTTAATATTTGAACACCATCAGTCGATTAAGATTCAAACTTTTGCACTTTTAGTTTTCAATGAAGACATACATGTACATTTGTATTTAGGTTTAATGGCATGTCAGCACTTTAATGGTTACATGGTGTCTATAAAAAAAAGTTCTTCAGATGTATAAATAAGTTGGTCAGAAAAACTTGAAAGATAAACTCTTCCTATTAAATGTAAAACATTAAGAACAAAAAGATTTTCATTGAGAACTATTCTTCACACAAAGTCACTGATTTTCAAACTTAAAAAGGAGTTGAAACTTATATTGTGTATGCTCAGGTTCAGAAATGTTTTTGAGAATTTTCAGCAGATACTTGCTTAGTTGAGAAACAGCCATTAATTGCCATTATGCTGGTCATTTTCAGTGATTACATAAGACTAGCAGCCAAAATATACATAAAACTCATCTTGAACTCAACATCACAAAACATGAAATATCACAGTCAGGAAGAGAAGATAAACTGTTCCCATGACAACAGTTACATGATCATGTGAGGTCCCTGGTGATATACTTGTGCCCCTTGATGTCTCAGGTTCAGGATTGGGCATTGTTGGAGTTAAAATTTCATTCACTGAAAGGAAAAATATAATTAAACAATTAAGACTTTAGGCTTGACAAATTTGTTAAGTCATCTACGAATCCAAGTAGCAATGTATAATTTAAAAGATCTGTAGAACATTCTAAAATAAAGAATTTATATACTTTGCCACAAAGACAGAAATGCTACCAATATTAATATACTCTGCACCAAGGTTAGGTTAACATTCAAGAGGGAGCCATTACACATAGTTTTAAAATTCAAGGTTGACTGATTGGTCCGATAAAAGACATTAAATAAATACAAACAATTATTTTATTTTGGTATTTTCTCCCTGGAAGAAGCTTTTTGTCACTGAATTTTGTAACAAAAGAGGATCATTTGCTGGGCATGCACTTGACATCTTCAAAATTAAATCTATGATACCTCATAAAAACGAGTACACACACAGCACATGGTTTGCCCATCTTGTGATCTTCCCTATTAGTGACCTGAATTTTCAAGTCGGGGTTCAATTTCAAGATAAAGTGTTGACATGGATAAAGTTTCATTAAAATATTTAAATAGGTTAGAGAGTGACAGCCTAGACAAGGAAGCAGGTCATTGACTTGAGGCAAGGTTTATGATTGGAAATATGAGACACTGTCAAAATGTGCAAAAGGCAAACTTTGCATGAAAATATCTTGAATCTGTTTCACAAATTACACCCATACATAGAGGTCACAGATTTATATTTTCTCTTGGTGTGACTTTAACCTTGAGCAGGGAGTTTAGCTATAGTATGTGATACACTGTACAGTCATGGCATGTAACTGGTTACATTTTCATTATAGTATGTGATACACTGTCTAGTCATGGCATGTACATTTTCATTATTAGATCTAAAGTGGTTTAAAAGTTTGACTGAACAAACGACACTAGTTGGTTACTTTTTATGTGACTGTGACTTTCATCTTGAGGCAAGTGGTGTGGCTATGGAATACAACATACATATATACATACACATATGGACAAAATGTCATCTAAATATGTTAGTGAAATGTATATTCCAACATTTTCCCTTGCCATGATCTTTAGCCAGGATGGGTGGCTATGGTCTCAGACACACAATCTATATTTAATTATGTAACAAGTCACATAATATTGAAATATCTTCTTGATATTTATACTCTGACAAAAATAAACGTTAAATTAATTGACTCTTACCTTGTGGTAGGGTGCATTGTGATGGTAAAAACAAAATCGTCATGATATATACTTGAGGAAAGTTTCATGAAAATGTGGTCAATCAATGCAAAGTTATAAGTTGGAAATGCAAATGTTAACAGATGGACAATGCCATAACATAATACACTCAAGGCAAGTGTACAAAATTACCACTGACCTGGCACAAATCTGTAGTTTGCCTTGAAACCGGTGGCATCATAGATGTGATTGGATTTGAAAGTCATCCTGAAAAAGGCTCCCTCAGAATCCCGGATTACTTGTCCAGGATTCATTTGGCCACACAGGCGTGGAAGCTGTCTGTCTCCTGAACCCAAAAAATTTGAAAAAGACACATAGTCACTCTCGGTGGACTTCTCACATCTGCAAAATAAAAAGATAGAAAAATTATTTTTGGTCATTGCAAATTTTACATCCCAAAAATTTTAGTTTATCATACATGTATTGTCTGATCTTGAATGGATGAGATGTCGGGTATGATAAAACAAATCACTTGTAATATCAGAAAGTAGTTGTACATATAACAACCCATTATATTAAATATATACTCTATACTTTTCAAGTTATTTAAGCCAGATTTTTGTTTTTAACAAATTGCAGGCCCACCTCCCACAAAATTAAACAGTCACTCCCTTATGTGATTTTTGATGCTGATAAAGTTGGGTGACACGATTCTTAAGATGTCAGGTGATGTAATTGTGTCACATATACCAGAAACTGCATTGCAAGAAAAGATTATGAAAATTTTTTTGTCTTGATTATAAAAGATCTTTATCGTACCTTTTTCTGCATGTTCAATAATAGTTTTCTTTCTTCGGGATAGACAGGTAGATAGGAAGAAAGTATGATCAGAGAAAGAGAATACTTTTGTATTTTAAAACTTTTATTTCACATATATCTGCCACTTAAGTATTTGTGTATAATGTAGATTAGTTAAAATATACTACTTGTGTTATAAGTTACTCATATTGCAAGAACATCTGAAAAAAGAATACCCACAAGATGTAAAGCATTATTCACAAATGAAAAATGCATGGTACATAATAAGGAATGGACAGTGCAACACATACTCACCAGATCTACAAGATACAAGCAACAAAAGTGCAGAAGCAAAGGATTCAAGAAACTAAAGTTAAATGAATTAAAAACAAGCAAAATGTTCATTTATTTATGCAATCATAAATGAGTATCTATTGGTTCTGTCTACCTGTTTTGACAATCTGAGTCATGATCTATAACAGCTTAAACCTTTACACACTCTTGTTTGAAATTTTAGTGCAGTGGCTTGTCTGATGAAGACAAATTCTCTCACTTATATTAGCTGAAATGTTAGTGCAATTGCTCTGTCTAAAGGAGAGAATATTTTTTACTTTTATCTCATTTGAAATGTTAGTGCAATTGCTCTGTCTAAAGGAGACAAATTATTTCTTTTATCTTATTTGAAATGTTAGTGCAATTGCCTTTGATAAAGAAGACAAATCTTCTCAATCATGTCCCTTTTGAAACCTTAGTGCACTTGCCCTGTCTAATGGAGATAAATACTCTGTAGTGAAAAGATGAGATCATGAGATTACAAAAGGAATTTTCAAACTTGGATCAACTCAAATACTTGATATCTGATTGGACAACATCATATCACTGACCAATCAAATATTGTAATTTAGAATTGAGACAAATTGTTAGAATTATCTGTAATCTTGGGGCTTGATCTTAAAGGTGACTAGCCTCTAATGAAAAGTTTAAAAAACTGTTACACATTACTTTGATGCCTAATGACTTAACGCCAATGGATTGGTGGACGATTAACCTGTCTTGAGAGGGAATTTGCAGGTCTACAATCGCTAAGGATATGCTGGTTTTTTTTTATGGCCATATATTACGTGACAAGGGCTCATACTCAGTAACAAAGAAAAAGTATGGAAGCCAACAAGCTTTTTATATTTAACAAAACAATTTATTTCCCTAGACAACAATGTACAGATTTGTACATAGGACTTACAATCTGTGAATATAATCTAAATATTCTAAGAATAAAAACACAAGTCCTATCACCAAATAGTCTTATAAAAATCCAGATTCAAGTCCCAACGATGTATGAATATAGAGGGCGATGATGTCAGATGTATGAATAACAACAATTCCTCACTTGAATAACAGTCTTTGTTTCCGAATAATTCCAGAATTAATTCCCTTGAATATCTTTCCGAATTTTTTTAAAAAAAGTCAACTTGCTGAGTGTCCAGGAAAATAAATTATTGAATCCAAAAATCAGATGAAGAATAAAATATTCTGACAACAAACTTAAAATAAATACACCTTGTTTCTTGAAGGTTTTGAATGACTCTGGCCAAACACTCAAAACATCACTTCAAATCTTGCGAGATTGGTCATGTGATCTCTTATTTCGCCAAAATTCACATGTAGACCAATGTCACTCCATTAAAAAAAAAAAAATCATAAACATGTTAATTACAAACATTGATCATGCAAAGAAAGTATGCTTGTGATATTGACCAAAGGAATTGCCTCTGGGAATCTTGTTGACGCACACATAATGTTCATCAAATATTGGTTGCCTGACTTGGTCTTAGGTAAGGGACCAACTTACTCTACCATAATTCTGCTAAATGGTTCATTAAATGCAGGAATCGGTTGTAGATGAGCCTTGGGTATCTTCTGATTGGGTTTTCCTACCATTTGACAAGTATGACAAGATCTACAAAATTTGCAAGCATCACTTTTGATTTGTGGCCAAGAGAATTGAGTTAAAATCTTGTTTTAAGTTTTATTTATCCCTAAATGACCAGCCAGAGGAGTTTCATGGGCCAAACTAAGTATTTCCTGTCTGTAAGATTGTGGAACATTCTGATAATTCAATGACCATTCATCTTTAGCAGGTACCTCAGGAGGTCTCCATTTTCTCTTAAGAATTCCTTTTTTAATGAAGTAACAGACATGTACTTCAGTTGCTTCAGTTTCACTAATGGCCATCTGAAACAAACAGGAGATCTGAGGATCTTTTTCCTGTTCGACGACAAGTGATTGTCATTTATCACCCTAATCAGATAAAAGAGAATGAGTATTTAAAAGAGGATCACTGTGATCAATACCACACGATTGATCCAAATTAAAAGTGAAAGTTACTGCATCAAAATTCTAACCAATACATGTGTCAGCTAAAGGAATGTCTTCTTTATGAAAATCATTATCAAGAGCTTTTGTTGACATAGCTCTGGTAAATGCACAAGCTGGGTATAGCTCAGGGTATTCTTTTTCAATTGGATCAAGTTTCTGATACAAAGAAGGCTTGTCAGTTACAAGTAGATTAACCACAACCTTGTCTCCAGCTTGGCCATTGCCTAGCAACAAATGAATGCCCTTAATGGGTAGGTTATACACTATTCCGACTGTCACAGGTCCTGAAACTAAGTCTGATGACAAATTTACAGAATGGAGAGGAACATTAACAAAGACGCACTCCACTCTCTGAATGAGAACCCTCTCATCAGAACAGGACTTCTCAGAAGGCGGCAAAACACCTAAAACTAAAAGACTGAGAAGCTCCTGTATCCCTTAAAATTTTAATAGTGATAGGATTGACCAAATCACCCAAGAGTGATATAGAACCCTTCAACATGAATGGTTTATAATTCTCCATAATAAAATCAGACTCTGGGTTTATTGGATCCAACAAATGTATTGCTTTCAATACATGACCGTGACCATGACCTCTTAGAAATAAGAGCATTTGGGGTAGGTCTATCTTGATTCGGATGTCTATATTTCAATTTGAAGCAATCAGAAATGATGTGTGTCCTTTCTTCTTGCAATAGGTACAGGTAGGCAGAGACAAGGATTTTGATTCAAGTTGCTCAGAGGCTTGATTTTTAGAATTTGTGCTAGATTGATTTTTACTGAGTCATATTAGGCTGAAATATCTTTCTACCAGTTTAATGCTGAGTAAACGTTTTGCTTACAACAGGAACTTTATCACTGGCAGCAAGAGCAGCATTTTCCAAGGTTTCAATCTTATGCTCTTCAAGATGATTCTTAATATCATTAGGAACACAGTTTTTGAATTCTTCAAGCAAGACATGTTGTTCAAGACTTTCATAGTCAGGTTCAACTTTCTTGGCTAAGCACCATCTCTTAAATAACTGTTCTTTTTCTCTAGCATATTCAACATAAGTTTGCCCAAATTCTTTTTTATAGTTTCTGAATTTTTGCCAATAAGCCTCGGGGACTAATGCATAACCCCATAATATGCACTCCTTTACCAAATCATAATCCGAACTCTGTTGCACTGACAGGGAATGATAAATGTCACTAGCTTTACCAACTAGTACACACTGTAGTAGCTGAGTCCACTACTCCCTTTGCCATTTCAAATTTTCTGCAGCTTTTTCAAAACGAGGAATATAGTTGTCTACTTCTTTTTGTCTAAAAGGGGGAACTGCCCTAATATTTTTTGCAATGTCAAAACTTGAATCTTTATGTGAAGTGGAATTGTGCTTGCCATTTGCCAGCTCAATTTCTTTCATTCTAAGTTGAAATTCCCTTTCATCCTTCTCTTTTTGCATCTGTCGCTCTCTCTCCTCTTTTTCAAATTGTAATTGTTTATCTTTCACCCTCTCCTGTCTCTCTCAATCTCTTTCTCCCTCTCCTGTCTCTCTCCTCTTTCTCAAAATATAATTGCAATTGCTTCTCTTGCAACTGCATTTGTTTCTCTTTCTCATGAAGCTCAAGCCTCCCTAACTCTACTTCCATTTTCAATTTCATTTTTAATTCCATTGCTTTAACATCAGTGTCTGTCATACACTTACTGACTGATGCCAAAACACTTTTATCAAAAACACTTTTCCCAACCAAATATTGGATCAAAATATTTTAATTATTTGTTTCATTAAGGAAAGATTGTACTTTCTGGCAAGTTCAAGGAACTCATCTTTCTTAAGACTATCCACTGCTGTTCAGTTGGATTAAAAAAGAAAGTTCCACTTTTGATGACATTGGAAATGAAAGCCTGTTGTTTTTACTTAAGATTTCAAATACAAATGTAAAATAGTACTTGGGATTTAGAAACTAGGGGAATTTAAATGTCAAAAAAATTTCTGAAATATTTAACCAAAATTCAGATATCCTGGATTAGCCCCCAATTTCTTTGTTACATGACAAGGGCTCATACTCAGTGACAAATAAAAAGAGTGAAAGCCTACAAGCTTTCTAAATTTTAACAAAACAATTTATTTCCCTAGACAACAATGACGAAATTGGTAAATAGAACTTACAATCTGTGAATATAATCCAAATATAGTTTTAAGAATAAAAACACAAGTCCTATCACTAAATAGTCTTATAAGAATATAGGTTCGAGTCCCAACAATGTATGAATAGAGGGCGATGATGTTCAGTGTATGAATAACAATAATTCCTCACTTGAATCACAGACTTTGCTTTCAAATAATTCCAGAATTAATTTCCTTGAATATCTTTCAGAATTTTTTAAAAGAAAGTCAACTTGTTGATTGTCCAGGAAAATAAATTATTGAATCCAAAAATCAGATGAAGAATAAAATATTCTGGCAACAAATTAAAAATAAATATACACCTTTTTCCTTCAAGGTTTTAAATGACTGGCCAAACCAATATTAAGAATCATATTTATACTCAAAACATCACTTCAAATCTCACGAGATTGGTCATGTGGTCTCTTATTACACAAAAATTTACACATAGACCAATGTCACTCCACTAAAAAAAAAAATCATAAAAAGTTGCTTACAAACTCTGGTCATGCAAAGAAAGTATGCCCGTGATATTGAACAATCATTTTAACTTCCTCTTGACATTATTACCAGGGTAAGATTGCCTCATGTGAATTCACATTCATAACTATTTCATCTTAAGTAAACAACAATGTGATAAAAAAAACATATCTCACTACTAAAAATAGAATCTCGAATCTGAGAAAAATATTCATTGCAATTAAATACAATGAAACAAAAATGAAATAAGAATTTTAAACCTTACACACATGCAATTTAATCACATATATGTAACACATATCTGTTAATTTCACCTATTTAAGGTAATACCTTTTCAATGACTTCCCTCTTGAAAGCAATATCATACAAATTTGGTTGCATTCATGTGTCTTCACATGAGGACTGTTGTTTTTTAAAAACTCGTTCAAAGTGCAAGGTCAAGGCCATTACAATCTTAAGCTGTTACATTGTGATTAAAGTCGTTTAAATAATGCAATGATACTGAGTACACTTGTGTTTTGAGATTTAGTTTTTTATACTGTACCATTTGGTTTTCAAGATACAAGTCAGATTTATGAATGTTACACAATGGCAATGATGTGGTAGTAATAATAGGCATGTGAAATATTTATCTCTTGCTATTAATGAGCATTGGTGAAGGAATTTCTGTAAAATGAGAATGGAGTCATAAATTCTAATACAAACCCCAAGAATCAGCATCAATAAACACTCCTAGAATCATTGCCACAAGGTGTCAGTTATGTTGATATTACTAGTGAAATAGGATTGCCCAACCCGATAATTAAACATGCCTTTCACTAGAGTGTTCAGAATTGTGAGAGTCTTTATCAAATTTCACACCTCTGCTTTCCTCCTGCAGATCATGAAACCAGCTTGTGTTTACCATTTTCCTCAATTTTTTTTTAAAGATTCCTAACTCTTACTAGATACAGCCTTTGTAACATTAACTACAAAACTTGAAAATAGTGCAATCTACTTTATTGCCTCGACTTTTGTCTTTAATGATCAGTTCTCTTCCTTAGCAAGGTTTATGTTTTGATGTAATAACAGACAACTCTGTTGCTAAAGACATCATGCATCTGATTTTATCATGTGTTTTTCCTTTGTTCAAATACAGGTCCTGACAGACTACCATCCTAGATGTCAACTAGGGTACAGGAATTTCCTTTGCTCTATTACAAATCCAGAGAGTCTAACACACTAAATGTCAACCACAGTGTACAGGAATTCCTTTATTTAAATATGAATCCAGACAGAATGCCATTCTACATGTCAACTAGTCTACAGGAATTTCCTTTGCTCTATTACAAATCCAGAGAGTCTAACACACTAAATGTCAATTACAGTGTACAGGAATTCCTTTATTTAAATATGAATCCAGACAGAATGCCATTCTACATGTCAACTAATGGACAGGAATTTCCTTTTCTCAAATACAGATCCTGAGAGTCAAACACTAAATGTCAACTACAATGTATGCAAATTTCCTTTGTTCAAATACAAATCCTGAGAGTCGAACTCTAAATGTCAACTACAGTAGTATATGAATTTCAGAAAATATATACATTTCCATACAAATAATGATATACATTTCCATGCAAATAATTTATTTCTACATGATAATACAATGTCCTGTCATATGATTTAACAGAATCTGCACACTAATTAAAATCAATGATTTCAAATGAGTAACTGAGTTGTACACTGTACATGTCTGAATTCAAAATTCTGTGTCAAACACAAGCTGCATATGGTCGCTATGGGTCAGCATTGCCTGAATAACAATTTTTACAGCAACCTTGATGTTTTGGCCCACAAACTGATTGAGTTTTTGTCTTCTTCCTCATTAGAAGTGCAAGCCATCTACATATAAGGTGATAATGGCACAAGCTAATGAAAGCACCACATTTTTGTGTGAAAACCTAAAATGGACAAAATGCTTGATAGATGGACAATGTCAAAGTATTGTATACGATGTTGCAAGTCAGCATTATATTGAAATAAACAAAAGGTCTTTAAGAAAAATATAATGATGCTAAAACATTAGTCCATAACTGGTTGATTTTTCTTTTATTTTCTATAATATTGTGTGACAAATATATGAATCAAATAATTCTATGAAAACTTTGTCCAGATAAATATCAATATTGCCTAACTTAAAGACATATAGTTTTTTCATAAAATTGGCAAAATTAGGAAATTGACTTACATGAAGAAAAAAAAGTACAATTTATTTGTAACAAGACTTAAGAAAGTCAATAACATGAGTTATTCCATGATGTTTTTTTCTCCCCATTAATGATGTTCTATGAACTGATGAAACAAAATTTCTACATATCAATTAATGTTATGCTTAATGAACAATACATTGCAGCTGCTGAAGACTGCAGTAGTTAGGAAATGTCAGCTATGTACAGAAAGAAGAACTAATAAATTGCACCCACAGGCCATCAGCCAGATAATGTCTCTGAACTGCAGGGAGCAATTAAAAGTGGTGATAATGACCGGAGAGCCCTAATGCAGACCAACCAACCCTTTTGATTCTGCCCTAAGTCTTATGAAAATTGCCCCTAAAATATGGACTTGCAGCATACAAACAAACAAAAACTATGAAAAAATGATTGTTGCTGAAACATCTTGATAATTAGTTCATCCATATTTGATTTGGATTTGGATTTCATATTAGAATTAGTGAAATTAGTCAGGGAACCAGACCAACTTGACAGCAAGTTACCCCAGACGCTTTAAACTGCACTTTTTTGTTCATGCAAAGCATCTGCATGATCAAAGTGTTGATTATATTAAAAAAAATTTAAATAGCATCCAGGAAGCAATGCATGTTTAAGACAAAAGGTTAAATAAACTTCTAGAAAAGTGTTAATATTTAATACAGAAGAATATAAAGGATCATTCAGATTCTTGTGAATAAAAGCTGGACAGGACACAATTATGTTTATTGGACATCATGTGCCAATTTGATTATATCTTGTGGCAGGAGACAGAATTGCCATTGTCATGTGAATTGGAAAAAGAATTTCCAAGAATTACATCAAGTTGCATAGGGTTTGGAACTAAAGTTTGCGCTACTTTAACAGTGGTATAATTACAGTCTGTGCATACTTTACCAACTTTTTAATTGAACATAATGTTTGTCATTTCTGGGTCAAAATTTTATTATGTCTTCCAGCTTTACAACAGCAGTTATTGACATTTTGTTACTCCTTAAAGAAAACTGGTCTAATAAAGAAAAAAAATCAACTGCCTTACTGAGATGGACTCATAAGGGATGGCAGGTCTGCTAATGAGGGAAAACAAATTATCCTATATACTTGCTTATAAGTCAAGTCTAACAGCAAATCTGCACAGTTCCAAATTTGCCATCACATAATGCGCTTCTAGATCTGGGTCTATGCAGTTTGCTAGTAGTAAAATAGCATGGACCCTGATCAGCTGAGACATTACATGGTGACAGATCAGGGAATATGTTGTTTGCAGTTGAATTTAAACAAGAACTTGCACAGATGACAGCTGAAATATAAATAAACTCTGACCAGGGTCCAGTCTATCTTACCTAGTTGGGTATTTCTGTTGACTTTGGAGTTAGGTGGGGACCAGTGGTATACTGACCTAGTTACCAAGATTTATCATTGCTTCCATAACATTTCTGAAATTCCCATATTCATACACCCAGCATATTACTATTCAGAAACATGATATTTGTACTGTTATATATTTTACTTTTACCCCACACTAAAAATCCCTTTTGTCATTTGTTGCCATCAGATTTGAAGAAAATTTGATATCTCAAAAAAATAAAGAAAACCAACAGCTGTGACCAAAGCAAGTCATCAAGCTGTTGTCTCATTCTTGAAGAGGAAACCACGAGTCTGAAGAAGAAAGTGTCAGTTAAATAAAAAACAAAGGCTTGCTTCTAACTCAAATTATTTAAAGTAAGCATTGCTTTGCTGTTGTTTAGAACCTAAAAGTCATTTTACCTTCAGTGCAGTAAGACGTTATAAATATGAAAACAGAAAATATGTCCACTCTTGGAGAGTGAAAAAACCCCAGACAAAAACAGATCTGAGTGAAATGAACTGCCTAATGAAAACAAAATAAATCACCCAGAAAGAAAAACCTATTAATAAACCCACCCAGAATACAGGAAACAAAGCTTCATGTCACTTTATCCACAGCAAGAAAAGATCTACCAAACAAGGTCATAAATGTCCTCCCATTTTTGAACTAGTAACTTCTGCTTCCTAATCTTCCATATTTTATCACAGGCAGAGAAGAAAACATAAAATTTAGAACATAATGTTTCTGGTAATCAAAGGTAATATCATTAAATAAGGTTATTGAAAGAGATCTGAAACCTTGGGGTGTATGTTAAGTGTCTACATGGGGCAGAAACTGGTCATAATACATGATGCCATATGAAGTAAGCCATTTCTCAAAAAAGCACCATCATCATGTGTCAGTTGCTACAATGTTACCAATATTATTGACTATATCAAAAAGAAGTTCTGTAACATGTAAACAACATACAATGGGCCAATCCTGACTGCTCAGTCTTTCTTAATGCAGTGCATGCTTAAGAACTGACGAACATTAATGAATTGAATGCTCTAATTGAACATCTATGTTATGAGTGGAATTACAAAATGATGGAGATTGTTGATTCATTGGTGACAAAGTCTGAAATAGTTTTGGAGCACCTAATGGCAAAGACAGACTCCATCTGAATAAGAAAGGTTTTTCACACCTTCTCCATGCCATATATTGACAAGAAGGGTTATCGCACCTTTTCCATACCATATATAGACAAGTCTACACATGTTTCATTCCATGTGGGCAGAAAGAACAAATTTGATACAGTGTCAAAAAATGTATGTTCCTAAGCTATATCAAATGAGTTCTTTTCCACAGACTTTATACTAAACACATATGGTTTTGTATTTATTGCATAAACCCTGTCTACTCCAATATTCTTTTTGAAAATGTTAAATGTATAACTTTTAAAAAAATAATTAGGCATTTGGCATTATGTAAAAAACATTGTAAAATTCAAAGAATAATCCTCAAGTACATAAATAAGATTAGGCCTAGGTATATACTATGCAATTGCTTCATTGGTCTGTCTGCAGTGAAGATATGGAGTTACTCTAGCTTTCAATTGTTTTAAAATTGTTGTATAGGACATATTAATGGATTCAAACTGAAGTCATAGATAAGTGGATTCTTTCCTAATGTCTCAAATGGTACTTAGGTTTTTGACCAGTAGTGACCCTGTTACTTTTTGCACTCTGCTTACTGAATATACACTCTACTGCCAAGCAAATTTACAAACTAAAAGTAAATAAAAACATTCAATAAATAAATAATTTATTTATAATTTGATCTTAAAGTGATAATTTAAGCATTCATTTTAAGAAATGAATTTATTCTCTTTCTGACATGCAGACCAGATTTTCAATGATCATCCGGATTTTAGAATAAAATTCTACACAATGTTGTTGTTGTTGTTGTTGTTTCTTCTTTCTACTATAATAAACATACACTTTCCTCCATGTACCCTGTGATGAAAAGGTCTCAACAGTAGTGTGACAAGATGCTAGTTCTTCTAAATTTCCATCAAAACAGCTGCTGCCCTCTCTATGATCTGTCTTCCTTTATGTTGCAAATCTTTGTCTGTTTTATCCTCAGATTTGTTAAACAAAATTTGATTCCTGTGTAATATCAGAAAAATCGAAAGTGCCACCATTTTAACTTGCTCCTTAAAATATATAATTCCACAGACCATATTTTTAAACTCTGAAGATGAAATGGATTGATTTGGGGTAAGTTTAGTAATTTTGATGATTTACATTGTAGAATGTCTCTTGAAAATTAAACATGAGTTAAAGTTCTCTAAACATTAGGGCATTTCTAATCACTGCATTGATTCATGACATGACTGACCTCCCCCCCCTGAATCTTTACTTTGTCTGGATTATTTTAACTTAAAATTTCATTAGCAAATTACATGAACTCTATCAGATTTGATGTCATTTTGCAAACCAACTACATTTAAGAAGTCACTGTCATATAAACTGCTTCAAATAGCTAAAATGTGGATTTTATCACATTCACCATGAGTTTGTTATGCCTATGCTACATGTATGGTTTGAACCTCAAGGTCGATAAACATCGCTAATGAAGTGTTTGTCAAAGGTAAGGGACTGAAACATGAAGTTCTAACTGGGCATGAAAGTTGATCTTTGAAAATCCCCAGTACAGATATGACCAGGACAGTAGATCTGTAAAGGAGTGAAGATACTGATGGATGCTGGATATTTTGCTTAGAAAATAACCTGTCTGGCAAAAGTCAACAAACAGATTTATAAATGCCATTGAACTGCAAATAAACTGGTTCTATGAATATGTTTCTTACTGAAAGAATCACAAAAGATGCTCCAGTTTAACATCACAGGCCTATGGATGCTGAGGATCTAATGGTATGTAGCACTTAGCAAATTTGCTCAAACACTTATCCTGCTGATGAATCATTTGAGATGAATCAAGCATGAATTTGGAGAATCTGTAGGCTATTGTTGATAAATCATTTGAGATGAATCAGGCATGAATTTGGAGAATCTGTAGGCTATTGTTGGTAACTCATTTGTGATGAATCAAGTATGAATTTGGAGAATCTGTAGGCTATTGTTGATAAATCATTTGAGATGAATCAAGCATGAATTTGATGAATCTGTAGGCTATTGTTGATAAATCATTTGAGATGAATCAAACATGAATTTGGAGAATCTGTAGGCTATTGTTGATAAATCATTTGAGATGAATCAAGAATGAATTTGGAGAATCTGTAGGCTATTGTGAAGGAGAAAGACCTTGTCATGCCCCATAAATGTCCCTAAGACAATGTCCTGGTTTTATTCATTAGCAGGTCGAGAAGATCATTTAACTGTGATTGCTGGAGCCACAGAGGGGCAATCAAAATGAGATGAGCAGTGAAGGTCCTGATTTTTGTAGTCCTTGTGGAATCATCCATAAGGGTGAAAAGTAGTAAGCAAACAGACAATTTCACTTCAGGCTAAATGTATTCACAGCTCATGCTCTCTTGTCTTTGTCTAGTCCATTCCTTGAGGACCATCTTGTCCCTCCTATTCTGCCTGCGATAATATTCTTTTGCAAGAAATTTGGCAAACCAGGAAGGTAATGCCCCCCTGAAGCTGCCTAGTAGAAGTTCCAAACCTCCACAAACAGAGAAGAGATGTGTGTGCTTCTTTGTATTTTGGTGTATGCTACCACTGACGTGTTGTTAGATAAGAAAATCATGCACTGACTTCATATTTTGTTGATGCAAACCTGTAGGGTTAAGAACAATGCCATCATTTCCAAATGGTTTACTTGGAGGGCACATTCTTCCCAGGAGTATTAGTCCTTTTGACTCCTGGTGATCACCCCACCTGGAATATGAAGGGTCTGTAAACAGACATGGCTGGGTTTGTGTGCATGCATGACACTTCAACCATAATCCAGTCACAGAGAATCGAGCTGTCAGAGGATCTGTATATAGTCTTCAGTTTACTAGAAGAAGAAACTGGAGAGGGCATAAGAGCAGTCTGCCAAGGTGAGCCACATCTACCACAGAGTTCACAGTTCCTATAAGGGATAAATATAGACAAGCTGTCATCTATACTCCGAGCACCTTGAACAGGGCTAGGATTCTGTCTATGGTGTCCAACAATATATTAGATAAATCCTTTGTTTGAGAGTAAATTTATTCCCACACATATGAAATCTTGAGATTGAACCAGCTCCAATTTCTCTAGGTTGGGTAAAAGGCCCTCTCTGGTCACTGTGGACCATCCACGAGCTAAATCTTGTCTGCGGCCTCTATCCAGCCATTGTGCATCAACCAAGTCATGGAAATATGGGAGAATAAAGATCCCCAGTGACCTTATGTTGACAGCAACTATTTGCATGGCTCTGGAAAAACTCTATTGTGGATGTTTAAGGCTGAATGGAAAAGCACAAAACTAAAATACCTCTTCATCCAAGCAAAACCACCATTCCTGAACTGAGGATGTGATCTGCATGCTGAAAAGATCCTCCTACAAAACTTGTTTATGGTGGAAAACTTGATATTTAGTCACAACTTACCACCTTTATTTGGTGACCATGAAAATTTGGGAGCAGAAGGCCAGAGACTTGTTCTTTAATACCCTCTCTACATCACCCTTCCACAGAAAAGAATATACATTTTCCTATAATCACACAAGATTCAACTGGTGAACCACATAAGAGTCCCTACCAGTGGAGAAAGTCCTCAGGACTGAAACAGGTATCTTGCATTTAGTCTCACCCATCATCCTTTACGCTTCTTTAAATCTCATAAATTAGGGTTACTGGGCACCTAGACCAAGCTGTTGGGGCAGCAGGATTTTTAGTATCTTCATCTCCCTTGTATGATTTATATATAGGAATTTAGCAAAATCATAAGGGTCATAGGCAATGTTGTCAGGTAATCTCCCTTGTATGATTTATATATAGGAATTTAGCAAAATCATGAGGGTCATAGGCAATGTTGTCAGGTAATCTCCCTTGTATGATTTATATATAGGAATTTAGCAACATCATGAGGGTCATAGGCAATGTTGTCAGGTAATCTCCTTTGTATGATTTATATATATAGGAATTTAGCAAAATCATAAGGGTCATAGGCAATGTTGTTAGGTAATCTCCCTTGTATGATTTATATATAGGAATTTAGCAAAATCATAATGGTCATAGGCAATGTTGTCAGGTAATCTCCCTTGTATGATTTATATATAGGAATTTAGCAAAATCATAATGGTCATAGGCAATGTTGTCAGGTAATCTCCCTTGTATGATTTATATATAGGAATTTAGCAAAATCATAATGGTCATAGGCAATGTTGTCAGGTAATCTCCCTTGTATGATTTATATATAGGAATTTAGCAAAATCATAATGGTCATAGGCAATGTTGTCAGGTAATCTCCCTTGTATGGTTTATATATAGGAATTTAGCAAAATCATAAGGGTCATAGGCAATGTTGTCAGGTAAGCTGATATTCCCCTGACTAAGCCAAAGCACAAAACTGCAACAAACAAACATGATTTGCCAGCACATTATAACATGGCTTAGACTGATTTGGGTCTTTTCTTGTTAAGATGGATCAGCATTATAAACAAGCGAATTACATATTAGGGCACAGACTGAATAGGGGTCATAAATTCCTTATAAGGTTACAGGCTGTCATCAACTTCTTGTAATCATGTCTGCTGCTAAACAACATTACATTGAATTACATTTCCTCCATGTACCAAACTGATCTTCTGTGACTACTGGCACTCATGAAAGAGTCTGTGCATTAAAACAATTTGAACTCAAGAAATGTATTTTTCAATAACATCAAAAACATCACTCCAATGTTGTCAATATTAGTCTGATTATAATTATCTAGGGATACAGGCCAAATCTTGAAAGATCTTTAAAAATTTTTTTGCAGTTTGAAAATTTTTATCTCTTCTGTAGCATTTTATGTATTCAAAATTATCATATCCAGCACAAAAGCCTATAATTGATACATTGCTTATTTTTCTGAAAATCAGAGGAAAATAACAAAAACCTGTTCTGTATAAATTTTTACACTTAGATACAGTATAGTAAGACTGCTTTGTATGACTTTAAGTGGCTGAATAGTTATGAATGCATTATGCAATATATTGCCTTTATCATGGCATAATGTCTAGTAACTGAATCTTGCATTTTGTCAAATTAGGAAATAATTTCAAATAGAGTATGAGGTACCATCTTTGTGGCAACTAAATCACTGGAGAATTCACACATTTTGTATACTTTTATTCCACAAGTAAACTATATGCAGGAATCAGAACTCGTATTCATCCTTTGTAAAATATCTATACAAATGTAAGTTTTTATGTATGTTTTGTTTATGCAACCAAAAATTAACACACATTAATATTTTTGTCAAAACTTCATTCTAGATTTCCATTAACAGTTACTATTGATGATTCTTTAATGTACTAGTATTTTCAAGACAGAACTAATTGATTGTGATACTGTATCAAGACTTATGTAGATTCATACACAAGAATGTACTTAGGCAATACACAAACAAATAAAGTAAATATTTTAACCTGAAGATCAAAGTAAATTTAGCTTTTTGTTTTTGTGAAGGTTTTGGTTAACATATTTAGACAGGAACAATAGGACATTTTGTCCACTATGACTTTCAATTAAAAGTCGTTCAGGTGCAGTCCACACAGGGATGATGTCTGAGTGAATTCATATCCAGGAGAGAAACAGTGTTGTTGTTGTTGGGCTTTACACCATTTTTCAGCACATGATAGGCTATTCATGGCAGCCAGTATTAATGGTGGAGGAAGAAACCAGAAAATCACTGACCCACAAGCTACTGGCAAGCTTTCTTTTCTCCTATTTACCATGTCCACCTCTCAAAATAGATATATGACCAAATTTGTGATTAGAACATATTTATGTGCCACACCCCACCACACACACAAACATACACACATGAAGAGAGTAAATATACTATTCGCCAAAACTTCAAACAAAGTTTAGACAAATTCTATACAGACATGAAAAATAATCATGAAAAATAATTAGATCATATACATACAAACAATACATACCACATTTCTATCTTGAGATGTTTATTTTATTAATTTTGCCAATATATTTTATCAAAAAGAGGTTTAAAAATGTAAAACCTTAAATTGCCATAAAGGCCCAAAATTTCCAGTTAGCAAAAAAAGTGTGAAAAATATTAGGATTCTATGTGTAATATTAAAAGTTGTCATGTTGTTGCATAAATATCAATCTGGAATGGAAGTATTCCATGCATTATTTAACCTAAATCCCACGGGCTTAATCTGGCTTGCAACCAGTGGTTTTATCCAGTTACTACATCAAACTGGAACATTTTAAAATCATTATTTGGCCCATGCTCTGGGGAATGTTGTACATACCTGGTGTATCATAATAAACACATGAATAGACAGCTGCAAAACAATATGCCTCTTCTGTTATAATTGTGAGAACATGCAAAATTAATGAGATTTGATCAGTGGTCATTATCTCCATGCTCAGAGTTATTGATTATATAGTGCTATAATCTATTACAAGAGACTACACATGTCTGGAGAGACCAGTGTTTTTTGGGCAGAAGAGATAGTCTTTCAAGACAGGTTCTACTGTACTTGTGCTAATCTATTGGCATTGCAGAATATCATCGATGTGAATTGATGGTATTCTGAGATCTCATTATAAGAGCCCCCCAATCTAGAGGAGTAATTGTAGGCTACGGTCATTACAAAAGCTATCAAGAGAAATTTCAAAATATAACTGCTTGGATGCTGATCAATATCCAGCTAAGTTCCCACAATGCATGTAAGAGACATGTTGGAATCATTCATTCCGTGATTGATGTGTGAACTTTTAATCATGATCCAGTCAAGTTTTTCTACACAAATTATTTGCAGATGAGATGAAATTGGTTCTAGTTCCGAGACTTAAACAAAATTGTCACTCTTGGGTGTCAAATTAGTGGATTTGTGAAGAAAATGTTAACTGGTATATGCTACAATGGACTGGTGTATACTGAAACGAATTGGTGTGTGCCAAATGAATTGGTGTTTGCTGAAATGAACTGGAGAGTGCTGAAATGAATTGGTGTTTGCTGAAAAGAATTGGTGTATGCTAAATGATTGCTGAAATGAACTAGACAGTGCTGAAATGAATTGGTGTTTGCTGAAATGAACTGTTGTGTGCTGAAATGAATTGGAAAGTGCTGAAATGAACTGGTATGTGTTACATGTATATGAATTGGTGTATGCTGAAATGAACTGGTGTGTGTTACATGTATATGAATTGGTGTATGCTGAAATGAACTGGTGTGTGTTACATGTATATGAATTGGTGTATGCTGAAATGAACTGGTGTGTGTTACATGTATATGAATTGGTGTATGCTGAAATGAACTGGTGTGTGTTATATGTATAAGAATTGGTGTATGCTGAAATGAACTGGTGTGTGTTACATGTATATGAATTGGTGTATGCTGAAATGAACTGGTGTGTGTTACATGTATATGAATTGGTGTATGCTGAAATGAACTGGTGTGTGTTACATGTATATGAATTGGTGTATGCTGAAATGAACTGGTGTGTGTTACATGTATATGAATTGGTGTATGCTGAAATGAACTGGTGTGTGTTACATGTATATGAATTGGTGTATGCTGAAATGAACTGGTGTGTGTTACATGTATATGAATTGGTGTATGCTGAAATGAACTGGTGTGTGTTACATGTATATGAATTGGTGTATGCTGAAATGAACTGGTGTGTGTTACATGTATATTAATTGGAATGCTGAACTTTTCATTTTCACAACTGATGATAAATCTGAAGAAAACTGATTAAAACCTTTGAAGCAATTTCAGATTGAAAGCCATGACCTGTTGGTTGAACTCACAATCCAAGTACAACTGACAAAATGCATGGCCTTGATGACAAGGTCAAAAGATTGAGTGAGCATGACACAGAAGTATTTGTGTTGTGTATATTTAGTTTGCATTATTTGTTTATTTTTCTCCATTATCATATGAGATGTGTGATTGTATTTCGAACCTGAGCTTGTCCAAAATCAAGTTTGCTATGTATTTGACTAGGTACACCGATGTTTTGATTTTGGTAAATCATACATACCAGTAGTTAATATTTCTCTATGAGTGTGAGATAAATATGAGGTCTCATTTATGAACACTATGTTAACCATGTTCTTTATTATAATTTTAGTAACAGATTTTTTTCTGTTTACAACTTAGAATTTTCTAGAATAAACATTGGTTTGACATCCTTGCTTTACTTTTGTGTCTTAGTTCTTTTTTATATAATTTTGTATTCTTGAAAAATGATTTATTCTTGCTTTAATATCTTGAAGCAGAGTCAGTTTTATTGTTGTGTGCAGTATTTTTTTGGGTGGAATTATCTGTTCAAATTAATCTTCATTGAAAATACAAAGTGGTATTAAAATAATATTCTTGGACTGGAAAATTGAATTTTAAATAATATTGAATTCAGACATGAAAAATTTGGGTTTATATTATTGTGACTTATCCAATGACTGTTGGCACATCTCCATGTCATAGGCCACTACAAACACATTAACACATTCACAGTTAAAACATTTTGGAACAACACTTGAATTTAATTAAAACTTAATAATTTGGACTGGTTACAAAACTTACTGGACTTTTTTAGATTTAATTCACAATACTGTAAGTTCTTTGTAAACTTTCACTTTGGTTTCTACTGGGAAAAAATTATTTGTTGAATTTTACAAAACTTGGTTTTTACTTTTTTTTCTGTTGTTTAGTTTAAAACCATAAAGTTGTAATAATTATCTTACTTTCAGAATGATTCTTCCAATGTAAGAAAAAAAGTCATCAAGTGGTTTAGGAAAAATATATGTAATAAAACTAAAGAAAATCATTACAAAAATTTTCTATGACTGACCTTGACTCTGTGGTCAAAGGGGTAAGTGTACATGTCATTGAATGAATTAGGTTCCTCTCATAACGACTATTAAGAAATCCATCAAGGAGTTTTGGAAATATAGAAAAAATATTAAAAAAAACTGAACAACACTTTTCAATGATAATCCCAAAGTCAAAGAGGCAAGCATGCATGTCAAAGAATGAATTGTCCTAGCTTCATAAAGATTCAATCCAAGTAGGAAAAGAATATATGAAGGACTTTGCAAAATATAAGCAATATAAAACCTTCAATAAAAAGCTTAATTTTTTTCTATAACTGTGATCTTGACCTCAAGTTAATGTGTGAGCAAGCTTATTATAGAATTAATTATCTTAGCTTCATTATGACTCAGGCCAAATTTGATGAGAATCTCTCGTGACCTGTAGGAAATATATGTAAACAAATGAATGAGACTCTGTCATGACCTGTAGGAAATATATGCAAACAAATGAAGAACTTCAACCAGAACTTTACAAAAACTGTTGATGTGGCTGCCATTGGAATGCTAATACCTTGTTTCCCAGTAACATGAGTTTGAACTACATACTCTGTATTTTGCAACTATTAGTCTAATTTAACTTAAATCACTCCACAGGTGTGGAATAATGCTGTAATTACAAATATCTAATTTCACTAATGGAATATAAATTGTGTTGGTCATCTTAACAGGTTCAATTTATGACTAATTGTTTTTTTGCATCATATAAAAGTGAGTTTTGCATAAAGAGAATTAGATAAGCAAGATTAGACTGTGCTATAGTACTTCAAATGTCTAAATCCATAATTTACAAGAAACAAGCATGACCAACCTTTCTAAAAAGCATTTTCATGGTCTCTTGATAATGAAAGCAATCTTTGCCGCTGACAGACCATTTTATCTAAATGGTGATCTAGTGTCTAAACTGCAACAATGCAATTGTGAAAATGTAGTCTGGATTTATCGTAAATAAGATTTTTTTGACTGAAAATTTCCATTTTCTTGACTCGCACAAATGTGCCTAAATGAGATTACTTGAATAGTACTGCATTATTTGACTAAAAAAGGATCTATGCACAGTGGTTTAAATATGCACTGTGACTCAGAGTTTTCAATATGCAATGTGACTCAGTGGTTCAATATGCAATGTGGTTCAGAGGTTTGTGTGCTGGATACAAGACCAGATGGTTGCAGGTTTGAATTCTGCCCAGGCCAGACTGGGTGACAGCTGTCATGCTGTGTTTGTGGACAAGGCCCTTAACTCCAATTCCTTGGCAAAATACAGCCTTTCATTTGTTGATGTTTTGTTAAATTACAAGGATTACTGTAAGAGTAAAATGTGATATCATGTATTCATGTCCTTGATGTTTGAGTTATCACTGTCTTACCATATTTTTAAAAAGATGAATCTAGACAAGGTAGGGTGGGATTCATGGAGAAAGGCTAGGTGCAAGTTTGTTTTTTAATGATTTATAACAAAAATTTCCAATGAATCTTGCCTTTTTCCCTCCATATTTACTGGAAAGTCCAATAAAAGTTTAGATGATCCCTGATGAAACATACAGCAAATTTTGGGAATTACCTTGGCTTAAGTCCATCTACATCAAACTGAGTGAATGTGATCTCAACTTTCTGGTTTTTCTTCCCATAGAAAATGTAATGGCACTCTGTATTACGAGGATAAAACCCAGAGAAGTTGGGGGATGTGAAAGTGCCACTAGCACCTTTACCATGGAGGTAATTGAATGTGCAAACTGAAAAAGAAACGATAAAACATGACAGCTAAAACAATCACAAACACCAAAAACTTAAACAAAATGTGTGCAGTAACTCTTGTCAGTCGCCAAGTCAAATATCCCATGAGCGACAGTGCAGACAGTAGAAACAATGTAAAAGATAAATGAAATCATGCAAGACTAGTGAGAGAAAAAGGCCTACATAAAACATGATAAGAAGTTTCAGAATGAAATGAAATACATTAATTCATAAGAGCTACAAAATTGTGAGAATAATCCATCAGTAGAACAGATGAGTAAACTTCAATGTAGAAAATGAATCCTTGCAATAAAGAACCTTGCAATTGATATTATGACCAGTGTTGCATCATTGGCATCCTGCAATTGTTTTGTCCCCCAAAATAGGCACCCTTTAGCATGCTCTTTTGTCCATTTTTTTTAAAACAACAACATCCATCATATATACTCACTTATAAGTCAAGTCAATCTGCAAACAGTAATGATTCTGATCTGCCATAGCATAGTGCTGATCAGGGTCAATATTGTTTGCTTTACTGATTACTACTTACAAACTTCGACAGTAGATCTGGGTCTGTTGGACTTATAAGCATGTATGTCGAGTACATCTTTCTAAGTGTACATCCACACACATCTTATGTCCATACTTGCTATGGTCAAAGTCTTTACATGTTATAAAGATGGCATTTAATGACCATTTTAAATGATTTTGGCAATTAAAACATTGAAGGTTTGTCTTAATCTGCCAACCTGCAATAGCAAAAATTTGATAGATACTACTGTAGTCTATTTTTGATACTGAAGGCAATAACCTACAGAAACAAAGATTTTATTTATTTCAGGATTAATAACAAACAGTAACAAATTAATGTCAATACATCATTTTTCAAACACTCAATGAATTACTATTACAAACATAAATTCTGAAAAAATGGGAATTATGAAAATATATGCCTACAGATAGGAAGTGAACACTAAATGACCACATGATTCAAAATGGAAATTCCATAATGCTGCTTTTTTCAGAAGAATCCTGATGTTCAAATATGCTCATGTTTTCATGTTTTCAAATATGCTCATGTTTTCATGTTTTCAAATATGTTCATGTTTTCAAATATGTTCATGTTTTCAAATATGTTCATGTTTTCAAATATGTTCATGTTTTCAAATATGTTCGTGTTTTTAAATATGTTCATGTTTTCACATATGTTCATGTTTTCACATATGTTCATGTTTTCAAATATGTTCATGTTTTCACATATGTTCATGTTTTCAAATATGTTCATGTTTTCAAATATGTTCATGTTTTCAAATATGTTCATGTTTTCATGTTTTCAAATATGTTCATGTTTTCAAATATGTTCATGTTTTCAAATATGTTCATGTTTTATTTGAGCTCTTGATAAAACATTTATCACAATAATATAAATGTCTATCATCACACCGGTCTGCGTGGGTTCAAGTCTAAGATTTGTCAAATTTGGATAAGTGAGAAAGCATGCCAGTTGCTTCTCGTGGGTCAGTGGTTCTTTCCGTGGATTTCCCGGTTTCTTCCTCCACCTTCAATACTGTCCGACATGAATAGCCTATTGTGTGCTGAAAAATGGCGTTAAGCCCCACAACAAGAACTGTCAAAGCAGGTCAGATGATTATCTCAGTTTTAATTAAGCACTAAAAGTACATAAGTATTATCCAGTCTATTTAACTTTGTCCCTTAAAAATGATGTTTCGGATGTTTTGTCTATACACTCTTATGATACCTTAGTCTGATGGAAATTATTTTATTTCAAAATGTCTTAAGGTACCTAATCAGTTTCATCTGATTTTCTTTGGGTTTAAAGCTCCAACTGGTGCCATTCGTTTCTCATGTTTCACAGCCCTTTTAAAATGGATGGTAAAACTAAAATTTAGGAGCTCATTAAAAGATAATCTTGAATAACTTGATATTTCTTGGACTTGATAAGTGATTTTGAAATGTTGAACTAAAAATTAAATGCTTTTGCCAAAGAGGTAATTACTATTTTTTTTTTCTGGTTACATAGCACATGTTTCTATAATCCATTTCAGTCGATAATATATGAATCACACCAGAAGCAGAGGAGGATGCAGAATTTTATTCTGATGATTTGGTTTAGAAGACTTGGTTCAGAGTAATTCAAATATTCTTGTTTTCACCAAATAGTTTATCCTTTTGACCAATGACATAGGGAACTTAACCATTTGACACCTTTCTTCCCGAAATGGATTTCTACATGGAAGTAAATTTATAGAACATTTTCAAAGCCATACAAAACAAAGGCATAAAGAGTTTCCTCACACAGATCCCATTCATATGCTATTATTTTTATATGATTAAATATTAAATGATTTAATACATTCATTCTTTCTTTCATTATACTTGTAAGATCTCATGCTAATTAATGTTCACCATATATTAACATTTCATTTTAATATTTGATATTACAGACTTTTAGCATATCTAGAGCTAGAAAAATGGAGGTAATGTATCCATACAGAATAATTTAATTGATGTCATATCAGTTCTTATACAGCTAAGTCAGCTTTGTTTGCAAGCTTGTGCAAGCTTGTAATTGGTAAGCTTGCAGTATTTCAAATCTAAGCTTGATTGCAGCAAGCTTCCATATTACTAGCTTGCAGTGGGCAAGCTTGCTGTGGTTTTGAATCTAAGCTTGACACAAGCTTACAAAACAATCTTGCAGTAACCATGAAAATAATCTTTTGATTTTGTATTGGGAGAGAACACACTATAAGAGCAGTGAGTTACTAAGAAACATCAAAAAACTTAAGAATTGAATGACATCCCACTGGACATCAAATAAAGAAAAGGGGCAAAAACTTAAGTTTAATGGCTGAATATTTATTTTATAATTGCCTTGAGAATAGTTATCAAAAAAGGGCTTTTTCTATTAAAGTTATTTCCTTTTCTGTTTAAATTAACTTTATTTTCAAGTATCCCAATCTCTGAGGAAATCTCAGCATTCCAATCCAGGATTTCTAAGCCCACCACTTAAACTTGCTTCTCCTTAAACAATGTATCTGTGAAATGAAGTTTTTTTCATTGACCAAGTACTTATTTCACTTTGTTATTTTGCTATTTTCAATCACATCTGAAAATGAGTAGGATAATTTAAGGTTTTAATAATATTTATACCCATATTTGAGTTACAAACTGAAATGAACTGACCTAACACATAGCCATAACCAGTAACTCTTACACGGGTTGGATTTGCAAACATTTAAAAGTTTTCTTTTATCCCTTATTTACTTTGACACAAAGACACCAGTAATGTGATGATATAAGTATGTCTCATTTTAATTGAGTGTAACAATAGAACTAAAATACTTCTTCAAGTTGGGAATCAAAACACTGTCAGCACATAATAGGGTTCTTACAGAAAAGCTTGAAAATGTAACTGATGATAGATTCAGATACTTCATAGCACATTTACATTTAAAAGGAATCAAAAAACAAATTTTCCTTGACAAATTTATTAAATTGGTATTTATTAAGGTCTTGCCGCCAGTTTACATTAGTGATATTTTCATTCATCAAAATTTTGTTCGTATTTACAGTGAATTGAAAATATTGTTTGGAAAGAAAAATTAACAAAATATATGACTTCAGAATTTAAAGTTATGAATTTCATGATGCATTTTCAAATTGCAATACATTATTTTCATCAAAAAAAAATATGGTTTCATTTCATAATTTTGATCATGGTTTTCTTCATTCAACTTTTTTGTATTTTTTAGTAAACAATATGGGATCCATACCTGACTCCATTGAGTTATTGAGTGCATGGTGTATGCATATTTACACAAAGTCTTTGCTAAATATGATAACAGCAATAATTCTCCTTTCTTAGGTGCTGTCTCTTAGGTGTTGTTTTAATGCAAAAAGGTAAGCCATACTAAACTGAGAAATGAAGGTTAATAAAAGATAATGAAGTCAACCAGGTTTAATATAAAGCTTGGGTTGAGTAAATTAGCAAAACTCCAGATAGAATTATTAAAAAGAACAAAATCAGGAACTACTGAATACTGATTTTTGAAAATAAATTAAGTGTTTCATAATGAAACACAGGATATAAAAAAGAAGTGATGTGTGACCTGTTTTTCCAAGTGAAAAAAACTAGCAAAATTTACATTCAATAAGTGCAAGTTTTGACAGTTCATTGTAATCAACAATAACATGAATGATAAGGAGTTTGCAGACCCAATAAGGTCAAGATGACGAAAATACCCAAACTAGAAAATAATTCTCAGCAAATGTATGACATGATGAAAATCTAAATGCAAGGTAAGACAGAAACATACTGAAAATTTAAATTTTTTTCTACATGTTGAAGGTCAAATTGCTTTGACAACATAGGGTTAGGGTTAGACAACATACTAAATGAAGGAGTTTCTTCTTTAATTTAAGTAAAGCAACCTTAATGTTGACAACTAGAAAAAAATTGCAAATATCTGTTGGTTAGACCTGGGATGTCCTGGTAATTTCTAGAACCATTAGATTTACCCTATGGGAGGATAAATTTTCACATTTGCTTGGTGTATCTTCTATCCAGCCAGCTAAGCAACAGCAACAGTAAATGTATGACTGATATTAAAACAGTGTGGATCATAAAAACAGGCCTCACAAAGCAGCGATTATACTGAAATATCACTAATTTTCATGGATTTTGTTGTACTCCTGAACTATAAATTTAAAGATCCAATGATAAATTAGAAATATACTGTAAAGAATCCAACACATGCACAACTGAAATCAAAAGTTATTTGATAAATCAATGTACTTTCTGTAATGTGATAAAAAATATTAGCTTTTGCATCTGTTTCTTTTACTTTACCCCTTTAAATAACATAAATCAATTGTACAGCATTTTATATTATTTCAGTGCACACATATCTGTAAGGCACATGGTAGCTGTGATTTCCACTTGCCTTCTTTAAAGTCAATATGTTGTGAGGTAATTATGGAGAAAAATTAGAAAAAGCACAAGGTCTTCAAACAATGTTGTTACTGAAAATCAAAGAAACTGTAAGAAATGATACTATAAATAAAAAGTAGATTTAATATTTATTCAAACTGATTTTTCATTCCAGTGAACTTTTGTCAAAAAATAAAATTCTTGTGAAAGCTTGTTTCATTTTATCCATGCATGCTTAATTCCAGTCAAAAGCATGATTGTAAATTACTATAACTACTGCATGACTGATAATTACTAATATATATATATATATATATATATATATATATATATATATATATATATATATATATATATATATATATATATATATATTACAGCAGAGTACTGAAGTTCACATCACTGATTTTCAGACAAAACTACTGAATAAACAGTGCATCAATAAATTCTGCTCATTCACATAAATGTCTGTCAGGTAAATAATCCTGAAATTGTTCAATTAAATATGTTCAGAATTCTCAAAGACATGGAAAATTATGTTGTAAGATCTTTCACACAATTTTGTGTGAAATGCAGTCATCCATTAATTGTCTTTATTTACAAGATTTTAAGTAAATGACTGAAGTTGTTTTGTAAATGTGCTAGGCTGAAATGAAGGAGTTTTGTTAGCATCATCACACAGATGGGCCATGAAAACGTCGGATGTTGACATTGCTTTTTATTTGGTTTGAACAAGGGGCATCTGGTCATGTGTTTAATTTACATGTTGCATGTGACATTATCAAAACCAACACGGATCTAAGTTGATTATTACCATTCTTAGGCCATTGTGTTAATGACAATATTCATTTAAAAGCGACTTTATAGACAGTGTTTGAAGGAAAAAAATCATACACTGAAATTAAATACCTGATACATAGCTTAGTGTTGCAGACCACATTGGCTCCCTTTGATGCTGAATACAAGAGTTCATCTTGACAGGTGCTTGATTTGTGCTCATACAGGTGATCATTAGGTGTTTTAAGCATTGAAGTGGAGCAGCACTCATTTGTTGTCATCAGTTTGTTCTTTTATAATCTTTACATGTGGAATTTGATGATGTTAATCAATTAAATTAAATGCCCTCATGTATACAAACTCTGACGGCAAAAATACAAACTGAAATACCCATACATGAATGTTGAGACCCAAGAAAATAAAGACCTCAGAAAAGACCAATCAATTTTCACTATGCCTCAGGAAAATTCAAAAGCTTTGATAAATTGGGCACAAAAATTTGACATACTGAGATTTTTTTAATGTAAACTCAATTTAATGTACAACAATAGTACAGTACAAAAATAAAAAAACCCAACAAAAACTAGTTTTATATTTTTTTAATAAGATCTAAGAGTGAAATTCAATTCATAAAACCTTTATGAAACAAATGGACTGAAACTGCTAATACAATTTCTTATTTTCTAAAAAAATTTTTATCAAAGTTTGTAAATAACATGCAAGCAATGTATCAAAATACAAACAATATAAATTTGATTGATGATTGAAAATGACATATTTGTTTTGCTCTATTTGTACCTATTGCTGACTGGTTTGGATTTTATTTTATTGTAAAAAAACCCCCATGAAATGTGGATTTTAAGACCATAACTTAAGCAACAAGGTCAGTTTTTCCCTACTTTCTTTCAATATATGTACTTTCTTTTCATATAACTGGAAAGTTTGTGATACAAGAATGTTTTCTTTCTAGCAGAAACATGCAAATAATAACTGGAAGTAAAAACTGCCCATTTTCTCATGATTTTGGAATCTTTTAAGTCTAGCATCAGTCGCTTGGAGTTAATTGACAAAATAATTATAATTCCTGTGATCAATTTGGTGGAAATGGAACTCTCCACCATTCCTACTGCTTTAGATTTTGGGCTTAATACCCCACACTTAATGCAGACGTTTTAACTATTAGTAAATCACGAATTACTTAATACATAGTTATGACTGATAATGAAACTTAATTTCTGACACTTTTAGGTCTACCACACTCAAATCTCCAAATCTCAGGCTTCCGACATTTGATGAAGTGAATGAAGGAATTCATCCTTTAAATTTTATACCACTCCTTCATTTTAATGCCCCTCATTATAACATGGTTCTCATTATAAGGCACATATGATCATGCATCCCATTTATTATTTAGTGGTGTATATATAAATGTATCATTTACTTCATTATAAGATTTGTTACAACTCGGTGCTCTTAGATTTTCATAATCTTAACTTTCTTGCCTATCAAATACCGGTAACTTGCTCTTCTTTTCTTACAAATTCAACATGTGGTTGTCCATCGACTTTTTGCAGTTCTTGAATTTTCACCGATAAGCCTCATGGAATAACTCAAAACCCTTTAATATGCATTCCTTAACAAGATCACAGTCAGCACTTTGCAGTACTGATGGGGAAGCAAAGATGTCTTTGAATTTGCCAAAAAGTGCACTCTGTAATAATAGAGTCCAATGCTCTCTTGGCCATTTTAAATTTTTAGCAATTTTTTCAAAATGAGGAAATTCATTGTCTACTTTTTCTCTAAAAGGGTGCACTAGCGTCATATTATTAATAACATCAAAACTTGAATTTGTATGTAAAGTGCAGATGCACTTTTCACTTACCAGCTCTAATTCTTTAAATCTAAATTAAAAACTTTTCTTCTTTTTCTTTTTGCATCTCTCTCTCTCTCTCTCTCTCTCTCTCCAAATGCACTGCATATGTTTCTCTCTTCTTTCACCAACAGCATTCTCCTTCCTTTCCTCCTTATTGTGCTTGCTTCTCCTCTTTCTAAAGTTTATTTAAGCTTTATTAACATTAATTCCATCGTGTATATTAATTTTAATTCCTGTACTTTTATGTTATAGTCTGATACAGACTTGCTAATCCCAAACAAAGCTCTTTTATCCCAAACACTTTTCCATCAAATATTGGACCAAAATATTTTTTATTTCCTGTTTTGTAAAAGAAGCCGCCTTTACCTCAGAAAAATCATATTTTTAGGCAACTTGAAGCAATTCATCTTTTTTCAAACTGTTTGACTGCTCCTGGGTAGGATCTGAATTAAAGACCTCCACTTTTGATGACATAGTAAACAGCTTGCTGATTTCACAAAAGATTTCTAAAATGTAAAATAATACTTGGGATTTAAAAAGTTCCAAAACTCTTATCCCAGGGATGAGTGCCTAATTTTCTTTTAAGAGTCCATGCTCTTTTAAATTAAGTAACAGGAATGAGTGAAGACAACAAGCTTGGTACAAGTAATTCATTTCCCTATAATACATAGTGAAAAATGAGAAAAAAATAACTTACAGTATTGCAAATTAAATAAAAATATAATCCAAGAATAAAAGACACAAGTCCTAGCAATAAAAAGTCCTGAATAAAACTTGATTTAGTCCCAAAGAGATCCAAAAATTGAAGGCAATGATGCGCCTGTTATGGTCTGCAAAATACTGATGTGTCAACAATCTCTTGTTGAATCACATATATATTATTCCAGGTTTGAATTCAGTAATAAATTCCAATGAATGTCTTTATCCAAGAATTTTGTTATGCACTTTTTGTATTTCCAGAGAAAATAATTACTTGAACTCAATACAACTTAAAGTGGTAGATGTCAAAGCATGACTGGTAAAGTCATTACAGTCACAAGATAATATAGTCCTCTGCTTGACCTCAAGGTCACAATTAATATTTTCTAAAAACAATCATTACCTAACGGAAAATAACTTTCTAGCATGATCTAATGAGCCTTTTTTGTTTACAACACAATAGCCTATAAAATTCACTTAGGAATCTCCAAAACCCTGACCCTTATCAACAGTTTTACTCCTTCTTTGTTTACCTGAATAATAATTTAATTAATAAGCTCAAATACATAGAAAATAATGAAGCTGTTATTTGTAGTTTACATCAACAAAAAAAGTCACTCAGGTCAAGCAGAAATGAACTCAACTTTAGACAGGGTCAAGTCCTGCAAACAATGTTACAATACAATAGCATGTAATGAAACAAACAAAAAATACTTAATAGACAAACAATTAAATTAAACAAATATAACACATTTTAACACTATATTTTCTACAGATCCCAAGGTCAGATTTGCCATAAGTTCTGCATATAATTTTAACTTTATTTTACATAAAGTTGCAGAATGTCAAAGTTTTCATATATTCAGTTTGAACTTGAATTTGTACTCAAAAGTTTAAAGAATACAAAACCTAGATTTATGTCAACTGCTTTGAATTCCCCTCCCCACCCATCTGTGCAATGGGCATTCAATACACGTTATCCATGTGTCTGTCCTGTTCCTTCTTGTCCCATCCTGTTAGTCAGAAATTTTGTTTCCACTCTGTGAATTTTAAAAGGATATAACAAACTAAAACTGAACCATGTATGATGTTTTATAATAGGACTAAAAACAGGGTATAATGTCTTACAATAAGACAAAAAACTGGGTATCATATCTTAAAATAAGACAAAAAACTGGGTATGATGTCTTACAACAAGAAGATCTTGGCCAAATCTGAATATGTCACTTTCAAGTAAAACCTTTCCTTGGAACTCTGTTCTTTTATTGTATCATACTGTCAAAGACATCCAAGTCTTATGGACAATTCTTAAAGCAAGCTAAGAAACACTTTTATTTACACAAGAAATTAGGAGAGTAGTTGCTATTAAGACAGCACGTTACATCAACCCTACAAAGTCATATGGCATCATTAATATCGCCATGTTCAATAAAAACTAAACCTCCTTTTAGCAGGTTTGTTTGAATGGCATGTTGGTTATAAAGCCTTAACTGTAAAGAGCCATTTTAGAAGAAAAAAAAACATTTGACTTACTTGCACATAAAAATTATTAATTAATAAACTTATAGCTAGAGTGGTTTGAAACTGAATCTACATTATGGCCGACAAGTCCATTTTCCACTGATATGAAGACAACCATGAGTGATCAGAACGAGCATAATATATCACATTCCATCAATCATAAAGGAACACCACAAATTCTGAAAAGCCCATATCTCTCACATTCAACACCTTATATAGTAAAACCAGCTGTAATGGAAAGCAAATCTCTCACTTTCTACAATGTTAAATAAATACTAAATTATTCTGATCATGCAATGTTAATTTTTGCTGCTTGTAGCTATATGACCTATAGGTTATTTCTAAAGGGAAAATTTTAAAAGCTATTTTAGGAATTTTAAGAACTTTAAATGGTAATAATATTGATATTCTCTTAGCCAACAACTGACTTCCCCAAAAATATGGATTTATGACTATAGCTCTCCAGCTAAGAGCTTAATACAAAGTTTTCATAAAAATTGCAAAATCAATTTGTTAACTTAAAACTATAATGTCTGGCAATGGTGTCATTTTGATTACTTGATAGTATGTGTTAAGGCTTTCATGAAGTTGTTTTGATAGTTGTAATTTACATGTCATAAACATTGATCACTGAACAATACTTGTCATAGAGCTTGTGTTTATCAATAAGACCAGGCAAGTTTCCAGCAGATTCAGATAAATGTGTTAATGAAAAGTGTTCCCTCTTGACAATGTTATCCATAAAAGCCACAAAAGTGTTTGATTCTCTTTATTTTAAGCTACAGCCAAAGTAATCTAGTTGGTTGAGCCTCATAATCCAGAGTAGTTGATTTGATACCCACCCAGTCCAACCCTAGTTTGTTCTTGTGAAAGGTGCTTAGCTTGAATATTCTGCCTGATATAGCTTTTTTTTGTATTACAAGTGCTGTTAAAACAAACAACACAAGAAAAAATTATAAAATGGCACAGGGATCATATAGGAGACCACACCATTCTAAATCATACTATACTACAATGAGATTTGTTTCAACATGGTTTTATTATAATACTGTATATATATGCTTTTAAGACAACTGCAAACTGCACAGATCAGATCCAAAAATGCCATCATATAATGTGCCAGCAGATCTTGGTATGTAGGGTTTGTTATGAGTAAACAGTTGAACAACACAGACCCAGACCTGCAGGTGCATTATGCTACAGTAACTCAGAGTCTTTTTTTGTTTTCAGTTTGACTCAACTTATAAACAAGTATATATGGTATATAAAAAAAATGATATATTAAGTCTAAAGATCAGAAATTTCATTATGTTTGGTGTGCATCAGTCAAGGACAGAAAATAAAAGTAAGCAAATTATGGAATGAAAATGAAACTAAATTTAAAGATCAGTTTTATCAGATTTAGGACCATGCTAATGTTATTAGAGGCTTCCTAACATTGCATTAAAGATAAAATCAATTTGTATTGTAAGTATGGCTTAAATACAACATTTGCATAATGCACCAGCAGATCAGAAACATTCTTGCTTATTCTACTGATTGCCACTAACAAACTGAATTGACTCTGATCTGCTGGTGCATTGTGCAATGACAGATATGGATCTCTGCAGTTTGCAATTTAATGCAATTTATATGTGAGTATACACAGTACGCTGAGATGTAAATCAATATTATCACAGCAATTTTATGTGAAATAAAATTATAATAATCAATGATTAGCAAGAACTAATGTAAATTAAAATAAATAGCAATTAGAAATAAATGCTTATTCAATGTAATAAAATTTTTAAAATTACCCATATTATGTAACAAAACATTATAATAAGGTACTTTATAATGAGAGACCACTGAATTAGCAGACTAAGGACTTTAATCATAACATATGGTTTTGTATGTCATAATCACTTCCATTTATAAATCTTGTTAAATTTTGGTCTTTTACTGTCATACATACCAGCTATAACATGATATATTACACAAACACACACACACACACACAGAGGCAATTTTTTAGTCCCAAAACCCCAGATATAGTTATGTTTTGAAAAACAGTTTTCAGTAAACTAAGAAAGAAAACAAAGATATTGTGACAACGACTATTTCCATCTCTAGCATGAAGTCAATATAAACAGTAAACTGTTCAGTTAAGAGCACATCCTATCATCAAGGTAGTTTAAAGCCCATCCTATCATCAAGGCAGTTTAAAGCCCATCCTATCATCAATGCAGATTACAGTACATCCTATCATCAAGGCAGTTTAAAGCACATCCTATCATCAAGGCAGTTTAAAGCCCATCCTATCATCAAGGCAGTTTAAAGCCCATCCTATCATCAAGGCAGTTTAAAGCACATCCTATCATCAATGCAGTTTAAAGCACATCCTATCATCAAGGCAGTTTAAAGCCCATCCTATCATCAAGGCAGTTTAAAGCACATCCTATCATCAATGCAGATTACAGCACATCCTATCATCAAGGCAGTTTAAAGCACATCCTATCATCAAGGCAGTTTAAAGCCCATCCTACCATCAAGGCAGTTTAAAGCACATCCTATCATCAAGGCAGATTAAAGCACATCCTATCATTAAAGCAGTTTAAAGCACATCCTATAATTAAGGCAGTTTAAAGCCCATCCAATCATCAAGGCAGTTTACAGCCCATCCTATCATCCAGGCAGTTTAAAGCACATCCTATCATCAAGGCAATTTAACGCCCATCCTATCATCAAGGCAGTTTAGAGCACATCCTATAATCAAGGCAGTTTAAAGCACATCCTATCATCAAGGCAGTTTAGAGCCCATCCTATCATCAGGCAGTTTAAAGCCCATCCTATCATCAAGGCAGTTTAAAGCCCATCCTATCATCAAGGCAGTTTAAAGCCCATCCTATCACCAAGGCAGTTTAGAGCACATCCTATCATCAAGGCAGTTTAAAGCACATCCTATCATCAAGGCAGTTTAAAGCACATCCTATCATCAAGGCAGTTTAAAGCACATCCTATCATCAAGGAAGTTTAAAGCCCATCCTATCATCAAGGCAGTTTAAAGCCCATCCTATCATCAAGGCAGTTTAAAGCACAGCCTATCATCAAGGCAGTTAAAAGCCCATCCTATCATCAAGGCAGTTTAAAGCACATCCTATCATCAAGGCAGTTTAATGCACATCCTATCATCAATGCAGTTTAAAGCACATCCTATCATCAAGGCAGTTTAAAGCCCATCCTATCATCAAGGCAGTTTAAAGCACATCCTATCATCAATGCAGATTACAGCACATCCTATCATCAAGGCAGTTTAAAGCACATCCTATCATCAAGGCAGTTTAAAGCCCATCCTACCATCAAGGCAGTTTAAAGCACATCCTATCATCAAGGCAGTTTAAAGCACATCCTATCATTAAAGCAGTTTAAAGCACATCCTATAATTAAGGCAGTTTAAAGCCCATCCAATCATCAAGGCAGTTTACAGCCCATCCTATCATCCAGGCAGTTTTAAAGCACATCCTATCATCAAGGCAATTTAAAGCCCATCCTATCATCAAGGCAGTTTAGAGCACATCCTATAATCAAGGCAGTTTAAAGCACATCCTATCATTAAAGCAGTTTAAAGCACATCCTATAATTAAGGCAGTTTAAAGCCCATCCAATCATCAAGGCAGTTTACAGCCCATCCTATCATCCAGGCAGTTTAAAGCACATCCTATCATCAAGGCAATTTAACGCCCATCCTATCATCAAGGCAGTTTAGAGCACATCCTATAATCAAGGCAGTTTAAAGCACATCCTATCATCAAGGCAGTTTAGAGCCCATCCTATCATCAGGCAGTTTAAAGCCCATCCTATCATCAAGGCAGTTTAAAGCCCATCCTATCATCAAGGCAGTTTAAAGCCCATCCTATCACCAAGGCAGTTTAGAGCACATCCTATCATCAAGGCAGTTTAAAGCACATCCTATCATCAAGGCAGTTTAAAGCACATCCTATCATCAAGGCAGTTTAAAGCACATCCTATCATCAAGGAAGTTTAAAGCCCATCCTATCATCAAGGCAGTTTAAAGCCCATCCTATCATCAAGGCAGTTTAAAGCACAGCCTATCATCAAGGCAGTTAAAAGCCCATCCTATCATCAAGGCAGTTTAAAGCACATCCTATCATCAAGGCAGTTTAATGCACATCCTATCATCAATGCAGTTTAAAGCACATCCTATCATCAAGGCAGTTTAAAGCCCATCCTATCATCAAGGCAGTTTAAAGCACATCCTATCATCAATGCAGATTACAGCACATCCTATCATCAAGGCAGTTTAAAGCACATCCTATCATCAAGGCAGTTTAAAGCCCATCCTACCATCAAGGCAGTTTAAAGCACATCCTATCATCAAGGCAGTTTAAAGCACATCCTATCATTAAAGCAGTTTAAAGCACATCCTATAATTAAGGCAGTTTAAAGCCCATCCAATCATCAAGGCAGTTTACAGCCCATCCTATCATCCAGGCAGTTTTAAAGCACATCCTATCATCAAGGCAATTTAAAGCCCATCCTATCATCAAGGCAGTTTAGAGCACATCCTATAATCAAGGCAGTTTAAAGCACATCCTATCATCAAGGCAGTTTAGAGCCCATCCTATCATCAGGCAGTTTAAAGCCCATCCTATCATCAAGGCAGTTTAAAGCCCATCCTATCATCAAGGCAGTTTAAAGCCCATCCTATCACCAAGGCAGTTTAGAGCACATCCTATCATCAAGGCAGTTTAAAGCACATCCTATCATCAAGGCAGTTTAAAGCACATCCTATCATCAAGGCAGTTTAAAGCACATCCTATCATCAAGGAAGTTTAAAGCCCATCCTATCATCAAGGCAGTTTAAAGCCCATCCTATCATCAAGGCAGTTTAAAGCACATCCTATCATCAAGGCAGTTTAGAGCCCATCCTATCATCAAGGCAGTTTAAAGCACATCCTATCATCAAGGCAGTTTACAGCCCATCCTATCATCCAGGCAGTTTAGAGCCCATCCTATCATCAAGGCAGTTTAATGCCCATCCTATCATCAAGGCAGTTTAAAGCCCATCCAGTCATCAATTCAGTATAGAGCACATCCTATCATCAAGGCAGTTTAAAGCCCATCCTATTATTAAGGCAGTTTAAAGCCCATCCTATCATCAAGGCAGTTTAAAGCCCATCCTATCATCCAGGCAGTTTAAAGCCCATCCTATCATCAAGGCAGTTTAATGCACATCCTATCATCAAAGCAGTTTAGAGCACATCCTATCATCAAGGCAGTTTAAAGCACATCCTATCATCAATGCAGTTTAAAGCACATCCTATCATCAATGCAGTTTAAAGCACATCCTATCATCAAGGCAGTTTAAAGCACATCCTATCATCAATGCAGATTACAGTACATCCTATCATCAAGGCAGTTTAAAGCACATCCTATCATCAAGGCAGTTTAAAGCCCATCCTATCATCAAGGCAGTTTAAAGCCCATCCTATCATCAATGCAGTTTAAAGCACATCCTATCATCAATGCAGTTTAAAGCACATCCTATCATCAAGGCAGTTTAAAGCCCATCCTATCATCAAGGCAGTTTAAAGCACATCCTATCATCAATGCAGATTACAGCACATCCTATCATCAAGGCAGTTTAAAGCACATCCTATCATCAAGGCAGTTTAAAGCCCATCCTACCATCAAGGCAGTTTAAAGCACATCCTATCATCAAGGCAGTTTAAAGCACATCCTATCATTAAAGCAGTTTAAAGCACATCCTATAATTAAGGCAGTTTAAAGCCCATCCAATCATCAAGGCAGTTTACAGCCCATCCTATCATCAAGGCAGTTTACAGCCGATCCTATCATCAAGGCAGTTTAAAGCCCATCCTATCATCAAGGCAGTTTAGAGCACATCCTATCATCAAGGCAGTTTAAAGCACATCCTATCATCAAGGCAGTTTAGAGCACATCCTATCATCAAGGCAGTTTAAAGCATATCCTATCATCAAGGCAGTTTAAAGCCGATCCTATCATCAAGGTATTTTAAAGCCCATCCTATCATTATGGCAGTTTAAAGCACATCCTATCATCAAGGCAGTTTAAAGCACATCCTATCATCAAGGCAGTTTAAAGCACATCCTATCATCAAGGAAGTTTAAAGCCCATCCTATCATCAAGGCAGTTTAAAGCCCATCCTATCATCAAGGCAGTTTAAAGCACAGCCTATCATCAAGGCAGTTAAAAGCCCATCCTATCATCAAGGCAGTTTAATGCACATCCTATCATCAAGGCAGTTTAAAGCCCATCCTATCATCAAGGCAGTTTAATGCACATCCTATCATCAAAGCAGTTTAAAGCACATCCTATCATCAAGGCAGTTTACAGCCCATCCTATCATCAAGGCAGTTTAGAGCCCATCCTATCATCAAGGCAGTTAAATGCACATCCTATCATCAAGGCAGTTTAATGCCCATCCTATCATCAAGGCAGTTTAAAGCCCATCCAGTCATCATTTCAGTTTAGAGCACATCCTATCATCAAGGCAGTTTAAAGCCCATCCTATTATTAAGGCAGTTTAAAGCACATCCTATCATCAAGGCAGTTTAAAGCACATCCTATCATCAAGGCAGTTTAAAGCACATCATATCATCAAGGCAGTATAAAGCACATCCTATCATCAAGGTAGTTTAAAGCCCATCCTATCATCAAGGCAGTTTAAAGCATATCCTATCATCAAGGCAGATTAAAGCCGATCCTATCATCAAGGTATTTTAAAGCCCATCCTATCATTATGGCAGTTTAAAGCCCATCCTATCATCAAGGCAGTTTAAAGCCCATCCTATCATCAAGGCAGTTTAAAGCCCATCCTATCATCAAGGCAGTTTAAAGCACATCCTATCATCAAGGCAGTTTAAGGCACATCCTATCATCAAGGCAGTTTAAAGCCCATCCTATCATCAAGGCAGTTTAAAGCCCATCCTATCATCAATGCAGTTTAAAGCCCATCCTATCATCAAGGCAGTTTAAAGCCCATCCTATCATCAAGGCAGTTTAAGGCACATCCTATTGTCAAGGCAGTTTAAAGCCCATCCTATCATCAAGGCAGTTTAAAGCACATCCTATCTTCAAGGCAGTTTAAAGTCCATCCTATCATCAAGGCAATTTAAAGCCCATCCTATCATCAAGGCAGTTTAAAGCCCATCCTATCATCATCAAGCAGTTTAAAGCACATCCTATCATCAAGGTAGTTTAAAGCACATCCAATCATCAGTACAGTTTATATAAAATCCTATAATCAAGGCAGTTTATACAGCTGATTATATAGGCAATTAAAAGTTAAGTTAATTGGCTGAGAAGCGTTTGGTTGAATCCTTTAAAACTGTTAATTGAGAACCCATTTGGTTAATTTGCATAGGTAAAGTGGAACAACTAAATTCTTTTGAAGCTGTAGGTAAATGAAAGAGATGCATGTTGAACAACAGAAGGTATTGCACATTACTGCCTTGAATGAGAATTTTTAAGCCATCTTTATTATTACTGAGAAGTCTTTGACAAGCAGTAACATTTCTTTGAACTCAGATTTACACTCCATATGTAAAACACAATACAATTATTTGAAATTATGTACAGATGTTATTATTTTTTAAGGTAAAATACCAAAATGCAGTTGTTATTCCATCTGCAAAGGCAGCAATGCCTTTTAAAACTAAATTTTTAAACTCATGGACAGTTTGTCTTTTTAGAGTGCAACAGCAAGGAGGAGAACTTTAATTTTTGCCCACAATGCAAACAACCCCAGCATATTTGACCCTCCCACACATCAGCATATGCAGAAAGATCAATTTCTATGCGAAGAAAAATTCATCAAAGTCTTTGGGTAAGTTTGGATAACTATACCATCCAGTTTCTAATGAATGCAAATATGAACATAATGACATCTGCATCAATGTGGCAGATTTGGCAATGTAATATCCTTGCATGTGGCAGATTTGGCAATGTAATATCCTTGCAAGGCATTCTAAGTCCTTGTAAACTGCAATTTCATTCTATGATGTTTAAAAACAGTTGAAAATTATACATATATGGTTACTCTATCTAAAAGCAACTGAAAATTACACCTGGTTGCTGTAACAAAAACCAGTCGAAAATTGAGCATCTGGTTGCTCTGTCTAAAACAGTTGAAAATTATACATATGGTTGTTCTGTCTAAAAACATTTGAAAATTATACTTGGTTGCTGTGAAACTGATGAAAATTACACATCTGGTTGCTTCCAAAATTGAAATTGATGTTTTATATTAATCCTGAAATTGATGTTTTCTATTAATCTGGCTGTTGCAGAAACTAGAAAGATGCAATTTCAGTAGAAATGGAAACAAGCAATGCAAAAATTCCCTTAACATAGATGACTTTATGATTCCTTACACAGCTGTTAGTGTCTGTCAATTAAATTACCATATACCCTTTACTTACAAGTCATGTTCAAGATCAAACAGCACAGACCATGATATGTCATTGTTCAATACCATATATATTCACCTTCTGAGTATTTTTCCAAAGAAACCATTTTCCTTCTGATTACAAAATATACTTACAGATCTCAGCAATAAGAAGTACATCATTTACTGACAAGGCATGTTGAGACATGCTCATTTACTGACATGGCATGCTGTAAAGGAATTTATACAGGAGAAGTATCAGGACATTTTTCATTATAACCATTTCCTTTCATGATCAACTGTTTAATAAACAAATTATGAATATTCTGAAGAGTTTCAGTGAGCGGCTGTTCACAATTTGTTTGAGGAAATATTTACAAGATTTTTTAATTAAGCGAAGAGATACATGATGAAAACAATATATTTCTGAAGCAGAATGATGATTATCCTTGTAATGAGTATAAAACCTCTCGCATTTGTCAAAGAAGAAAAAACCCATCAACTATTCAAACAATTTTATGAGAAGATAAAATCTTGAAAGACCGATAGGGAAAGTTTGTAAGAATCGACATGGTGAAAATAAATTTGAAATAAAATACTATCAGTAACTTTCTTTCAATAATTCAAAGAACACAAGGGTCTGACAAATACCAGTCTTGATCTGCATCGTTTTGATGACATCCAAGTTAGCTGCTGAGAGCCCAGTCTAAAATTGACTTCCACATCACACCCCTCTCTGATGCCTGACAACCTTTACACAGGGTTGATTATTTATAATCTATTTCATGTAAATATCTTATGCAATCATGTGCTATGCATGTGTAAAGTTTAGTAAAGGAATATTTAAATAGAGGTCACTGTAACTGTAATTGTTTTCTTTTTCTTAAACCTTTAATTCCTCCCAGGTCATATTTCACGATATTCCGCTCAGAGATGGTATCACATGAGTGATGTATCAAGTTCTGTATCCGGTGGTTTTGAAGGATAAAGACAAATGGACAGACAACAATATCCCTTTCCTTAAATATGGACATATTCATAGCAATACACAATAATAAATTTAGTCCATATATATAATTTCAGTTTTACACATTCTTTGTCATATACAAAAATTATAACAATTAAAATATATGTCCATACTAATTTTAAGAATTGAACTAATTTGCAGGGATAGATTCATTAGATATTGGTGCCGTTCTTTCAATAAAAAAATATTTTTAGAAAAACAATTAAACCATGCTAAGCTTATAATCATCATATGATATTTAATGCAGAGTTTCCAAAAAATGCCTTCTGCCAGTCATACTAAAGTTATGGTGATTTATCCTGACTACCTATAATGAATGCACATTATGTAAAACTGAATTATTATGACCAAACATTTATTTCTTTTTCAGATCAGTGACTTTGATCTTCAGCTGCTCTGAGATATCTTATTATCCAATAAAACCCTATGATTTCAGAGTGAGAGGAAATCAGTGGTATATAAACAAATCACTAATAAGCCATTTAGGATAAGCATATATATATATATATATATATATATATATATATATATATATATATATATATATATATATATATATATATATATATATATATATATATAGCAGCAATAAACTGACGACGAACAGTGCAAAACTAGTAACTTACTAGCCTGAGCATTTTCGACTCTTAATGAGTCTTTTCAAAGGCAAATACAAAACATATATAAGACAAACAAATAAACACAAAAACGTGTTTGTAAACCTCTACATGGCTGTCTCCAATTGGGTTAAAACTAAAAATACAACACGTCTATACAAGCTGGTATGGAGACAGCAATGTAGAGGTTTACAAACACAACGTTTTTGTGTTTATTTGTTTGTCTTATATATGTTTTGTATTTGCCTTTGAAAAAGACTCATTAAGAGTCGAAAGCGCTCAAACTACTAAGTTACTAGTTTCGCACTGTTCATCGTCCATTTTTGCATTTCGCCATATGATTTGTATTCTATATATATATATATATATATATGCATGCATACATATATATCAATACCCACTTCCCTTACCCAGCATTACACAAGAATTTGATCAAATTACTCAGATTTTTCATTCTTTCTCATGTTGACATGTTTTCCAAATTCTTATTCTCCAACTTGTTGCAAATTTGAAAGCTGAAAATGGTCCCTGCTGATTCGGTTATTTCAATTCAGCTTGCCTATTCAATCTTAGGTATGTTTTAACTTTTATCACCAATTTACTGTTCAATACCTGCTATTGTGAAACCTTGATTGGCAAAACACATTTGATAGCTAGATACTTGAAATGTTTCATTGCTTCATTGCTAAAAGTCTCACAGCAAGTTCTTGATTATCGCAGCAGATCTAAAAGTCAAGTGCTTTTAAGATCCAGTTAAATTTGTTAATATTAATGAATCTTACAAACTGCATACTCATGGCTGACAACATGCACAATATTTGCATACATACCATATATACACTGTTAAGGTTAGGTCCAACTGCAAGCTTTATGGATCTTGATCTGTCAACACAGAATGTGACAGCAGACCAGGGTCATGCTGATTACTCTTGACAAACTGCACTGACTCAGATCAGCCAGTGCATTATGTGATGGCAGGTCTGGGTCAGTGCAGTCTGCAGTGGGTATGCACATAGGAGTGTGGACAGTCACATGTTTTGGAGAAAACACCTAATATGGCAATGTGCTTGACGGATGTTCTATTTATATCAAGATGCACTTCCCAAATGTTCTCTATGAAACAAAGAAGCTATAATTCATTCCAAAACTTCATGATGTCAATTCTCCTAAATCTGCTAAATCAATTCATAAAAGATGATAAAACAAATGATAGTGCAGCCATAAAGAATCCATGCAAACAAAACTTTAGAGACACTGGCATTCTGCAGCCAAGGGAATAATGACTTGGACTGACAAAAGCAAACCTACCCTGATTCTCCAACATAAAAATCATCGAAGGTTATAAAAACTCTCTCCTCTTTGAGTTTTCCTAGACCATGGAATTGGTAATTACATTCTGTGTATGGTGGATATTGTCCAGGAAAATTGGGGGATGTGAAAAATCCCACTTTGGAGCTTGTACTGTTGTAGTGAAATAAGCAACCTACAAAGATGATACATGTCAGGATGTTCATCATAACAAGATTTAAACGTGCATATCTACCTCTACAAAAATCTTTTTTAAAAAAAATTATGCGCTATTTTGAATACTTGTATTGAAAGAGCTATGAATATTTTAATATCATGCCATATATGAAACATTATTGGAAACAATACAAAGTCAGTGAATTTCTCATAAAATCTACTTTCATGCAAATTTGTTGATAACTAAGTAGAACAATACAAACTGTACACATGATTTTACAATTTAAAATACACATAAGAGTTCTAGAGTTTTTTTTAAAAAAAACTTTAATCTTTTATAATTCTCATCAGAATTCTAGTTTTAACTAAGCCATAGACATTTATATTGAGCTATTATATGATTTTTGTTAAATTTAAAGTTTTTCATTTACATTTAATTTGAATAAAGGATTTTGTTGAATTCTCTTATTAGACTAGCCATGGCAAGAGTTCATGGCATAGCAACATCTGAATAAAATTTGGAGTCGGTCAAGGCAGAGCAAAGATAGCAATATAAATTGCTACATCCGGTGTAATTCTGGATTTTCTTAAATGTGCTAACTAATATGATAATATTTAATCAAATGTACAAGGCTGGTGTTAAATTTCGAAAATAAAAATAATTTCATTTGTTAATCTTGAAATATTAAATTATACATATACTACATAATATTTGCTACTGCTCCAAGTGGCACTACATAAATAATGCATACATGGTTACCTTTTCTTGGATCTTGTATACCTGATCCCTGGACACCAAAATCTGAAAAACACAAACAATAAAAAAATGAATAACTGCATATATTTGTATCTTTATTAAAATATCAAATATGATCCTGATATAAAATAAATCTTTTGAATCTTTTGTAATTCTCATATTCTTTATTCAAAACGTGATTGTCAATAATCTCCCGAGTCAACATCTAAGTGCATATTATATACAGCTACCATTGAACATGGCTGAGCATGTAACATTCATATAACTTATAAGCTTATGTGTAAATGTGTATTAGAATATTTATATTGAATAAAGAATGATCCTGACCGTTTGACCATATAACCCCCGTATCAATAGACCTCCTCCACACCTTAATATTGTAAGCCATCCACTAGTCACTCAAGGTATGTGGTCCAGAATGAAAGTTATTATACAAAAACCATTTGCATTATTTCAGTCACAGCAACCTTGACCCCAAAATTAATATGCTTTTTCCCTTACCCCATCTACAAACATTCTACAAAGTTAGATCCAGGTTTGTGATGGAGAACACCAATTTTCATTGACCCTGACCTTTAATCTTCTGATCCCCATCAAGAAAAGCTTATGTGTAAAGTTTGATGATGAAAGATGCTGTATAACTGACATCATGTAGTAGAAGATAGATGAAAAGACTAACAGACATGGAGAAATACAGAAAACAGACAGACTGGGTCATAGGATAAGTATGCTCCACTACAAGGCAGATAAATCACAATCAAGCAGGATAATTTAAAGAATGTATAAATTTAAGAACTGTGTTAAACAAACTTCATAAAGAAACTAGCATTATATAGATAAAAATAAAGCAGCTGGGTTGATGCAAATTATGAATATACAAAAATATCTACTTGCTGGTTTAAAGTAGTGTTCTTCATCTTTAATATTCTATGTTGGTTACCATTTGTACTCATTTACAAGTGAAGTCCAACTGCAAACTTCACAATGACCCTGATTTACAGACACATTATGCTATGGTATAATTACAGACACATTATGATATGGCATAATTACATACACATTATGCTAGGGCATAATTACAGACACATTATGCTATGGCATAATTACAGACACATTATGCTATGGCATAATTACAGACACATTATGCTATGGCATAATTACAGACACATTATGCCATGGCAGCTCAGGATCTTTGCTGTTTGCAGTTTGACCTGACTTAAGCAAGCATATATAGCATGGTGCTATATCAGTAAATATGAAGATGCAGTTTTTGCTTCACAGGACTCTATCCTCAGTTCCTGTTTTTCATTCCAATGACTTATCCATAAGATAGGAAGTATAATTTCTTCCGATAGCCAATGTACAGACCACAGTACAGTGAGTTGGGCAAAACCATAACTGAACTTGAATAAGAAGATTTTCTTGGAAGACTTGACTTAAGGTGCAAAATGCTGTATGATTGTAAATACATAAAACAACAAATACTGTATGATTGTAAATATGTCAAACAACAAATGCTGTATGATTGTAAATACCTCAACAACAAATGCTGTATGATTTTACATGCATCAAACAACAAATGCTGTATGATTGTAAATACATCAAACAACAAATGAAACCAGCATAAATTGTAAAGAGCTTCATGGAATAAAATCCTCACCTCCAGCTGACAGTCATAGAGGTGATTAGAGGGTAAGCTGATAAACAGCCACATTACTTAAATGAATGACAATAACTAAGGTGATATTGTGTTAAGAATCTTTTATGGAAGAACCCAGTAGACTAATTTTCAAAGGTAAAATACACAAAGTGCAACAAGCCATGATGTTTGAATTGGGCAAATCAAGGAGATGCATAAATAAAAGTTATTACTCTTCATTTCCATGAATGGCAATGTTTAGGCCATTTCATTAAAGATTACTGGTTAGTTCATAAATCAGGTACCATTTTTTAGAAGTTCATATTTCAGTAACTGGTCCTGTAATTTGTTTTGAAAGCAGAATGTTGAAAAGCAACTGTAACTCTGAGAAGGATTAGCCATTGGTGAAGCAAGCAAAGCCCAGCAAATCTAAATTTTGAAACTCCTGGTTCATGGAATTTGGCTTTGTGAAGCACAGCATTAAGAGGGATTATTTTTTTTCTTGCAAACACTCAAAGAATACTCATTCTGGATTAAATGTCATCTCTTGAGACCAAGTGGAAGCATCAGGACAAGGCAACAACACAGAACTCAGTCCCAAAAATAATTAATGTGTTTAAACATTCTAATTTGTGGTCACTGCATGTGAAACACTTCCTCACATTAATGCAGATACAGAAAGAGTATTTTCTATGCAAAGAAAGACCTCAACAAAACCTTTGAGGATGTTTTAAACACCAGCACTCTCCAGCCTCTTAAGAACTAATCATTTAATTTTCAGTGGGGGTGGGTGGTACCTGAAATTTAAATTTAAAAAACTACAGCATGAAGATTATAGCAGAGGTTTCTTAAACCAGGTTTTACTGTATTCAATACTATTTTATACATATATGTTTTAGCTAGATTGTTTTTATTTTTGCAAGCAAAATGTCAGTACCATCATAATGTTTTTTTTTTGTGAAACAGTACTTATATAGTGAAGGCAAAAAAGTTGAAGAAGAAAGTGAATAAAATGGAATTTAGTTAGGTCTGCAATAAAAATACTGCTCATTGTTAGGGTCTGGATTTAAGTTTTCTCCCATAAGATCCAAATGGCCAATCATATGTAGACCCTATTCAGGTCAGGCCAACTTTAGAAATGATTCACCAATGGATTTCAATAACATCTTGAATAGTGCTGTACAAAAACCAAATATTTCTTATCCAATTTACCATGAGTTTGACCTATGGCCCTAAGACTCTCAAGTCTATAAAAAAAATTTAAATTACTCTAGTGCAGGCAATCCACAAAGGTGTCTCTGAGCCACATTGAACTTAATATTTCTCCTTTTGACCCCAAATGAAAAGGTCCCTACCAAACTTTAAGTGGAGAACTTCCAGAAATATTATTCAAGGCACATTGTCTGGAACTATAGCTATTAAACAAAATATCACTTCTCTTGTTTCAATTGTAGACTCATTGACCTTTGACCTTTTGATCTCAAACTCAACAGGCTTCTCGACACAAAGTTTGGTCACATCATATGGTCCTGAACTTACCATTTTGAGACCATAATTAATCTTATTTAAGTCAGAGACACTCCAGACCAGATGAAGAATAAAAACATGTTTAACATTCTATGTATGTATCATAACTTCTCTGAAGCTTGTTGAAAGGAAAGCTCTCTTCTTATAAAAATGATCCCTCAGTTGCCGAAAAGTGTCACTGTCAATGTGAACAGTTTAAGGGCTAGAAGTGAAATTGTTCATAACTGTACAAAATTAAAAGTTTGTTGTTTTTTTTTCATTTGCAACAATTGTTCTAGAGTGACAAGAAGTAGGCAAATTAAAAAAAGGTTATTTATAATAGAAGCATGCCAAGTTTATGTGATGTTGTACTTTGATGCTTGCTAAGGGCAGAAAATGCAATCAGATTTATTCTCAAGATACAAGTCTGTACCAATGTGGCCCATGGACAAATATATAGCAAAGTTTTATTTGTGAGGTTTTCCTGAGCCCTGCCAAGCAAAAGCCATCCATGAAGTTTGGCCAAGACAAGGGGTCTAGAACTATAGCTATTGCCAAGCAAAAGCCATCCATGAAGTTTGGCCAAGACAAGGGGTCTAGAAATATAGCTATTGCCAAGCAAAAGCAATCCATGAAGTTTGGTCAAGACAAGGGGTCTAGAACTATAGCTATTGCCAAGCAAAAGCCATCCATGAAGTTTGGCCAAGACAAGGGGTCTAGAAATATAGCTATTGCCAAGCAAAAGCAATCCATGAAGTTTGGTCAAGACAAGGGGTCCAGAACTATAGCTATTGCCAAGCAAAAGCCATCCATGAAGTTTGGCCAAGACAAGGGGTCTAGAACTATAGCTATTGTGCAGACACACACACACAAAAAAAAACAACTGAGAGAAAAGTGGGATGACAGACATCTTAATACAGTGGTTCCCAACCTTTATGCCACTAAAAAATATTTCTTTCTAAGCCTCATGACACTATTTCCACATTTTGAAACATTTTCCACCCTAAACAAATCCTAGTAAGCCCCCATGGCCTCGCTCCAAAATGCCCTCATAACCCTGATTTGGACCTTCACCTGACATTGCCTTTCAGTGGGCAAACAAAAAGCATTTTTTTGAATGCAACAACCATGACCTTAGTGTGGTATCTGGATGTGATATATATACACAATACATGTTAGCATTTCGAAAAATTGAGTAAAGATTTTTCAGGGGCTCTGAAGTAAAACTGATGTATAAATGAGTGCAGAACTTGCTTCGATTTATAGTCAAAATCTGAAATTAATATTCATTCTAATCTCAGAGTACTTGCCTGTCCTAAAATTATACTCCAGCTGAAAGCCAAACACATTGCGTGTCTCTGACTGGGAAGTACTGGTGAACACAACCTTCATACGTTGATTGTTGGACATCAACTGACTGGGACTTTTGTTTCCACAGTACTGTCCCAAAAGAATCTCTTTTCCGTCAATATAAATGAAGACTGAGATACTGTCTTGGTTGATACAGCTGCAAGAAAACAAAAGTTTTTAAAGCTCTGTTATTCTGTCCAATAATGGTGGGATAAAAGATGTAAATAAATTGTTCAGGAAAATGGTCGATATCAAACTGCAATTTCTCATTAGAAAAGTATATCTCCATTTTTTAAAGCCATTAAAAGTATGAATGCAGAAATGTACCTACAAAACATAAATGTCCTGAAAACCTGAGTCAATGGTGCATTAAATGTAGGACATAATGACTTACTTTGGACAGGCTTGTGATTTGAAAAATGAGGAACATTAGTGTAAAATATGCTTGAACCCAATGATGGACGAATACATATCTTAAACAATATAGAACACTTAACCACATAAAATGTGTGATTACAGAAAGATGGTGAAAGTTTTGTAATGCACACAATCATACATTGTGACATGGCATATATAACATGCCTTTATTGACATCAGTGTGTCAATGTGAGAAGACAGTAATGCGCATTATACTCAACAGACATAATGCAAAAGATCTTTTGGTGGATTCTCTGATAGGCTACATGAAAGAAATTCTTTGATCAGTCCACATCCTTTAGCTAGCAACAATGAAAACTACATTGGATTATTCTAAACAAATCCATACCTTTTTCAACGTGCAGCAATATTTGTCAAATTATCAATCAAGGACAATGCACATCTGGGTCTATATTTGTATTGACTGAAATCAGCATATAATGTAATTGCAGACATGGGTCTATACTTGTAATGAATGAAATCAGTATATAATGTAATGGCAGACATGGGTCTATACTTGTAATGAATGAAATCAGTATATAATGTAATGGCAGATATGTATCTAAAGTGCTGGTTAACTGTGGTCATGTTTATTAATTTAAAATTAAACTTTGTTTTCGAAAATTTATTATTGATAAAATTAACCATTTTATTTTACCTGTGTTTCAATCCTGATTGTTGAATGTTCTGCATTTTAAATGTCATTAAAAACAATTGGACATAAATTACTGACCAGTGTGAGTCTTTACAATAGTGGTCAGTGGAACCATACTGTTTCAATCCTGATTGTTGAATGCCCTGCATCTTAAATGTCATTAAAAACAGACAGACATAAATAACTGACCACTGTGAGCCTTTACAATTGTGGTCAGTGGAACCAAACTGGGTCAAAAAAAAGGACATCAGGTCTGATCACAACAAATAAAAAGGTAGTACTAATTTTTATAATCCAACATCTTTCGTTGTGACATCACTGTTGTGTGATGATTCAAACTTGTATTTGAACTGAACTTCACCTTTAGATAGGCCTTGTTCAAAAATGTATATATACTTTAACACAAATTTGCTGTATTTCTCATGGTTTGCATATGACCTTTAAAGGAATATAACAACAACAACAACAACAACAATAATAATAATAATAATAATAATAATAATAATAATAATGATAATAATAATGATAATGACTTTGTTTATAAGAAGCTCATATGATCCTTCCCTGAGGCCTACTACAATATATATATATATATATATATATATATATATATATATATATATATATATATATATATATATATATATATATATATATATATATATATATATAGTTATGTAATGGCTCATTTAAAGTTACACAAAGAAAGAGTGAAGATAACAAGCTTTGTAAATTTTAACAAAAATAATTTATTTCCTTAGAAAACATGGAAAAAATGTAGATATGTAAACCAAGACTTACAATTTACGAAAAAGATCCAAATTGTTATAAATAAATGAGACTAATATGTCATTTCATTCATGTACACGTGCATGTTGGACACGTAATTTCGCAATGCATCTGGACATTAGGAAAGCCTGACCAAGTATCAGCCAATCATTTTCATAGCAATTCCTGAATGTTTACTTGTGACAAATTTACCATTAAACACAGGTCATGCTTACATGAGTCACATTTATGATTTATGTAAATATGATGTTTCTAACAACATATTAGACCCATGATAACATAATCATAATTACATTTCATGAAATAAAAAGATTGATACAGAATTCATTCCTTAACACACAAACTTCATCTACAGGGTCATAACAATATATTGATCTACTGCTACAATAATATATGCACAAAACTTTTAGGATGAGTACAATGGATTCATAAAATAAAAGTAGCGAACATGTGTAAAACAATAATGAGTACATGATAAAACAATGTTTTCAAGAGTAGTAGCACTGAATTACACAAAAATATACAAAAAGTTGAACGTTTTCAAAAGCATGGCATGAGTCAGCTAACTTTATAATGGGTGGAACCTGTAAAAAAAACCTTTTAGGCAGATTCCACCTGGATTTTAGGTGGATTCAGGGTGTAATCCACCTAAAAAACCAAAATTTTATATGGACTTTCAGAAAAGTTGAGATTTTCCAGTTCATTTTTATACTTTAAGTGTAATTTTTGAACTATATCGAAAGAACTACAAGCAAAGATGAATCTTTGGACTTTTTAGAAAATTTAGTGCAAGGTGGATTTTGGTCTTGAATTCATGTTTACTCTGAAAAACAATTTGTTTTTGCTGTGAAAATGTGACTGAAATTTCAGTGAAATCACAGTGAAAATTTTGTGACATTCACTCAAATGTCCTTTCCACTAACATTATGGCATTTTAGGAGATTTTACCAAACTTTCAGAAAATATCAGTGAAATTTTGTGATTGAAATTATATTGACTCTGCCAACATATATATATATATATATATATATATATATATATATATATATATATATATATATATATATATATATATATATCTGATAATTTGTCATTGAAATTAGCTAAACTTCTGAAAATATAATGATATCTTCTGATTGTAATATCATTGACATTTCAATACAAAATATCAATAAGATACAATAATGTTTATTCTGCTTCTTGTATAATTTGAGTGATTTTCAGTAACATTTATATTTCCTGTTTCTGATAGCATTAATTTTATTGTCCATTTTGAGAACAATAAATTCTGTCTACTTCTTTTCTTGATATGTTTCTTTTCAAATATTTGTTTTGTTGTTTTTGTACTTTTGTTTCACTTCAATTGGATTTAACTGCATTCAAACATGATTGTTTTCCTGTTTTCCATCTTAAAACAGAATTTTGCTTTTCTCCTAACCTGAATCTGATTTTCCTTGATATGGACCCTTTTTAATATCATCTCCAAAACTGAGTTTTTTATTCTTTTTATGTTCTGCAACAAGTTGTCTAATACATACAAGTATTTGTTCTTTATATTATTTAACAGATGATTGCTGTAAATACCTTTCTGATTGGTCAAAAATTTGTACTTGCCCAATGAATCATCACGTAACAGAAAATGGTGGGAATGAGAATGCTTGATAAACATTGCAATTCAAAATTTCAAGCTGGATATGAGCTTGAATAACCATTTGAAAAATGTGCAGCAATGAGAATAGCTTGAATGAAATATAGAATAGCTTGAATGCAATGAGAATAGCTTGAATGCAATGAGAATAGCTTGAATGCAAAGTTTATGGGAACATAATTTGTTAATCTGTATGAAAACTGAACACCAGGAATTGCATTTTGTTATTTGTGAATAAAGAGCTTTACAGTAGTGGTTAACATTCTAAATATGACAAGGAATTGAATCAGGATGATTTTGAAGTTATATAACTAAATACTGATCAACTTCCTAAATTTAATAAGAGACAACATATATATCACTGGTGGGAATTGTTGATATTGTTGCCAGATATCCATGTCTATCAAAGATAGTCATATCTTCGTGGTGTTTTCTTGGCCCACAAATTGAATCATCCTTCAATATCGTAAGTGGTATTATTGTTTATAGTGTCAAAATATTCTAGTTGTGTTAGAATTCAGTGTAAAATAAGACTAATTATATCATGATAAATATTTGTCATGGCTGCTTATGGAACAAGGACTAATTCAAGAGACCACAACAGCATCATAGTTTGTACATTAATCAAAATTCAAGTCTGACATAAGGCAGGCTCCTAGCATTTATTTCTTTTCATAACCAATGTCTCAATTGGATGGTGTTATTTTGTAACTTTGAAACATGTTCAGTTTAATTTTTCAATGCAGGATAATATTTTATAGTTTATATATGTTTATGTATTCACATATGTCTGTATGTATGTTCCACCCAGGCAAACAAATGTTCTCAGTTCATGAATGGTTCATAAACTGTTCATGAACTGGTAGCCAAAAGTCAAATATGTTCAAGATCATTCATGAACTGTTCATGAACTGGTTGCCAAAAGTCAAATATGTTCAAGATCATTCATGAACTGTTCATGAACTGGTTGCCAAAAGTCAAATATGTTCACGATCATTCATGAACTGTTCATGAACTGGTTGCCAAAAGTCAAATATGTTCAAGATCATTCATGAACTGTTCATGAACTGGTTGCCAAAAGTCAAATATGTTCAAGATCATTCATGAACTGTTCATGAACTGGTTGCCAAAAGTCAAATATGTTCAAGATCATTCATGAACTGTTCATGAACTGGTTGCCAAAAGTCAAATATGTTCACGATCATTCATGAACTGTTCATTAACATCAGTTCATGAAATTCAAATTCTTGAACTTTTCCTCTGAGTTCATGAATTGTTCATGAACATTAGTTCATATGTTAGAGAAAAAAATTAAGATTTTTTGCATAAAGGAAACTCTTTAAGTGATTGAACACTCAATTAGCTATGCAGTCATTATGTCAGGTAATGGAAGAATTGTAAAGATTCCATTTAGTAAAATCCTGTAAAACAATAAATGCTGATTGCAAAGTTAATTTGAGACCAACTTAATAGATCAAGATATTTGATGGCAAGTATTTGTAAATCTATTTACCAATAATGTATGCACCATCAGATATAGTCTCAGTAAATCTTATAATATTAACTTCTAGCATTAAGTTTATGAAAAAACTCATATTTTCTACTGCCAGGAGAAAAAATAATTGACAGTTATTTAATTACTAAATAAAATTTACAAATATATAGTTTCTACGTTTTCTTTGAGTGAGAGAGATGCACCCATTCTGCCAGCATTCGATAAATAATTGAGCTTTGTGAAGGTGACGTGTGGCTTTCCACGACAGAGACTTAATTTGGTATAGTCATTAAAAGCAGTTACATCCCCTGTTTATGGATAGCAGACTGGTTTACGAACTAAATGTACACGTAATATATTTGATTCGAAAGAACACAATTGAACCATTGTAGCATCACGTTCAAATATTTAGTGCAATTTTTAAGGTTGAATTGTCACAATTTACATCGTTAATTTGGTTCATTTATTGCCTGCTGAACCTAGATGTATGTGCAGTAGCCAATCCTATAATCAGGGAGATAATATGAAATCATGGAGTTATGGTATCGGTGAGCACATTCAGGATTGTGTCGCAGTTTTTGTGACTTTAGTTTGGTGGTTTTGGAGTAGTGTTCTGTTTCACTTTTACAATTATATGTCAAAATATGACTTTGTAATGTTGCTTCACCCAGTGACTGAGATTGCAATGCTGCAGATCATTGTTATTGGCAAATCGATGCAGTGCTATCATCTATCAACAATAGGGTTACGAGATTATAAAGTTAAATGCTTGCTTGGGAATCTCATTTTCATTATTCTTTGGGTATTGCATATCAAATCAACAGTTGTTCTTAGGGTTATTGCATTTAAATCTTTTAATCCTCAAAGAAGATGGCCATTATTTTATTTCAAAATGTCTTAGGTACGTACCCTTCAACTGACATGTGTCGTAGACCTTTCAAAATGAATAGTAAAACTAAAATTTAGGGCTCATTAAAGGACGAACTTGAATAACACTTACTGATATATACTGGACTTAATAAGGGTTTTTGGAATAATGAACTGAAAATAAAATGCTTTTGCCAATGAGGTAAATACTCGTATTTGTTTTTCCTGATTACATAGTACATGTTGTTGAAATTCATTTCATTGGATGACACCTGAATCACACCAGAAGCAGAGGATGATGCAGACTTTTATTCTGAGGATTTTGTTTAGATTAAGTGATTCAGAGTAATTCTAATTGACACATTCTTGTTTTCATCTAATAGTTTATCATTGTGACAGATGAGAGGGAACCTAACTATTTGACACCATCCTCTCCCAAATGGATTTCTACATGGAGGTAAATTAGTTTAACATTTCCAAGGAAGACATAACAAAAGTATAAAGAGTTTGCTCACATAGATCCCATTCATATGCTCTTTTTTATCTGATTAAATATTTTTAAATGATTTTATGACTTGAAGTTCTCTTTTTATTGTGACAGTAAGATCTCATTTTTAATTGATGTTCACCATATATCAACATTTTCATTTTAATATTTGATATTATATACTTTTCGCACATCAAGAGCTAGAAAATTGGTGGTATGTAACATTGTATAGAATTACAAAACAAGCTTGCCACAACCTTGCATTGCTGTTTTCAGGGAATACGATGGAAAATCTACAGCCGGGTGTTACTAAAAATGTTAGTAGTCGAAGAGAAAGTTTTTTTGATAGGAAAACTATGAAATGTTTTATCATAAGTTTTCCTGATTATCTTTTTATAATCAGAATCTTCTCTCTGAGCTTCTAATTCACAGAAAGAGGTGATGTTCTTAAATTTCATGACATTTACTTCCATGAACTGAAAAGAACAACAGAATTCATGAACAATAACAATAGTTAATGAACTAAAGACTCATTTGTCATTTTCTGTTCAAGAACTGGTGACCATTTTCTGTTCATGAACTAGTTAAGAACAATTCATGAACAGTTCTTAAATTTGTTCATGAATTCAAGATTCATGAAGTGGCCATTTTCTGTTTAGGTACTAATTCATGAACTAGTTCAAGAACAATTAATGAACAGTTTGATTTTTAAAATCACTAATTCTTTACTGTCAAGCCAGATTCTTCATATCATGTTCTATATACTATATATACTTTACATAGTGGATAGAAGGCCTCAAGGTAGGTTACTTCTGTAATTAACTGAGTTACCTTCTCTAAATAAATCTTTATTATTACTATTATTATTATTATTATTATTATTATTATTATTATTATTATTAGTAGTAGTAGTAGTAGTAGTAGTAGTAGTAGTATGTTTATTATTACATGTATTAACACCCATATCTCTTGCCTTAGATGTCATATAATTACAACATCTGTATAATTTTGTTTCATGTACACTGAACTATCACCTTTGTGAATAAAGTCTGTTTAATTCATATCCATTATTTATTTAAAACCTTTTGAAATATCTGAAAAATTACTGAAATTTCAGTAAAACACAATGATCAAAATTTCAGTGAAATCTCACCAGAGTTTAAGAAAACTCTTGCAAAACATTCAATGAAATGTTAGAGATCTCGCCAAAACTTAAGTGAAAGTGTTGGCCAAATTTTGTGTGAAACCTCATCAAAATTTCAATGAAAGATTTGGTCAAAATATTTGTGAAATCTCAACAAAGTTTCAGTGAAATGAAAGAAGATGCCATTAGGGATTAGGTTTTGTATGCAAGAAAGAATTTGAGGATAAGAAAAACCAAAATTTTATTTGACAATGTCTGTCAAATTAAATTTATGATCCATTTTAAAAATTATTGTGAATATGTATCACTGATTCCTCCTAATGTCTTAAAGCATCATTATGCAGTTGAATGAAAATCTGAATCAGATTTTTTATTGGATGATATTTATGTAGACATTTTAGGCAGCTTTTTATTTCGAGTAGAAATTTCAGTCAGGATTTTTTCAGGTAGATTTTTATTTCAGGTGGAAATCTTAGATGTATATTTTTAAGTGAATAGGACAACTATTCTACATTTTTTGCTTAAAATTCTGCCAGAAATCCACCTAAAATCCACTTGAAATTCACCTAAGTTTTTTAAGTTTATAGCTAGGCAGAAAATGCTTGAAAAAACTGATATCTGCATAAAGTCCTCCTGGAAAATTTTGTACAGGATTTCAGGCGGATTTTTATTTCAGGCGGAAATCTTAGATGAATGAATCTTTTCATTAAGGTGGAATATTAGAACAACTAATTTGCATATTTTGCCTAAAACTCCACCCTCAATCAAAATTCTGTTTGAAATTTGCTTAAGCTTCCTTAATATGAGCAATTTAATGGTTTAGGCTAAAAAAAACAATCTGAAATTGGCCTCAAGTATGACTTGAGAATTTTAAGTGTGAAAATCCATAGTTTGGCCCCAGAAATGCAAAAAACACCTCAAATAGAACTCGGAATTTGTTATAGGTATATATAAATTTTTTTTTTAAACTGATCCTAGATCATTCATATATATATAAGATAATCAGGAACCCATCCATGTAAGGATTAATAGGCTAGAAAACTCTTCTAAAACTGAGTTCTCTGCTGCAATGGAAGCCATCTGGTAAGGAGGCACTCTACAGTATTGTACAGTACAAAAGGTTAAATTCTTAAAGAAAAAGAATTTCCCATGTTTTCCTCACTGGTTACACTCGCTATTTAAAACTGACCTTGTATATCTTAGGTATTGTTCAAAGAACCTTTTAAATTCTCTTTATGTTGGTGTATGATTGAGGGGCGTAATATTAGTTATAGAGTATACAGCTTAGCCTTACTCTAGATATGCACCTTTCAAAAACATGCAAGCTCCACATGGTCATTTTCACTTCCTGAACTTCAGAGGTAAATTGTAAAATAAAAATGAACCAAAAACTTTTTAAAACTTTGTTATATTATTTAGTAATTCATTCATTGCACTTTCTGAATCTGGTATTGTCTAGTCTAGCAAATTAATGTTTCCATATTTTAATAACTGCTAAAGATATTGTACTTTAGACTAATTCAGGCTGATTTTTTTAGCACAATGGAGAAGTCATTCTAGTTAGGTATATACATGATTAGATCATGTACAATTTCTATAAGTACAATATCCAAAGAAATTTCAATCACAGTACATGAGAGAAATGTAGAGGTTTATTAACATTCTCTCCAATGTGCATGTTGCAAATATAAACAACTTTACCTTACACCTGCCACTCTCCCAGGAGCTCATAACATCTGTAGAGTGCTACCTGATGGCGTATCTAAATCAGCATCCAGAACAACTCTAGCTGCTCCTTTTTTCAAATTTCACTATTCTTTTCTTGATTTTCTGAACAACTATTACACCAGACAGAACAATAATATACTAGGTGTGGCATCATATATTCATCGCAAAATATGTTTTTGTTGTTGATGGAGATAAGATTTTACTCTGTTTATCAGATAAAGCAGTGAGTTATCTCCTTGATAACCTTGTCATATTGCATTTTCCAGCAAAGGATATTGTTTATCATGATGCAAAGTTATTTGTCTACTTTTGTAGATCCATTTCTTTTGGCATAAATTGGAAATAGTTTTTCTCAGCTTGTACTACTTATGATTATGACTTTGGATTTGGCTGCATTTATCTTCAAATCATTGTGCTCACAACAGTTAGTTATTTCTATTAAATCTTGACTTAATTTAGTGTTAATCTCATGGCCTTTTTATCCAATGCCATATAATGTCATGTCATTTACAAACATGTTGGTAGTGGATGGCTCAAAGTGATAAGTCGAATCACTGATGTACAACAAAAAGCAATGGCCGAAGAACAGATCCTTTTGTAACACCTGTCACTTGATCAGTTTAATATCTGAAAGTTTACTTAAAATAGAAACCTGTCTGTCTTCAAGATAGGTTTGAAACCAAGTTAAGCTTTCATAGTTAACTTGATATAAGCTGAAATTGTCCAGCAGGATTTTGTGATTTCCAAGGTCAAAAGCCCTTTTTATGTCACAACACACTGCACCTACAAGGTAACCTTGATCTATTGCTGTTAACCAATCGTAACCATTCTAGTTAGTGTGGTCTGACCTGAATGTCCTTCATGAAAGCCTGATTGACATGAATGCAGTAAATTAAATGATTTTAGGTAGTTTATACATTCATCACAACATGTCTTTCTAATATATTTATAGGTCTATAGTTATTCATATTAGAAAGATCTTAGTCCTTATGTACTGAAGTGACTTTTGCCAATTTTATTTGGAAAAATACCAGTGGAAATATATGGGTTGAAGATTTATGCAGGTGAAGGTGAGTTTTATGTATTTAGTAATTAATATGAATGTATAAAGATATGAGTAAAGTGAATAATCACTTCTTGAAGGTTCATGTAATGCCAAAAAAATTACCTACATCACTGTATGTTGTATTTGTAATAATGAAAGCAATATATGTGATGGAAGTTAAGGTATACACTTCTAAAAGCAGCATGAAATGAAAGTTAAGGTATATACATTTCTAAAAACGGCATGAAATGGAAGTTAAGGTATACACTTCTAAAAGCAGCGTGAAATGGAAGTTAAGGTATACACTTCTAAAAGCAGCATGAAATGAAAGTTAAGGTATACACTTCTTAAAACAGCATGAAATGGAAGTTAAGGTATATACTTCTAAAAACAGCATGAAATGGAAGTTAAGGTATACACTTCTAAAAGCAGCGTGAAATGGAAGTTAAGGTATACACTTCTAAAAGCAGCATGAAATGAAAGTTAAGGTATACACTTCTTAAAACAGCATGAAATGGAAGTTATGGTATACACTTCTAAAAACAGCATGAAATGGAAGTTAAGGTATACACTTCTAAAAGCAGCATGAAATGAAAGTTAAGGTATACACTTCTTAAAACAGCGTGAAATGAAAGTTAAGGTATACACTTCTAAAAACAGCATGAAATGTAAGTTAAGGTATATACACTTCTAAAAACGGCATGAAATGGAAGTTAAGGTATACACTTCTAAACGCAGCGTGAAATGGAAGTTAAGGTATACACTTCTAAAAGCAGCATGAAATGAAAGTTAAGGTATACACTTCTTAAAACAGCATGAAATGGAAGTTCAGGTATACACTTCCAAAAACAGCATGAAATGGATGTTAAGGTATACACTTCTAAAAGCAGCATGAAATGAAAGTTAAGGTATACACTTCTTAAAACAGCATGAAATGGAAGTTAAGGTATACACTTCTAAAAACAGCATGAAATGGAAGTTAAGGTATACACTTCTAAAAGCAGCATGAAATGAAAGTTAAGGTATACACTTCTTAAAACAGCATGAAATGGAAGTTAAGGTATACACTTTTAAAAACAGCATGAAATGGAAGTTAAGGTATACACTTCTAAAAGCAGCATGAAATGAAAGTTAAGGTATATACTTCTAAAAACAGTGTGAAATGAAGGGTAAGGTATACACTTCTAAAAGCATCATGAAATGAAAGTTAAGATATACACGTCTTAAACAGCATGAAATGAAAGTTAAGGTATATACACTTCTAAAAACGGTGTGAAATGAAAGTTAAGGCATACACTTCTAAAAGCAGTGTGAAATGAAAGTTAAGGTATACACTTCTAAAAGCAGTGTGAAATGAAAGTTAAGTTATATACACTTCTAAAAACAGCATGAAATGAAAGTTAAGGTAAATACACTTCTAAAAGCGGCATGAAATGAAAGTTAAGGTATACACTTCCAAAAACAGCGTGAAATGAAAGTTAAGGTATACACTTCCAAAAACAACATGAAATGAAAGTTAAGGTATATACACTTCTAAAAAAACATGAAATGAAAGTTATGGTATACACTTCTAGAAACAGCGTGAAATGAAAGTTAAGGTATACACTTCTAAAAGCAGCGTGAAATGAAAGTTAAGGTATACACTTCCAAAAACAGCATGAAATGAAAGTTAAGGTATATACACTTCTAAAAAAACATGAAATGAAAGTTATGGTATACACTTCTAGAAACAGCGTGAAATGAAAGTTAAGGTATACACTTCTAAAAGCAGCGTGAAATGAAAGTTAAGGTATACACTTCTTAAAACAGCATGAAATGAAAGTTAAGGTATATACACTTCTAAAAACAGAGTGAAATGAGAGTTAAGGTATACATTTATAAAAACAGCGTGAAATGAAAGTTAAGGTATATACTTCTAAAAACAGCGTGTAATGGAAGTTAAGGTATAGACCTTTAAAAACAGCGTGAAATGGAAGTTAAGGTATACACTTCTAAAAGCAGTGTGAAATGAAAGTTAAGGTATACACTTCTAAAAGCAGTGTGAAATGAAAGTTAAGGTATATACACTTCTAAAAACAGCATGAAATGAAAGTTAAGGCATATACACTTCTAAAAACAGCATGAAATGAAAGTTAAGGTATATACACTTCTAAAAACAGAGTGAAATGAAAGTTAAGGTATACATTTCTAAAAACACCGTGAAATGGAAGTTATGGTATACACTTCTAAAAGCAGCGTGAAATGAAAGTTAAGGTATATACTTCTAGAAACAGCGTGTAATGGAAGTTAAGGTATACACTTCTAAAAACAGCGTGAAATGGAAGTTAAGGTATACACTTCTAAAAGCAGCGTGAAATGAAAGTTAAGGTATATACGTCTAAAAACAGTGTGAAATGAAAGTTAAGGTATATACTTCTAAAAGCATCATGAAATGAAAGTTAAGGTATACACTTCTTAAAACAGCATGAAATGAAAGTTAAGGTATATACACTTCTAAAAACGGCATGAAATGAAAGTTAAGGTATACACTTCTAAAAACAGCGTGAAATGAAAGTTAAGGTATACACTTCTAAAAGCAGCGTGAAATGAAAGTTAAGGTATACATTTCTAAAAACAGCATGAAATGAAAGTTAAGGTATACACTTCTAAAAAAACATGAAATGACAGTTAAAGTATACAATTATAAAAACAGCGTGAAATGAACATTAAGGTATACACTTCTAAAAACAGTGTGAAATGTTGTGGCAGATCAAGATCCGCGCTTGTAATGAGCTGCTCATAATGTGGTAACAGATTTGTATCTTTCTTGAAACACAACAAATGTACCTGGATGAAAATTTAAAATATTTTCCATCAATGATTATATTTTCTCAGTATATTATTTCACCATTGACCTTTTAAGCAACCAACCCCTTCTTTATAATTTCAAGTACAAGCCATTCATAAAGTTTGGTCAATACTATACAACAAATGTTGTCATGTAGATTCCATTTTCTTCTTCCATCCAGTAACCTTAGATTTTGAAAGTGAAAAGAATCCATAACATATTGCAACAATACATAGTGGAGAACTCAAATTATTGAGCAGAAACAAATTTGGAAGCAGATGGCTAAAGAGCATTCTAAAATTGAAGACTACCATATGACAAGCAAATAAAATGGTCTTTCTAAACTCTAATACATGTGGCAAAATTAAAATGATATATGATCGAAAAGGAATTTACATCATGTTATTTGTGTAAAACATCAACTGGCTGAAAAAAGATACTGTTGTAATATCTTTTTACTCAATTATTTTGAAATTAAATCTTTGTGACAGCTAGAAGTGTTGCATTTTAAAGGCTAATGGACAAGATAATAGAAGGAAATCCGAATGTTACATATCTAAATGGAGATCATAAAATGTTTTCAGTTTGAAATGTAATGGATCTGCATGGCATGGCTGATTTTGTTCATTTAAATTTAATGGAACCAGACTGAAATGACATTATCACTAATATTTAACACAAAGCATGACATTCAAGAAGAAGCTAAAGTGGGCCAGAGAAGGATTGCCTGGTTGATGGATGCCTTATGGCCAATGGCATAAGAGTTGTAATCTAAATACCAATCAGACATTTTGGGCAGAACTGGAAGATATTTCCATCATCCTTGGTGCTATAGTGATGGATGGTACCTTTATTTTTGGCAAAATCTACATTGATCCAATGTAGATCACTGTATCAAAAAAGATCAGGGTCTATTTCAATTTGATGAAAGGTAGAGCCATTTCTTGTTCTGAGAAGTTAGTCAAGAAAATTATTCAAAATGATTTCTTACTCTTTATCAATGTCTGATGGCATATTAACAAAATTTTTCCAGCAGTGAAAGGCTTTTATGACTCCTGCTGAAGTTGATGAAATTCTGTTCACCATTTTTGTTTAGATAAATTTGTTCAAATGGTTTATAGTTTTAGTGATGCATCCATTATTTCTGGTTGTTCAGCATCGGTTATACAAACCTGAAATCTCTTCAAACAATACCATATTGTTTCTGTCAAATTTGGTCAAATTACATTTAGATCTTTCTGAGAATCCCTTCACACAATAGTTTTCTTCTGTCAAATTTGGTTGAATTCAACTTAGCACTTTTTAAAAAGTCATTGAATACATTGTCTGTATTTAGTAACAGTGGCAAAATTTTGTTCAATAACATAAATTTGTGCCAATTACAGCGATCATCAGATCATCAAAAAAGGACACTTTTTATGAAATTTGGTCAAGTTCTAAGAAGGCCATTTGGGCTTGCTTCATTGTTGTTTATGTTTATAAAATGGTTCTTCCATTCAATGAAAAGGCTTTCAGATGTTCTACAACCAAGATATTAGCGTCCATTAGCATATTTGAGGAACTGTCAATATTCTCTTGTCTCTGATTGGTTATGTAGTTTTCATCTAATATACTAACATCTAATAGATGTGCTAAACACTATAAAAACATCAGAAAGCCTATTTTGTTACTTGGGATACTCCCATCAGGTGTTGCATTGAATTACCATGCAAATCATAGGGTAGATGCAGAAAAAGGTGTTTGCACTAAAATGTAGTAGATACATTCAGATGCACTTTTATGTGCTGTATGTGGCAAAAAGTTAAAAGCTTGCCTTACAGAATTCTCTGCCAAATCTGTTCTTAGCAGCACCTTTGAGTTGTTTTTATATAAAAAAAATTTTCTATTTTATGCAATAAAAGATTTTCTATTAAATATAATCAAAGATTTTCTATTGTATGCAATAAAAGATTTTCTATTAAATGTAATCAAAATTTTTCTATATTATGTAATCAAAGATTTTCTATTTTATGCAATAAAAGATTTTCTATATTATGTAATCAACGATTTTCTATTTTATGCAATAAAAGATTTTATATATTATGTAATCAATGATTTTCTATTTTATGCAATAAAAGATTTTCTATATTATGTAATCAATGATTTTCTATTTTATCCAATAAAAGATTTTCTATATTATGTAATCAATGATTTTCTATTTTATGCAATAAAAGATTTTATATATTATGTAATCAATGATTTTCTATTTTATGCAATAAAAGATTTTCTATATTATGTAATCAATGATTTTCTATTTTATCCAATAAAAGATTTTCTATATTATGTAATCAAAGATTTTCTATTTTATGCAATAAAAGATTTTCTATTATATGTAATCAAAATTTTTCTATATTATGTAATCAATGATTTTCTATTTTATTTTATGCATCAGAATCATAAAGTCTTCTGAGTAAACCCCATGTCAAAATTGTTTTCTGTGCAGGAGGTGACAAATAGATCCTAAATATGGCTGACATAATGTCCTCATGGACTGTCAAGTTCAGCACCATTTTTAAATCTGACCAAGCAGACATCGTAAGTCTTCAGGTGGAAAAACTCATGCCAATATATTCTTTTGTTCATAAGGTGTAGTGTTATGACTATGTGGAAACAAAGTAACAGAAAAAGGAAAATCAAGTTTTGGTAAACTTAACAAATAATTTAATCAAAGTTATATAATGAAAATTTAAGAGGAACATGAATTGAATCTGAAATATCCTAAAGTTCTCTTCATGTCAAAATGAATCAAATGTTCTGAAATATAATTTCAAATCCTTGAATGTACTGGTATGCCAACAGTCCTGATGTATTACAATGGCTTGTCCAAAGCTCCTTTGAATAGTTCACAATAGTCCCAGAATCATATTTTAGTCCAATGAGCACTCTGTAATTCCCATAAATAGTCCTATCATCATAACTAATATCATGCAAAATATTTCCAAAATATTTACTCATACTTGAGCCAACCTCAGAGTGTCAACTGTGCAATTTTGATGTGATAACAAACTTTCAATCTTGCTGCACCAATAAGAACCCTATAAATGACACAATGATTTTTACTCAGCAAGTTTGCCTTTCAACAGGTTGATTGCTTTACTCTTTATGATCACAAATGATTAGGATATATTAATGATAAATATATGTACTTTCATGATGTTAAGTATATAATACTTGAAATCATGTTTAATTGAATGGTCATATGAAATGGAATGATATTAAGACATGGTTACAGTGACCATACGATCTTATATAGGTATGATTTATATGCCAGTGAACTTTTTTATTGTACCTCCCATACTTCATTTAATACAAAAGACATACTTTAATGTGATAAACAACACTTCTCTAGAATGCAACAGACACTTCCCTAAGTTATAGAACAAAACACAGCAGGTGCTTTATTATGGTTCTCACCAAAGTGCTCGAAGGTATTGATGCAACCAACAATTGACCCTTTTCATGTTTTAATAGAAAAAAGCAGGCCATGATTAAACTGTTTACGATGAAATGTAACTAAATGATTAAAATGTCAATTTCACCTGACTAATTGTTTATTTCTGTTACAACCTATTAAAATGAAGTTTTTAGTGATTGCTATTTTGCCATATACTCTACTTTTACTTTCAGAGTGCTAACAAAACATTTTTTAAATAAGCTAACAAAATAAATTACTTCTTAATAAAACTGACAAATTTCATAATTCTAAAATTTGTGGCACTATCTAAATTTTATTCAGGAGAAGTGATAGCATTTTCAAGATGGCTGTAATGACAGCAACATTTTCATTTTTAACAAACTGGACACAAGCAGCCGTTCCCCTGTTAATGGGACCATAATTTTGGCAGGAGTGGCAAAAACAAGATTTTCAAGTTGACCAATGAAGGTAATAATGAATATCTGATTAGCACTATGTGTATTTGGGACTAACGGCTTTGTGCTGAAGTGTTTTACATAAGTAAATTATTTAGCACCAAGGCAACTGGAATTTAAAGTGCTTTGCCAAAGGATATGCCAAGGTAGCTGACTCTCAGCTTGTCCAATAGAAGGATTCAAATCTGCATCCTTTGTTGATGATACCAGTACATTAACCACTGAGACACTGCAATTCCTATGCATTATAATCCAATCTCTTGGGATGAAATAATTTATGAAGTTTCATGCAATCCTCCATCTAATTCTGGCAGAGCTGTGATGACAAACTTAAGGTAGTGGATGGACAAAGGATAACTGACCATACCAATTGCTCTTCTAGTCTATGAACAGAAATGCTAAAACTCTCAGTGGCTGTTGTTAAAGTATGTGACAATAAGTTACAGAGTCTCGGCATCCACAGTTGCACAGCTCCAACATACTTGGAATGTGAATCAGTATGCATTCTATGTCTGGGCCATTATTTATATTTTTCATTTATCCTGATCACCACTATCTTTGTCAGTCCTTATGTTTTGAATTTCTGCAACAATGGTAAATAAAACTGAGATTAATATACTGCAGTCAAATTAGTTGTGAAAGCCTACAAATCTTTTTTTATTATAAGCAGAGATGTTGGATATTCCCTGAAGGCTTTTCTGGTACTGTATGATTTCTATCAAAATTCTGGTTTCAGACATTGATTTTTGATGCTGTATAAATTCATATGCAGGGGTTTCAATTTTATCCTAGTAAAATACCATGTGTACTTACATATAAGACAAGTCCATATGCAAACAGCAGATACTCAGCTCTGCTTTTGTATAATGTGCTGGCAGACCTGGTAGAACTGGGACTGTGTGGCAGATCAGGATCTTTGTTGTTTGCAGTTTGACTGGACTTACAAGTGAGTAAATATGGTATATTAACATGTACTAAATGGAGAAAAGAACAGACTAATAGACCCAGATCTGCATTTGTATAATACATTATCAATGCCATGTCTATGCTATTTAAATGTTGATCTACATTTTGCAGTATTCATTCACAATAAAGCACCTCAGCCTAAGTTGGTTCTTTTTATAATGTGTGTATGGTCATGGTTCCCATTCAATTATTTAATGTGAAAAACCACATAAATAAAAGAGTCCACAATTATGGCTTACATTATGCAGGGAGTAATGTGCAAGAGGACATTTACTAATGCAGGTGAAGTTCTTTTGAGTGTATATACATGGAAAATGATACATAGTACATACTCCCTTATAAGCCAAGTCAAATTCCAAACAACCTGATCTGCCAGAGCATAATGCTCCTGCAAATCTGGATCTATGTTGGCATTTTTGCCCAACTGCTAGTAGAATCACATGTATGGTCAGTTATGTTGCATCATGCATTGAAATCAAGTCCTCAAAGGGCTTAGGCATCAAGGCTGAAAAGAATTTCCTGAAATCTAAGGTCATTTGTCATTTTAATCTTTTTAATTGCTGAATACTGACAAGAATATCCAGGAAATTTTGACCATTTCTTCTGTCATTTTATTAGTTTTAAGTGAAGAGTACTAAAATGAATCTCTAAGATTTCTCAGAAATTACACCATATGAAATTTGAAAGCAAAAATATTTTCTCATGTCTAATTTCTCACAAGTCTGAATTAACATTTTTACCAAAATCTAGCACTAAATTCCTTATGATGACACTTGACCTTGAAGCTAACATCAAGAATAGAAGATCACTGAATTTGTGTCATAATACTTAAATGCCATTATAAATTAAATACCTGCACTTTAACCAAGATATTTGACCTTCAAATCAGTGTCAGAGTGGTGACCATATACTTGTTTATACTATAACTAAACACAATGTCTGGTCAGAATTCACATGTACAGGTCACTGTTTATAAACTCAGTAAAGCAGTAAAAAATACAAGCAATGACTTTAGACTTGACCCCCAAGGTAATTTAGGTCAGATTTTCAAAATTCCTTCACAAATGTGCAGATATGTTAATGGTCAAATCTGCATCATTTTTTATTCAAAACCAATTAATATTGCAAGAAATGTTTTAATTAAAGATCTATTATCAATGCTGCTTTTCCTACTGATAACTTTATTTCTGAGATAGCAATGGTGCCATAATATAGGTAAGATAAGCACCAGTACCCTTCAGAACTAGCTAAGTAAACAATATGTCCATCAGTCCATCCATTTTGGAGGTCATATCAACATCATTTTGAAAAAAGAATGAACTACATATTGCAATAAGTAGTAGTTTAAAACAAATGTTGATGAAGTCATCTGTTTGAAGAAGCACCTATAACAACAATTGTCAAATTCGGAGAGGTCACATTCATATCATTTTTATTTTGGACCAACTAGATAAATTTACAAGTATTTTTGTAAAAATTATAGGTTAGTTACATGATCCCTTAAGAAGGACATAGTATATGAATTTTAAGATGGACACCAATGTCTTTATGATGTAAGATGTTTCTAATACCAAATATGCAACATAAAAAGCCTTCAAGAGAAGACCATCTATTCAGGTCAAACAATGACAACATTATTATAAAATGGCATATTGAATGTCCAACCAACCATCTGGACACCATTAGAAGTCTACTGGTGTAAGCCTAAATTCAGAAAAAGCAGTTGTAACAATACTGTCAGGGTGGCTACAATGACAGCAATGCTCTATTAAGCAGCACTGTTACATAAGACCAACTATGTATCATAAGACCAACTATGTATCATAAGACCAACTATGTATCATAAGAGGTCTTTGAGTACAAACCCTATGTTGTTATAATGCCCATTCACTCTTCAACAGCAGCCATAAAACAGTCATCAAAGGTGGCCACCATGTCTATCAAACTTGAGGTCTATTCAGCACATTATCATATAAAACCAACTGATTTTCATATGAAGTCTTTTAGTGAAAACCCATGTCAATATGACCATCTGTTATGACATAGTTGTCACAGATCTTCTAGTTATTTATTAAGGTGCCCATACCAAAGATCAAATTTGCCCTATTTTCCTTTATGTCCACTATGCTCCATGGCAAGTCATTTAGTGGCAACCCCAAGACTACCCATTTAGGAGAAGTCCCTAGAAACAAATTTTCAAAATGGTCACTCTAGTGGCACCAATGGACATTATAATGACACCTTTTTCATTTAGAACCCAATGTAGCTATGGCTATCCATTTAGGAGAGGTAGAGATTTTAAAAAAATTGACAGTCATAGTGAAGGTCTGTAGGTAGCATTTTCATTTTAGTGAAAACTCCATGAATATATGACCATCAATATACTGGCATAGTAAGAAAATTTTAAAGCAGGCCACTTTGGTAGCCATGCTGGACATCTGAGCAAAACTATTGGAGGAGTAGCAATAAGATTTTCAAGATGGCTGACAAAGAGGCCATACTGGTTGCCAGAATAGTATTTTTATTTTAGGACCAACAAGAGATTATAAGATGCATTTAGTAAAAACACCAATCTGATATCACCATCCATTCAGGAGAAGCAAAGTAATAAGATATTCCAGATGGTCATTGTTGTGACCATACTGTAGATCAGATTCAGGGCATTTTCAAATGCTAGACACCAAAACACATCTTTCAATGACAACCATGTCCAAATATTTAACTGTTTGGAAGTTGTTACAATAATAAGATTTTAAAAATGGTTGCCATAGTGTCCATACTGAAAGTCCACCATTTTGATTTGTGATCAATTAATCCATCAAAGAAAGGTATTTGTAAAGTTTCTTGGCAATTTTCATCGTGTCAGAAGTTTAAGAGAAGCAGCAATACAAAACTTGCACAAGAGGATATCCAACACTGTCTGGATATGGCAGAAAAGGCCTCACAAAATCTTCTTGTTTATAACTAGAATAGTTAATAATACAAATATATTTCTAAAGCTTTATTTTCATTATTTTAAATTCCAAAAATTTTCTATCCTGATAAATCTGCAGCCAATTTCAACAGCTCTTGTAATCAATGTGTTGACCTTGATCAGCCATTTCAACAGCTCTTGCAATCAATGTGTTGACCTTGATCAGCCATTTCAACAGCTCTTGCAATCAATGTGTTGACCTTGATCAGCCATTTCAACAGCTCTTGCAATCAATGTGTTGACCTTGATCAGCCATTTCAACAGCTCTTGCAATCAATGTGTTGACCTTGATCAGCCATTTCAACAGCTCTTGCAATCAATGTGTTGACCTTGATCAGCCATTTCAACAGCTCTTGCAATCAATGTGTTGACCTTGAAGATTATCATGAAACCTTTTCCTTTGATGTGTTTTTATTCAACCTTGGGAAACATCTTTTGGGTTTGTTGGTAAATGCTTGGAAAGTACTTAACATTCAATGCTGCAGTACTGTCCATGCTCCTGTGATAACTGCAGGTTACTGACTGGCTTTCAAATGAGAAAAGAAAAGTTTATACATATACTTTACATGATAAGTTTAAGGTGTACTTCTTCTCTGAGAGCAAATCAAAGCTCAAGAATAAGCCTGCTGCATTTAGCATGAATAAACAAAATTTGATAAAACCAAAACAGAAAGAAGTCTTACCCATGAGGCATATCTGGATCCCCACCACTGTAATAGAGATTCATTTTCTTAAAGCTCAGCTGGACTCGCTCCTGACCTTGACCTTCAAGCTCGTATTGACATCTTATAGAAGGAGGGTATGGATGTGGATAACTATGACTTTCTATTGTCCCATTCTTGGCATTGGCACTGAATATCTTCATATTGCAGCTTGTAACTAAAATGAGATTAAAAAAAAGGATTTTTCTTATGTGAAGAACAAGAGGCCTAAAGTGGACCCAATACTGCTCACCTGTTATATACTGGTCTAAAAGGCAAACATAATTATAATTTATGTGGCTGTCATGGGCTGAAAGACACACCCATGTCAGGATTATTTCTGGCTATCTTGCTGAAATCAGTGGGATATATTTTTTCATTGATTTTGTGGTAATTCTGACTAGACTGTATTGTGCACTGGTATCTTTTGCATGAATGTAAAATGTGTTCATGGCAGGGCAAGACAGGACTCGACTTTCTGATAAGGTTTGATATGGTATGGCAGTTTGGAAAGTCATTCATGATAGTTTCTATTTTTACAGTATATATTAGTAACAATGAGCCATACACAATTGGACACAATTATCATTTGTAGGTTTTCCATACAGATGCTATAGAAGCCACACCACTGCACAGTGGGCACCATAGACACAAGTCTGACAGTGTAATTGTCCAAAGAAAAATTCATACTAAGTTCAATCTAAAATTGGCAAGGCCAAATTTAAAGAAAAAGTTTAAAATAAGTTATGAACATTTTTTATATGCATGCCAGACCATCTTTTACAAAGCCATATCATGCAGTTTTGATGGAGGATGTTGTAAGAAACAGCCTGTTAGATTTGATCAAAACTGGCTCTCCAAATGGTGGCAGTGGAAACCACACCAATTGTTAGGAATCACTCTGGACATATTCTGAACAAAGCATAACCTAAAAATATTTCAGATGGTTCAGACTATGTGCAGACCGAATGCCTTTGACACTTCCAAAATTCAAATTTAAAATTCAATTTCATTTTGTGTTATTAAATCAACATCAAGAAGCCACTGTAGTACAGTGATTAATATGCCAGACTCACCACAAAGGATGTGCATTTGAATCCAACACTTGAATCAGCCAGAGTTAGCAACTGTAGTGTATCCTTAGGCAAGTCAATTGCACTCACTAAATAACTACCTAGTGCTGCTGTGTCTGATAAATATAAAAAACTCAGCAGTTTTAAAATTTAGTAATGCATACCAGGCCCAGCTCTTTTTATTAGAGTTTTCTTCCCAAATGAACAATTATTAAAGGAAACACCAACTCGGCAAAGACATATTCTCCAAATTAGTAAGAAAGGTTCAATCTTCAATTACTTCCTGACAATAAATCAGATTTTATTCCTGTATAGAGGCTTTATAGACTCCAGAGGACAATTCTAGAAATACATAACAATTAAATGCCTGCAGTTATATCTACTGGTATTCAGTGTTCTTCATATCCATGGCAACTTCATCCATTATTGTACTTCTAATCATTACATCTTGACCAATTCTATGGTGATTGTCCATTTCCTCTTGTCCAGCCTTTCAAAAACATGTAGCTAGTTATATAGTCTATCATTTTACCATATATTCTGGCCTAAGAGATGATTCTAAATGCAAACTGCATAGACCCAGATCTGCCTTTGTTAAGAGTAATCAGTAGAACAAATAAGAGAGACCCTGATCTGCAGGCACATTATGGGATGGATATTTGTTTGCAGTTAATGACCCAGCTTGTGAGTACACATCAGGTATTGCTTGCCCAAATCTGCTTGCTGACTTGCATGATTTGATCAAATAACAGTCTTTGATGTTCATTTAATTTAAATTGAATGCATTAGTAGACCCCAATTTTCTGTCTCATCCCATGACAGATCTGGGTTTATGTTTTGCATAACAGGGTTGGCCCTCATTTGACCTAAAGAATCACTACCTTGTATGTAAAGAGAATGTAGCTCCAAATTCAAACAGCTAATATATCACTTAAAAAAATGAATAAAGCAAATTAAGTTTTAACTAATATATTGATGCAGTAATTAATCTGACTGATTTCTTTGTAAATACTATTCTTGCTGCCCAACAACCTGTACCTATGGATGGTCTGTTCTATTCATACAGCTCTGGAATACATGTACTATTTATACACTTATTTTTGTTATTTGATTCATTATAATATTCATGTACACAAACTGTTAAGATCCATTTTAGACCCATGAAGTATGTGTCTGATTTCATTTTATTAATTGTTTTACAAATGATTTTTAAAATTTTACTACTTTTCATTTTTTAGTAATAATATGTAATTATTAGTTATTCTTTTCTAGTAAAATTAAACTAATGTTAATGGAAAATACAACAGTATGTGTAGAATTGCTGGGTATGAGACAGCCTGGTTACAGAATGACTTATGCATCCACTGCACCTCCCCCATGTCCAAATTACAGTCAACATGCTGTTTAATCATTTTTTTTTCATTGCATGGTGACAAAAAGGATATGTGAATTTAGTCTTTTTATGAGTCCAGGCCCTTGAGTCTGCATCATTTCTGTAACATAATGGCAATTAAAATATGATGTAGCTTGTGTTCTAAACATCGGGAAAACTTTTTATACTGTCACTAAAAATCAAAGGATTTTTTGGAAGGGTGTGGGGCATTTAAGATCAAATCTGAAAGGGTTAGTTTAATTTAATCTATTCAAAATGGGCATAGTTAAAACAAGTTTTATTAAAATTAAATAATGTACTTTATTCTGTTGATTCACTTCACAAGATTTACAACTTAACCATACAAAGATGAAATAATAATAATAATGATAATTGATGTGGTTATTATTATTATTATTATTATTATTATTATTATTATTATTATTATTATTATTATCCTCATATAACTGTGCAGTGTAAAACAATTCACAGAGAAAGGAACAGTCAGTTTAATATCACAAACAACATTGTTTCAAAAACATTGTTTAAAAGTCCCTCTTCAACAACACAAAAAATGTGTGACCTGGCAAATGGACCACTGATCAATACTACTGTACTGGGATAGGTATAAGGTATTAAATTAACATGGGCACAAGCACTGATCAATATTACTGTACTGGGATAGGTATAAGGCATTACATTAACATGGTTAGGGTTAGGGTTAGGGTATAAGGCATTAAATTAACATGGGACAAGCACTGATCAATACTACTGTACTGAGATAGGTATAAGGCATTAAATTAACATGGGCACAAGAACTGATCAATACTACTGCACTGGGATAGGTATAAGGCATTAAATTAACATGGTTAGGGTATAAGGCATTAGATTAACATGGGCACAAGCACTGATCAATACTACTGTATTGGGATAGGAATAAGGCATTAGATTAACATGGGCACAAGCACTGATCAATACTACTGTACTGAGATAGGTATAAGGCATTAAATTAACATGGGCACAAGCACTGATCAATACTACTGTACTGGGATAGGTATAAGGCATTAGATTAACATGGTTAGGGTATAAGGCATTAGATTAACATGGGCACAAGCACTGATCAATACTACTGTATTGGGATAGGAATAAGGCATTAGATTAACATGGGCACAAGCACTGATCAATACTACTGTACTGAGATAGGTATAAGGCATTAAATTAACATGGGCACAAGAACTGATCAATACTACTGTATTGGGATAGGAATAAGGCATTAATTAATATGGGCACAAGCACTGATCAATACTACTGTATTGGGATAGGAATAAGGCATTAGATTAACATGGGCACAAACACTGATCAATACTACTGTATTGGGATAGGAATAAGGCATTAGATTAACATGGGCACAAGCACTGATCAATACTACTGTACTGAGATAGGAATAAGGCATTAGATTAACATGGGCACAAGCACTGATCAATACTACTGTACTGAGATAGGAATAAGGCATTAGATTAACATGGGCACAAGCACTGATCAATACTACTGTACTGAGATAGGTATAAGGCATTAGATTAACATGTGACAAGCATTGATCAATACTACTGTACTGAGATAGGAATAAGGCATTAGATTAACATGGGCACAAGCACTGATCAATACTACTGTATTGGGATAGGAATAAGGCATTAATTAATATGGGCACAAGCACTGATCAATACTACTGTATTGGGATAGGAATAAGGCATTAATTAATATGGGCACAAGCACTGATCAATACTACTGTATTGGGATAGGAATAAGGCATTAGATTAACATGGGCACAAGCACTGATCAATACTACTGTATTGGGATAGGTATAAGGCATTAAATTAACATGTGACAAGCATTGATCAATACTACTGTATTGGGATAGGTATAAGGCATTAAATTAACATGTGACAAGCACTGATCAATACTACTGTATTGGGATAGGAATAAGGCATTAGATTAACATGGGCACAAGAACTGATCAATACTACTGTATTGGGATAGGTATAAGGCATTAAATTAACATGGGCACAAGCACTGATCAATACTACTGTATTGGGATAGGAATAAGGCATTAATTAATATGGGCACAAGCACTGATCAATACTTCTGTACTGAGATAGGAATAAGGCATTAGATTAACATGGGACAAGCACTGATCAATACTACTGTATTGGGATAGGTATAAGGCATTAAATTAACATGGGACAAGCACTGATCAATACTACTGTATTGGGATAGGAATAAGGCATTAATTAATATGGGCACAAGCACTGATCAATACTACTGTACTGGGATAGGTATAAGGTATTAAATTAACATGGGCACAAGCACTGATCAATACTACTGCACTGGGATAGGTATAAGGCATTAGATTAACATGGGCACAAGCACTGATCAATACTACTGTATTGGGATAGGTATAAGGCATTAATTAATATGGGCACAAGCACTGATCAATACTACTGTACTGGGATAGGTAAAAGGTATTAAATTAACATGGGCACAAGCACTGATCAATACTACTGTACTGAGATAGGAATAAGGCATTAGATTAACATGGGCACAAGCACTGATCAATACTACTGTATTGGGATAGGAATAAGGCATTAATTAATATGGGCACAAGCACTGATCAATACTACTGTACTGGGATAGGTATAAGGTATTAAATTAACTTGGGCACAAGCACTGATCAATACTACTGTACTGAGATAGGAATAAGGCATTAGATTAACATGGGCACAAGCACTGAACATTACTACTGTACTGAGATAGGAATAAGGCATTAGATTAACATGGGCACAAGCACTGTTCAATACTACTGTACTGGGATAGGTATAAGGTATTAAATTAACATGGGCACAAGCACTGATCAATACTACTGTATTGGGATAGGAATAAGGCATTAATTAATATGGGCACAAGCACTGATCAATACTACTGTACTGGGATAGGTATAAGGTATTAAATTAACATGGGCACAAGCACTGATCAATACTACTGTATTGGGATAGGAATAAGGCATTAATTAATATGGGTACAAGCACTGATCAATACTACTGTACTGGGATAGGTATATGGTATTAAATTAACATGGGCACAAGCACTGATTAATACTACTGTACTAAGATAGGAATAAGGCATTAGATTAACATGGGCACAAGCACTGATTAATACTACTGTACTGAAATAGGAATAAGGCATTAGATTAACATGGGCACTAGCACTGATCAATACTACTGTACTGAGATAGGAATAAGGCATAAGATTAACATGGGCACAAGCATTGATGAATGCTATGATCTAATCTATATCATCAGCAAGCTAACAGGGTCTGTATAACAAAAACAAATTATAATAATAACTTCATCATTTTTCTTCCAATGTTTATGGAAGTTTCAGTATATACTTGGTGTTCATACCAACATAATATTGATGTACCATCTGTACTTGCTTGTAAGATTAGTCCAACTGCAAACTGCACAGACCCAGATCAAACATCACATGTTTCAGCAGATATACATCTGTGCAATTTGTCAGAAATAATCAGTAGAACAAACAACAAATACACTAATCTGAAGGTGCATTATGGTATGGCAGATCACGATCTTTGTTGTTTGAAGTCTAACTTGACTTATAGGCAAGTATATATGGTAACAGTGAAATTTTTAAAAATATCTGATTTTATATGTCATGGTATGCTAGTCAACTGGTCAAGAAATACCGTATTCACTTGCTTATCAGTTGAATAAAACTGCAGCTACAGACCCTAATCTGCAGTTGCAAAATGTGATGACATATCAGGGTCCATGTCATTTGTTCTTCATTAGTAACCAATTGCATACACCAAGATCTACTCACACACTATGCAATGGAAGATCTATGCAGTTTGCAGTGGGACACATCTTGTAAGTGAGTATGTATGGTAGGTTAATTTAACTACAATTAGCCATCCTCTTGCTACAAGTAGTCTTTCTACAGCCCCCCCCCATTTCACACTTGACTAATGCTTGCTGCAAGTCATTCTATCCTTATTATATCTGTCTCATGGTTTGCAATACTACTCAATATTTTGTGTAATTATTCACTTATCAGGTCTCCTGTCTACTTCAACTGAAAATCAAATTGAAAGATTTACTATATCTACAAATTGCATCAGTATGCAATACCTATCCAGCTGTGATCTGCATAGATCCATATCCACATATCCATATCCAGCTGTGAACTGCATAGATCCATATCTACACTGAATAATGTGCCATCATACTGAGTCTATGCCATTATTCCTAATTCAACAGCAGCAACCAAACTCGATGTATAGGTAATCAATGCCAGACAATATTTTTCGTCTGGATCAGCCTTATTCTGTTGCATTCTTTCTCTAATGTTTTGTATTGAATTTGGTGAAAGTAAGATTATCAATTACAGTGCTAGAATTGCTAGCAATGCATAAAATGTGCATACTTTCAGTTATTTTTAAGAATCCCATAAATAAAGCAAAAACAAGGATAGACATTCCTGTCAGGAAATTGCAGATACCAACTTTTGGGAGCATTTCGAGAGAAAATTACATCCACTGGGAAGCAATATAGCCCATAAAGACCCATATCTGCCATGACATTGTGGGACAGCAGATCTGGGTTTATGTCATCCACATTAAAAATGTTTGTCACATATGGATAAATATGGTACCCATATATGAAACAAACAATTTGGTCTTACATACCATGATTGTTTGCTTTGAATCTTAACTAATAGCATAGTAGTGCCAGATAATCAGGGTCTTTGTTCTACTTATTACCCTTAGCAAACTTTATGGACCCAGATCTGACTGTATATTATGGGATGATAGATCTGGGTATATGCAGTTTTCAGTTGGAACTGACTTGTAAATATGTCCAGTATTGCAAAATATTCACTACCAGATCTTTAGCACAATCAGAAAACTATACCCATCATGTCAACACTGTCAAATAATGTATCCTCATGATGTCATGTTAAACAGTGTATGTGCAGGTCATGTCCAGTAATGTATCCTCATAATATCATGTCCAATAATGTATCCTCATAATATTATGTCCAATAATGTATCCCAATGGTATCATGTCAAGCAACAAGCTGATCTTGAAATCAGTGTTTGGACTGGGGTGGGATTAGTGACCTTTGTTGATAGATGATCATTTATTGGGATGGTCTCCTTCAATGACAAATATTTTCTTTATCTACCTCTGATAAAGAACCCATGCAACTATTATGGGATATAATGTTACAATGCATGTTGGAGTACAATATTGCAATAATAATGTTAACTATTAACTGAATGAGTGGTTTTTGTCATTACATCTGAGTGTCTTGCCCAGACAAGCCATGGTTACCAAAGAGGTTTTAAATTTTGACAGGTTTTGAATTTGAACAATTTTGACTCCTATTCCAGCATGCTAAACACTTGAGCAACAACAGTTCTGAAAAAAAGGTCAATACAATTATTACAAATTTATATTTACCTAAAAGAAAGTTTTTCGACACAACCACAAAATAATCAGTGGAAACTGAATGGTCTTTAAAGCACCATACAGACTTACCAACTATGTCCCAATACAGTCAACACAGACACTGATCTGACACCACATGATGTGCCAGCAGATCAGAGTCTATGGCAAGGTGACATGTCTTAACTGCAGAGATGACTGAGAGTCTCATCATTTTTACATACTAGAGAGAAGTATGTCTTTGTGTTTTATGTACTAGAGAGAATAATGTCTCTGTGTTTTATGTACTAGAGAGAAGTATGTTCCTGTGTTTTATGTACTAGAGAGAAGTATGTCTGTGTTTTATGTACTAGAGAGATGTATGTCTCTGTGTTTTATGTACTATAGAGAAGTATGTCTGTGTTTTATGTACTAGAGAGAAGTATGTCTGTTTTATATACTAGAGAGAAGTAGATCAGTTTTATGTACTAGAGAGAAGTATGTCTGTTTTATGTACTAGAGAGAATTATGTCTCTGTTTTATGTACTAGAGAAAAGTATGTGTTTTATGTACTAGAGACAAGTATGTCTGTGTTTTATGTACTAGAGACAAGTATGTCTCTGTTTTATGTACTAGAGACAAGTATGTCTCTGTGTTTTATGTAGATAAGCATGTATCTGTGTTTTATGTACTAGAAAGAAGTATCTTTCTGTTTTTATGTACTAGAGTAGTATATCTTTGCATTTTTATGTACTAGAGTGTAGCATGTCTCAGCATTTTTATATACTGGAGTAGTATGTCTCAGTGTTTTATGTACTAGAGTAGTATGTCTCAGTGTTTTATGTACTAGAGTAGTATATTTCAGTGTTTTATGTACTAGAGTAGTATGTCTTAGAGTTTTTATGTACTACAGAGTAGTATGTCTTAATATTTTTACATACTAGTGTGTAGTATGTCTCAGCATTTATATGTTCTAGAGTAGCATGTCTCAGCATTTATATGTACTAGAGTAGCATGTCTCAGCATTTATATGTACTAGAGTAGTATGTCTCAGCATTTATATGTACTAGAGTAGCATGTCTCAGCATTTATATGTACTAGAGTAGCATGTCTCAGCATTTATATGTACTAGAGTAGCATGTCTCAGCATTTATATGTACTAGAGTAGTATGTCTCAGCATTTATATGTACTAGAGTAGCATGTCTCAGCATTTATATGTACTAGAGTAGCATGTCTCAGCATTTATATGTACTAGATGACTGCAAGTCTTTAGGCTTTGAGGAATATATACAGTGCACCTACCATTATCTCCTGGGTTTACCTTTTAAATACCTTTTATAGTATGTGCTATTTAATGCCATAACAACAGAGAGTTTCCAAATTTTGATGTTATAAATTACTCATGTAGAAAATAGTAAGACCAACTTTTACAACATAAAATTCAAATGTGCAAATGTATCTTGATTATTATCTTCATAACTTTTCTGAGATAGAGTTTTGGGTTATTGTCAAATAATTAAAGAGGGAGGGAGAACATAGTGAAAGGACAAAGACTTGGCTTCAAAATAAGTTCAGGTATTTCTTTTAAAAAAAAAGAAATTTATTTATAAAACATGTATACCCTCAGTGCAGACCAAAAGGTCCACGTCCAACTTCAGAAAAGTTTACAAAATTGCAATCATAGCATGAGTATCATCCATTCAGGAATTCAAGATAAGACCATTTCAAAGAATATACAAGACTCAAAAGTGAGCAGTGCAGCTGATTCCAGCTATCCCATTGATGTTTCATCATCAGCAAGTTCACAGAATTATTTTGATTAAGAGCAGACTAGAGAATAAATGTTCTGAAAGATGGTCCAAAGTTTAAATATGTCAAAGGAGATGTTCTAGACAACATGACTACATTATTCTGCAAAATCTCTTCTCCCTTTATTTAATGATCAAATTTTAACAACAATTTAGAAGTACAAAAACCTTGCATTGAATGATTCAAAGGGTGTCTACTTTATTCAGGGGCTATATTAAAGAACTGACATCCTGCTCACATTTTATCTGCTAACTTAGTTAAATCTTTTTTAAAAGACTGTACATATAATATTTAAAACCTAATAAACCACAAAAAATATAACTTTGAGTTCTGTGATTTATTGCCATTTTATGTGTCTTCAGTTCATTATTTGTTTTGCATCTTTTATGTTAGCATATAAACGTTCATAAAAGTATGAAAAAACTGTCTTGTATATAAAACTTCAGTGTATGCACTAACCCTACTTTTCTACCTCATGGTACTTAATGAAAAGGTATAATATTGATTTAAATTTTAAAAAATGCTACATTTTTGAGGAATAACCTAAATGTATAGTTAAGAAGTTATGATTAACTGTTATGTATACATGAAGATATTGCTGAAAGTCAAAGCATGATTACTGTAGAGATGAAACACAAATTTTGATATGCACTGAAATGGTTTATTAATATGCTTACATTTAAATAGTTATTTTCATGAGGGAGAATTATATATATATATATATATATATATATATATATATATATATATATATATATATATATATATATATATATATATATATATATATAAAGAATACAAATCATATGGTGAATAACAACCTTTTCAAGCACACTGGATCCACCAAGGGATCACGTGTCAGAGATTGAATAAGATGCAATAAACTGACGACAGTGTGAAACTAGTAACTAACTAGCCTGAGCGCTTTTGACTCTTTATGAGTCTTTTTCAAAGGCAAATACAAAACATATACAAAACAAACAAATTAACACAAAAACGTGTTTGTAAACCTCTACATGGCTGTCTCAACATGAGTTTAAACTATAAATACAACCAGCTTGTATAGACTTGTTGCGGATACTGAAAACTGTATAATTCCCTAAAAGTCTACAAGCCAAAGCAATATCTATTACTTTTTTGTACATTTATGTAACACAGATTATACCCTGGATATTTGATTCTAAACCAGATATTCTTATAGTAATAATTAATGGATACTAAGAAGATTTAGAAAAAGTTTAGCCATGTAGAGGTTTACAAACACATTTTTGTATATATTTGTTTGTTTTATATGTTTTGTATTTGCCTTTGAAAAAGACTCATTAAGAGTTGAAAGTGCTAAGGCTAGTTAGTTACTAGTTTCGCAATGTTCGTGGTCAGTTTATTGCATGCATATATATATATATATATATATATATATATATATATATATATATATATATATATATGTGTGTGTGTGTGTGTTTGTATGTTTGTGTGTGTATGCATATATTGGATGTCAAAGTCTTTTAATGAAAACCTTATGTTGATTGAAGATTTATTCAAGAGGAGAAACTACAAAAACAAAAATTTCCAGAAGACCACCATGGTGGCATATCAGATATCTGAGAAAACCATTTTTTTTTAAGACCAAGTAGGCCTCAAGATAAACATGTAATGCTTTTGGCAGTCTTTTAATTGTTGCCTGAATATTAAATTAATTTACCTACATTTATATACAAACATGTAATGCTTTTGGCAATCTTTTAATTGTTGCCTGAATATTAAATTAATTTACCTACATTTATATACAAACATGTAATGCTTTTGGCAATCTTTTAATTGTTGCCTGAACATTAAATTAATTTACCTTCATTTATATACAAACATGTAATGCTTTTGGCAATCTTTTAATTGTTGCCTGAATATTAAATTAATTTACCTACATTTATATACAAACATGTAATGCTTTTGGCAATCTTTTAATTGTTGCCTGAACATTAAATTAATTTACCTTCATTTATATACAAACATGTAATGCTTTTGGCAATCTTTTAATTGTTGCCTGAATATTAAATTAATTTACCTACATTTATATACAAACATGTAATGCTTTTGGCAATCTTTTAATTGTTGCCTGAACATTAAATTAATTTACCTACATTTATATACAAACATGCCTATACAAATTTAATTCATCTGGTAACATGAAGTGCTTTTTGTTTGATTTGACTAAAAAGTTGTTTGTTTTTAAAACATTATGAACAGTAATGGCATGAAAATGCAATGTCGTCATCAACCTATGCCTATAAACATACATGTCTAATATAAATAAATTTTGTGGTTTTTACAAAATTTATTTGGTAGATTACGCATTACTGGTGGGTGGCCAAATGAAAAGGCACCATCATATTTAAGTTTACTTGTTCAGTAGCATGATGATGAACACAATGTCTCATTTTAAGGACAGAAAATACGGCTCAACATTTCCTGTAATAAGATTCCACAAATTCTTCCAAATATATCACTATTTCACTGCATTCATTAAAACAAAATATTCATTGCAACATTATATTCATTTTTATATAATATTGATTATAGCACTATGTTTATTATAACACCATGTTCATTATACCATTACATTTATTATACAGAGGATATCTGTCTTTTGTAAGGAAATATTTCAGGAGTGAATTGGAAATACTCATTATTGTCAATTTTGATAAAAAAATCAAGACCATAATATGAATCAACTACCAAGGCAATTTGTCAGCAGTATCCATGAGGGTTTCTGTTTTCATTAAAAATCATCAGTCTGATTCAGCAGAGGCCGTGCAGATCAATTTGCACATATTTATCACTAGTGTGGTTTGCAAAATCTTGACATTAAATGACAGACTTACAATTTAAGTGACTTAACTTTATGTGCCTTCAGAGGAAAATTAAAACTTTACCTGAAAGAAACGTTACAATTTCCATCACATTAATTATCATGGAAATAATTTTAATGGATAAAATTAAATATAGTCAGATATGATTGAATAGTTATATAATATAAAACAATAATTTAATATTTAATCGGCATTGTTTATGAAAATAAAGTTTATTCTGCCCAGCAAGTTGAATCTTTCCAGTCTTTGATCATTCCAAACACCCACAATCTTAACACATACCATATAAGAAATAAAAGGCAGGAGAAAACCTCTGAAAAAGCAAGAATGCACAAGAATGCTGGATAATTGTTTTATCAGAATAGAGATTGCCCAACTGTTACAGATCTGAAAAATGTATGTATTAACTTCAATAATTGGATTAAGTCTATTCAATATAAACCTGGAAATCTACAGATACATAATACAATCTATATGGGACCACTGGAATTTTGGGAATCTAATTTCTCACCCATGTGACAGATGAATCTAGCTCTTTTGCTAACCTTACTTTTCTTATCTCAGTTTGGTTTTCTCAGACTGGTCATCTCAGTCAATTTGTCCATGTGCTTGGAACTACTTTTAAAAAAAGAAATATTTGTCTTCTGCTATACCTGACATAGTTGTTTGAAAATCAAACAACAACATACAAATATATTAACATAGCAACTTAAGGTCTCTCCATTTTTGAGAACACACCATATAAAACATTTTTAAAGACACACACACAAACATATACACACACATGCACACAATGTTGAGCTTTCTGGCATTATGCTTGTTCATTCCACACTGCAGTTAGTCTTATCCTATCTGCAGGTTTGACTCAGTACATTTCCAGGTCAGCATCATTAAATGTAGCTAAAGCTACTTGTTTTAAATACTTTGTGTTAACAAATTATATACTGTTAGCTACATTTAATGATGCTGACCTGAACATAGACTGTGCTAGAGATAGGATAAAATTCTCAATGCTGTGTGAAATGAACTATGACAGAAAACTGATCTATCCACATGTTGTTCCTTCTTGAAGATGATGATGATGATTTCACATCTGGGCTAGTCTGTGAGTGCACAGATGGCTAGTGAGGCCAATCAGTGCTCTGATATGTCTAGGGCAATAAAGGCAAGGATTTGCCGGGGCCTGGATCAATTGATGGTTGGCACTGAATCTCTTCTCCTGACGGTGTTTTTGTTTGGCCTTGATGATCTTTAAAAGCATCAGCACCTGAATTGATCTGTTGGTGCCAGGCATTGCAGTCTTTTGGTAAGCTGCTCCAAGCGGTCTGGATCAATGCCACAGGACTTCATTGAAGCTTTGAGCATTGTACTGTTTCTTTTGGCCTCCTCTGGAACACTTGCCTTCAGTTAGTTCCCCATAAAACAGTATCTTTGGGATGCGCTCATCAGGCATACAGCAGACATGGCCAGCCCAGCAGAGCTGTGATCTTCTGAGCATGGCATAGACACAATGTCATCTCAGCTCTCTGGAGGACTTGTGTGTCAAGAATCTTGTCATGCCATTTGATGTGGAGTAGTTTTCTGAGGCAGCACATGTGGAATGAGTTTAGCTGTCTTTCATGATGACTGTACACTGTCCATGTCTCACAGGTGTACAAGAGAGAGGGCACCTTGATCCTGTTTTGCAGGCTGATTCCTCTTCTATTCCACACAGAGTTAGACTATAGACCTATACTTTTTCCACACAAAGTTAGACTATAGACCTATACCTATTCCATACAGAGTTAGACTATAGACCTATACACTTTATAGTCTCACAACTCTCTTAGCAACTGCAGAAAATTTTCTAACAGACAGAAACATCAAACATTGCACCCAGGCTTAATCACAAATATACCAACAATATTAAATGACAAATAATGCACTTACTGGCTAGAATGAATCATTTATCTGTCAACACATTAATCCATAATAAAATTTCACTGAAACATTTGCCATATTTCCAAGACAAAAAAAATAATTTAAAGACTCTGTGAGCTTGAAAGTTTAGTACATGTTTATCTACTAGGGTTCATATTTGGAGAGTCTTTTTATACACGGGTTGTAATTTTACAATCAGTATTAAGGATAACACAAGTATGTCACTAGTATCACAGTTTCACCTCCTCCAAAAGAAAAGAAGAGTTACAGATGACACTAACTACCCATGAATAATCTAATGCAATATGTTATTCTTTGTATAACTACAGTAGAGTTACATCACTTTGTTATTTACAATATAACTTTTCAAAATTGAAACTCATGAAAATGAAACAGTTTCTTGTAATAAATATTCATCATTTATGGTTTATTTCATACAAAATCCATATATTAAATGTGATAATTACTGAAAACTAACATTTTATGTTTGTTTTGATTTTTTGTTTGTTAAAAACTGTACTTTGGATGACACGTCATGCAACAGTCCTCATTAACATATTTACATTAATGCACTGGACTTAAACATTTGTGCATGATCTGTACCATACATTAGTAACAGTATTTTTTCTTACTTTAAATAATAATATTGGGTGAAAAAAAGAATCTACATTGGGATTTGGACTGAGACAAGAATTCCCAGTCCTGGGGTTACATTCTGTCTCCCCATTCAGGCAAGCCTTTTGGGGAGACAAATAATATAAAAACCTTGACTGTGATTTCCTTGTCTCAGTCCAAACCCCAACATAATTTCTATATATTTCCTTTGTGAGACAAATGGAAATTTGAGAATCTAATGTCTACTTCATGGGACCACTGGAAGTTTACAAATCTAATGTCTGATATGTGGGACCACCGATAGTTTTGGAATCTGTCTCCTGTATGGAACCAATGGAAGCTTGGGAATCTGTCTCCTGTATGGGACCAATGGAAGTTTGGGAATCTAAAGTCTTATATATGGAACCACTTGAACATTCAGAATCTAATGTCTCCTATATTGAACCACAATGATAGTTAAATTAGAAATTGGCCAAATTGCCCATGAATCATGTTTGTCTCCACTGCAGACTATATTGTCCAAGTCCAAAAAGTGAAAAAATTTAGAACAATTTGAAAAAAATACTAATCTGGTACAATAAGTATAATAAGGTCATGTATGTTTATGTCCCAAATACCAAATTTTGTTTGCCTATCTGAAGTTCTTTCTGCCAACTGTGCCAACTATGTAATAATCCAAGTTATAATCATATGTATTGGCAACATCAAGTCCGAAAAACTCAAAATGTTGCTGCAATTACCTGAGCATCAGCTCTTCTCCATATGAATATAAATAAGCTTACCAAATTTTATTGGTCTATCTCAAATGGTAACGTTTGTGTTAACAAGTTTTGTCAAGAAGTCCAAGTCCCAAAATTTAAACAAGAGTCTCTCAAAAGACCATATGCTCTACTAGGCAATAAAAAATTTCTAAAAATTCAAAATAAGACTAACTCTTCCTTTCTAGTGCTGAATCCATTTCTGATATTCAAATTTGCTGCTGTAGTGGACACATCTGGTGTCAGAGTGTTTTTATTTAGGATAAAGTAGACATCACTTAGAAGTTTCTGGTAAAAACGTCATGTCAATATGACCAACCATTTAAGGTAGCAGCAACAACAAGATTTTTATGACACCTTTCATGGTAGCCATACTGAATGCATAAGAGGCACAATTTTCATTAAAAAACAAAAACATATCATAAAAAATCTGTTAGTAAAAACCCCATCTTGATATAGCCACTTGTTTTTGAGGAGAAGCAGTAGCAATAATTTCAAAATGGTCACCACCGACTGAGGGTCAATTTGCATCTTTTCCATACAGGACCAACTGCATCACATGATTAAGAAACTTTCATGTCAAAATGACTTTCCATTTAAGAGGAGTAATGATAAGATTTTAAGCATTGTCACCATGGCGGCTGTAGCATATGTCAGACCAATAACATTTTAAGTCCTACAAGAAATTTAAAGAAGTATTCTGGTGAAAACTACAATAATATGTCTTTCCATCAATAAGGATAAATGATAACAAGATCCTTTGATATTATATTTGAATCATTTACATTTTGAACCAACCAGACATCATAAAATCTCTTCTGGTAAAAACGCAATTTTGATATAATCTGCCACTATGACAAGTACAGTTGGGGTTAGATTTGTACCATTTTCAATTAGAAACCAAGTAGACATCATAGGATGTCTTTCAGTAAAATCTCCATTCTGATATGACTATTCATTTAGAAGTATATATAATGATAACATGATTTTCATGATGACCACTGTGACAGCCATATTGATATTGAATAACAGATTTGCAAAACCTTTGTCAAATATGAACTAGATATCAAAGATGCCTTTCAATGAAACACCCTGATGATATGATCAGCATTTCAGGAGGAGCAGAACTTGTAAGATCTTCAAGGTGGTCACTATTGTAGACATATTAAACACAGACACCATTGTAGACATTAAAAACAGACACTATTGTAGACATATTAAACACAGGCACAATTGTAGACATATTAAACACAGGCACTATTGTAAACATTAAACACAGACACTATTGTAGACATATTAAACACAGGCACTATTGTAGACATATTAAACACAGACACTATTGTAGACATATTAAACATGGGCACTATTGTAGACATTAAACACAGACTATTGTACACATATTAAACACAGGCACAATTGTAAACATATTAAACACAGACACTATTGTAGACATTAAATGCAGACACTATTGTAGACATTAAACACAGACTATTGTATACATTAAACACATACACTATTGTAGACATATTAAACACAAAAAATATTGTAGACATATTAAACACAGACACTATTGTAGACAATAAACACAGACACTATTGCAGACATTTTAAACACAGATACTATTGTAGACCTATTAAACACAGGCATTATTGTAGACATATACACAGATACTATTGTAAACCTATTAAACAGGAACTATTGTAGACATTAAACACTGACACTATTGTAGACCTATTAAACACAGACACTATTGTAGACATTAAATGCAGACACTATTGTAGACATATTAAACACTGACACTATTGTAGACATTAAACACAGACACTATTGTAGACATATTAAACACAGACACTATTGTAGACATTAAATGCAGACACTATTGTAAACATTAAACAGATACTATTGTAGACATATTAAACACAGGCACAATTGTAGACATTAAACACTGACACTATTGTAGACATATTAAACACAGATACTATTGTAGACATATTAAACACAAACATTATTGTAGACATATTAAACACAAACATTATTGTAGACATATTAAACAGACACTATTGTAGACAATAAACACAGACACTATTATAGACATATTAAACACAGACACTATTGTAGACATTAAACACTGACACTATTGTAGACATTAAACACTGGCACTATTGTAGACATTAAACACTGACACTATGGTAGACATTAAACACAGACACTATTGTAGACATATATATTAAACACTGACACTATTGTAGACATTAAACACAGACACTATTGTAGACATATTAAACACAGGCATTATTGTAGACATTAAACACTAACACTATGGTAGACATATTAAACAGACACTATTGTAGACATATTAAACACAGACACTATTGTAGACATATTAAACACTGACACTATTGTAGACATTAAACACAGACACTATTGTAGACATTAAACACAGACACTATTGTAGACATTAAACACAGACACTATTGTAGACATATTAAACACAGACAATGGCATGATTTTCAGGTAAGATCAAACAGATATAATCAGAAGTCATCTGGCAAAGCCACATGTTAAAATTACTTTCTGTTCAGGAGCATCATCAATAACTAGACTCTCAAGATAATTGCTATGATAGCCATATTGGCTGTAAAATCAGTATTTCATTGACAACCAAATGGACATAATAATAAATCTTCTGTGACAACCACATGTCAATAGGGCTTTCCATTCAGGTGTAGTGATGACAGGATTTTAAAGATAGCTGCTGTGGTTACTACAATGAATGTCACATTGGCACCATTTTTATTTGGGATCATAAAGTGAAAAAGATTTAAGTAGTCTTTTAATGAAAGCTCAGTGTTGATAAGATCATCCATTTAGAAGTAGCAATAATACAATTTTCAAGATGGCTACACTTGTGGAAATTTTGGATGGCCTAGTTGCACTGTTTTTATTTAGGTCAAACTAGACTTTAGGATGTATGTAAAGTATCATTCAATTCCGCGCGTACTGATAACAAATTTGTACTAATGGAGAGAACTCTCTCCCTCTCTCTGTCTGGATTCCTAACTTTTCTATTGCATAATGTTTAATTTTGATTTCTATGCTTTGCTAAATAAATATAAATACTGAGTTGCAATTTTAATATATCAGCCAAGTGTGATTTTTAATTTCTAAATTAAGAAAGAAAAAAGAACTCTCAAAAGTGATTGCTAGGAGCAGAATGTTGACTGGTGGTAATTAATTTTGCGTCAGTTTACAAATTAATTTTAGATGTCCTTTTTGGCACTCCAATATTCTACAAAATAACAAAACAAATAAAATATATCTTCATTTCAAGTGGTTATAATCCTTCCAATTTAATTTTTATTACATGTTTTAGCTCTTCAAAATTATGATCAATAAAATAACGAGACATTCTTGTGAAAAAGTTTTCTTTAAGATAAATGCATAATGTCACATAAAAAGTCATATAGCATTATAAAGAAAGTAACATTTCTTGGTTAAAAATACCAGTCTCTGATAAGATACCTAACTTAAATTTTATTTGATACACATTTTTGTTTAGTTGATCAAAATTTAGTTTGGTTGATGCATGTTTTATTTTGAAAGATACATTTTTTATTTTAGTTGATATACATTTTATTTTTGGTTGATACATGTGGTTTTGTTTAGTTGAATGACATTTTATTTTGGTTGATACACATTTTATCTTGGTCAATACATGTTTTATTTTATTTGATATAAATTTTATTTTGGTTTATATATATTTAATTTTGGTTGATGCATGTTTGTTTGTTTTTTGTCTGATATGCATTTGATTTTCTACCATCAACGTGATGTGGAGAAGTAACCATTTTGCAAGTATGGAAATTACAGACCAAACTCTAATGGAATGAGAAATCATGCTACAGATTTCTGAACCAATACTGATAAAACTACAAGGTTCAATTGTTAAACATAGATTAAAATTCACTTTTTAAATCATTATTTCAAGTGACTGCTCTTCCAACATGAATCATAATTCAATAGCATCTGAAGAAAACCCAGTTTCTATATTAGTGGTATTTACATGAAAATAAAAATTGACAAAATAATACCCGAGTTATGGAATAAATGAATACAACTGTATATTTTCATTTAAAAGTCTTCCCATATAATATTACTTAAGATTACTCAAACCAGAAAACCAGATTACCTACTCACAGCCTACATGTATTTACTCACAGAAGGAATATTGGATTGTATTTTAGTTTACATATCTGGAAATAAAAACAGCTGTTATGAGTAAAACATGTTTATAATCTGTTTAATCTAAAAGTTAACCTGGCTTTTAAATTGTACTTCAAATCAAATGAATGTATACTAATTTCTAATAGTCAACAAAGAACTACACAAAAAATCAGATTTGTGGGAGTTTTGGTCCTGCAGATTGATTTTTAATCATTTGATTTGTCATCCATGTTAATTCAGTTAAGTTAGCAATTTAAATATTATGTAATATATCAGCCATTTAATGGCACAAAATCACAGTAATTGCTATTATGCCAATTTAAAGTTTTTTTCTTATTTAAAAAACTAACATGAAGAACTGAATAAAAATCATTTTAGGAAGATTATAAACCCTTCTGAATAAATGCAAATATTAAGTACAAGTAGTTAAAATATAAAAAGCTACAGATATTCAAATTATCCCTGAAGTGTTGATCAAATAAATGATAAAGGTAAAGTCAAGCTTTAAAACATGTGATCAAAATTTGCTATATAAACTGCATTCCCTTAAAGAGTCCAAGATTTTCTTGGGTGATATACCTTTTTAAGTTTCTTCACAGAATTCAAATCATAATACTTCTGTCTCACATGGTAGAAATCAACACCCCTGACAAGAATATATTACACTGTCAGCAAACAATGGCAGGTATACCCTCTGTATGAGGTTCATACAACAAGGTGTGAGCATATGGTTCCAATGGGTAATCAGCACAATACAATCTTTCCTCTGCAATTCATTGTTATGCAAGGGATGCCCCTCTCCATTAGTGGGTGTGATGTTAAGAAACACATTTGTGGAGTTTTGATTCCACAAATTTTGGTGGTATGATGAATATGCTGATTTACATGGTACATGTAGCATGTGCTATGGGACAGGGTGAAAAAAGTCAGCTCTAAAGTTGAACACTTAATAATAATAATAATAATAATAATAATAATAATAATAACCTTATTTAAAGAGAAAGCTCATTTGGTTAATTAAACTGACTATTCTTCAATAAGGCCTTCTGCAATTATGTTTACATATATATATATATATATATATATATATATATATATATATATATATATATATATATATATAATGTAATGTTATGTATATTGCTTTGCTTTAAAAATGAGTATTTATACAAAGAAAAGTAAAACATTATAGATGAGTACATGATAAAACAATGTATTAGGAATAGTAGTACTGAATTAAACAAACTCCTACAAATGTCTATAGATGTTGACTTTTGAAACTAATGGAAGAAGTCAACTAACTATATTGAATTCCATAGTTTGGCTCCACCAAAGATAAAACTCTTCTTATAAAACTCAAGAATTTGGTTTAGGTAAATATAACTTGTTGTTTGAGATGGATCTTAATTCATTTATATGTACAGTTTCAATATATTTAAAATTACATTAATGATAATTAGGAGCCAAACCATGTAAGGATTTATAGACAAGTAAACCCTTCTGAAACTCAGTTCTCTTCTGAAATGGAAGCTAATTTAGGATTTTAGAAAGACTTAGTGTATCTAAATTAGCATCAAGAATAACTCTAACTGCTCTTTCTTGAAATTTCAGTAATCTTTCTTGATTTTTTGTATCACTATTATCCCAGACAGAATGATAACTGTTCTAGGTGTGGCATAATGTATGAATTGTTGACTGTCTTTCTCTTTTCTTGAGGGAGACAAGATTTTATTTAGATCTGTCATTGTATAATGTACTGACAGATCTGGGTCTGTACAGTTTGTTAGGAGCAATCAGGACAACACAGACCCTGATTTTCCTGTTTATTATGTGATAGCAGATCAGGGTCTATGTTCTTTGCTGTTGGACTTGATTTAAAAGCAAGAATACACAGCAGGTTACCGTAGTAAACAGAAAAGAAAAGCATCTAATAATACAATAAAATTTATGAAAATTATGAATAAATAAATATAGATGCCAGTCTTTCAAATATACACAGTATTACAATGGACACATTATTCCAGCATATATGTCTACATATGTATCTCATCCTAGAAGCCCACCTCCAACTCCTTATTTTACTTGTAATAATTCCTGATGGAAACTATTGGCAAGTGACTTGATAAATAATTCACAACATAATTCTAAATCATAATAGATTTATTGCTAGTGCCATATAGAATTATTCTCAAGTGGCTTTCTAGGCACATCTTTTTCTTACTCATCTATCTGTGTATTGATCTACAGCATTTGCAGACAAATGATACTATTCATAATTTCAATTCATTCATTTAAAAAAACATAAAGAAACCCAGAATAATCAACAATGTCCCAGTTTTGGCTGCTTTTACTTATTGGTTCCAGATTATTGCTTTTTGTTTCAGGTTAAAACATGCAAAGGAGCCAAGTACTAATGAAAAATGAATCATCATCAAGAGGCCATGGTCTTGTGAGTACTAGATGACTCCTTTCTTTGTAGAGTAACACATATTACAGCATGAAAGAGAAAAAATAAATCAATAATCATTCAAGTCTGACTTGAATTAAAGATTGGTCAATAAGCAAAAGATTAGATTTCATAAAACTCACAAATTATGAGTTTAAAAAGCTGACAATCTTTTTGAGTGGCATAAAATTCTTACCAGGTTATATGAATGCATGCAAGAGCGTGTGTATGTGGGGTGGCAGTGGTGGCATGTGTGTGTACATATATAATAATAATAATAATAATAATAATAATAATAATAATAATAATAATAATAATAATAATAATAATGCATAATGCATCAGCAGATCTGGATCTGTGCAGTTTCTTTGGGGGAATCAGTAGGAGAAACATAGATCCTAGCCTGCAGGCATGTTATCATATGACAGATCTGGATCTATGCTGTTTGGAATTGATTTGATTTATAGGTGAGAATATATTAGTTAGATTTGTAAAAGCTGTTTGAACATATACATGTAGTAATCTTGACCTGAAAACATAAAACAACAACCAAAAGTCACTCACTGTAATCCTGTTCTGGGAGACACAAAATGTGCCTTATACTGAGGTAATTGCTCTATACTTAGGTAGAGTCAACATGATACCTATAGTCATCCCCTTAAATGCTTAAGTGTAGTTGCTTTATGCTGATGATCAATATTTCAATCATATTCACTCCCTTAACTATGCAAGTTAAATATGCAAGTCAAGTTGTCTTATACTGAGGTGGGGTCAATATTTTCATCCTATATAATGTGTAAGAATATTTTCCAGGCACTGATAAATTCATCTCCAAAAGGGCATCCATGAATAGACAGTCAAATGTCATAAGCAAAATACACTAGACTAATGTACCATATTGTAAGGGGTCAATGTATTGAAATGACACTTACCTTGATTGTAGATTTCTGGATACTGACTGGCAAATGGAAATTCACCCTCCATGAGAACAATACAAAGTACAAAGATAATGTGCAACATTGAACATGAAGCCATTTTTTGGTCTGCTCAAGTGCTAAAACATCTACACCGATGTATGAAACAATTTTTTAAACATCTCAAAATTAATTCAGTTAATGGTTCATCAAAATCTTGGATTCAGTCATAAATGAAGATTCCTTTTCTCAACCGAATTTCTCTAAAGGATTAACATACAGCAGATGAATGTCAACACTTCACAGTCAAGATGGCAAAGAATCCAAAACAATCTATTTACAAAGAAGTAGAATTGTCTCAACTTATAATATTACAATGAACAATGTGTCAAAAGCTGTCATGTCATGCCAACATTTATGAAAGACTCTTATTAATCCCAGACAAGAATACCTCCTACTCTTTATGTAATTTGCAAGAATAGCAAATTGAAAATGGATGATCAAATCTGGCAAGCTGATAATAGAAAATTCCTGTCTTCTAACTCATAAACTAATACTATTTAAATGTTCTCTAAAGAACTCCTACAGTTTCTATGAAGCTAAGTAGTCTTTTAGGAAGGAAAAACTGTCTTTTCTCTTTAAGCAAACAAAACTGCACAGGCTGAAGACAATAGAGTGTTCTCGTAAAGACAATTTCACATTTTCGTCACACATATATCCTTCATGATAATACTTCAGCAATGAATACTAGATCCTTGATTTCGATTGAAATATTTATCAAAAAGTTTTGATGATATTATCGAGTCAGTTAAAAATGCCTTCCAGAAATTCTTATGTATATATTGATGTCAGTATAGAAAAAAATTCTGACAATTAGTTGAAACTTCAACTGTCAAATTAGAAATTGCATGGACTTGCTGAGCAAACACAGTTTAAATTTAGTTTAACCAATAAGAGACACAATACAGTAACTTCAATCAATCTAACTTCTGCTTTTTTAGAAATTCAAATTACTTCACAGCAAAACTTGCCTGAAGAAGTAACATCTAAATTACAAGCAGTGAAGCTGATAATGTCTTTACTTCAGGGTCCTTCTTGCAGCTAGTTTGAGATCTAGAAATTATTTCCAGACATATTTGATACTTAGAGAACATAATGCCTCCTTAAAGCTGAAAATAATCCAAGACTAAAATCAGAGAAAAATATATCCTAATGGTGTGTGCCAACTGATGAACAATTTCTGTAAGGAAATCACAGTAATCAGATATATTCAGGTTTTCTAACTAACTGCCTCCACACAGGGACTGTCTAGTAACACAAAAAACTTGTTGAAGGATATATTTATAAATTATATCCTATTACTCTGTAGCCAATATTACATCCAAGATGTTTCCTCAGAACTGCAAGGCAGCCTGGTATGTTGAGAGCTCTTTAGTACTTCCAATATTCAGGCATCTTATTCACTAATGCAACAGCACACAATTCTGTGTATGAGCTAAAGTTCTGTTGTGTGCTTGTATTGTGAGAGGAGAATTATAAGCATGGTCAATAATACGACTGAGACCAAATTTGTGAGCTCAGAGGCAAGTGTGTGTGTGTGTGTGTGTGTGTGTGTGTATTTTAGATTTTAGATTAACATAGCTTTAACAATTTTTTAGTCATATCGCTACAATGTTTGCAGTGTGACAGTTAAATATAGTGATGTCCATGCATCATGCCGCAGACATATAGCATGATGTCCCACCCAGTCACATTATCCTGACACCAGACCGACTATTTCTAACACTAACCTCCTAATGCTGAATCTCAATTGAGGCAGTTGTTAGTACCATTTTTAAGTCATTGGTGTGACTCAGCCGAGGTCTGAACCAATGACCTCCCACATCTGAAGCAGATGTTCTAACTACTAATCCACTGGAGCGGTTCCCAGAGGCAAGAATCCCATGTGTTGTACTATTCCATGAGAAATCTTATATCCAGTTTATTTAGGACTAAATGTTTATTATGTGAATGTGACTAAACTGACTGACCTCAATGCAATCTCCATATAACAATCAAGTTACAACAATTTAAAGTATATGTTAATGACCTGGTTGTAGATGAAAATGAGCAAATTCCTGAAACTAATATCCTCTCTTTCAAAGAATTATTCATTTGCAAGCATATAAAATTTTAATGAAATACAATCATTATTAAGGGAGTTATTGTGCAGAAATGAAGGTTAGTTGACAGCACTCGGCACTGTTAATCTGAGTTATAGGCCTTGATTATTTGAGCTACCCAGTGTAGTTTTAACAATCAAGGCCGGTAACTCAGCTAAACAATGCAGTCATTTAACTCACTCAGTTTTGTGAAAATCAGGCTGAGTACCAAATGTTGTCCAGTGATGACAAAGGGAATTATTGCAAAGAATTTAAAGTAGCTGGTAAATGACAGAATACTAATTTCAACCAATTTTAATATAGGGACATTGGTTGAAATCCAATTATAATATAGGGACATTTTAATAAAGGGACATTGGTTGAAATCCAATTATAATTATTTGATTTATTGTGGGGGAAAGAAAGCTAGTGGATATGAAAATCTTGGGGTTTAATAGTTCTAAAAAATGATGATGGAGAAGGCTGATAAATCAAACTTCTCCAAGGTCACATCAATGGTAAGCTGTGTACTAAATCTCGGTGGATTCCAACTGATAATTATTCTGTGGAAAGAAAAATAAGTTGGTTTGATGATTAGCTGATGACAATGTGGATAAACAATGATGCAGAATGGGATAATCAAGTCCTATTAATTTCAGTCTGCATGCCAGTTTTTTGGGTTGAAATAAATTAAGTAGCAGTAAAGAATTGTTATGTTGAAACAAACAATATGTAGTTGGATCCAACTGTCAGGGGTATAAACAACAACACTCAGCAAATACAATCTAAATTGGCCAAGGTCTCATTTTTTTGCTGTAAACCAAATTTTTTAAATATTTATAATTGAGCGAATGTATTACTCTTTGAAAACTAAAGAGGGATGAATGGATGGATGAATGACTGAAAGGACAAGGCCAATTTAATGCCCCTCCTTTCCTCCTTTGTTATGTAAAAGCTGGATATAATAAAATCCCTCAAACTGATGCAGCAATTTTAAAAAACTTTTAAACATTAAACAAGATGGAACCCTTTCAAGCAGACCATCTTTAATAAAGTTTCCACTCTAAAAATTTGCAGGAATTGAAATTCACACATCACAAAGCTATTGTTGTTCTTGTCATGGGCTTAATGCCATTTTTAGAACATAATACATTGCAGCCAGCATACTTGATGGAGAAGAAAAATGAGAAAATTTGGTAAGAATCACCAACCAATGGGAAGCTATTGGCAAGTCATTGAATACCCAGGACCAGGCTAAGCCCAAGACCTAAACCCTTGTGAACAGAGGTTGGATGTCAGCTGTAAAGTCCAGTGCCTTAGACCAGAGGCTTCAACACCTGGGCCATGGACCGGTACCTGTCTGTGGATCAAATGGATACATTAAATTATTTCCATTTTATTTACTGTTGTGTATTTCTCTTGGGTTTATATTCATTTATATTTATTTATATTCATATTTGGTGTAACTGTATTTGATTTTGAAGGCATATTTAAACACAATTAAATTAAAATTATTAAATCAGAGCAATCTAAAATATAAACAATTAAACTTAACAGTATTCTGGCAACAACTACCATATATACTCGCATACAAGTCCAGTTGCCATTTCATGATGTGCCATGGGTCTAAGCAGTTTGTGGTCAGTAGAACAAACAACAAAGATTCTGACCTGCCAATACATTATGAAAAGGCAGATTAGGGTCTATGTAGCTCACAACTGGGCATGTAAGTAAGTATACATGGTAAAGCCTAATGAATCAAATCATTAAAGTGTAACAAATTCTTTACACAAACTGATTTATCAAAGGCTAATGTTGACTATTACCTGTGCTGAAAAATGGGTTAAAACCCAAAACAACAAAAATAAAAAAGACTTTGACACTTTGCTATTACTACTTCCTTTGTACTTCTAGACACATCACTAGACTTCTTACATATTAAAAGTTATTCACTGTCCTATTACTACTTGCTTTGTACTTCTAGACCCATCACTAGACTTCTTACATATTAAAAGTTATTCACTGTCCTATTACTACTTCCTTTGTACTTCTAGACCCATCACTAGACTTCTTACATATTATAAGTTATTCACTGTCCTATTACTACTTCCTTTGTACTTCTAGACCCATCACTAGACTTTTTACATATTATAAGTTATTCACTGTCCTATTACTACTTCCTTTGTACTTCTAGACCCATCACTAGACTTCTTACATATTATAAGTTATTCACTGTCCTATTACTACTTCCTTTGTACTTCTAGACACATCACTAGACTTTTTACATATTATAAGTTATTCACTGTCCTATTACTACTTCCTTTGTACTTCTAGACACATCACTAGACTTCTTACATATTATAAGTTATTCACTGTCCTATTACTACTTCCTTTGTACTTCTAGACACATCACTAGACTTCTTACATATTATAAGCTATTCAAAGTTCTATTACTACTTCCTTTGTACTTCTAGACACATCACTAGACTTCTTACATATTGTAAGTTATTCACTGTCCTATTACTACTTCCTTTGTACTTCTAGACACATCACTAGACTTCTTAAATATTATAAGTTATTCACTGCCCTATTACTACTTCCTTTGTACTTCTAGACACATCACTAGACTTCTTACATATTATAAGTTATTCACTGTCCTATTACTACTTCCTTTGTACTTCTAGACACATCACTAGAATTCTTACATATAAGTTATTCACTGTCCTATTACTACTTCCTTTGTACTTCTAGACACATCACTAGAATTCTTACATATTATAAGTTATTCACTGTCCTATTACTACTTCCTTTGTACTTCTAGACACATCACTAGAATTCTTACATATAAGTTATTCAGTATTCTTATCCCATAGTATTCCTCTGAGTGATCACATTTTTGTCACTTAAACATCATTACTTTCTGACCATAACATGCTTGACAGATACATAGTGACTGCAGAACAAAATTCATGCACAGATTGTTTTCTTTGTAATCCTTTAAATCAAAGAATGATACAGTACAAGTTTGTTAATAATACAATTTATTTTTGAATAACTCTCCTGATGATCAAATAGTGTATCACATCAATCACAAATATCTGCACATTTCCAAACAATCTCAGCATGTAACTAAGGACCAACCCTTTAATCTTGTGTAGGGGTGAGTTGAAGGCTTTGGATTCTCTTTTCAACCTGGATAATTTCTTTCCATTTTGATCAAGATTGTTTTCTTCCCCATCAAAATATGAGTGGCACAATTGCTTTTTTTACCCCTGCAAAAATAGGAGCAAGAATATTTTTCCCCAGGTGTTTGGAAGCTGGATTTTGTTTGTTAAAAGTCTGCTCTCCCATCTCGAATATGGTAGAAGTAAACCTAGGGAACTATTTGATTGCATGTTATACAAATAAGCTTGGATAAACTTGTAAGCTTTGAGATCTCATAAAATTTACTCAAGGCCATTATAAACTTTTGTTAGAATCCAAAATATGAAACTTTTTAAAAATTTAACATTTTCAAAAACAAGTTCAAGAACATCTCTTTTTCTTAATCCCATATTTAAATAAACCTTATGTACTTAGCATAGAAAGTTTTTATTTCTAAAATTTTCATTTTCCCCTGGATAATGTGTCTCCCATACAGTTAAGACTGATGACATACAAATAAATCAATGTTTCACTGGCAGACTCATTATCAGGGCAAGAAGACCATGACAGATACACAACACTTGTCTGAGGTGCTAAATGTCATCATTCCTGTCAGACATCACACAATTAATCCATTTCTCAAGAAGAAGCAGGCATACCAAAAAAAAGGCAAAGAAGAGGAATGGTGACAAAGAGACTAAAATAATTATACTCCCATATCCAATCCCTACCCATGAGGGAGCTCAGTCTACAATAACAAATCCAAGGATGGCGATGACTTTACTCACATTATTGATATGATAAAGTTTAAGTAACAAATAAAGTTTTACAAATAAAGGGAGGGATAACTCTTGTGAAAATATAGTTAAAATAATTGGTCAATATGCATAGGTTCTCAAAATGACCATAATGTATACAAAGTTTCCCAGCAATTCATTGAAAACTGCAAAAGTAGTGGCATTTACAAAATTCTGTCATGTACATACTGAGAACGAGCTATAAGTTGGGGTCACAGGTATATGAGTGGTCCAAGATGTTAAATTTACATATCATCAATAAAATAAAAATTACAACTTTGACAAAAATTGCTAAAGTTAAGTGAATTGTTTATATACGTCTCTTCAGGTGATGACCATAATATTTATATTTTCATAGCAATCCATAAAAAGAATTTGGGGCAACTTTTCTTAGTGTGAGGATAAATGTATGGAGGAGAGGGTGTAGAAATTGATCCCACCACTGAGGATGGGATATAGCATATAATACATGTAGAATGATTTGACAATGTTGCACATCTATTGATAATGGCCTTATCAACTAACTTTTACAGCAATTCATTAAACAGAGGCCCAAGTGGATATGTAATTACCCACCTACTGACATATGCCATATAGCCAGATGCAAGAGCAGTTGACAAAAAATCTGCATCCAGATGATGCTTCCTGTTGAAAGGGGTACGTAGTTGAAAAGGGTAGGTATGTTAATTTTGGCCAATCACAAAAGTTCACCACTTTTTATATGGAGGCTTAATAGGTCATGTTTTGTGCAAATTGATTTAAGCTTTGTCAAATTCAGTTGAAGCATATATCTCTATTATTTAATTTCTGGAATCTGTTGTTTAAACAAAAATATGCACATACATGTTTATTTACAATCCTTCCAATGTAATATGGTGTGGGTGGGTGTGGGTATCGGTGTGGGTATGTTTGTGTGAATGTGAAAGAGCCGAGTATAGTAACAAAATTAAAAATGAGTAAACGTGATGATTAGGCAAAGGAAAAATCCGTGTTTTTCCTATTGTGCTGCTTTTAGAATTAGGATTGGATTTTTTACATTATATATATTATAATGATTAGAATATTTATAATGTACTAAGCACCTCAACTACCAGTTCAATTGGATTGACAAATCAGTTTTGGGTAATTGTTTTATTTGTTTCTAAACATTTTATATGTTATAATGATGTGTGCATATATATATATATATATATATATATATATATATATATATATATATATATATATATATATATATATGTGTGTGTGTGTGTGTGTGTATGTGTTCATATATATATTTATATATAATGTATTAAGCACTTAAAATATTGAACTAAATGAGCTCAAATACATACATAAATCAATTTTGAGAATTTTTAAAAGTTTTTTTACCCATAGGAGAAAAAGATGATAGGATCAGCAACAAAGAAGGGATGGTCGGCCAACTGCAAATAATTTTGTTTCCCTCATGTAACTATTAACATATGCACTTTAGAAAAAAAATTGATGATGGCTGCTATGATTGTAAATCTTCAAAATGTATAGGAGATCATGCAAACAGTAGCTGCTCCAATACATTTTTCATATTGTGCTTGAAAAAATAACATTGCATATAGTTCACCACTCCCTCGATAATTTGCCCTAAGATAAATCAAGAACCCAATTATAATGTGGGTCAGGCATTGATCCCATTTTTTAAACAAGAAAATACCCCAAAAACTGATCCCTATTTATTGAATTTGAAGATAATCACAAGCAAAATTAGTAATGGAAACTCTTGACATATATCGTTTTATTGACCTGAAATTTTAATTAACATTATGATATATCAAATTTGAAAATAAGACGTACAAGTTTTTTACATTTTCTGTCCAAACAGTGGTACACCGTAATTAACAATATTTAAGGAAATTTTGATCAATGAAAATGTCATTTAAATACAAATTAATTTTTTTATCAATTGAAATTTATATTCTAGTTCTATCTTTTAGAATGTGTCCTTTTGTAATAAAACATAAAATGTGTCAATCTTCGGTAACAGCTATGTCCATGAGTATTTTGCTGAGAATGTAAATTAGGTGCTGACCGTTGTTTTGATAACTGACTTGCTGAAGTATTTGTTGCACTGTTGTACTGAATTAAAAGTTGTCCTCCTTTGTATTATCACATTAATTATGTATTTGGATCAAGTAAAGGGGCTGGAATAAAAGAAAAGTTAAAAGCATGAAAATCTTATAAACTTAAAATCTAGTGGATCTGGTCATTTCATTTGATCAATCACTGTTATAAGTGTTGTTAGGTATGTAACATAAACTACCTTAGATTAACTGGCTCATTGGAAACTGTGATCAAAGAGAGTAAGGCAACCAAGCAAAACAAATACTTCGAAAAATAAAGAGCTTGGTTTCACAGCTACTGACCACTGTGGGAATTCCAGTTTCAGAGACTTCTTGAACTGGCCTTAGAGATGCCCTCAATGATGATAAAATTTCATTATTACTTCCAATAAAATTATGGCATCAATACTGTGCTAATTGAACAATACAAAATTGACATTTGACATAGACAATTGTTTCATGAAAGAAATTTTGTTTGTTTTTTAAAAACAAGTAATCTTGTTTAGCAGTGTATCAACATGAGTCCAGTTTCCTGCTTTTTTCACTCCCAATTGGCAGGATACTATTAAATACAACTCTGGGAAACAGACTCGTCAAGAAAACAAAAAGCAGTGATGAAATACTCAGATGTTTTCGAGTACACATGATGGTTGTGAAACAATGATCATTCACATGTTATACATTTTGAAAATAAATGTTATTTAAACAGAATAAGTAACAACTTCATTAGAGAAAGTCATAATTAAAAATTATCATCAACATGATTGTAAAATGAGCATTCAGTCATTAAATGGCCCAGTTCCCTAACCACCCCACCCCTACTATTTTTTCGATGTGTAAGTGAATTTTTTAACTTCTGGAGGTCCCTCAGTAAATTGTTCCCTCGCTCAAAGTGTGGTCAATGTTTGTGGTCCCTATTGTGAATGAGTCATCAAGGGAGAGTTGTAGATGTAATTAGTTTATTGCAGACGCAATAGTTGTATTATGAAAAATGAAAATGTAAGAGAGGAAAGGAAAAGAAAAGAAACCAAGAATGCCATCATCATCATTTCCTTTACTAATGAAAAACATATGATCCATTTAATGTGAAATTTATTAACATCAGATGACTTTAGTAAGAAACAAGAGTCCCTCAAAGGAAATGACACTCTAACAGTTGAAAAGAATTGCTAGGAATTCAAGACAAGAATATTTCTTTAATTTAACTGCTGAATAATGATACCACTTCTGATATTCTTAATTGATAACAAGATTTTCAAGATAGATACCCTGTCGATTATGTCATACCAAGTGTCACAGTGATCATTCAAAAACTGCAAGACTAATTGCATTTACTACATTATATCATCCACTGAATTTAGCTGCAAGTCAAAACAGGCAATAACTCTCATTACAAGAGTCCCTTTCTACAACTGAGTCATAGAGTCTGAAAGGAATTTCCAGGCAATCATGATAAGGCAATTCAACTTGAAGAAGTTTGAAACCATTCCTGATACTTTTAAGCTACCAGATTTTTCTAATTGGCCACAGTGCTGCATGCAAGACCATTTTAATTTAGGACAAACTAGGTATCATTACATGACTTCTTTTGAAAAACTAGACATTACAAGAAGTATTCCGGTAAAGTCTCTATGTGGATATGACTTTCCATTCAGAAGCATTAGTGAAACTTTTCAAGATGGCTGCAATGGTGACTATATTTTAAAGGTAACTCTGTTACATTTTTCATTCAAGGCCAATTAAATATCGTAATTACTCTTCTGATTAAAACCCTGTGTTTATATATAAATTTCCACTTAGATGTAGCAATAACAAAATTATCAAAATGGCTGCAAATGGTGACATGCAATTCTGAATGTTGGATTGACACATGTTCACTTAGTACCAAAAAGGCATCAAAAGTCTTCTGGTGATTTGTGTGATTTAGATTTTTAACTAAGCTTTTAAAAATATTTCAGTGATATTGCTACAATGTCTACAGTATGGCAGTTTATAGTGATGTCTAGCACTGGGGCATCATGCTGCAGACATGTGTGGCATGACATCCCATCCAATCACATTATCCTAACACCACGCCAATCAGTCCTAACAATAACCTCTTAATGCTGAGTGCCAAGCAAGGCAGCTGTTAGTACTATTTCTTAAATTCTATGGAATGACTTGGCTGGGGTTTGAACCCATAACCCTCCAAGGCAGACACTCTAACCACTAAGACACTGGAGCAGTCTTCTGGTGAAAACCCAATAAAGATATGATTTTCCATTTAGGAATATTGATTTTCAAGAAGGCTGGTTTGTTGCCCATAGTGGCTACAAGACTGGCATAATTTTTATTTATTATCAACTTGATACCATAAGTATTCTGGAGAAGAAAAAAAACAGAACATGTTGATTTAACATTTCATTTTGAAGGCATAGCCATAAAAAGGTATTAAATATGGCAGCTGTGGTGGTCATGTTGGATGTCAGTTTGACACCATTGTTTTTTCAAGAATAACTCGACATAAAAGGATCCCATACAGAGGCATAGCAATATATGGATTTTCAAGACCAACTAGACATAATAAAAGGTCTTTTACTAATGATCCCAAAATGAAGAGTAGTAATAGCATGATTTTCAAGACCAACTAGACATAATAAAAGGATCCCATACAGAAGAGTAGCAATAGCTTGATTTTCTAGACCAACTAGACATAATAAAAGGATCCCATACAGAAGAGTAGCAATAGCATGATTTTCAAGACCAACTAGACATAATAAAAGGATCCCATACAGAAGAGTAGCAATAGCTTGATTTTCTAGACCAACTAGACATAATAAAAGGATCCCATACAGAAGAGTAGCAATAGCATGATTTTCAAGACCAACTAGACATAATAAAAGGATTCCATACAGAAGAGTAGCAATAGCTTGATTTTCTAGACCAACTAGACATAATAAAAGAATCCCATACAGCATGATTTTCAAGACCAACTAGACATAATAAAAGGATCCCATACAGAAGAGTAGCAATAGCATGATTTGCAAGACCAACTAGACATAATAAAATGATCCCATACAGAAGAGTAGCAATAGCATGATTTTGAAGACCAACTAGACATAATAAAAGGATCCCATACAGAAGAGTAGCAATAGCTTGATTTTCTAGACCAACTAGACATAATAAAAGGATCCCATACAGAAGAGTAGCAATAGCATGATTTTCAAGACCAACTAGACATAATAAAAGGATCCCATACAGAAGAGTAGCAATAGCTTGATTTTCTAGACCAACTAGACATAATAAAAGGATCCCATACAGAAGAGTAGCAATAGCTTGATTTTCTAGACCAACTAGACATAATAAATGAATCCCAAACAGAAGAATAGCAATAGCATGATTTTAAAGACCAACTAGACATAATAAAAGAATCCTATACAGAAGAGTAGCAATACCTTGATTTTCTAGACCAACTAGATATAATAAAAGGATCTCATACAGTATGATTTTCAAGACCAACTAGACATAATAAAATGATCCCATACAGAAGAGTAGCAATAGCATGATTTTTAAGACAAACTAGACATAATAAATGTATTTAATACAGAAGAGTAGCAATAGCTTGATTTTCAGGATGGCTGCTGTGGATACCGAATGTCGAACAACACCGTTTTCATTTAGGATGGAATGAATCTTGGAATGAATGTGTTTGCAAAGTGTCATGGCAATCATTCAATAAATTGAGGTGTAGTAATAATAAACTTGTGCTAATGAATTAAGCAGTGTCAAAATACAAACAGACCATTAACTCCTTGACTATGACCCATTGAGTGTCCACATACTGAGAGAGCTGGGGGTTGGTGGGTGTAGTGGTATTTGCAAGCTTGGATGCCCAACAGAAAAATGTAGTGTGGGAGGAATAATAAAAGATGAATGACTGAAAAGATGGTCATGTTGCTCAGCCATTTGATATATTGCTGATAGAAAAATTAGGTTGATTGGGCATTTCTAATTCATGGGGTATGCTATTCCATATGCAGTTAAGAATACTGAATGAACTGGAATTTGATTGGACTCTGTTATACTCTTCCATACTAAGATGAATAACATAAAATTCAAGTGAATAATAAAATTAGATGTTGCTGCTAGAGTTTTGGATAGGAAATTTTATTTGCATAAAATAGTCACAATAAGACTTAGATAAAACCTTGAATTTTACTGATCTTTGCAAATTACATTTACATATTACATTAAATGACGGAATGGATATCATGTAGGCTTGAATCCATTCAATCATATAAACTGTAGTTACCATTCACTTATAAGGCAAGTGCAACTGCAAAATTACAGTATCATGCATTGCATAATTCACAGGCAGATCTGGGTCTGTGCAGTTTATTAAAAGTAATAAGTAGAACAAACAACATAGACCCTGAAATGCAGGCACATTTCTACAGCATATGTGGATCTTTCTTGTTTGCAGTATGACTCAGCTTATAAGCAAGTACATATAGTAAAAATATGGTTTTGCCATGGTTACATGAATCTGACAGGATCAATAAATTTCATCTGCTCAGATATCATGATTCCCCTAAGGTCCTGCAATTGGAGTCTTGTAATATTTATTAAAGAGATTTTGCAGTCTCACATATTTTGTTTGTTAAAGTTGGCCATTTATACTGCCTATGAATTCTAACATTCAGTCTCATGACTGTGGTTCCTGCCCATATATTCTTAAATTTAGTCTGGAAATTTTGTGTACTCAAATGACATGATGTTTTGGTTCCTGCTCATTCACTCTTTAATTTTGACTCGAGATTTGAACTGAAATTCTTGATAACTTTTGTATTTTACATATCATGGTGATAATCTTTAAATTCCAAAGTTTCTAGTAATTAATAAATATCCGTAAGCCATGCATGCATCATCCAAGTACACTTTTCAGTTATCATCTTTCCAATTCAGTAACAATAAGCACATGAAGTTAAAACCAACGGAAGCATTGTAAGTGCAAACTTTCAGAAAGAAAGATAAGAAATCTCTAGAGCTTTCCACAACTTTCTTTTCACACATAAATTTGTATGCATGTGAAAATAGGAGTCTCTCATCATCAAGGTCTCTTTTGAAATGAGAACAAATTTGTTTTATTGGTTTTCTGCCTCCAGCAAATTTCATCTTCAGCTAATCAAGTCTTCATTTTCTTCAGGAAATTCAATATCTAATAGAATTCAGGACCAACTACAAAATTGAGAAAATTATCTGGGGTCTAAAAGACAGCTTATTTTGCAGTAACAGCAGTATAATCAAGCCAGACAAATATTTGCTGACTTACACCTGCAGTAACAGCAGTATAATCAGGCCAGACTAATATTTGCTGACTTACACCTGCAGTAACAGCAGTATAATCAGGCCAGACAAATATTTGCTGACTTACACCTGCAGTAACAGCAGTATAATGAGCCAAATATTTGCTGACTTAAACCTGCAGACAAGCTCATAATAGTGTATAATACTGGTTATTTTTATTGATGTAGTTTTCTGTGAAATTGAATGGATGTATGTAAACTGCTGTGTGCATATGTTTCCATAAAGAACTAAATGAGTATGCAATTAGATAAATTTAAACATTATGCATATAATAGCACCAAATTTAGTTATTTTAGTTTTTAATGTAGTTAGTTATGCCTTTGAAATGTACCCATTATTCTTTTCTTAGATGCTCTCTTAACAAATTTCAATTATTTCTAGTTAAATATTACCTGGACATGAGTACAAAGATTGCTTCATTTGTATTAAATGCTAATTTTGTGATTCTTGTTTAAGATTGTCTTATCCTTAGCCCTCACTTACATCTTTGACTGTAGGGAAAATTACAGTTAAATGTTGAAGTAAAACAGAAACCCATTAGGACATGAATGGTATCAAAGCAGACTTGCATTAAATCAGCAACTTCCTCTTTACAGCTCAATATTTAGTTTGTTTTGTGAGGATTTGTTGTAAAATATGTAGTTCTTTCAATTGGTGCTTAAAATCAAATAGTTGTTTTTATATTGCTTATATGAAAATATTTTACATATAATTTATCACTAAATAAAACATTTTAAAGATTCTACTACAAAGGAAATGTTACAAATGTTAGTGTGCAAAGAGTTGTTGTGCAATTTCAAGGTGTCATGTAATTTAAACTTTGGGCATTTTTTTGCATATAAAAGATACATAAATATCTGTAACTAAAACAATTTAACCCTAGGCAAGGCAGTTATTGGCACCATTTTTATAAGACTTTGGAATGACTCATCTGTGGTTTGAACCGGTGACCTCTCACATTTGAGGTGGTTTATCTAAAAACTAGGCCACTTGAGTGGTCATATTACCAGAAATGAGGAAATCCTGTCACAGAAAGCCATGGCTGAAAATGGTGCATATACAATTTACTGGTACTGGTTCAAATTTAATTTTAATGCTAGCTGTGCATAAAAGAGATTAGTGGACTTGATACTGTTTAAATTTAACACCACCCATGTGTGAGTGATTAGTGGTCTGGAAGATACTGTTTAATTCTAACACTTAAACTGGGTACAATTTACAATCCAAGATGGCTAACAAAGTGGATTATTTTAAATTGAACTACATCTGCCAAATCTGAATTTCATATGATACCAACTAAAACACATTATGCAAGTTTCATTTTTTTTAAACATTTTTGGATATGTGCTAATCATATACAAGGATTCCATATGATACTTTCTATCACTGTTATGAACAAGATGAGAAAGGAAAAAAATCAGAAGCATGGAAACATATTTAAATACCATCCTTGTAGGTTCCTTTCTCAACACACTCAGATCAACATTTTCTGCATCATTTTCTGGCTTTAATATGTCTGATATACTTGAAGATCAGATCAACACAGATAATCCCATGCAAGAAAGTGATGTACAGAGTGAAAATGAAAACAATGGTGCAGGTGATGATCTGGAATTATCCAATATGGCTGATATGTATCCAGAATTCCTGAGGGTCAAACATAATAAGTACAGTATCGCTGTGCATATAGATCCACAAAAGTTTGAGTTTGTAAAACATATTCTGGATTCAGAACTTTGCATGATTTCATGCAGTGAAAGTGTTCAAAATGATATTATATACAGAATACAAGAGGAAAACACTGTGACAGCTACACTGTATAAATTAACATCTATCTTACACATACAAGGGCTGAACTGTTTCAGATGGTTAGACTATATTATCAGTAAATGTAGACAAGATCAAAATACCCATGTTAAAGGCAGTTATATGCTGACATCTACACCAGTAGGTAGATGTAATTCCAAACATGAAACTTCTAAAGTCTCTGACCTTTATGACTCAGGCAATAAAATTAACACCCCCACTGAGTGTCAGGTAATGACATCCTCCATAAATTATTATGACCACTGCAGTGATGGTTTAAACCATACAGCTAGATTTCTCCATGTGTGTACATCAAAAAGCAATTAGGAACTTGGAGGCCCAAATTGAAGCTACAGTTACATGCTATTAAGTCATCACAGAGGAGGATTAATGAACAAGTAACCTCATGTGAAACAGCAATTCAGACAGACTCCCAAATGAAAACAATGTCAGATGCTCAGACACAGACAATCCCAATACCAGCCAAAAGGAAATGTAAAGGGACCATGCAAATAACAACTGGCATCCAAAGTAATATTGCATTGCAAACAAGAGTATCCCCCTCTGAGTCAGGTGTCACACCTGCAACTACAATAAGTATACACCCATGTCCCTCAGCTCAGAAAAGTCTGCTGCATGCACCAACAATGGCACTTCCCAGTGCTCAGACAAATGTGTCAGCTAAATTAACTCATATAATGGAGACCCCCAGTTCAACACCCCTTCCTCCAAGAGATGTCTAAAATACAAACCAGAGTCCAACACAAAAAAAATCACAAGCCAAAGATAGGTCTCTAATAATTGGCTCATCAATACTGAAAAGTATAATACCAAGGAGAATTTTTAAAACAGATGTACAGACTCTAAGAGGTGCAAAAATCAATAGTATCACGGAAAGACTCATGAATACTGACCTAACTAAATACAACCAAATTATTATTCTAGTAGGTGGAAACGATGCCAGGGATGGAAGGTCACTAAGCCAAATCAGGACAGATTTTGAAAGTTTACTGTATGCTGCTAGGTACTGCAGTCCAGATACATGTAAAATAATCATATCAGGACTACCATCTCGTGTGGACACCAGGGTGAAAGAAATCAATGATCTGATAATTGTCCTATGCGAAGACTTCAACCTACAGTACATTTCTCAATACACATCTTTCTTTCTACAGAAACAGAATATCAACCTAAGTCTCTACCACAGAGACAAAATTCATTTAAGCAGAAAAGAAACCTCTCAACTACTGAGAAATATCAACATGTATGCCCCTATTTTCAGACACTATAATGAAGAGTACTGCATCTACTGTGGGGAAACAGGGCATATGACATCAGTATGCCATCATGGCAAACAGATTGAGTGTTTCAGATGCCAGAAATTTGGACACAAACAAAGACTCTGTCAATCAAGTATTATATATACTAGGAAGTTGGCAAAGAGGAGAATGCCAATGCTTCATCCATAACAAATCAAAATTTACCTAGAGAGACTCTTGACTCTAAATATCCAATGGACACTGTTGTAAATATAAATGTCAATGGATTTTCAGGGTCTGTATGTGACTTTAAAGATCTTAATATATATGAACATTTAAGTATGGAAATAGAATGTAAGAATGATAAAAGTAGTATGGAGACACTCTACGGGGGTAACCCATTGCCTGACATACATATAATTGATATGAAACTAAATGCAAAAGGTTTTAACGTAGGTCACTTAAATGTACAGGGTATAGTTGGAAAAATAGACCAAATTAAGTTAATGTTATCTTCCAAGGAAAATAATATAACTGTGTTAGGACTCACTGAAACCAAACTAAATGCTAACCACAATGATGATCTATTTCATTGTCAAGGCTACAATAAACCATTACGCAGGGACAGAGAGACAGCAGGGGGAGGTCTTGTTGTATACATTAGGGAAGAGGTAAATGCAGAAAGGCGACTTGACTTGGAGTCACAAGAAATTGAGAGTATTTGGGTGGAAATTTATCAAAATAATGCAAAATGATTTCTAGTTGGTTTCATTTATAGGCCACCTTCCCCCAAAGCAATTTGGCATGATAACTTTTTGAAACAAATTGAAAATGTTCTTGAAAGGATAAAGAAACATATATACTTGGTGATATAAATAAGGACCTTCTCAATACTCAAATAAGGAAGAACTGGACAGAATTTATTGAATCATTAGGCCTACTACAGATGGTAAATGACCCCACTAGGGTAACAGAAACATCAAGCACTCTTATTATTCACATTTATATCAACCTACCAGACAATATAACTTGTGTTAACATACCAAAAGTTGGTCTTAGTGACCACTATCCTACTTTTTTGACAAGGAAGGTTAAATGCAAGAGAAATAAGAAAAATACACACAAAACTATCACTTACAGATCATTTAAAAATTTTAATAAAAAAAAATTTCTCAAAGACCTATATAAAGCTCCATGGAAGATGATCCAAAATTTGGATGACATAGATGAAGCTCTGAGGGTGTGGACTGACTTATTTATGGATGTAGTCTCTAAGCATGCACCACTGAATGTCCAACCTAATTGGCTTACAACTGAAATCCTTGATGCTATGAAAACAAGAGACCAATTTAAGGCTATGGGAAACCATGCACAATATAAAGTATGGAGAAACAAAATAACAAATATGATCAAAAAAGCTAAACAAAATTATTATCAATCATTGCTTGAAAACAAAAAGAACGCCAAAAATTGCATTTGGAAAGTCTTCAATGAACTCACTGGAGGAACACACAAAGATCAGATAAATAAAATCCAATCACTTCTGGTAAATGACATTATAGTCACTGATGACAATGACATTGCAAATGTTTTCAATGATTTTTTCACCAACATGACCACAAAGTTAAAAGAACCAGTGATTGAAAACAACTTTAATGAACTGAAAAAGTTCTGCAACAGCAAAATCTCCAAGGAGGTATGTTTCTCCATCCCACCAGTCTCAAAAAACTTTGTTAAGAAATTTCTCAGTGAACTTGATACTAAGAAAGCATCAGGACTTGATCAGATTGGTCCACGTCTCATTAAATCTTCTGCCTCTGCTATTGTAGATAGCTTAACATTCATAATCAATTTAAGTATTGCATCCTCATCTGTTCCCAAAATATGGAAAACTGCAAAAGTAACTCCTATTCATAAATCTGGCCCTAAGGATGATGCTGATAACTACTGGCCAATCTCTATGCTACCAAACTTGTCAAAATTGATTGAAAAGCATGTCCATGATTCATTCATATCATATTTAACCAAACACTTTCTGTTATACCCTAATCAATCAGGCTTTAGACAGAAACACTCATGTAAGACTGCCTTGATCTCCCTAACTGATAAATGGCTTCAAGCACTTGATCAAGGTAGAATAATAGGTTCTGTATTTGTAAATTTCAGGAAAGCTTTTGACATGGTAGATCATGAAATCCTTTTGAAGAAACTGAAAATCTACCAATGTGATGAAAGCACAGTTAGATGGTTTACTTCATACTTAAGTGAGATAACACAACATGTTTATCTTAATAATGTTCTGTCTAAACCTGAAACAATTAGATGTGGAGTACCACAAGGCTCAATTCTGGGTCCATTACTGTTTATTTTATTTATTAATGACCTACCACTTGTAGAAAAGGACTTAGTATCATCTACAGATCTCTATGCAGATGACACAACATTGTCAGACATCCAAAACACAAAACAAGATATCAAAATTTCTTTACAGAATGCCTTAAACAAACTAGAATACTGGTGCACATGCAATGGCATGGTGGATAATACTGATGAAACTAAAATATTACTTATCTCAACATGGAAAAAAAAGAACAAAACTTTATAGCAATGAACTATGTCTGACATGGAAGGATAAAAGGTTGCAAATGGTCTGTCACGATATTCTACTTGGTGTTTTGGTAGATAATAACCTATCATGGACTGAACATATCAAACATATCAGTAAAAAAGTCAATTCAAGTTTATGGCTTCTCAGTAGGATAAGACACTTTTTTCCGGAAAAGCACAGAAAACTATTTTATAACAGTTACATACAACCCTATTTAGACTACTGTAATACAGTATGGGATAATTCAAATGATAAAAACTTAGCAAAGCTGGCACATCTTCAAAAAAGAGCTTTTGAGTTAATATCAATCCAGAAAGAAAGCAAGAAAAATTTAGTTGGTAAGTTAAAAATACTACCTATTAAAGACCGAATCTGTTTAAGAAAAGCCAAATTAATGTACAGGATAGCCAATAATAATGCTCCTGAATATTTACAATCACTATTCAAGTATAGGCTACCTGGAAATACTCCCCACCTGCGATCAATGTCTACCAAACATTACAAAATTCCCAAACCAAATAAGGAATTATTTAAAAAAAAGTTTCCAATACTCTGGAACTTTGCTCTGGAATAATATTCCAGTTGAGATTAGAAATGCCCACTCTATTTCCTTTTTCCAAACCCAGTATATACAGTGGCTTCAGAGATGCAGCAAAAATAAATAAATTCCTTTGAATGAGGGCCTCAAGGTAGATTAGTTCTTAGCTAATTGAGTTACCCTCTTTAAATAAAGTAGTAATAATAATAATAATAATAATAATAATAATAATAATAATAATAATAATAATAATAATAATAATAATAATAATAATAACAATAGATCAGTGCACTTCATACTGTTTACTTGCACTCTATGCCTGAGACAGAACTGTGAACTTGATAACACTGTTTAGATTGAACACAGAATAATGTAGGAGAGAGATTGCTGGACTTGATAACTATTTCATAATTACATCCATCGGCAGGTGAAATTACAGTAGTTCAACAATGATACCAAAAATGCAGACTCTCTACTTGCATAAGAAACAATTTGGATAAGTCCAAATATTATTGGCTTCTAACTGGAGTTTGCATCTGGAGGTTTTGACCTTTTTGCCCAAGATTTAAAGCAGAATGGTCCAAATTGCATACAAATGAACATTTGCAAAAAGTAGGTCAAGTCTGATATTTGGAATAAAATGGGGCAAGGACACAAAAATCATGTATCTAATGAAGAAATGAAAAAAATGAATGAAAAAGGAATTTCAATTTTATCCTTCTGCACACTTGCAACCAAAAATAGCCAATCAAAAAACAGCATTTTTAATTCATCTAATCATCTAGCTGAACGAATATCACTCAGTAACAAATGTGTTTGGATGCAATCATAAGTACCCAAAAAGGCATTTCCACCATTTCATGCAAAAAATTAAAGGATCTTTAGAGGACATTAAGAGGAAGAGAATTCCCAATTATGGCAGTTTAGTCCTGAAACTGTTCCAGTTAACAAATATTTTCCCCAAGATGACAATATCAAGCTCCCAAAAAAATCGCCACTTAAAATTCAAATCAGGCAAGATGTAATATCTGTCATACATGGCATGACATAAAAGTAGGAGAAATAGCAATGTCAATTGTTCACAGTTAGACAAACCAGGCTTAATTTTGTGCAATGTACTAGTTGTAATGACACTATTTTCATCGTTACTACATTAAAATTGATTTTAAAAAATCCTATCAAAGTCTAATTATAATTTTTCACTATCTTTAATGCAATACAAAATTCAAAATTGAATCAAGAGTTGTAATTTTAGATCTTTTTACACAATATTTATAAATTTAATACCTTTTGATACAATATGAGCCTTATTATATCTTTTGAATATATCTGTTGTACTTATATCTGTTGTACATATTCCATGACTTTTGAATATATCTGTTGTGCATATCTGTTGTACATATATCTGTTGTACATATTCCATTACTTTTGAATATATGTTTTGCATATCTGTTGTACATATGTCTGTTGTACATATTCCATTACTTTTGAATATATCTGTTGTACATATTCCATTACTTTTGAATATATATGTTGTACATATTCCATTACTTTTGAATATATCTGTTGTACATATTCCATTACTTTTGAATATATATATTGTACATATTCCATTACTTTTGAATATATCTGTTGTACATATTCCATTACTTTTGAATATATCTGTTGTACATATTCCATTACTTTTCAATATATATATTGTACATATTCCATTACTTTTGAATATATCTGTTGTACATATTCCATTACTTTTGAATATATCTGTTGTACATATTCCATTACTTTTGAATATATATGTTGTACATATTCCATTACTTTTGAATATATCTGTTGTACATATTCCATTACTTTTGAATATATATGTTGTACATATTCCATTACTTTTGAATATATATGTTGTACATATTCCATTACTTTTGAATATATCTGTTGTACATATTCCATTACTTTTGAATATATCTGTTGTACATATTCCATTACTTTTCAATATATATATTGTACATATTCCATTACTTTTGAATATATCTGTTGTACATATTCCATTACTTTTGAATATATCTATTGTACATATTCCATTAGTTTTGAATATATCTATTGTAAATATTCCATTACTTTTGAATATATCTGTTGTACATATTCCATTTTTTCTAAAGATCAAAAAAACCAACATGTACATCATTGCCTCAACATAGAAAAGCATACATGTCACTAAGCAAATTAAAAGCATGTTATTTTTCTATGGTAATTAAATGTGTCAAGATAATAATTACACCAAAAAACACAATGTGGTCTATATATTTAAATGTTAAGCCCTCCCCCATTTTTTCCTAATGCATATGTCATCCTAGAAGTGTATATTTGCCAAGTCTGGTACAACTGCAAACAACACTGACCAGGATCTGCCCTTGCATAAGGTGCCAGCAGAACTGGGTCTGTATTGTACATTCAGTTGATAATGTGATTACTTTGAATCAAATACATAAACCCACATTTTGGGATGGAAGATCTGGTTCTATGCAGCCTGCAGGTGAATTCCAGCTTATGAACAGATATATACGGTAAATGCTACAGCTTATAAACAGGTATATACAGTAAATGTTACAGTTTATAAACAGGTATATACAGTAAATGTTACAGTTTATAAACAGGTATAAACACTAAATAAATACAGTTTATAAACAGGTATATACAGTAAATGTTACAGTTTATAAACAGGTATATACAGTAAATGTTACAGTTTATAAACAGGTATATACAGTAAATATTACAGTTTATAAACAGGTATATACAGTAAATGATACAGCTTATAAACAGGTATATACAATAATTGCTACAGCTAATAAACAAGTACATTCAGTAAAAGCTACAGCTTATAAACATGTATATACAATAATTGCTATAGCTAATAAACAAGTACATACAGTAAAAGCTACAGTTTATAAACAGGTATATACATTAAATGTTACAGATGCACTTCAGGCTCTGGCCAAATTTAATATTGGAGTTCAAAACACAAAAGTTGTTTTTTTTTTCTGTGTTAGCAGAACCAGAAAAAAAATTCCTATTTCTTTTAGCAAATTCAAAGTACATCTTCTTGAGTTACTGAACTCGCTACAAAGTTTTTGTCATTAGTAAAACAGTCTCAAAATTCAATTATTCTCATTTGAGTAATTATACATAACCATGAGTCATACTGGGCCAGGAACTTGAAGATTAAATGTTTTGCCCCTTATTAAAATATAGCATATACACAGAACTTGCAGATCTTCCAGTACATTTATAATTTACTAAGAGGTCTGGGTCAATTCTATCTGCATGAAAACATATGTACAATGAACATTATAGATCATTACCTATTGGAACATCATGAAAAGAGGTACAGTTTTATTCACTTGGGTGTGAATTTTAACAAAGTAAGAAACATAATACTACTTGATGCAAGTCACATGTGACTGAATCATAAGTACTTCACTAGTGGGAGACATTTACATGTCATATGATTATACCCAAATGCTATAGATCAGACCTGACACAAGTGTACTTAAATAACAAGAGTACAATGAATGGCACATTATTTGTGTGCACCATGTTTAATTCTTCTCTATGTAGAATTAACTCAAATTATTGTTCAGATACAGTATTTCTTGTTTCAGTCAGTGATCTTGACCATGAAACTTTTGACCCCATAATAAATGGGCTTATCTTCCTTACCCTAAATTCAAGCCATGAACAATGAATAGTTCAAGTAATAGTTCAAGTTACCATTTTTCTTCTTCCAGTAAGTGACCTTAACTATTAGGCATTCAAGCCCAAGATCAATTAGATTTTTCCTTAATCCACATGCATGGATGAAGTTTGGAGATTGAAAATGGTGGAGTAATGAGTTCTGGTGCAGAAACAATTTTTCACCTTTCAGTCACAATGACCTTTTGACCCTAAATCCAGTGTTCTTCATACCAAAGTAGAATAGTACATGCTATGGGTTCATTGTGACCTTTCAGTCACAATGACCTTTTGACCCTAAATCCAGTGTTCCTCATACCAAAGTAAAATAATACACTCTATGGGTTCATTTTTGGCCAAGACCATTTGAAAATGCACCTTCCACAACTGTTAAATACTTATGTGTCTGTGGAAAATGTAGAAACTGACTTTTGTTTTTATTGTTTAAATTTGACTGTTTTTTTTATAAAAAAAAAACACCTTCAAAAGAATTTTACAAAATCCAAATGTAAAGTAAGATAACCCAGTCATGAAGATATAGGATCTAAATTATCTTATGGACTAAATATTTAAGGATGGGAGTTGGGGAATATCTGCTCCAACAAGAAACACAATTGATACAGCCTTCATATAAATTGGCTTAAATCCAAAGAATAACTCATTGCCTTTCAGTTCCTGATCATATAAACAGTGTCATTAAATGGAGATTTTTTATTGCAATAAGAAGCTGAGAAAAACCAAAAGCATGTAATCTGGCATTATCCTTTGAAAATTTGTGGTCAATAACAGCTTTAGCCAATAAAACAAGATTTATCTGCTGCAGTTTGCATTAGGAATGAGTAATATCCCAATACAAATTAAATTCTGGCATGAGAGGGAAATTTCTTCAGTTAGGCCTTAAATTTCATGCAAAACTTGGAGAATTAATGAAATCATTTTGCAACAGGCTTGGGCTGCAGATTATTCCAAGGGAACCTAAAAGTACAACTATTAATGATGTTGTCAAGTTGAGACTAAAGAATCCTGATACTTTAAATGGTTAGGAAACACTGGATTAGAATATTTTTATTCATAATTTCTTCTAAAAATGAATGAACATAAACAAAGTTTTTAAGTTCCCATTAAAAAGACTGAATGTTTAAGTTGTATATATAGCCATAATACAAACAGCATGCCCTGGAACTAAATGTATTAGTCACCTATTGAATTACTTGATATTTAAAATGGCAGAAACTAAATTTTGCAGACTGGTTCATATTAGCTTCTTCACATAGTGACTTTTGATATGTAATAAATCAATTAATGAATAAGCCAGCAAAAAGGCTATAGTTATAGGTTTTAAATCTAGTTACAACAAAGGACACCTAAACCAACAGTTCCAGATTATGGAGAAACCGAGTCAAATCAATAGTTCAGATGGAAAGGAAAACTTACTATTACCACTGAAATATCAGTACTATAAAAAAACTCAAGAAAATTTTAAATATTCTCCAGTGATTAATTAAATTAGCATATTTCCTAAAAACATGTCAAAAAGAGTGGTTCAGAATACCAAAAGTAACTCTTAAATTCATTTTAAATGAATTAGATGTCATGATAGCCACTGGTCTGTATGACATAATTCCTAAAACTCTCACTTCAAGAGATCACACCTTCACTTACATGTATCTTCAATCTAAGTATTTCCACATGTATTTTTCCAAAATGGCTGAAAGTAACTCCAATGCATAGCAAGATTTATCTTTCTGATATGAACAAGAATGGACCTATATAAATTTAATCATCACATGCAAAGACCATAGAAAGACATATTTGTGCTGAATTTAGAAAGTACCCGGAATCTTTACTACATTCATGATGATCAGGCCTTCCTGAAAGACATCTGTGTCAGAGTACACAAACTAAAATGGTGGATGAGTGGTCAACATTAATAGATCAAGGTAAACTGGTAGGTACAGTATTTCTTGGCATTACAAACTCAGCATATATTAAAGATTAACTTACTTTCAAACTTATCTTGAAGGCAGACAACAAGTTTCTATTTTAAATAAACTTTCTGATAAGAAACTGATAAAGTCAGGTGTTCGACAAAGATCTGTTTTTGGACTATTACTCTTCATGTGATAGCTCAATGAGCTATCCATGACCAACATGTTTGCATATGATATGACCTAAGGTAACATTGGAGCCCAGCAATGAATTAAATGAAGATTTGGTAAAAATAAAAAAAAAAACTGGTGTGAGCATGATGGTATGAAGATAAATGCAGTCAAATAAAACAAAATTCATCCATTATCATAGGTACAGTGGTTGAGCATGCGTACAAGCTTACAAGCTTGCATGCATACAAGCTTACAAGCTTGCATGCGTACAAGCTTACAAGCTTGCATGCGTACAAGCTTATAAGCTTGCATGCGTACAAGCTTACAAGCTTGCATGCGTACAAGCTGAGAAAGATTACTTCAAAGTCATGCTTAAAGAATGGATATACAACAGTCTGAAAATGAAAAAGTCTTTGGCATTATGATAGACAAATATTTTCTCATGTGTGTGTGTGTATGTGTATTTTGCATTTTTAATGGAGCTTTAATAAGTTTTCAATCATATCGCTACAATGTATGCACTGTGACAGTTTATAGTTACACTTGGTCATCATGCTGCAGACATGAAGCATTGTGTAGCATGCAGCATCATGACTCATTATCCTGACACCAGGCTGACCAGTCCTAACACTAACCTCTTAATGCTGAGCACCAAGAGGCAGAGCTGCTAGTACCATTTTTTAAGTCTTTGGAATGACTTGATCTGGGTTCAAACCTGCAACCAAATGCATCTGAAGCAGATGCTAAAACTACTAGACGACTGGAATGGTTATTTTGTGATGAAAAATGCAAGCTGATTAAAGGTTATTAAAAAGTTAACTCACTGCTTTATTTCTTGGAACAGAATATAAACTTATCTCCCTCAAGAAAAGAGAAACATATTCTGCAATATTATATTAATATATAATAACATATTATATCATGCCATAACAAGAATACTGTTGTTCTGTCTGTTGTAGAAATAAAGATCACTGAAATTTCTAGAATGAGCTGCTATAGAGTTATTCTTGATACACCATCAACAAATCTTTTTAAAATCCTGAAGTAATTCCACTTCAGCAGAGAATTCTGTTTCAAAAGGGTTTACTAGTCAATCAATGGATTTAAGCTTCTGATTATCTTAAATCCAACTATTACCCATTGAAAATGGATATATGTATGAACTAAGATCCATCTCAAACAATGATTTATATACCTAGACCAAATTCAGAGTTTTATAAATATTTAATTTACTATGTGTCTGAAGTTTATTAAAAAAAAAAATTCACTGGGATCATGGCTGATCCCATCAGTATCCATCAGGATTAATTGAGGTTACAGCGGGATAAAGAAATCCCACTGGGACTGAAATTTCAAACAGAATCCCAAACATGTCTTTATTAAGTTTTAGGAGTTTGCTTCAATGGTCTATTCTAATTCTGTCTCTACAAATTTAATGGCCTATGCCAGCTCAGTCACAGGTTTGCCTTCAATGCTTCAGTATTCATATATTAAATGCTACATGACAATTTAAACAATATGAATTGTTTGGAAAAAAATATTTTACTTTTTAACTTCCTACAATGATAACAGATCATATTACAAATCTTTTGTAATGTAATGGCAGAATCAATTAAAAAAAAGAGCCCTTTCATCATCATCTTAATTTCCACATATACTCAATTATAAGTCAAGTATGAACACAAACAACATAGACCCTAATCTACCATTGCAAATTATGTGGGCAGATCAAGATCTGTGTTGTGTTCAACTGATTACTGCCAACAAATTGCATATTTCCTGATCTGGCAGTACAATATGTAACAGCAGATCAGGATTTGTGCAGTTTTCTACTGGATAAGACTTGTAAGCAAGTAATATGGTGAATAATCAGATCAGATTTTTGAAGCCACTAGAGAACATTTTATCATTTTTTATTTTACATTTCTGATATTTTTGGGTATTTATGGTCTGATGTGGAGGCATAAAATGTTTTTAAATCCATTTTATTTATTACTCAAACTTTGCAGGGTTTTTCTCTCAGATTTTCAAGTTTTAATTACTAATTCCATTATACATGAGATTTTAATATTTAATTACTACTTCCATTATACATTAGATTTTAATTTTTAATTACTAATTCCATTATACATGAGATTTTAATTTTTAATTACTAATTCCATTATACATGAAATTTTAATTTTTAATAACTAATTCCATTATACATAAAATTTTAATTTTTAATTACTAATTCCATTATACATGAGATCTGAATTTGAAAAAGGAGCAGCATAACATTGCATATGTTAAAATAAGACAAAATAAATTCTAACTAAAAAAAAACATCCTCCCTCACTCATTCCTTCCAAGTATTCTCCTAAATAAAAATACAGTTTAAATTTTTTTCATTTAACTAAAAATCATTTTAAACACTTTTTTATCATCATTTTATTTAGAAATTCCACATACAATATGTACCCAACAAGAATAGAAAATGACATACTTATTTAGTAATAATTAACAATACCTTTTTGAAATCATGCCAGGATACCATCAGAGTTCTTTTAACCCAAACTGAGATATTCCAAATTCCTCTCATCTTCCTCCATGGGACCAAAATAAATCTAATCAAAGTTTTAAGGTGAGATTCCAAACAGAAACAAAGTTTATTTTGGGATAGCCTAAAATTCATAATTTGTTTCCACTGGGAAAATGTTCCCTAAGATTTGTTTGGTAGGACCTAGTTCCTCAACCAGGATCCTGAAATTGGTTAACTAATAAAAAGGAATCTAAAATTATGGATGTAACTGTCTTACTTTCAAGTAATAAAACACAAAGAGAAAAATTTCTCAACTCAAATCAGAGCATAAAAATTCAGGTTTCACTTAATGACATTTAAACAAATACCAGCATTCAAAGCCGAGTCCATGACTACATAGGTAATGGCAATGAAAAGCAGCCAGATTGTGTTTTGCAGATAGCTTGCACAATAAAACAATGTGAAGACTGCTCTTATACGGAGTGTAACAGATACATAAAAATGGTCATTAATTAAACAGATTTTGAATCAATTCACTTTTCATAAACAATGAGAAAAGAAATTCAAACAAAAATCTTGTACTGCAACAATGAAGAGTTATTATTTATTGAAATAATTATCTTTATTCAAGTTATTATGAATGTAAATATTTTCATTTTGAGCAGGAGCCAGTGTCAAATGATGTAGGTGTCTGCTTTGGCAGGTTTACTGTATCAGAATTTACCATAAAATCTTTAACAAGTACTTGCATATTTGCTGAAGATGTCAATAAGGGGATTCAATGCAAAATTATGAGCAAAATGCTGTATTATACCTCTTGCTCGTGAACCCAAGCACATTGAATGGGTCCAAAATATATACATGAGTAGAAATTACTAAACTACCTCAAAAAGATTATTAACGGGCTAGAATTCAACTATGAGAGTAGGAGGCTTCGTTAAATAGCTGAAAGCTCATTTTATATTCACTTTGGGAACCATGGAAAACTTTTTATAGTGAATTTGTTCACTTTTCTTTTTAAACTACCTCTAGGTTCAAGCTAACCAATATTTGAAAGAACACTCCAAGAAGTTGCAATTGCTGGTGGTGTAGTGGTTAGAGTGTCCACCTTGGATGCATAAGGGCGTGGGTTCGATCCCTGGTCAAGTCATACCAAAGACTTCCAAAAAAGGTACTAACAGCTGCCTCACTTGGAGCTCACCATTTAGAGGTTAGTGTTAGGACTGGTTGGCCTAGTGTTAGGATAATGTGACTGGGTGGGACATCATGCTACATGTCTTTGGCATGATGCCCCAGTACTAGACATCACTATAAACTGCCACACTGCAGACATCGCAGCACTATGACTGGAAAATTGTTACAGCTATGTTAAAATCATAATCACATCACATCACATCACCAAGAAGTTTCAAGACAAATCACATTGGTACCAGAAAAAAACATTGTGTATGTCGCTGCTTTTACTTGTGAATGTGGATATATTCTAATACAATTCCTAATCCAAAACAGAACTAGATTATTTTTCCCCAAACTGTTGACAAGTTATTTTAAGAAACAACAATGTGAATTTCTATTGTTTTATCAGCAAAATATTTATAAGTCCAAACTTCACAGATCCAGCTCTTCCATCATCTAATGCTCCTGGATCTATACAGTTTGTCAGGAGTAATCACTGCATTCCTGGATCTATACAGTTTGTCAGGAGTAATCACAGCATTCCTGGATCTATACAGTTTGTCAGGAGTAATCACTGCATTCCTGGATCTATACAGTTTGTCAGGAGTAATCACTGCATTCCTGGATCTATACAGTTTGTCAGGAGTAATCACTGCATTCCTGGATCTATTCAGTTTGTCAGGAGTAATCACTGCATTACTGGATCTATACAGTTTGTCAGGAGTAATCAGTAGAACTAATAACATAGACCCTGATCTTTAGGCTCATTATGCTGACAGCAGATCAGGATCTTTGTTATTTGCAATTTGACTGGACTTAAAGTACATACTGTTGGCTGTGACTAATCACTGCAACAAACTGTAAATTCTGCTTGTCCTTAAAAATACTTCTGAATGCCAAGTCAGGACTTTTAAGTTCACTACAAACTCTGGATCCCACTTCTCATAATAAACCCTATCTGTGAAACAAAGTACTTGTATTTCTTGTACTGAGTACATCTGCTTATTTCCCTTGCTATCCTTGATCATATCTACAAATGAGTAGAATTCAAAAATGGCTAATGTTATAATAATCTAATGATATTATTTACATAGGGGTATTTGCATGCTTTTTAATGCTATGTTTCCAACTGCTTAACTTTATTTAATAGTAAAGATGGATAAGAGTGACAATATAAAGCAGGCCAATTTTCAACTGATTATCACAATTCAAAAAGCATTTCTACAAATCAGCAATCAAAATACATTTGGGACTGATTAGGCTGGCACAGAACTGCTTATAGCCTCTGCATGAAAGTCAATTAACACTTTTCATGCTTGAGTACAAGAAGGCATTTCATAGTTTATGAGGACTAAAATGAAACCACTTTTATTTGACTGTCATTTTATCATATACTGGTATTAACTGTTATGTTGAGAGATTTTTTTATAAAGAAAATTTAACAACATAAATTACTTTTTATTAAAAGTTGCCAATTTAACAATTCTGATTCCAAATTTCATGGCACCAAGAGGTTTCATGGACAATAAATTTGGGTTTTGCTTACCAATTATGGTTGCAATTTTATTTATACTAAGCAAATAGTGGTCCTTTATTTATAGTAATCATATAGGGGCCCATTATTTATGCAAAAGCAAATAGGGGCCCATTATCTATACAAAAGCAAATAGGGGCCCATTATCTATACTGAGCAAATAGGGATCCATTATTTATACTAAGCAAATAGGGTTCCTTTATTTATAGTAAGCATATAGGGGCCTATTATTTATACTGAGCAAATAGGGGCCCATTATCTATACTGAGCAAATAGGGATTTATTATTTATACTAAGCAAATAGGGACCCATTTTTTCCATATTTTCTATAAGAAAACTCGCTCCTCCATTGATGGTTTCTTTTTGCATAAATGGGTTTTAATCAAAGTGCTTTATTGTAAAGCTTTATAAGTTCATGCTGATTTTGTGTAGCATAGTATTGGAAAATGAATTATTGATCATGCACATAGAGCAGAAAAATACTCAAATTGATTGGATGTACAAAGATAACCTAATTATGATCCAATAGAGCACTGACATATTTATCTTTCTAATAAGCACAGTCCAACTGAAAACAATGTAGATCCTGACAGCTATCATATTATGCACAAACAGATCAAGGTCTATGTTGTTTGTTTGACCAATTATTCCAACTAAACTGCATTAAACTGTATGTTTTACCGATTACTCCAAACAAACTACATTAAACTATATGTTTTACCGATTACTCCAACCAAACTGCATTAAACTGTATGTTTTACCGATTACTCCTACCAAACTGCACTAAACTGTATGTTTGACCGATTATTCCAACCAAACTGCATTAAACTATGTTTGACCGATTATTTTCAACCAAACTGCATTAAACTATATGTTTTACCAATTACTCCAACCAAACTGCATTAAACTATATGTTTTACCGATTACTCCAACCAAAGTGCATTAAACTATATGTTTTACCGATTACTCCAACCAAACTGCATTAAACTATGTTGTACTGATTACTCCAACCAAACTGTATTAAACTGTATGTTTTACCAATTACTCCAACCAAACTGCATTAAACTGTATGTTTTACCAATTACTCCAAACAAACTGCATTAAACTATATGTTTTACCCGTTACTCCAACCAAACTGCATTAAACTGTGTTTTACTGATTACTCCAACCAAACTGCATTAAACTATATGTTTTACCAATTACTCCAACCAAACTGCATTAAACTGTATGTTTTACTGATTACTCCAACCAAACTGCATTAAACTATATGTTTTACCAATTACTCCAACTAAACTGCATTAAACTGTATGTTTTACTGATTACTCCAACCAAACTGCATTAAACTGTATGTTTTACTGATTACTCCAACCAAACTGCATTAAACTGTATGTTTTACTGATTACTACAACCAAACTGCATTAAACTACATGTGCTGCACTATGTAATGTCAGGTGTTTTATGCAGCTTGCAGTTGTATCTAGTTGACTAAAAGAGGTAATTAAATTCCACTGACGTGTTTAACAAAATAATTATACTTTCATGGTAAAACTGACTTATACATGACTTATCTATAGAAAAACAACCTTTAAATACAACGACTCATATTCAAGATGTGGAGCTTGTTTCTAAAAAATTATTTGTATCAAAATCCAGTATGAGGAAACTATCCTGGCAACATCCAGTGATAAAATGAAAATGGTTTAAGGTTCAAGCCAACTATCATCATGTACATTTTACAAGTATACCGGTTTCTTCCAAAATATATTAACACTGAAACTCCATTAATTTTGTTTTCTCTGCCAAACAGCATTCTTCATTCTCTTAAATGGCATATTTAAAATTCCACCAAACATAGGCTGGTTCTGTAGAACACATAATAACAAGCTGTATGTGACCTATATTGAAGTTTCACATTCACAAATATATTTTTTGGCTAAACCATTTCTCTTGAAGACTTTTACAAAAGCTTCAATGTCTTTCAGTTTCCGTAATGAAGAAACTACTACTACTTCTACATGTACCAATGGATTTATTTAATGAGGGTGACACAGTTTGTTTGTTGAAACTAGTCCTCATTGTGGCTCTCACATATTTACATTTAATATACATGTACATCAAGATACACACACACACACACACACTCAGAGTTGATTACATTTTAGGTTATAATGTATTTTTAAAAACAAACTTATTCCACTTTTTATCAACTGAATTAGATTATAATTAAAATGCATTTATATTTGTACTTTCTCTAATTTCCTTTGAGATTTTGTTCCAAATTAGTGATCATGAATATTGAAAACTTTCTTAAAGAGTTTTTTTTTTGGTTTTGGGATGGAAATTATGTGGTTAGCTGAAATTGATCTTAAATTAGGAGTGTTGCCATGGTTTCTTGCATGAAATTGTTCACTGACATATAATAGGACCAAATTGTTTTAAAATCTGGCACAAGTCTAGCATTTCTAAAAACTATTCATTCACTTACTGTTAACATTTCTAATATCATTCATTACATTTGGAATGCTTTCAGCATTATCTGAGACTGCAAGTTCTTGATTTCTGCAAGTGGAACAATTTGCAAATATTTTTGTCAGAAGTGTTTCTACGTATGGTTGTATTTATATATCAATTTTAATATATTAACTTGTTTGGTTGATAGATATGGCGATTTCTTGCTAAATAACCACCTACATGAACTGACATTATGACATGATTTGAATATGTTCATTCCATTGCAAAGGGTTGTCAACTATCACCCAAAGGATTTTGTCATAGGTAACCATTTGTAGGCATATTTCATTCAACTTTAAATTCAGATTGTTTTTCTCCAAGTTTGCTCTCTTGTTTGGCAGTAATCATTAATACAGTGTACTTGTCTGTGTTTACTTTCATGCCGTTTTCCATACACCAATAAACTATTGTAAGCGAGGTTATCAGAAGGAAAACCTGAACAGGTCCAATTTTAAGCCATTTTGAAATTTTTGAGTGTGATATCATCTGCACTTAAGTCGGTAAATGAAACAGAGTTACCTATTTTCACTGGCAAATCATTTATGAAAATGAGGAGGATTTGGCCTGAAGGACTGATTCCAATGGTAATCCATTTTTAATAGATTTTTCTTAAGAAGAAAAACTGCCATTTAATATTTTCTAAAGCTGACTAACAGTAATTCTTCTTTGCCTGATTGATCATTTTGGTTACTTTATTTTCTATGTTTTGCAATGTGCTTGTTGAGAGTGGTTTTTCTAAAAAACTAAAGGATTAATGTTACAATGATGCTCAGCATTATAAAAGTTATACTCATGCTCAAAAACAGAGAAGTTATACTCATGCTCAAAAATAGAGTTGTATAAGCGCAGTTACACTCCCAAAAATAGAGCTGTATAAGTGTAATTACTGTCCCAAAAATCAGAGTTTTACATTCATATTTCAGACTTCCTTACATCTGAGCTAAGAACTGACGATTCCATATATCACACAGGCAGCTGACCATTTTGAAAAAATAAATTGTACTTTCAGATTTTATAAAATGATGGACCTGAAAGTAAAAATCAAGAGCCCAATTGGAGATATATGGAATCCATGTTGGGGTTAGGACCAAGACAAAGAAATCCCAGTCAAGGAGTTGCATTATTTGTCTCTCCACAAGGCTTGCCTGAGTGGGGAGACATATAATTTTAAACTTTGCAACTGAGATTTCATTGTTTCAGTCCAAATTCCAATGTAAATTCCTTTTCTCGCCCAATATTATCATTAAAATAAGAAAGAATACAATTACTTGAGCAGTATAGCACATGTGCAAATGTTTACATGCATTAATACAAATATATTAATGAGAACTGTTGCATGATATGTCATCTGAACTACACATGAGCCAAAAAAACAATCATAAAGTGCTGCATAGTTTTCAGGTATTATCACATTTAATATATGAATTTTGTATGAAATTAGCCAAAAATGATAAATATTTATTACAAGAAACTTTTATTTTCATCAGTTCTAATTTTGAAAAGTTTTATTATAAATAAATGAAACAATGCTGGGCACTCAGCTCTATTGTAGTTATACTTAGTACAAACTGTAACAAAGAGTAACATGTTGCATTATTCATGGGTAATTAGAGATCTGTGTCACTATCATATAAAACTCTCCTTTCCTTTGGAAGAGGTGAAATTTTTTGTGATAGACTTGTGACATACATGTGTTGTCCTTAATATTGATTGTAAAATTACACATGCATATAAAAGATCCTCCAGATATGTACCCTAGTGGAAAACCATGAGTTAAACTTTCAAGTTCATGGAATCTTTGAAAATTTATTTTTCTGTCTTGGAAATATAGCAAGTGCTGAAGTGAAATTTTCTTCTGGATTAATGTTTTGAAGGATAAATGATTTATTATGGCTGACAAGTGGATTATTGGTCATTAAATATTGTAGGTATATTTTTATTCAAGTGGGGTACAACGGAGATGCTTAACAAAATTAAAATAAAGCATGTTTGACATTTCTGTCTCTAAATTTTCTACAGTTGTTAAAAAAGTTGGGAGGCTATGAAGTGTCTAGGTGTATAGTCTATGTGGTTAGCTCACTGTTTTCTGTCATAGTTCATTTCACACTGCATTGAGAATTTTATCCTATCTCTAGCACAGTCAATTTTCAGGTCAGCATCATTAAATGTAGCTAACAGTATATAATTTGTTACACATGAAATATTTAAAACTAGTTAGGTAGCTTGAGCTGCATTTAATGAGAAAATGTACTAAGCTAGGCCTGCATACAGGATAAAATTGGCATTGCTGTGTGGAAATAGCAAAATACCAAAAAGCTTGATATCATGTGCATGTGAGTCTTTGTCTCTCTCAAAATGGTTTTGTATGGTGTGTTCTCAGAGATGGATTTACAATGTTTTTGTTACATATTTGTTTTGTTTTTGTTGTTTGATATCAGAACAACTATGTCAGGCACAGCAGAAGACAACAAGGTCAACTTTTTAAAAGTAGTTCTGAGTGCATTTGGACACCTAGACTGAGACAACTGGTCTGAGATGACTAGCCTGAGACAAAAACAGCTAAATTTCTCTGTCACATGGGTGAGAAACAAGAGTCCATACAAGGCTTTCCTTATCAGTTAGGAGCTGGGTGATTACCTGGCTACCTTTACTTTAAGTGGCTATTTAAAAAAATCTGTATCCATTTTGTGGGAGGTCCCCCAACCCCCCTATCTATTTTGGCTACTCACCCTCCAACTTCAAATCGAATGGAAGGCTCTGCCTTAAAAAGGACCTGATGTTCTAATCATTAAAAAGAATTTCCAGGAATTCACAACAAGACTATTTCTTCCTTTTTATTGCTTGGTGTTAAACCAACTCTGTTATTCTTCAGTAGAACTGCTCCGGTGGCCTTGTGGTTAGAGCGTCTGCCTCAGATGCAGGAGGTCATGGGTTCGATTCCCTGTCGAGTCATACCAAAGACTTACAAAAATGGTACTAATAGCTACCTTGCTTAGTGCTCAGCATTAAGAGGCTAGTGTTAGGACTGGTTGGCCTGGTGTCAGGATAATGTGGCTGGGTGGTACATCATGCTACATGTCTGTGGCATGATGCTCCCAGTGCTAGACATCACTATAAACTGCCACACTGCAGACATCATACCAATATGACTGAAAAATTGTTAAAGCTATGTTAAAAATCACATCACATCACATCACATTCTTCAGTGGTGGACACAATGAAAGTCAGATTGACACTATTTTTAATTAGGGTCTGCATCATTGACTAGATCTCAAAAAAAGGTCAGGTAGACTGCATCATTGACTAGATATCAAAAAAGGGTCAGGTAAACTGCATCATTAACTAGATATCAAAAAAGGGTCAGGTAGACTGCATCATTGACTAGATATCAAAAAAGGGTCAGGTAGACTGCATCATTGACTAGATATCAAAAAAGGGTCAGGTAGACTGCATCATTGACTAGATATCAAAAAAGGGTCAGGTAGACTGCATCATTGACTAGATATCAAAAAGGGTTAGGTAGACTGCATCATTGACTAGATATTAAAGTCTTTGAGTGAAAACCCATGTTGCTATTATTATCCATTCAAGATGAGTAGTAGCTATAAGATTATTTTCAAGATGGCCACTGTAGCAGCCATATCAGATTGCACAATATTCATTTAGGACCAGCTATACATTATCATAAATCTTCTGATGAAAACCCTATTTCAAATGTTTTTCTTATCAGAAGAAATTAGCACTAACAAGATTTTCAAGATGGCTGCTTATAATGGTGGCTGTTATATCACATCAAAAAACTGACTAGACATAATTTGAAGTTTTTTAGTGAAAATCCTATTTTGAAAATTACCATTGATTCTGGAGGAGTAGCAATATTGAGATTTTCAAGAAAACTGCTTTGGCAGCCATACTGCATGTTTGAGTGGCATCATTTTCAACTAATCAAGACCATGAGACAAATATGTGTAAGAAGTTTTGTGACAATCCTTCAAGTAGTTTTGAAGGAGCAGTGATGACAAGCTAGTGGTAACAGATAGATGGCTGTGTGATGACACACAATGGATAATGGACAAAAAGGCCATTCCATGTAAGATGACACAATGGATAATGGACAAGAAGGTCATTCCATGTAAGATGACACACAATGGATAATGGACAAAAGCCAATTCCATGTAAGATGACACACAATGGACAATGGACAAAAAGGCCATTCCATGTAAGATGACACACAATGGACAATGGACAAAAACTCCATTCTATGTAAGATGACACACAATGGACAAAAGGCCATTCCATGTAAGATGACACAATGGATAATGGATAAAAAGGCCTTTCCATGTAAGATGACACACAATGGATAATGGACAAAAGGCCATTCCATGTAAGATGACACACAATGGATAATGGACAAAAGCCCATTCCATGTAAGATGACACACAATGAACAATGGACAAAAAGGCCATTCCATGTAAGATGACACACAATGGACAAAAGGCCATTCCATGTAAGATGATACACAATGGATAATGGACAAAAAGGCCATTCCATGTAAGATGACACACAATGGACAAAAGGCCATTCCATGAAAGATGATATACAATGGATAATGGACAAAAAGGCCATTCCATGTAAGTTGACACACAATGGATAATGGACAAAAGGCCATTCCATGTAAGATGACACACAATGGACAAAAGGCCATTCCATGAAAGATGATATACAATGGATAATGGACAAAAAGGCCATTCCATGTAAGAAGACACACAATGGATAATGGACAAAAAGGCCATTCCATGTAAGATGACACACAATGGACAATGGAGAAAAAGGCCAGTCCATGTAAGATGACACACAATGGACAATGGACAAAAAGCCATTCCATGTAAGATGATACACAATGGATAATGGACAAAAGGCCATTCCATGTAAGATGATACACAATGGACAATAGGCCATTCCATGTAAGATGATACACAATGCACAATGGACAAAAGGACATTCCATGTAATATGACACACAATGGACAATGGAGAAAAAGGCCAGTCCATGTAAGATGACACACAATGGACAATGGACAAAAAGCCATTCCATGTAAGATGATACACAATGGATAATGGACAAAAGGCCATTCCATGTAAGATGACACACAATGGACAATGGACAAAAGGCCATTCCATGTAAGATTACACACAATGGATAATGGATAAAAAGGCTATTCCAGGTAAGATGACACACAATGGATAATGGACAAAAGGCCATTCCATGTAAGATGATACACAATGGACAATAGGCCATTCCATGTAAGATGATACACAATGCACAATGGACAAAAGGACATTCCATGTAATATGACACACAATGGACAATGGACAAAAAGGCCATTCCATGTAAGATGACACAATGGATAATGGATAAAAAGGTCATTACAATTAAGATGACACAATGGATAATGGACAAAAGGCCATTCCATGTAAGATGGCACACAATGGACAATGGACAAAAAGGCCATTCCATGTAAGATGACACAATGGATAATGGACAAAAAAGTCATTACAGTTAGGATGACACAATTGATAATGGACAAAAAGGCCATTCCATGTAAGATGACACAATGGATAATGGACAAAAGGCAATTCCATGTAAGATGACACACAATGGATAATGGACAAAAAGGCCATTCCATGTATAATGACACATAATGGACAAAAGGCCATTCCATGTAAGATGACACACAATTGATAATGGACAAAAGGCAATTCCATGTAAGATGACACACAATGGACAATGGACAAAAAGGCCATTGCATGTAAGATGACACGTAATGGACAAAAGGCCATTCCATGTAAGATGACACAATGTATAATAGATAAAAAGGCCATTCCATGTAAGATGACACACAATGGACAAAAGGCCATTCCATGTAAGATGACACAATGTATAATGGATAAAAAGGCCTTTCCATGTAAGATGACACACAATGGATAATGGACAAAAGGCCATTCCATGTAAGATGACACACAATGGATAATGGACAAAAGGCCATTCCATGTAAGATGACACATAATGGACAAAAGGCCATTCCATGTAAGATGATACACAATGGATAATGGACAAGAGGCCATTCCATATAAGATGACACACAATGGATAATGGACAAAAGGCCAGTCCATGTAAGATGACACACAATGAATAATGGACAAAAGGCCAGTCCATGTAAGATGACACAATGGATAATGGACAAAAAGGTCATTACAGTTAAGATGACACAATGGATATTGGACAAAAGACCATTCCATGTAAGATGGCACACAATGGATAATGGACACAAGGCCATTCCATGTAAGATGGCACAAAATGGATAATGGACACAAGGCCATTCCATGTAAGATGACACACAATGGATAATGGACAAAAGGCCATTCCATGTAAGATGACACATAATGGACAAAAGGCCATTCCATGTAAGATGATACACAATGGATAATGGACAAGAGGCCATTCCATATAAGATGACACACAATGGATAATGGACAAAAGGCCAGTCCATGTAAGATGACACACAATGGATAATGGACAAAAGGCCAGTCCATGTAAGATGACACAATGGATAATGGACACAAGGCCATTCCATGTAAGATGGCACACAATGGATAATGGACACAAGGCCATTCCATGTAAGATGGCACACAATGGATAATGGACACAAGGCCATTCCATGTAAGATGACACAATGGATAATGGACAAAAAGGTCATTACAGTTAAGATGACACAATGGATAATGGACAAAAGACCATTCCATGTAAGATGGCACACAATGGATAATGGACACAAGGCCATTCCATGTAAGATGGCACACAATGGATAATGGACACAAGGCCATTCCATGTAAGATAGCACACAATGGATAATGGACACAAGGCCATTCCATGTAAGATGGCACACAATGGATAATGGACACAAGGCCATTCCATGTAAGATGGCACACAATGGATAATGGACACAAGGCCATTCCATGTAAGATGGCACACAATGGATAATGGACACAAGGCCATTCCATGTAAGATGGCACACAATGGATAATGGACAAAAGACCATTCCATGTAAGATGACACACAATGGATAATGGACACAAGGCCATTCCATGTAAGATGGCACACAATGGATAATGGACACAAGGCCATTCCATGTAAGATGGCACACAATGGATAATGGACACAAGGCCATTCCATGTAAGATGGCACACAATGGATAATGGACAAAAGACCATTCCATGTAAGATGACACACAATGGATAATGGACACAAGGCCATTCCATGTAAGATGGCACACAATGGATAATGGACACAAGGCCATTCCATGTAAGATGGCACACAATGGATAATGGACACAAGGCCATTCCATGTAAGATGGCACACAATGGATAATGGACACAAGGCCATTCCATGTAAGATGACACACAATGGATAATGGACACAAGGCCATTCCATGTAAGATGGCACACAATGGATAATGGACACAAGGCCATTCCATGTAAGATGGCACACAATGGATAATGGACACAAGGCCATTCCATGTAAGATGGCACACAATGGATAATGGACACAAGGCCATTCCATGTAAGATGGCACACAATGGATAATGGACACAAGGCCATTCCATGTAAGATGACACAATGGATATTGGACACAAGGCCATTCCATGTAAGATGGCACACAATGGATAATGGACACAAGGCCATTCCAAAAGCTCTTTTGCTGTATTTCCAATTGAGCTAAAGAAGAATAGTCCAATTTTCACCTATGTGCTCATGGTATGACAAAAAGCCAATATAAAATAAGCTTCCTCTAAACAAGTAAGAAAATGGTTACATGAAAATGTCTTGGGTAAAACGTGCTAAAACCCTTGTAAAAAAAGAAAGGTTTAATTTTGACCAACTTTATTATCCTCATATTATAATACTATGACAATAGTTTAATAGAATCCTGAGCATAACTGTATTTTATGCAGAATACCCTACTTTTTTCAACAATTATTTGAAATCTGCTTCACAATCAAGTCATAGCCTATAAGGAATGACTTAAAAAATAATTCAAGAACAACAAGCAACAGTAAAATAAGTATGTGCCAATGATCATGTCCAGAAATACATTTATTTGTATTTTTTTATTTCATCATCTACAAAACAATATCATGATGATCCTTATAATGATTAATCTAAATACTATACATGCATATGTACTGAACAGAGCCATTAAAAATCTAAATCACACACACAGTTACACCCCTACAAAAAACAAATTCATGACTTCATGAACAATCATTCTTGAAATGTTCATGATCAGTTAGTTCATCATTTGAGTTCATGAACAAATAGTCATGAATGTTCATCACTTAAGTTCATGAACACTTCAAGAAATTTGATGAATCATGTACTTTAGTTCATGAACACAATGATGAACTTTTATGAACTATTATGATATCTTTGAAGTTTCTGAAATGTCATGAATTTGCTTCATGAACAATTCAAGTACTTTGATGCACCATTAAGATATTTCTTAAAAATGTATATCAAATTTTTATATTATTATATTCATAAAATGTTTATAAAAATTAATCATACAAATTTCTCACAATATTAGTGAAATATAAATAAAGGTGAATATTTTTTTAAATTACATGTATATGATACTGTCAAATGTTCAGAGATTTTTTATCCAATACTTGTGTACTTAATTTGAGTAGTTCTGGATTAATATGGGAAAATATTTTTCTGGCCATCATGAACAAAATGTACTTGCGATAAAAGCTTTCAATGACTTTGTTCTAACGTTTTGTCCAGTACTGTCATAATCTGCATATTTTATTGACTTTGTAACTGGTTACCAAGTTGCAGTAAAAACTGAAATATGTAAATAACTATTATCCTGATTGGATGACTGTGAAAGAAGACATGATATAATTGGGTAAAATACATGCGTGATTTTAGTGGCTGAGCACAAACGAAAGAGCATGCAAAGGGTTTTGCAACAAGTAACAATCTCAAACAAATATCTAGGACTCCCATGGAATTAACAGATGAGAATATTTTCAATATCATTTCTTTTAAGAAACATAGAAGTGCATAGAAGGAATTATAAAGAATATGAAGGAATTGACTTGAGAGCAAAATTAGGCGGAAAAGCGTACACAGCGGGATCATCAAAATTATGGTGAGTGTATCTTTTTCATGGTCATTCATGATTTTTTTCAGTGAGAATTATATGGATATTTTATTGATTTTTATATGTCATCATATCAGTTGTAAACAAATTAATATACCTGGTTTTTGTCAGACCCAATTTAAACTTTTTCTTTGAATTTTTGAAAATCACAAAACATTATCACCCCCTTTTTCTATCTTGATACCATAAAAGGTACTGCATCGGCGATAGGAATTTATATGTTCGGTATCGTTTTCTGTTTCATGACATCACTATTTATATTATCTGATGTAATTTGGTAAATTAAAACAAAAACAAAAAACTAGTTAATGTGTCAAACTGTACATAATACATATGCTACTAATGCAATCAAACCGGAAGCGCTATATGCAACATCCTGCATCAGAGTAGATAAATTTTTATTAAAACATTTGACTCCTATGACTTATAATACATATGGTTAGTGAACTTAAGTTAAAATACAACTAGTGAAAAAATTTCTTCAATAATGTAAATATGCAGTAAGTTGAGTATTAGGTGTAACTAAGGGATTAAACAATTTTGAGTTGGATTGGTAAATAAAAAGTGGGGTACAAAAAAGATGTGCTAAAAGCTGAAGACAATGTTGATCATAGGTTGTCTGTTATTAACTTTACTTTTCTTTCAGATCAGACAGCAGTAAAGTAAAATTATAGAGGATGAAGTTTGTAAGTTAAGGAGGAAAATTTGACAACTGGAGGATACAGCCAAGATGGAATAGACATTATAAAGTGACTGCTGCAGCAATGTTAAATAGCCATACAGTATCAAATGAACAGGTTAAGTTTCAGATGGAGACATTCAGTAGTGACAATAGGTGGAATTTCATTAAATTAAAATTAGACCCTGTCTTTACAAAAACGAGTTATCTGACAGGTCAGTTTGAGGGTGGTGATCCAGGTTTTCAGGAGAAACATCAGTGGAATTAGCTCCATGACAATGACAGATAATGCTTCAGCAGTTGATTGAACACAACTGTCCCATTATCTCTTGAACAATTTTTAAAGAAAAATTACAAAGCATACAGAAAGTCTTGCTAAGAATAAAAAAAATGAATATTGTTTAATGTCAGTTTACACGTTCTTTGTTGCATATTAAAAATTTATTGGAAATTAAATACTGTTTTTAAAGATAATACTGTTTTAAATCCCCCAATTTTAAGATTATTTTATGATTCAGGATGAAATAGGTATTTGTAAGTTTGTCAGATAATCAAATTTTGTTTTAGGAACTGTTCATGAAGTCATGAAAAATGAGGAACATTGTTCATCATAGTTCATGAATATGTTCATTAACTGTGATGAATGAATATGAACCAGTTATTGAACTTTTATGAACTGTTCATGAATTCAGTTCATGAATAGTTCATGAATGTTCAAGAACAGTTTTTAAAGTTATGGTTCATGAATTCATTTAATTTCATGAACTGACCAAGAATGGTTCATGCCAGTTCATGAATTATTCGCGATCATTTTGTAGGGACGTGACACCCCTCCCCCAACAGAATTGTCTTAATAAATCCTGTCATATTAGGAAGCAAAAACTTTATGGCAAAAAAAAAACAATTAAAGGCTGAAAGACGAACGAAACATTTACAATGCTGTTCAAAGCTTGATGATGCTAAGGATGGTGTACCTAAATATTCAACAAAGAATCTCACTGAGTCCTGCTAAGAGATGCACAGCAAATAAACAATTTAAAGTTGAGAAATGTCTGACATGGACAGTGTTAATGGCTCATATAGAAAATAGTTGTCTCTGCCAGCTGAAAGCCTGATGAGTGGATTGGGGTAAAGGTTAAGTGTAGAATCAGTCTGATTAAAATGGATGTTGTTTCAGTTATTGAATACTGCCTATATGTTTCTAAAGTTTGGTAAACATAACAGCCTTTGCTCCATTACATGGTTAACTGATTTTTCTCCTTGAAATCAATGCAATTACTGATCATTTCCAAGTTTCTGGAAATCAAATATGTCATTAATTCCTAAGAACACAGAAGAAGAAAAGAACATGAACAAGATAGAACCAAGCCTTTGCATACTGTATATACTTGCTTAGCAGCCAAGTCCAACTGTAAACTGTATAAAAATTAAATGATAGCATATCTGGGTCTGTACAGTTTCTTAGGAGTAATCAATAGAACAAACACAGACTCTGATCTGCAGGCAGGTTATACTATGGAAGATAGGGATGTTTGATTGTTGCAGTTTGACTTAACTTTTAAGCATATATATATGGCACTCAGAAACTTATTGATTTTAGAAATGTTAGATTCAGTGGATAAAATTTAGTACTACATGTCTGGTGCTTTTATTACTGGCTGCTTCCATCCTAACATTATCTCCATCTCTCTAGCAGTCTGTCTAAATAAGCCATGATTTGTTAGCAATGTGCAATTGATGTGGAAATCAATAAGGTGATGGAAAATTCCAGTTAAATGAACATTATTATAATTGAGGTACCTTACTATTTGTGAAGGTTAAATGCTTCCAGTTTTCCAGAAAAACAAAACAATTTGGGATAAAGGACAGACATTCTATAATTGAATTTGCTTAAATTTGGAATAAAGGAAAGACATTCTATGACTAAATTTACCACAGTTTGGGAAAGGTGGAAATATATATTATGGTAGTAGGATTTTGTCAACTGGTTTCTCTTTATTGATCTGTTAACATTCCTACGATAAGCAATGCATATTTTCACAACACAACTTTAAACAGATTTCAATTAACAGACTGCAGTATATAAGATTAATATTGACATTAATGCAATTTCTAAATTTGGTAGAACAGAACTTTGGGGTAGAGGAGTGATCCTTTCTTGGGGCAGGGAACTCTTTCTCAAGTCTCTCCAAAATACCTTCATTATTAACAGTACTTAAGATAATTTTTTTGCATTTTGATTATATTAAAGTATATGCTCATGAGTGGAATCCAACTACAAACTTGTCATATTCAGAACCATCATTGCACAATGTTCCATTACATCTGGGTATGTGCAATTATTTAGCAATAATAAGTAGAACAAACTATACAGACCTTGATCTGCTGGGACATTATGCAATGACAAATTAGGGTATATGTTGTTTGTAGTTGGATTTGACCTATAAGTAAGTATATATGGTAGTTAATACACTAGAATCCTGATGGAAACCATACAATCCTCATACTTTTCCTACAGTGATTTAAAAAAAATCCACATTTAATGATGGTGCATTTTATCAATGTATACAAAGCTATCTGAAACAATTCCAGATATTCCCTGCACGTCTGGAATTACAGTAAGAACAGTCAAAAACACTTATTCCAAACTATCCATATAATTGAAAGCACCATGAATTTGTCTTGGACAAACTCTAAAAGTGCAAAGACAACCAATTCAATTCCCTGATAATATAATGGTACCAGGGAATCGAAATGGTTGTCTCTGCACTTAAATAATTTCAAAGACTACTTTCAGTTTACTCTTAAGTCAAATTCTTCTGAAATATGATGCTAGTTCTTCTTGGTAATTATTTTCTGCCAATCAGTCAACTTCATTCTTTCAAATATGGTGTTTAAAACACGACAAATATTCTAATTCAGAAGCACATACAATATTTAGTTGCCTATGGTCAAAAGCAAAAGTTTTATTCCCATAATAATTATTCATAGACTCTCATTAAAACATCCTGCAAAATCATAGCCATCATGCATATACCATTTTAAAGATTTTAATAAATTTGATTCTGTTGTAATGATACATTGATAAAATCTTTCACAAATTAATACATTCTACTCTCTGAAATTTCTCAATGTGTCCCAAATGAAGTATTTTGGTTCCGATATGGATTGCATATACTAAGCTAAATGAATTTAGATGTACACTGCAACATGACCCTCTGATACGGGGAGGTATTCCAGGATCGTTACACAAGTCAATATTATATATTTCCAATTTTTGCATTTTTCATTCATTATTCAATGTCATTGAACAGTACTTACATAAAATAGGTAGCATTTTTATTCCTTCCTTTAGAGGATTATGTCCATTATGCGCATGATGATTGTATTATGGAAGCTGATAAAATCTAATACTATTTATTTAAAGACTTTGATTTTTGCCACATTTATTATCAACTGTTTTCATGCCCATTTGCATAATTGTACATTTTGGAGAAAAATCTACCAGCAATAAAATAAATTTTTGAGACAATTTATGAAACTGTGGCAAAATCAGATGAAAAAATTATAAATAAATTCACTTTATAACAGCAACATCCAACTCTTCGATGAGTGATCAACTAACCTCTTTAATCAGTATGGTTCTGTTCACCTGGCTGTATATTTTCCAAGGTTTACTTGAAAATTTGACCAAATAATCTTCGACGTTTAAGGTTTTTCTAAGATTTTCCTAGTAAAACCTCAGACATCCAAGGTTTTACTGATACTTTTTCCAAGGTTTTATAAACAAACCTTTGACATGATCTCGTACATTAAAAAGACACCTAGGAAATACCTTGGACATGAGAATTTGGTACATTTCTAGCTTTGAAAAACAACCACTGTAGCATCACGTTCAAACATCAGGTGCAATTTTCAAGGTTGAACCATCATGATTTACCTCATTAATTTGGTAAGATCGTTACCGCTGAACTAATATATGTTCAGTAACTGATCCTGTAATCAGAGAGATATCAGTGAGTAAACTCAAGATTGTGTTATATTTTGCCAGTTTTCATGACTTTAGCATTCTGTTTAACTTGCACGATTTAGACATGTCAAAATATGACTTTGTAATGTTGCTTCACCCAATGATTGAGATGGCAATGCTGCAGATCATTATTATTTATTGCTACACTTGCCAAATCGATGCAGTGCCATCAGTTATCGTCAATAGGGTTACGAGATTATAAAGTTAAACACATGCTTGGGAATCTCATTCCATTATTCTTAGGGTATTTTTCCTCTCACATATCAAATCAACAATTGTTCAGAGGTTGTTACATTTAGTGTTTTTCATCCTCAAAAAGGATGGCTGTTATTTTATTACAAAATGTCTTAATGTATGTAATCAGTTTCACTGGATTTTTGTTGTAAAAAAACTCTCAGGTGTTATTCATTTGAAATGTGGTGTAGACCTTACAAAATGAATAGTAAAACTAAAATTCAGGGCTCGTTATAGACTGCATATAGATTATACTTTTTTTCTAAAGTAAAAAATAAAGTAAAGCAATGAAAAGTTGTTTTTGTCATTTTTATTATCATCTCTCTTAAATTCCACTTTAAAACTTGAGAATATTGTTCAAAAGATGACTGCTGCGTAGTAACAATAGCCCATGAGTATCATCTTATTAGCTATAAGCAAATGTATACAACCCTTTTCCAAGAAAATATGAGTTACTTCAAAAGTGCCTTAAGCATTGATTAATTTTATTCATGAGCTTGTCAGTTTAAGTGAAAGACTTTACAGTTGACCTGTGGTCATGTTATCTGACAAATTAGAGTCGATGAATCTTTTCACACTTAAAAACATGTCAGATCAAGAAAAAGGACAAATCAACACCGCTGTACAAAATTAAAAAGAAGAATATGAGAATCATGAAATACAACACTCTGAGCACTTGACCATGATCATTACAAAATTCAAGTTCACAATCATTCAGAATTACAGAAGTGTACTAATTGAAGTGAATGCTGAATATAAATAATTTTTCAGTATATGTTTCATTTGCATTCTGGTTCTAATCCATGTGGATTTTGCCCATTGTGATAAGAATTTTGACCAGCTGCAGAACCATGAAAGTAGTGAAAATACATTTCATACATACTGTAATAATTCAGGCAGGTAATATATAGCTTAAACTTTGTATGCCTGAATCACGCTGTTTTGCCACTTATAATAGCATTAAATACTTATACCTCTCCAGGGTTAGTATGTATGGAAATGAATGAATATTTCAAACCGAAATGTAAAATTTGGCACTAAAGGAACATGATGGGTATTCTGGATAATTTTGAAATCTTATTTGTAATGAACAAAATTAAAAATATATTATTGTACTTATCATTTGCTTCATTGTAAATTGTTGATCTGATGTATTTTTTGCCAGGGGTGTCCTAGGAAACCTTGGACGATGTCCTAGGACACCTTGGAAAGTATGTTCCTGGACACTTTTCTAAAATACCTAGGATGGTATGTCCTAGGATACCTTGGACTATTTCCAAGGAAACCTTGCACATCTGAGTATAAAACCTTCAATATTTATCAAAAGGTTTATACATTGGACAGTCAGTAACCAATCATAAGAGGTTTTCCCTTGGAACATTTTTCCTATGAAACCTTGGAAAATGTACAGCCAGGTTAACAAGGTAGATATACCCAGTTTGACAAAAGTGGGAAAAATGAAGTATTTTTAAACAAACTTTAGTATTAAAACTGAACATTCTTCATCTGTAGCTTCTGCAATCATCTAGTTTCAATTAAAAGTAAAGAACTCCTAATTCTATATTTATGTGCTTGAATATATGAGGCTTTTAGGACATGTGTAAATACTAGTGCTCTGAGAACATGAATTACTCTACACTTAAGTTTTCCAATGATACTTTGAAATAATCTGCAACAAAAAATATGGTGTGGAAAGTTAAAACAACAAAAAACTACACAGAAGGCAATTTTATTTGTCAAATTACAATTAAATTAAGCTAAACTGGCTGTAAAAATGGTTGAGATAGAGTTTGGGTGTATTTATTCAGGCTTTTTCCACTTGATCTATATGTTGTAATGAGGCAGAGACATCTAATTCAGTTCCCAATAGGCTATAAAATTCATGTTTTCAAATTTACAATATTTTTCTTGTAAATCGGGAAAAACATACATCATTTAAATCATGTATCCAAAAGGATACTTTTTACATGATGCAATGCATAGCTCATTTTTGAGAAGAATTTTGTTGTAGGTGCCCACTATAAAAATCTTCAGTGAAATCTCCCAGTTTAAAAACCACCTGTGTGGTGAAAGAGAGTAAAATGAAAATTGTTTTGGGTTTGAGACAGTTTTAAAGCAGGCATGTAAACCCTATGGCTTGTGACCTTGGTTTTAACTGCTTATTTACGTGAAAGGGTGTGATTTAAAAAATTGCTTATCCAACCTTCATCCAGGAGGAAGTTGCACAAAGGCTTGTAAACATAGGTTTCTTCAGAAAAATTTAATTTAATTATTTTGTGGTACATGTAATTATTTTCAGCAAGTCATCAACCTTTGTTGTTTTTAAAATATGGTATATTTAATATACAACACAGACTAGTTCTGTACCTCATACAAAATTAGTTATCTGTGACTGGTATGGTTAACATATTCATGATTAAGTCTGGTACCATAAATTTTGTTTTTCTGTCTTCACCAAAACTTTCAAAATATTCAATTATTTCCAAACAAGAAGAAAACTCCAGATTTTTTATTCTTTTTTGGAATTCTGCTTAGATGTCACTAAATATCTAAAATAATAAGTAAGAACTACTCTACCAAGGTTTCACACAAGTCTCTGTTCAGCATGATGCAATAAGTCAAATATGGCTAGAAAATAAAAATGGTAGAAAAGTCAATAAAAAGATTTACTTGATTTTCTGATGCTCCCAGCAATGAGATTGATATTAAAACCACACATGATCATTAACCAGTCTTTCTATTCATAGCTGAAGTATTGTTATTGAACAACCATTCTAGGCACATGGATTTTCTTACATAAACCTGTCAGCTGCTTTCTTCTGCAAAGAAGATTCGCTGCCCCGTCATGAACATAAACCTATTTATACAAGATGCAAATCAGTGTGCCAAAAAATGGTTACTTGTTGATATAAGTGAATAATCTTTAACAATCCATTTGAGATATAACTTGTTGATATAAATGGATAATCTTTAACAATCCATTTGAGATACAACTTTGCTCTGAAATTGAATTACTTTGATATATCAGTCTTGGTTAATTAGTGGATTGCCTCACACTGTTTCAGACAATTCAGTACATGAATACAGTGAATAGCCAACCAAGGATGAAATGTAATGAACCAGACAGCTTAAACTCAACTAGAGAAAATGGTTTTCAGTTATACTCTAAAAAAATTACATTTTTTCAAATAACATTGTTTATTGTTCCAGTTAAGATACTTAGCCTTCTCGTTTGCCATTTACAACCAGTGCAAGAACTTTCCACTCCTCCAATTATTTAGATTTATGTCAAGCATTTTATGATACTGTCACATTTATGTTAAATTATTGCACTGAGTTAGGTTTGTTGTTTTAAATTTTTGAACCAGTTACTTTAAAAGATAACAAGATGGATGGATACAAAACTTTCCCTACAGTAGCTATCATTCAAATTGGTGGTTTTTGTTGGGATTTTCCCTGATTCTCCCTCTACCAGTTAAACTGTCTGCCAAGTATAGCTATCTTGCATTGTGAAATGGCATTACACACAAAAAATAACAATGCATCATGTCAGGTTAGTGTACACATTCTCCAAATCTTTCATGAATGCAAAATAATTTTTCTAATAATTAATATAACTGTGAAAAATAGGAATTATTTGCTTACATTCTTTTAAAAAGACATCACTGAATAATGACATACCATAATCACCTTTACATAATCACCTTTACACCTTTACATAATCACCTTTACACCTTTACATAATCACCTTTACACCTTTACATAATCACCTTTACACCTAAACATAATCACCTTTACACCTTTACATAATCACCTTTTCACCTAAACATAATCACCTTTTCACCTTTACATAATCACCTTTACACCTTTACATAATCACCTTTACACCTAAACATAATCACCTTTACACCTTTACATAATCACCTTTTCACCTTTACATAATCACCTTTATACCTAAACATAATCACCTTTACATAATCACCTTTACACCTTTACATAATCACCTTTACACCTAAACATAATCACCTTTACATAATCACCTTTTCACCTTTACATAATCACCTTTACATAATCACCTTTACACCTTTACATAATCACCTTTACACCTTTACATAATCACCTTTACATAACCACCTTTACACCTAAACATAATCACCTTTACACCTTTACATAATCACCTTTACACCTTTACATAATCACCTTTACACCTAAACATAATCACCTTTACATAATCACCTTTACACCTTTACATAATCACTTTTACACCTAAACATAATCACTTTTACACGTTTACATAATCACCTTTACACCTTTACAAAATCACCTTTACAATGGAAGCATTCTCAAATTATGTCCAGAAACAACAGTATGGCTAATAAAATCCATCTGCCTCAGATGCAGGTTCGAACCCTGGCCGAGACATACCAAAGACATAAAAATGGTACTAACAGCTGCCTTGCTGGGCATTAAACATTAAGAGGTTAGTGTTAGGACTGATCAGCCATGCTCCAGTGATAGACATCACAATAAACTGCCACAATGCAGACATTGTAAAATATGACTAAAAAATTGTTAAAGATTTGTTAAAAATCCAAAACACACAAACACAATAAAATCTGCATCCATCAAACAAAACACTGTTTTTTGCTTAACTGGGAACAAGAACCATTGTAGTTACAGCAAAACTGCTGCCCTTGCTAATGGACAGAAAATTTGATTTTTCGGGACTGGGGAATTAAGTGGATATGTGTACGAGTTAGAATGAAGTTATTTTTGAAAAACGATGAAACACTTTGACAAAAATTTATTTTTCTCTAATTTGCAATAAGTCACCATAATTATGGTTCAAAAACAACAACACACCCCTGCAAATATTTGTGATGAAAGGAAAAGAAAAATCATGATTTGAAGGAAAATCCCAGCCCACTGCCACCCACACCATTTATGAGCTTTCCCGATATACTATTGGACTACTCTTCATAAACAAACTATCAACACTGAATGTTCAGACTCAAAGTGACAGTATCACAAATTTCTTATATGAGTCTATGAGCTAGTTTTATTTACTCTCCAGGCCAAGAACCTTCATAGATTTTACCAATTGATGATAAGGTATAAACTCAACAATTTATCCTTGATATTAGGCCTTGACCTTGCCTGAAGAACATTTAAGATTTATGTTCAACAAAAGAATTTCTTATGATTTTATCAAACTAGGTTAAATGGTTTTACTGAAATTCAAAATTATGTTTTTCTAAAATGATTTGAAGTGTTAATAATCTTTGATAGAGAAATTGTTATTTGCAAGATCCAATTTTTGGCTTTAGATTTTCACAAAGTATTAAACTGATTGTATAAATAACATTTTATTAAGTCAAATCCGCAAATTATAGCAGAGCAAACTAGAGCCAGGGCATTAAATCCTTGTGTTGGGAAATAAGTTAGAAGGATAAGAATTCACAGTCATAGTTCCAAATAATGATGTGACATGCAAGATATCCAATCTCTCAATGTCTCATCACTATACTATATAGGTGAAATCTGGCTGAGATCCTACAATCCTTGGAAAAGTAATGCTGTATAAACCAAGTTCTGGAAAACAGGCATGCAGTCATATGACTCTTCTGATGTGGAATGCTTGGATTGAAAGTTATTTTATTGTGTCATCAGTTGAAAGCTGCATGCCGCATTTTAGTCGGAACTTACAGAATGCTTTGAAAAGATAATCAGTTTGGTAATAACTCCTGTGCATGAAGTGTTCAAAATCAAATTCAAAATATTATCAACAAAAATATGAATACTATATTTTTTATTTGAATAAAAAGATCCTTTGTTAGGTTATGCTACAGAAAATAAAACCTTAAGTTTATAAAATCAGGGGTCACAACATTCTAAATGAGGCTGTGGAATGATGAAAATTAAAACCCATTCAAAGTCTCATGACAAGACTGGCTGAAATCATTACATGGTTGAGTTTAGCTGAAGAAACCATAATCACAAGGATGAGCAATCAGATTGCATAACTCCTATCCTGTAAATACCATAGGTGAATACTGAATATCAAGCATTTCAAAAGTGAGATCAATATAAAACCTAATATGCATAATGTGACCTTAGGCTTCAGTTTCAACTATATGTGTGAATCTAGCTCATTTCGGATTCAACTATATGTGTGAATCTAGCTCATTTCGGATTCAACTATATGTGTGAATCTAGCTCATTTCAATTTCAACTATATGTGTGAATCTAGCTCATTTCAGTTTCAACTATATGTGTGAATCTAGCTCATTTTGGTTTCAACTATATGTGTGAATCTAGCTCATTTTGGTTTCAACTATATGTGTGAATCTAGCTCATTTTGGTTTCAACTATATGTGTGAATCTAGCTCATTTTGGTTTCAACTATATGTGTGAATCTAGCTCATTTTGGTTTCAACTATATGTGTAAATCTAGCTCATTAAGTTTTCATCTATATGTGTGAATCTAGCTCATCTGCTATAGCATTAAATTATGTTAATGTTTCATATCAATCTGTCTGAGCACAAATAACAATAACTTGAAAGTTATTTTCATTTGTATTTTAAAAATGAAGCTTTTACTTTTTCATGTTTATTAATAACTATCTCAAAGTCCAACCTATAAAATGTATGGAGGAAGTTGGAAGCCAAGACACAAATGCTATTTCAATTTTCAATAATGAATTAAAGCCTCTACACATAGCAATTATTCAAGCAAGTAACAGCATCAGATCTGCTCAAGTTCTCAAAGAAATCTTGATGCTATGAAATATTATGTGCCTAATGACCAACAAATTTGTATTGAAAAATGACATTTCAATCAGCATGCAAAAAAAAAAAGATTGCTGACACATTTCCTGTACTGCATGCTGTTGTCTGCATCCATAACAGTACTGAAAGAGAATTTGTAATGTGAAATAATTTGTTGAAGAACCAGTATAAAACTTTAATATGTCCTAATTACCCAGAAACTTATATTCAAGCAGTTACCAGTACAAATAAGTTGCCAATATGATTTGTTATGGTATCATAGGACAGTTTAAGTTTTCAGAATGCTGAAGAGGAAAGTGATTCATACATGTTATGTTGATTTGCCAAAAGATAAATGACACATATCAAACAAAATATAATTTTGATTTAGAGAAGAAACATGAATTGGTAAGAAGTAACATGGATGAATGTTTGCTTGCTGCATTTTATGTAGAAAGCACTTCAGCATAAGTCTTGGCAGACAAAATGACTATATGTTCACTTCTGGATCTTTGCTCTGGAATAGTATTCCAGTTGAGATTAAAAATGCCCACTCTGTTTCCTTTTTCAAAACCCAGTATATACAGTGGCTTCAGAGATGCAGCAAAACAAAAAATAAATAAATAAATTTCTTTGAATAAGAGCCTCAAGGTAGATTAGTTCTTAGCTAATTGAGTTACCTTCTTTAAATAAAGACATAATAATAATTCTTTATAAACCTACTTGCTTATAAGTTGAGTCAGATCTGCCAGTGAATAATGTAATGGCAGATCTGTGAAGTGTGCAGTTGGACTCATCTTATAAGTGATATGTTAGTTTAAATCTAATAAACTATATTTTATTGATCTTTCATCATGATTCTAAAGTAAAAATGGATTTTAAAATGTTGCAAAGATAATTTGCAATCAAATTCAGTTGAAATTGATAAAACACTTTTAAGAAATTTGTTTTTGCTTTCATAACTCTGTGGTTTAACAGAATGTCAGATCATCATAATGATAAATTTCAAGATCACACCCCGTGAGTGGCCGAGTGGTCTAAAGCGCTCTCCATTACAAATAACTGCCATCTCACTTCTGTCTGTGTGGGGTTTGACTTTAAGATTCGGCCAATGTGGATATGTGAGAAAGCTTGCCAGTAGCTTCTCATGGGTCAGTGATTCTTCCTGCCGATTTCCCAGTTTCTTCCTCCACCATTAATACTGGCTGCCATGTATAGCCTATCGTGTGCTGAAAAATGGCATTAAGCCTGAGAACAACAACAACAATAGTTCATGCAAACTCTTTTCCAACTTTTAATATACTGGTTGATAGTTTAATATCCACCTAGGCCAACCAAGCTAGACTGCAATGATATCTCCAAGAGAAAACCACTTAGCTCACATTTCCTCAGTATGATGTTGCCAATAATGTATTAAACGTTTCATAAATACAGCAAATCAATACAAAACACACTGCATAAGAGAAGACTACCCATTATTACAATGTCATTAGTTTTCAATTGATAGATACTATGGGAACGTTTTTGCTGTTCATATATTAAATCATCCTTCCTACAAATCACAGATCATCATAATGATAACTTTCAAGATCACACCAAGACTTCCATGATAATATGTCTGGTTATCAAACTTTTTTGTATCCTACATACATCCAAAGTTTTCTATCAATGAAACCTCTCATGCATCCCACAAGGACAGCCAATCCAATGAAACCAATCATTCATGCCACAAGGACAGCCAATCCAATGAAACCAATCATGCATGCCAGAAGAACAGCCAATCCAATGAAACCAATCATGCATGCCACAAGGACAGCCAATCCAATGGAACCTCAAATGCATGTCACAAGAACAGCCAATCCAATGAAACCAATCATGCATGTCACAAGGACAGCCAATCCAATGGAACCTCAAATGCATGCCATAAGAACAGCCAATCCACCAATGACACTTCATTAACTAAGTTTGTTCAATTATAAAACTCTTCCAAGATGCAACCCTGTATCAAGTGGAACATCTACAGATATTACAGCCAAATGTCCATCACCAAAACACATGAATGGAGAGTGAAATTGTCAGAAATTGATGGAGAACTTTATCAAAGGGTTAGGTATTCAAAGAAGTATAAAAAGCAGCTTGACAACTTGATGAAATTACTTGCAAATTTTAATAAACAAAACAAAACAAAATCTTCTAATATTAGACCAAAGTTGAAAAGAAATATTATTGATGTAGTGCTCTACAGTGTACTATTTTATATAGGGTTAGAATTTTCAAGAAAATAAATTTCCCTTGATTTTCATCAATTGCTATACTGACTATTTACATAAAAAGATACTAACAGTAAGGAAATTTTTATATCTCTGTGGCCTTGTTAAAAGAGCTTTTAATTCCATTTATTTGGTGTATGATTGATGTGTGTAATATAGGTTTATAAAGTTTACAGCTTGGCCTTACATTTGATATGCATCTATCAAAAAATATCTGCTAGCTGTACTTGGTTCTTTTAACATATAGACTTCAGAGGTGATTCTTTTTGTACATTTTATATATTTGATAATTCATTCATTACAGGGGCTCTGAGTGGCCGAGTGGTCTAAAGCAATCTCCGTTATGAATTACTACCATCTTAGTTATGTCTGCATGGGTATGAGTCTAAGATTCGGCGAATGTGGTTATGTGAGAAAATTTGCCAGTAGCTTCTCATTGGTTGATGGTTCTTTCCAGTTATTTATCCAGTTTCTTCCTCCACCATTAATACTGGCTGCCATGTATAGCCTATCATGTGCTGAAAAATGGCATTAAGCCCCACAATAACAATAACATCATTCATTGTACTTTCAAAAGCTGGTATTGTTTAGTCTGGCTAGAATTCCTTGACCCTATTTGGTTAGCTGTGTGCTTAGATCATGTACAGTTTCCACAAGTTCAATATTCAAATAAATTTCAGCCACAGCAGATGAAAGTAACACAGAGGTATATCAACATTCTCTCCATTGTGCATGTTGCAAGTGCAAACAATTTCACTTTACGTCTGTCACTCTCAAAGAAGTTCATTATATCTGTACAGTGCCCTTTGAATAGTTTGGCCAGAAGTGTGTATGTGTGTGTGTGTGTGTATGTGTGTGTGTGTGTGTGTTTAATGTAACTTGAACAATTTTTAAGTCATATTGCTATGATGTCTGCAGTGTGACAGTGTAGAGTCATGTTTAGCACTGGGGAATCATGCTGCAGATGTGTAGCATCATGTCCCACCCAGTTTACATTACCATGACAGCAGGCTGAACTGTTTTAACACTAACCTCTTAAAATTTAGCATCAAGTGAGACAGCTGTTAGTACCATTTGTGCAAGTCTTTGGCATGACTTTGCAGAGGTTTGATTCTGTGATCTCCTGCATCCTTGTTGATGCTCTAATCACTACGCCACTAGAGTGGTCCTGGCCAAGTTGATAAGAAGGATGGAAGATGTGTAGCAATGTACATGTGATTGCAAAGGTGGCTACTGCAATATTTACTAGGTGTTTTTCAAAATCATTGACACAAACCCCAAGCATCATCTAAATGATATCCACATAACAAGTTTGATCATAACATGTTCATGAAAAAAGCCTCTAGAATGTCCACAATGTCAGCTATATTTATATATGAGATTTTACTTAAGTTTACATCAGATTTTTTTATACAAATCTAATTAGTAAATTTCATCAAATTCTTCTCACAAATAATTAACAAAAACTTGTGTGTTCACAAATTCAGCCAATGAAAGTACAGATGAACTTATTAACATGCAGAAATTTGCTATCAACTTTTCCAAAAGTTGATGAATGAAAGTTACAAGTTTCACTAAAATCTGATTACAAATAAAATTTCTATTAAATTCAAAATGTCAACCAATCAGATCTCAGATCAACTCTTTAATATCCTTGTCTTGGATTATGGTGGCAAGCAAATTCAAGTGAGAACTCTTTTATGTAGTACAACACAGCAAGTTTGATCAAAATCTATTATACATAAAGCTTCTAAAAAATCTGCTGACTAGCTTTAATCCGAGCTTTGGTCCACTCATTAATAAGCTCCGATCATACTCCTGTCTGTTTATACCAAGCTAGATACCAAGTTTTATCAAAATCTGTTCACACACAAAGCCTCTATTGCATTGACACATCTAAGCCAAGATGTTATATATATATATATGCAAATATTTTTCTAGTTATCAAGATGTTAAAGCTAGATTTCAAGTTTTGAAAAACTGGTTTATAATAAAGTTTATGGAGTCCCTGCAAGCATTGGTAGATGAATCCACAATCCATGGTGCATTGTGCTCAACACACAATGCAATAAAAAAACACTAGACATTCAGCCAGTTGAGTTAAAACTGTCAATGTTCTAGGGAAATTTGTGTATTACTCCTTTACAACACTGTTCTTTACACATTTTCTCACAGCAATTTCCAAACCAAATAAAGTATATACATGTATTAATGAGAGCTGTAGATGTTCTTAAATAAAGTATATACTTGTATTAACAAGAGCTATAGATGTTCTTAAAATGGACATGTAGTCCATACCTGGGATTTTGTATCTCAGCCATTTTAAGAAAATGCATACAAATGAAATTGTTATTACTAGACTTTTATGAAACATCAGAGACTGACAAGATCCATCCAAGAAAATTACAATGCAATATGTCATGAATATTTATTAGTGTTCTATTGCCAAAAATCAAATAGTCTAAGAATATTTTTCCAAAGAAAATCATGGCATCACTTGCCAATACTTTGCTTTCCAGCTATTGATTCTTACTCCAGTAAGCCACTCTCAACTATCTACTGGAAGCTCTACCCTCTGATTAGGCCATTAAATTAACAGCTGGAGGCGGGCTGTGTGGAGTCATTGGCATACTTATGCTTTCAAAAGATGTCCTAAACAAGAGGTTAAGAGTCTGTTGTCTGTTATTTATGCAGATTCAACGTCTTTCGTTAGTAAAATAATATGTACTTTGGCAAGGAAGAAGAAAAATATATTTGAGAGTCTTACATTATTACATTCAATATATCCATTTTCATGGACTTTCATACACTGCATGTGTATGTGTGTGTGTGTGTGTGTGTGTGTGTGTGTGTGAGTGACACCAGCACATAGCTAAACAGTGCCAAGTAACCTTAGAAATCCCCAAAATTGGAACACAAAACAAAGTTGAAGCACAGCAAAGGGCAAGTCCAACTTTTTATATAAACCAGACACATCCTTGTGAAAGCAGTTTGCCTTCATTAGTTTCCTTCATTAGTTACCTCTTGTGACATACTGAAGAACACATCAGAATTCTTCTATATTCCAACAGGGGGATGGTATTAGAGTTTAAAAACTATTTCATCACAAGTACCTACATAGTGTGAATTAAGAAAAGTGTGCATTCAACATTAGTCTAGAGGCATTTTTACCTGACAACAACCTTTATCAACTACTTTATGGCAATAAATTCCTGTAACTAAATTGAATTTGGCATGATTCATAACAATGATTGACATTCACTTTTGACAGAGTTTCTATAATAATAATAATAATAATAATAATAATAATAATAATAATAATAATAATAATAATAATAATGTAACTCATGCAACTATTATATCTCATGGGGTCCAGTTAGAACTAGTAAATTCTAATGCAATAAAATGGTATTCAGTTGAACAAAAAGGCATTTGAAATATACACAAGCCTTACAAATATACATATATAGCATACATTTACCGATAAAAAAAACTTAAAATGGCTGTTGGGGTGGCCATTTTCATTATGGACCAAATGGACCATGAGCTGAATGAAAAGTTTCATGAAACTCCTCTCTGTAGTTTATAAGGAGAAGCAATAAACATTTTGAGCTAAAAGATGGCTGTCGTTTATGAGAAGCAATAAAAATTTTGTGCTAAAAGATGGGCCACAGATAAAAGGTCATCCCATAACATGCATTAAGCATTGGTTTACAGCAATGCTAACCTGTCTAAAAATGATTTCAATCATTTATGGATTTCTTATTGTCTGTACATTACATAATGATGCCTAACGATAATATTCTATAGGCTGTATAGAGGCAATAATCAATGGTCTTGAAGCAGTAGTCTAGGGGAAACAACTCTAAATTATGTATGGCAAAAGGCCTATTTACGTTATGCCCCATCTAGTAATAAATGTAGTTGTTTCCATTTATATACTCAAAACACGGGTAATATTTCCTTCTGACACAAACCCAAATGTATGTTTGAAAGCCCTTCAGCAAACTTAAATTTAATTTTGACATTACACAATATATATATATATATATATATATATATATATATATATATATATATATATATATATATATATATATATATATATATATATATATATATATATATATAGTTTATTTTGCTCTTTAACAAAAAATTAATATAAGGTCCAAGACAAGCATTAATTGAGTTTGACCACTTCAGAAGTTTTGTCAATATGAAGTTCGATCTCTTCCTGGAGTCATATATGTTTGGATGCAGATTTGTTTATAGCAAATTGTCAAACATCTACTTTTATTACTAAAATGTTGCCTACCCCTACCATTGATATATGAAAATGTTGCCCTACCATCATGCTACAGAGTTTTGGAATGGAATGATATGATTCTGCATATTTCCTTATGAACAATTGAAAATACTTTTACAATAAACGTACTCGATTATAAGCTGAGTCGAGGTGCAAACAAAATAGACCCTGATCTGTTGCAGCCCAATACATTGGCAGATCCAAGTTATACTGCTAGTTTTCCAGTCTACTCTGAACACATTGCACAGACCTATATCTGCCAGCACATTATGTGACAGTAAAGCCTGGTCTGTGCAGTTTGCTGTTGAATGAGACTTTTTCATATATATGATATATTTGAATCAAGCATAAAATGCAAAACCCATAGGTTCCCTATAGTCATTAGGAAGATAAGATAACATTTGGGTGATTTCCAATATACTGTTTGCCACCCATGTGTAAAAGAAGCATATGTAAAGGCCAGAAACTGAATACAGCCCATCCATAGGTAACATGAGAATTGGAAAAGTGGGTATAAAGCATCGTTCTTAATGTCTCAGTATATATGATTCTCATGCTTGACCTTGTCCAGGTCACAAAGTTTGAAATTCATATTCATGATTTTAACCTGATGTTTGAAACCTGGGGAAAGCAGGTTATTTTAACAAAACTTGCATGTGAACTAGTGCCTGAATCAATATTATTTTCAGTCCACAAGATTGGAGTTACCTATAAATTGAAGTGGATGATCTGGGCAGACAGAGACTCATCTCAAATTGTAACTTCCATGCTGTACAAAACTAATAACCTCCATGTCACAAGTGTAAACAATATTCCATGATTCATAATAATCATTACCTTTCCGTTGGCACAGTACATCAAATTTTTAAAGGAAATTTAACCTATTCTAATTTCTTTGAAAATGCATCAACACTTGTAAGTTTATTTTATTAAGAAGATACACACCAGTGACAGTTCAGTTTTCATTAACTGCAGTCAAGGTTTTTTTCTTTTATTAAAAAGTTTATTTCAAATCAAGAATGAGGTGTGTGTTTATAATTTTTAATGTAGCTTTAACAATGTTTCAGTCATAACACTATGATGTCTACAGTGTGGCAGTTTATAGTGATGTCTAGCACTGGGGCACTATGCAGCACACATTTAGCATGATGTCCCACCCAGTCACATTATCCTGACACCAGGCCGACCAGTCCTAACACTAACCTCTTAATGCTGAGCGTCAAGCAAGGCAGCTGTTAGTACCATTTTGTAGGTCTTTGGTATGACTCGAATAGGGATCAAATCCACGACCTCCCACATTCAAGGCGGATGCTCTAACCACTAGGCCACCAGAGAATAAAGAAGAAATTGTTTATTCTTCATGAGGACTCAACAGTGACAGTGAGTATTGATAAACGAAATGTAGAGAATTCATCCAATTAAGTTATTGTAATGATTTCTCATTTCAGACTCGCATTGTTACTCAGATCCCACTTCCTGTTTACTTATAGTGGACATAAAAGTTATTGATTCCTTTGTGCATTATTAAGTGCTTATAGTGTCATCTCATTATGAAAATCTACCATTTTGGTGGAAAGATTATTTTACATACCATACTGACAAGTCAAGCCCCAAAGCAACCTGAGGGACCTAGATCTGCCATATGTAACAACAAAATCTGAAATTATGTCTGTAATTTTATTTACTAATATGTGTCTATCAGTCCAAGGGAGACAACTAATGTAGGATTGAGTTATAAGAGTTGTCTCCTTTACACTACTGAAGACCTAGACAAAATGAAACTGCTAGGTCAAATTAAACTGAACACATGCATAACAGATTTCCAAGAAGCATTAAGCCTCTGTTATATTTAACTGCTTGGCTAAGAAAGAAACATTAAAAAACAATTAAATATCCCATGACAGAAGAAAGAATTCGGGTAATCTATTTAATAAAGGAATATTCTGAAAATTTTTAGTTGTGGGATTCTGCTTTAGTAAGACTTATTGCTACTGTCAAGCAGAGGATTAAGTAACATACAGTAGTCCCCCTCTTATACATCCACCACTTCTGCACCGGGCAAGTAGCCTCATAAGGCGGTTGGCCTTTCCAGAGGGGGACTAAATTTTTTGTGAGAAGTATATGTACGTAGTAAGAAAGCTTCATTTTTCAAAGCATTTAATATCTTCATTTAAAAGCAACATTAAATATTGAATGGTTCTTGTGCTATAATAGTTGACTTATTTCAACTGAATATGAATTAATAGTTCTTATTCTTGGTGTAAGCATTATATGCGAGCGGGTGTTGTCATGCACATTGCAGAACCATTCAACAACCTCGGTACATATGCAATTCTCTTTCCATTTGATCCATTTTCCCACTGCTGCTAAATAACTTATCGGTTACGATGTTATTTATTTGAGTCTTTTCAACATAAAATTGTTTTATTCAAGTCTTTTCTACCTTAATTTGTTTGACCAGTCCCCCTCCCCACCTCTCCCTATATCGTAGACTATAATAACCGACGTTTTCTGAAACAATCATCTTCGTTACCTGATGACATGTTAATGTTTGGTAATGAGTTATTCTGATGTTGCTAACTGTATGCGATTTAGGTGGCGCTCTACAGTTTCGAATTTAGCATAGGGTTAAAATTTTAAAGAAAAAAAGTTTCCCTGGGTTTCCTCACTAGTTATACTGGTCATTTAAATGAGACTTTGTGTATCTTAGATATTGTTCAAAGAACCTTTAATTCCCTTTATTTTGATGTATGATTGATGGGTGTAATATGGGTTAGAGAGTATACAGCTTGGCCTTACTCCAGATGTGCACCTTTCAAAAAAGTGCTAGCTCTACTTGCTCATTTTCACTTCTCGAACTTCAGAGGTAAATTGTGAAAAAAAGAGCCGATAACTTTTTTTACATTTTATGTATTTGGTAATTCAGTCATTGCACTTTTAGAAGCTGGTATTATCTAGTTTGGCAAAATTCATTTTCCATATTTTAATAGCTGCCAAGAATAGTGTACTTTAGACAAATTTAGGTTGATTTTTGGAGCATAAGGGAGTAGTCATTTTAGTTAGCAGTGTCCTAAGATCATTTAAAATTTCCAAAAGTACAATATCCAAAGAAATTTCATCCACATTACATGAAAGAAGTATATAGGTATGCCAACATTCTCTCCACTGTGCATGTTTAAAATGCAAACAACTTCACCATATATACATCCCTCTCTCAAAAGTACATAATAACTGGTGAGCGCCACCTGAATTATGCAGACAATACATTTGTTGAGGGGACAAAATTCTTTCTTTGTAAAGGAGCGACAAGTTGTGTTGTCATGTGATTTTTCGGTCTTTGTCTAGTACCCCGTTTCTCTTTTTAGCCAATGCTGACCGTGTAATCTTGACATTACGTCCAGTTATAATCATCAATGTTGCAACTACAAGACTGATAAAACAATTTTTTTCTGCATTTAAACAGATGCGATATATTTTTAAAGGCAACGATTGTCACGTGATTCATTAGTCACAGTCTGGTACCCTATTGTTTTTATATATATATATTTTTTTAATTTAAGTGCGAAAAACGGCTTGGATAAGTACACCGATTTGATCTGAACAATAGCACATTGCAGCTGTTAAACTTTACAATTGTCGAGTAATAGCCATTAATTATGTAAGTTCAACATCTTGCAAAGGAAAGCCATAAAGGCTATCAAACCATTTTCAGCACAGACTTTGGTCTTGTCCATCCATATTGTCACTTCTCCGATGTTACTACTATTACAAAGAGTAATCTTAACAATTATCAGCAGATAAACCAGACATCTTAGGATAACACGCAGTAAGGATATATGGATTACCTTTATGTAAGGAATAAAATATGAGTCTTTGTTGGCTTTAAGGAATAAATGTGGCTTTTCGTGAGGTGTAAAAGATATAATATTAACCTTAGTGGTACCTGTAGAACACTTTTCTGAAGAATGAAAATCTGACATCGGGAAACTGAAATCGGATTACTTAACACAATTAGAAGAAAAAAAATTGTTCAAGATACATATTACAAAATAAAATGAGGCCGCTTGTGAGGGGTAAATTTATGTTTTTGCAAAATTATGCTTGCCGCTGGTCGCGTTAGCTGGGTGGCCTTTCATGAGGGGTAATTTTGAACACAAATTCGTTGGTGCCTTCAGATTCTGGCCATAAAGAGCAGGTGGCCGCTGGTGAGGAGGGCCGTTCAAGAGGGGACTACTGTGCTTTTTTTGCCCAAAGGTAATTTTTTCTGACTCCATTGCATGCCCAGCCTGGATAGGTTAGCAAAATCATAAGTTCCCTCCCTTGTATGCTCAATAATAATAATAATAATAATAATAATAATAATAATAATAATAATAATAATAATAATAATAATAATAATAATAATAATAATAATAATATTAATAATGATAATAATAGTCATCATCATCATCATCAATCCCTTAACCAAAGAGGTTGTTGGGGCACCACAGTTGACTTTATATCCAATTTTTTCCATCTTTCCCTGTTCTGTACTGCCCTTTGGGAATCTCCAAATCCCATGGCTATCCACTCCTTAATGTCTGCCCACCTCTTTTTCTGTCTGCCTCTTCTTCTGTACTCTCACACTGTGCCTTGCAAGATTGATTTTGCCAGTCTTGATGATCTTGAGAAACGACAGTTTGCACTTTTTTACAGTGGTCAAGAGGGCTTCAAAGGACACTTACAGTGGTCAAGAGGGCTTCATAGGATCCTATTTTGGACTTCTTCATTGGTTACATGGTCAGTGTATGAGATGCCCAAGATCTTGCAGTAGCATCTCCTTTTGAAGCTTTGAATCCTTCTTTATAGACCCGATGTGAGTGTCCATGTTTGACATGCCCAAAACATATCTCTATATCTGATTCAAGTAAATCTTATATGACAATAAAGTCTCACAATTAAACTTATTGCCAACAATCCCTCAATGCAGATCCTATGAATTACATCATACTAAATAATCTCACTATAATTTAGACAGTTTGAAATTTCTAAATGCAACTTGGATTGGTAATTACATGGACTCAAAAATATGAATGCCTGAGTACTATGGTAGTTCCAGGAATACTGTATAGGGGAAGAAGGACATAAACAACTATTGATGCAAGTGGATAATCTGGATTTCCTGGTAGGTGCCCAAAAGATGAAGCTCCCAGAAGTCTTTAAATTTATTGTATTTAACTGTAAAGAAAACTTTCTTCAAATGGTTTCTGACACTGTTAGAGTTCTTAGAGCAATAAACCAAATGAAGTCTACAATGAATACAAGGACCCTATTCACCATCATTTTCTTGTGGTTGGTAGAGTCCATTTTCAGTAACAGGTGGAGGCAAGGTTTATATGTACATATGGATTCATGGAATTATGTGAAGCTTACAGAACACTTTGAACACCACTGTTTTGTGAAAAACAAAGGCTCAGCCACTAAAACTGTTAAAGTTCCATTTTAATTTGAAATGCAGTGAAGGTGACAATGTTAGGGAATGTGATCATGTGATGTGAAGTGATTATGATTATTAACATAGCTTTAACAATTTTTCAGTCATATCGCTATGATGTCTGCAGTGTGGCAGTTTATAGTGATGTCTAGCAGTGGGGCATTATGCCGCAGACATGTAGCAAGATGTCCCACCCAGTCACATTATCCTGACAGCAGGCCAACCAGTCCTAACACTAACCTCTTAATGTTGAGCACCAATCGAGGCAGCTGTTAGTACCATTTTTGTAAGTCTTTGTTAGGGAATGCTTGTTGGCAATCTAGAAAAACTTGTAGATGAATGAATGAATGAATGAATGAATGAATGAATGAATGAATGAATGAATGAATGAATGAATGAATGAATGAATGAATGATATTAGTTTTCTGAAGTTTTCAAATATTCTTGATACTTATTCATTTTTATAATTGATAGGGGGTACAAGCTGCTGGGAGTGGAGAATGGTGTAAAGTTGCTTTAAACTTGTTTGTGGTGGGGGTTGTGGTCTGCCCTTCCCTGAATCTTCTCTTGGCACAAAAGCCCAGTTGGTAGATATGAAATTACATGACCTTCCAAGACAATTCAAACTACTATAAGACCTGCATGTCCTGTCCTAACTTCTGCATGACTGTAATATGGAACTGTGACAGTTTTATAATTTTTCAACTCTGGCCAATCACATCTGCTTTCAAATGTGGATCTTGGGTACATTTACAATTAAATAACTGAAATACCTTCATAAATTAACATAAATATCCAAATGTAGAAATCTTTTTTCCTTTCTCCTCCAGCAAATCAGCATTATTAGATGCCAATCTAACGACTTGACTGATTACAAGTTTCTAAAAGAAATTGACATGAAAATATAGTCATTTAACTTGCAAAAAAAGGAACAGACCTATTGGAAATAACATTAAACTTGTGTTTGCATGTGATTTTATACATCTTTCTTTGCCTGAATCTTCAACACACCAAACAGAATAAATAAAAGCTCCCTGTCCCTTCATACTCATAGCTACTGAACACCCTCTTCTTTAATTCAACTGTAAAGACTTTTAGTTTTTACAAGACAATCATAAAGCAGTCTCAAAGTTATTTTTTTTTAAAAAACCATAAATATATTAAAATTTATTCTAGTAAATACTATTTTGAACCCTTGTGTTGTGTTTGTTTACTTTCCTTTAGATTTGGCATTATTCCAACTTCCTGAAAAATTAATGAGTGTTTATAAATCATTTTAGAGTATCAAAACGTAATAAGAAAAAAGAACAAAAAAACTCAATTTGGTTAATTCACGAAATTCATCCTGTCCTAAAACTGATTTCTGCAATGATACATGTCAGTTTCGGTTTTACACAATTATGCATGTGATGCCAACAAAAAGATGGCATCATCACCTGTCATGGGCAAAACCTAGTTTGATTACTGACATATATAAAATACTGTATTCATTACAGACTGATTTTCAGTGAAATATTATGTGCTCATTACAGACTATTTCAATATGAAATACTATGTGTTTAATACACTCTATGTATGAAATACTATGCATTTTTTACAGGCTATTTATGCACAAAATACTATGAATTTGTTACAGATCATTTATGTATGAAAAATTATGCATTTTTATAGACAATTTATGGATGAAATAATATATTAAATACTGTATGAAATATAATATATTATTTACTACAGACTGGTTATGTATGACATACCATCACCATACATACTGAAGGCAACTGTCACAATTATATAGCTCAAATGACTGTTGATACCCAGCTCTAGCATGCAATAACATGGCACACCTGTCAATCAATGCACATTATGTCAATTACAAAAATAAAGTCAATTTACAGCATTCTATTGGATACTCATCAGCATGCATTAAGACAATAATGCCCTCCTGAGATGATGATTTTTTCTATAATAGTCTGTAATATATTAAAACAAATTAGGTCTATTCTGCTGCTGTGTTTTAAATCTTTATGACCTAATGATAAGTTATGATGCCTCATCACCCAGCCAAAGACTATCTATCCATTTATAAAATAAGCATGGACCAGATATTCATGATCAGCTGAATAACCAAGCAAAAGATTGTATATCAAGCAGATAACAACCAAATAGGTCATTGATTGTGATATCAAGCAGATATCAACCAGGCAGGCCACTGATTGTGATATCAAGCAGATATCAACCAGGCAGGTCACTGACTGTGATATCAAGCAAATATCAACCAGGCAGGTCAATGATTGTGATATCAGGCAGATATCAACCAGGCAGGTCATTATGATATCAGGCAGATATCAACCAGGCAGGTCATTGATTGTGATATCAAGCAGATATCAACCAGGCAGGTTAGCTGTGCCCATACACTCTGCTAACTTTATCCTTGAACTTGGAAGAGATCTGATTGGCAACAGCTAACTATGAGGGAAAATCATGATTCTTGAGTTGTCAGATCAGCTCCAACATGTATATATATGCATATCAAAGCTAAAAACTAGACATAAACCATGTTTTCAGAGAAAATTTCATTCTGAAACTGTCTGTGGCTTTTGTGTGTTTGTAATATCCACATGTGTCATGTCTGCTACCTTACAGTACAGCATCAGGAATAAACCAACTGTGTTTCAGACTGAACTGAAAATCAAGTTTTCCATTTGCATTAAATGCAGACAAAATAGGTTAAGCTGTTTTTGTTTCTTATTTTTCACCTGTCTTGTGATACTGTAACTGTTCATTATCTTGAAAACATTGTTTCAGGGTGAACATTAATTTCCTGCCATTTGATTTTTAATATATATATATATATATATATATATATATATATATATATATATATATATATATATATATATATATATATATATATAATACATGCTATATGGAATTTGTAAACAGAAAAGAACAGTGAACAGGTCAGCATTATCGGTGACAGAGCAAATAATAATAGTCCACTTACAGTAAATACTAACAGGGCAACTACTAACTAATGTGGTCGAAATTACTTACATTTATCTCTCATGAAAACAGCTCCCTTCATGTAAAAATTTTATAATAGGCTACTCAAATAAAAATATTTATCAGTATGACACTTTAATGACAACAGTTTTATAAAGAAAAAAACCTTGAAAGTATTATCAAACAGTTTGAAAAATTCTACTCTGATTCAAGGACAGTGAATGACAGATGAAAATGAACAGATGGATAAATGGATTACTACTGAGATAATTACATGAATGTAAGTGTCAATAATCTCCACAACCCCAAGTGCATCAAAATCATCTGTAAATAGCTTTTCATGCTGCAAACATCATATTTATCAATTGCTTTTGACTTCTGTGTGATTTCTCCATCATACTATAACATCATATTTTTCAATCGCTTTTGACTCCAAAGTGTGATTTCTCCATCATACTATAATTACACAGTCCAAACTGATAATATTCTATTATAAATCAACCATGCCTGCAAATAAATAATAAATCATAATCAGCTTGAGCTACTGGACATATTTCATTTATAGCAAAATTTCCTAAACGCAAACATAAAATGATGGCTAATCATTGGTTCCCAATTATAGTTATTTGCATACATGTGTTTTGTTTCCTTATGGCTACCAATGTAAACATGTCAATAAATACTCAATTATTCCTAATTGTGAGATCTCAAACACCTTTTTTTAAATACATGACTCACATTTCTGCACTCCTACTGGCATCACTCACATAATGTTTCAGTTGATGTATGTGAATTATTAAATTACATGAATATCTGACCACTGCTAATTTGAAAATACTGACATTGCTATTGGACATAATGAAAAATGTTTTCCAGAATTGTATTTAAAGACAAATTTAAAAGCAAAACTGGAAATGTCTAAAAGACAAATACTGAGCCAAAAAACCACTTCTAAAACAGTTTGTGTTTTTTACTTTAAAAAATTAATAACTAGAATGCATGCAGATTTGGGGTAGAGTATACTGTATTCAATTATTGCATACTCTCAAGTCATGAAAATTCAAGTATTTGTACTCATTTTAGAAGGGTTTTTTTAAAGGATTTCAAGTGCTCATACCTGTACTTGAAAACTCTTACAAAAAAATGGAAGTAACATGGTATTCCAGTTTACACTTTTTTTAAAATCACATAATATTCAGGCAATTAAAGTTACGAGCCTTCCAACACAAACATTTCCACAAGCAAGTCCACTTAACTATTTATTGCTGATTAATCTAATAAAAATTAATCTAAAAGTAAACAAATAATTAAAAAAAATTCTTAATTCTCATTTATGATTGGTTTTTTTTGCTGTGTTGTTTATTTGTTGAATGTAAGACAGGATTTTTCTCCACAGATTTACTGGAAATGATGATACTGGGATTGGTTGGTTAGGCAAACAAAATGTTTCCCAGTTGGTCAACCATCCCAGATTCTCACTGCTACCCTTATACTTTTTTTCCCATATGGAACAAAACAACATAAATTTAAATATTCAGACAAAATCACATTAAAATCATGTTTTTGAGGAAAAAAAACAGCTACATAACCTAATTTTAAAACCAGTGCAATAGGCAAAACAAATTTAATTTAATTTTAAAGGCACATGCTGAAGAACAGAGACATTGTCATAACATTTCTTGACCATCACATATAATCATATAATATGTAGTATGTGTAATTATTAACAGCAAACAGTCCTGCTCAAAGCTCAGCTAACCCTTTCCTTGGGGCATACAGCTTATATAAGGCAAATAAAAGGTAAGGTTGTTGTAGCTTGGGTGATAAATATGGTGTTGTTGGAAAGACCATTTAGCTAATTCATTTGAAGTCAAGTACATCAAACAGACCTGATGAAGAATGATGAAGTAGGATTTTTACTCCATATATAAAACATGATTATTACAGTTGTCCAAAAAGTGTTAATGTGTCATTCACTTTAAAAGAATATGGTTCTGAAAGCAATACACTATCAGCAAATAACAGCAAAAATACATATCAAAACTCCAGGCTGACATAATTATACTTTTTCAATCACAGCAACAATAGGGAAGCATTAAATTTGTTTACATCTTGCAAACATCATAATGACATTAAGTATATTATGTCTGTCATAATATGGGCATCATCTGTAGGTTGTACATCTGACAAGATAAAATGAACATTCTTTTTATTATTATTCATTATCATTATCTTGTTAAATTACTATTAGGGATGATTTTAGCCATGAAATAGACTGATTGAAAGGCAGTAATAAGCACATGCTTGTGTCTGCACAGTTTTTTTGTGTTGATAAAGTGTTAACACCCATGGACTAAGGCATTTATTATTGATGTATTACTTGTAATGCTCTCAAAACTTCAAAATACTATGTTCTCACCTTTGCCTCAATGAAATCATCAGACCTAAATGTGATATATGTACAGACAAGCATATCCCATGGTAAAACTGCCTAAGAGGTAGTTCTGACAATGTTATGGTTGTTATTAAGACCTCTGTTCTGACCAGGAGAGAAGTTTGGACAACTGTACTGTCCAGTGTCTATTGAATGCTAAGATAGGTACTAGTGACACCTTCAAACTCCCTCCTGAACTAATGAAAGCAGTCAAGACTGCATCAAAGTAAGCATATATTTTGCCATCCAATGGATTTTAAAGAAAGAAATTTGATATTTTAATTTAATACCAGTTTGTGATGACGTGAGTATTGGCACACTTCTATGTATGACTTTGATAGTTCCAATGATAAGTCTGCCAACTATCTTTCTCCATAATTATAATAAATGCTTTGAAAAAACAATTGACATGTTAATTGTTTTTATTTGGATTTGAATTTCCAACCATTTTCTAATAGGTTGATGCAAAAAGTTTATATTTTCATACATGTATTTTGCTTCCTATGGCTACCAATCTCAACATGTCAATAAATACTCAATTATTCCTACTTATGAGATCTCAAACACAAAGTTTATTCCCAATTAGATGATATCACCTCTTTTGGCATTACACACAGACCCCTCCCCTCCTTTGGACTTCAAAACACTTTTTGAGTCTCATATTCCAACCCCCAAACACTTTCCAGGAATATGGCAGGTATGGTATGAATATTATATGTACTCATCTGTATTCTCTTGTACAGGTACATTACTAATATTTGTATGAATATTCTATGTACATACCTGTAATGTCTTGTACAGGTACATTACTAATCTTTGTATGAATACTGTATTTGCTCAGCTGAAGTAACTTATAGAAATTACTAATATCTGAATAAATATTCTATGTACTCATTTGTAATGTCTTATTCAGGTACATTACTATTCTTTGTATGAATATATTATGTGCTCACCTGTAATGTCTTATACAGGTACATTACTAATCTATGTATGAATATTTTATGTACTCACCTGTAATATATTGTATAGGTACATTACTTTTCTTTGTATGAATCCCGTATTTATCTTATTGCTTTGCACATGATCAGTTACTTAGTTTTAATACCTTTGTTGTCTAAGGTAAGAACTGGTACAAACTGTACATCATATACATTTAAATGGAGAAGGTCTCATTGAGGATTTTTTTAACCAATTGAGTTTCTTTTTTAAATAAGTATTATTGATATTATTTTATGCGAGTCATATAGACAAAATCTGCACATCTACATACCCTTTTCTTTGTGTACCAGGCAAAAGAGGAGTCTATGACATTCAACTTGTGCAAACTTGAAGAATTTTAAATGCTCATTCAGTTATTTTTTTATGGACAAGTGGTGACTGAGTACTTTTTGCCATTCTATGCAATCATCCTATACATGGGGATGCTGTCAGCTGGCTTGTCTGGATCTTTAGCTATGTTAGAAAGGTCATTTTTAAAAAGGTTAAACAATCCAAGATTTACAAGTGATCATTACAACACTAAAAAAAAATTGTAAATAAAATATATGGACTTTAACAAGGGACAATGGTATGCATAAATTCAGCAACTCCTAACATTTTCTAATTGAATGTTATTTTAGTTACAAGATCCCCCAGCCCTACTAATAGGAGATAGATATTGTGAGAAATTAGTATCATGTTACCATCTGGATAACTTTTTCTTTTTAAAATATCCTTTAATGTGAGATAATATGAGTGTTGGGCATCTTGAGTATCTGCATATATTTTATGGTGACAATATCCCCTTAAATATTACATGCACTGGGCATATTGAAAAGCTTTGTATTATGTAAAGATACAAAAGTAACTTAATGAGATATTGTGCATACTTGACATTTTGAGCACCTGGATAAATTCTAAAATTCCCATTAAAGAGAGTCTCTGGCACTTACTTGAGTTTTGTGTGATTCTTCATATTTACAATTTTAGAACTTCAAATTACTTTTAAATGACACCATGTACCCCTTTTTTGTGCTTAAGTATCATTAAATGCTTTATATATATATATATATATATATATATATATATATATATATATATATATATATATATATATATATATATATAATCTTCTAACTTTATGATCAGGTCCATGGTTTCAAGATTATATTATGCTCAAGTTAAACCATCTCTCTCTAGGGACTGTAATATTTTCAACCTTGTAGAGGGAACATGATATCAAATTGCTTCCTCAAATAGGCATAGTTTGATCAGTGGTACTTTCGGCAAATTAGAAAGCATATCAGTTCATCTGATGTGATGGGGTATATAATAAAAAATCAATGTATTGTCAGAATGGACGTATTTTTGACTGTCACTTTGATTATGGAGAAGAAATAACTCATTGCAATGTCAGAGTTGATTCTGGCAAAGAAATTATTTTTGAATAGAGCTGGGGAGAATACTCAGATGGCTCTGGTTAGACTGGTACACAACATAGTTTTAAAAAATTTCAATTCAGGAACACAAATATACTACACGCTCTGGTTAGACTAATTCACAGCACATTCTAAATTATTTGCTATGCATGAGAAGAAAATGTTCTTAACGAGATTCACAAATTGTTTTTTTCAGATAAAAAGACAAACTGAATAAAATAATATATAGTATACAAGTCTTTTATAACTTCAGAACTGGATTTTGCAGGTTGGATGAATTTAACTTTTTTAGTGCATTCTTATAATATTTCATGTCATAACCCTACTATGTAAACCACAAATTGCCACAATCAATTAATCTTTTAAAGACTTCCTATGGAATACCCGACACAAAAATATGGTTATGTATTAAAATAGATTTACACCTGATATTTTCATTTAAATGATGCAAAATGAAAAATGGAGACTAGTTTTTATGGAAGTCAGTATTTAGGTGTCTTTCTTCCTTTTAACAAGAATGGCCTAGTGTAAATGTCATTTCTCTTTTTACTATCCTTCCTTCTTAAACACTTTGCTCAATTTTTAGTATTGTATCACAAACCACAAAACCCATAAAGTGCAGCTCAAGAAATGCCTACTAAGCATCCATGACAGGAGATTTAATCATTTATCTACATGGAGGCAAGAAATGACAGCTTCTTGCTAGAAAGTGTATAACATATTTTTCAGAAGCACTTGAAGTGTTCAAATTATGTCATTAGAGTTGTATCTGTTTGGACAAAATCATAAATTCAAAAAATATTATAAAAATCTACATATGCAAGCAAGCAGTAGACAGTCACATGTACTTACAATTATCTGAAGAAGATCTGGTTTCTAGAAAAGAAAGAAAAAGAGTACCATGAATGACAGTCACATGTACTTACAATTATCTGAAGAAGATCTGGTTTCTAGAAAAGAAAAAAAAAGAGTAGCATGAATGACACATTATTTGTCTATTGGATGCCTAATACTCCTGTATGTAGGTAACTGACAGTTTTAAACAGAAGCCATTTTCTTCTTTCAGCATGAGTGACCTTGACATCTGGCATCAAAACTGATAGGTTTCTTTCATATCCTATGTACAAGCCATCCATAATGTTTTGTTTTGAAAAACTATTACAATGCAGACCAATTACTGATCTTTGACCTTTTCAGTGCAAAGTCCATACTGCTCTTTTTACACACCAAGTGCAATACACACCAAATAGTGTAGCAATTAGAGTCAGTAAAGTCACTCTGTGGAAATTACCAAGCTGCTAACAAATGAATGATGGACCGTTGAACATCATAACAAAAATTTCTGCCTTATTTCTGGACACATGAAACATAAAATGTAAATATTTACCCAAGTCCTGGTAAAGGTTAAACACTCCTGGGTCTCCTATTTCAAATCCCCTTTGACACTCATGTAATGGCTTTGAAATTGATTGCACACTTGTTGCAGTTCATCCAATCTTTAAATACGACAACTCAATGTTCCTTATAAAATCTGGCCAATAAATATTTCAAGTATATACATTAAGGAATTTACAACAGGATTTGCAATCTAGTATAGACAACAACAAAAAGATGGATGTCTGCAGCAATAGTAAAGATACAATATGGGTACTAATTATAGCTTTTGTTACTTTATTTTCCACACAGTGACCTTACAATTAGCTTTTGCATATTTATTTTAACCCTTAAGGAGACACTATTACATTGCACAAATATTTATACAATATCTGGCTGCTATTGTCGAAAATTTAAATCCACATGAAAAAGTATGACTTATTTTATTCCTGCATGCCTAATCTCAAAGAGCATGAATGTAAAATACTAGAATTATTGCCCAAAGCACAATTAATAACATACACTAATAATAAAGGAGGAGTTTTTAAGCTCAACTCATGCAGCCCTGATTTTTGGACAGAAACAACATCATATCAATCAAGTTTTCTGGGACACATAAATATTTGTTAAATAATCCTAAAATTTGTTGAAGCACAACATTCTCAAACAATTAGGTCTCACCATTTATATTTATTAATGAACCACAATCATACATTTGGCATGAGTTAGGCTGTAAGGTCTCCCTGACAGCTACTGAACATATCAGCCTTGGAAATGTGATTTTAATTATTCTTTGCAATATTTATTTATTGTAAAGTCTGATAGGTTAAAGATGATTTGTACCTGGAGCTGGCTAAAATGAATGACTGTTTTATATGAAGTAAAGGTTTTATTGCACACTGATGGACTCTGAACACATAAAATACTGACTACTTGCCAATTGCTTTAAGCAAGGAACAGCTTGTCAGTATTGCAAGTAGAATGATGACATTATCCAAACTGACAGGAAGCTTAAAACTGAATTAGACTACATTTTAACCACAGTGTTAATGGTTTATAAAGGCAACATTATCATTTTAATCCTTGAAATGACCATTTGTTGTGGACAGTTTTATTCCATAATTTTGTTTTGCTGTTGGGTATTTGTAGAAGTTAATTCACAAAATTAGAAAAATAACATGAAAATCTAGACAGACAAAACCATAAATTTAAGTATTCAGTTTTTCTAAAACAAAACAACAAAATTTGAGAACAATTTAGATAAATATTCTATTCTCATTTACTTTATATTTCTTTGAACTATACATATTTATTATTTTAAAAGAGAAGTAAGACAAATGGTGTACAATGTGCCCACTTTGTGTTTAAATAGTATATATATATATATATATATATATATATATATATATATATATATATATATATATATATATATATATATATATATATATATATAAACTTACTGTACACAATGATTAAATAGTACATGTATATATGTACAAACTTACTGTACACAATGTTTAAATAGTACATGTATATATGTACAAACTTACTGTACACAATGTTTAAATAGTACATGTATATATGTACAAACTTACAGTACAAAATCATTATTTCCTTATTAGACATGACCTCTGCCATTTGGACTTAAAAATATGTAGGCCTCTTTCATATATTAAAGGCAAGTATTCCAGAAACATTAATCATGGTATATGATCTATAACTATAGAGATTATGTAAAAACCTTTTTTTTCTTCCAGCCTGTAATCTTGAGCAAGGATTTTTTTATTCACCAAAATCATTAAACTTCTTTCTTTACTAAACATGCAAGTCTTCCAGAATCCTTAGTGAAGGTACATGGTCAATACCAGATCTTTCAATCACAATGACTTTCACATTTGACCTTCTGACACCAGTTTTGACTCTGTGATCTTAAATTAAGTAACAGAAAAGAGCAAAATCAAAAATAATTCCAACTCCAAGTGCAAGCCTTCCAGAAAAAAATTGGTAACAGATGGACAGACATCATCATAGCATACTAATGCTCTTCCATATGGTAGATATAAGAAAATGTAAGCACCTTGGTCATTAGCTTTTGACATAGATTTACCAAACCAAAGAAAATTCATTTACCTTAAATCTCCCAAAACACAATCAGAAGATTTCATCACACTATCAGTTTTCTATGACACAGAGAATTCTGTGATTGTACCTCATACAGGAGAAATGACATGTACACATATAAGTTCTACATATGGCAAAAAAACCCACTCTAATGTACATATGTCAACTCATGAATATGAAAACAATTAATAGCCTTAAAGTATATACTGTTATTTTCCTATGATAGGCTAATTATATGTAATTAATCATAGGTTATTCCACTATGATAGGCTAATTATGTATAATTGATCATAGCTCATTTAAAAATGATAGGCTAATTATGTATAATTGATCATAGCTCATTCTACTATGATAGGCTAATTATGTATAATTAATCATAGCTCATTCCACTATGATAGACTAATTATGTATAATTAATCATAGCTCATTCCACTATGATAAGCTAATTATGTATAATTAATCATAGCTCATTCCACTATGATAGGCTAATTATGAATAATTAATCATAGCTAATTCCACTAAGATAGGCTAATTATGTATAATTAATCATAGCTCATTCCACTATGATAGGTTAATTATGAATAATTAATCATAGCTCATACCACTATGATAGGCTAATTATGAATAATTAATCATAGCTAATTCCACTAAGATAGGCTAATTATGTATAATTAATCATAGCTCATTCCACTATGATAGGTTAATTATGAATAATTAATCATAGCTCATTCCACTATGATAGGCTAATTATGAATAAGTAATCATAGCTCATTCCACTATGATAGGTTAATTATGTATAATTAATCATAGCTCATTCCATGCATTTACAGAATTTGGGCAAATTGTTGCTCATTAACAACTCTTACTTGTGATAAACACACTTCAACATAAATAAAAAGGTGTAGTGAGACTTCTTAAGGAATAACACTGAACAAAGCCTTACCACCATTTTTCTGTGGTGGAGGTTGCGGAGTATACAGGTTGGCATCATCAGTAAACTCAAATGTGGCTGCAAAGCCCTGACTTTCATGGTAATGGTCACTTTTGAATTCTATGTACATGTACTGTCCTGAGGACATGACATCCACTTGGTTGTGTATACCACATATTTCTCGAAGAATTTTACCATCTCTTTGGTTGCCATCATACACTCTGACTGTATCTGGATTTGACCGACAGCTACAAGAAGAAACCAAGATATAGTCAATCTGATTAAAATTAAAATCACAATGGATACCAATGGGAGGTCAAGCAGTATTGACCTTTCAAATGACCAATCAAATAACAGCTTTTATATTTGTAAAAGTAAAAGAACTCATTTGAAACACACAGATTCTAATGATAACGCTTCTAACACAAAATGCAATGCTTTCTCTGTTAGGTTACCCAAAACTCAGTAATGAATTCCAAATGTTAAAGGAATATGAAGTTTTATTAATGCCTGTCCAATGTACCCTTGTAAAAAGTAGATAAATATAGGTAGGTAGATCGGTGGGTGAGTGTTTGGGAAGGTAGGTTGGCATGTATTAGACAGAGGTACAGAAAAACACTGCAAAACATGCTTAGCATTTGCAAATATTCATATAACATGATCTTGGTATGACTTCCAAAATTTTGCAATAATTTCATCAACTTCTTGGAGTACTGATATCTATGTTGGTAAAATAAAAAAGCGTTTGATTTAATAATTTGGCAAGATGTGTCTTGTGAATTTTGTGCTTATTTCTTAAAAGATTTTAGTTCCTTAACAAACTAACAACTGTACATCTAATTATTATTGAGCCATCCACAATAAAACCATTAAATCTTTTTGGTATCTGTCTTCATCACATCCAGTTAACAACTGTTGTTCTATTCAGGATAAACAATAGATAACAAATGCTTGCTCAGTCAACTGACATACTACACCAAAAATTTCTCAACTGAAGTTATAAATCAATTAATTTACCCATCTATTCAAGGAAAACAACAGACTTATAATAATAATAATAATAATAATAATAATAATAATAATAATAATAATAATAATAATAATAATAATAATAGTAGCAGTAATATTATAACTATTGAAATAAGTTTATCACCTCAACTGTCTTTGCAGTTTTAGTCATTGTTCACACCACAATGTTTTACATTTTATTTTAGACTCAGAAAAGCAGATCAGTGTTAGAAGTGAAATTCACTCTAAAAAAATTTAGATTATTTTGTAGGGTTTTCTTTCTTCAAGTTGTGAAAATATTTTTGCAATTTAAGACACACAACAGTTACTTGTCTCCATGGTAATCAAAGGCTGATTTAACTCCTTTATAAGTGCCTTGTGATCCCATGAGATGACTTTTATCACATGGTTGATGAGGACAAATTGCAGTGGAAGATGTCTACTTGGAAGCAATATTTACAAGAAGAAAACATTAAATATAACAATGCAATTTACAATTTCTATACAAAAGTGTTGCAGTTTTTGTATTTTGTCATTTCAAAAGCAGTAATTTCAGCAAATTGGCTTGCACCTTTTACAGAGGCAAAGTGTTGCAGGTATTTTTCCAAATTTTGTGCCTTTTTACTGGAATGATGGAGGAGGCAAACTGCCCAAGGCAGATCCCATAGAGTTCAGGCTTAGAGAGTATATGCTCATAAATTGATGGTAATGCTAGGATAGGGTCACAGTTGATGTTAAGTATATTTCTGCTATTGCTTTTGATGGCAAAATGAGCATGTTTGCCATCAGCAATTGCCTCCATAGATGTTAGGCTTATTGCGGCACATGTCTGCACAGAGGACATTAAATTAGCCACTAAACCTACAAGACATGATGTCATTGTCTGGTCTACAGGTCCCGAAAGTCATATGCATGAAGAAGGGGACACAGATGTGGATGTCGCAAGGCTAATTATGCCAGATACAGAGTCTGTTTATGGAACTGAAAATTTTTCATTAGAAGAATAAAGGTTTATCTTCAGTGTTAACTAATGACAAAGTCAAATCTGAAATTGTGACACTTTAAACTAGGTGCCCAAAGTCAATATTCAGGTCTGGAATGTGATGTCAAAACAGGACAGAACTGTTGATATTTCATTATAAAAGGTGCAAACCTAGTTGGGGCAAATGTTGGTTCCCACCTTAAGGGCAATGGAACTGTTGAAGAACCATAGAAATAATCTGTGAGAATTACTGCTGGATTCAGTCATGGATTTTTTCATGGACAATTTTAAGATGTCATCCATTCTCTTCAACAGTGTTAAGTGCCAGAGCTCATATAACCAGAGCAAATGGACATGTATCAGCCCATCTGTGCTGCACTAAACCCCATCTCTAACTGGATTTTTAGAGATAACCTAAGTGGTCAGATAACTAAGATTAATGGATCGCAGAAGGCAATAACTCAGCTGCTTGGAAAAAAGCAACATAAAGCAATTATCATTGGCACCACATCTATCAGCTGGTGGCAAGGCTTCAAAAACGTTCAGAAACAATAAAAAAATTCCCATACATCAGAAGGCTCAGTAAGATCTTCCCAGGTTAGTAGTATGCAGCATCATGTAAGTGCATATGATGTTTCTTGTATGAACAATAAACCCGACAATTTTGTTACTGGGATAATTTCAGCATGGTTTAAAAATTGACAGAATATTACTTCCATTGCTTGTATTCTAAATATAGTGCAACACTAAGAAAATAGAACAGTGATCTGTGTTAACATCTATATCAAATCAAATTATTTTAACTGAAAAGAGACAAATTAATGCCAAAATTTTAATTTTTCTTGCAAAAAGGTATTTTTTGATTAAGTTATTTCAACACTTGGACAATATTTTGCAAATAATTTCAATCCTTAAAAAAGATGGAGTTATAACAATTTCATAAATGTGTTGATGATGGCTATCAAAACTGAAACCCTTTATCTCATGCAAGCATCTTTGGACACCTCTCCTCCATTTGCATGCAAGCATCTTTGGACACCTCTCCTCCATTTGCATGCAAGCATCTTTGGACACCTCTCCTCCATTTGCATGCAAGCATCTTTGGACACCTCTCCTCCATTTGCATGCAAGCATCTTTGGACACCTCTCCTCCATTTGCATGCAAGCATCTTTGGACACCTCTCCTCCATTTGCATGCAAGCATCTTTGGACACCTCTCCTCCATTTGCATGGAAGCACCTTTGGACACCTCTCCTCCATTTGCATGCAAGCATCTTTGGACACCTCTCCTCCATTTGCATGCAAGCATCTTTGGACACCTCTCCTCCATTTGCATGCAAGCATCTTTGGACACCTCTCCTCCATTTGCATGGAAGCACCTTTGGACACCTCTCTTCCATTTGCATGGAAGCGCTTTTAGATGCCTCTACCCAATTCACATGTAAGTGTCTTTTGATGTTCTGCACCATTCTCACGGAAGCACCTTTTGATGTTGGCTGTAAACATCAGTATTTTGAGTGGGTTTTCATAGCAGCATCTTCAGCGATACCCCCATTGGTGCGAATGACCATTGTGTCAGATCACATGGTCACTGTTTATTCTCTGGTTGAAATCTGCTATTTAAAGTACTGGGTCATATTCTCCACTTTCCAAAATGGTGGATTTTGTTCAGTACTTACTAGAGTTTTCATGATTAGAATCATAACTATGAAAGCTTCAATAACATAGATAAAGGCTCTGTTACTTATGTAGGAAGCCATTATTTTTTATAAATTATCAAATTCAGCTGATTTAGTGATGCAGATGCAAACAACTTGTAAAATTTAAGTATGAGACATGGCTGCTATGGTTGGTCATGCAGTTTCACTGACTTGATGGTGAATGAGATCTCAAAAGATTTTAAAGCACATAAAAATTCAATGATTGGATTAAACATTTGAATCTTTCCATACATAATATATGTGGACCAAAAATGTAAAATGGTTAAAATTGCTGTTAAACATAACATAAACTTCACTGCTTAACAGGCCTATGTCTATGGAGTAGAATAGGTAACAGGTGATCTATTTATAGTGCACTGCACTGGGTAAATTTGTTACATGTGCATTGAAAGGCTAAAAAGCCATTATACTCTATGAGGTAAAGAGTTAATGCCATTTTAAAAATTGAAAACTTATTGACTTAAAGGGTTTCTACTACTCTGGTCCAGAAACATAGGAAGTATTTTGTATTTTATATTGTTTGGGGATATATAGGAGTCTACCAGCTTGCCAAATGGTTTGGCATCACCACATGCTTTTACCAGGCTATTGAAGCCAGATTTTGCATCATAAAGATGAAAGGTTTCACAAATATGACATGTTGATGACTGTTGTTTTTCAAGTGACCAGTGTAGAGAAATGTTTAGGAAACAGTTCATACACTTGATGGATTGGGATTCAAAAATCTGTCAGAACATCACTATTCCTGAATTGACTCACATTGTGGGATAACATTTTGCAAATGAATCATTAGTAGAATGTGCATCTTTATCTTGGTGGACATCTAATGTGCATTACAGTTTTTTAAAGTAATCTCACATGGTGAAACACAGATTGTCTTTCACCAGTGATAACTCGCTTGTTGGTTGGAGGGGAATAAATCAAACAACCAAATGGCTGGCCATTGGGATCAAGATGAAAACTTAATCATATTAACCTCTTGGAATGGAAACCCTATTGTTTGACTTAACAATCTCTAAGGACGGGAGGAAAGCTCTTGTGTACATCTATGTACATGGATAACTGTAACAGTTTTCATGTGAACAAAGAAGGGGGTAGCACATTTTTAATTTTAATGAATTATTGCATGATGTTGTGTGCAATTAGGAGTATCTGGTTAAGTGCCATTATTTGCCAGGAACACTAAATCATACTGCAGATGGACTGTCTACAGACCTGACCTAAATGTTATAGAAGTTGATACTTTTATTCATTTAAATGGATTTACAGTTGTCATTATTGCTTTCCACTTTTCAGTCTGTGTGAAGCAGTACTGCAAAAAGTGTCTCAAGATGAAGCAGTTTTTGTATTTAGTTGCACCACTATAGACAATGCAATCCTGGTTTTCCTACATGCACTGGTCAGTCCTTCTGCTGACATGCCCACCTGAGATTTTACACTGGCATACAATCCACAATGATAACACACCCTCCACAACTGGGTAGATTGGTGTTTTCACTTTACAGGATGGCAAATCAAAATCAATGATTATTAGACAGAGCTGTCATCATCAATTCATGAAAAACATGAACTAAAAACACTACTGGGGTCATATAATAAGAGACTGATTAAGCCACTGGACACACCTGTGACATTTGTTATAGATGTTTTAACTGAATTAGTAGAATTAAGGTTTTAGGTTCTGGTTCTATTGGTAGAGCTGGAACTGCAATTTTGTCATTAGTTAGTCTTACTTCTCAATCCACTCTTAAGCAATAATGTATTTAATAAAGAGATTTTTGAGATGCATGTTCTTTGCACAGCAGTGAATTAGTAAATAGTGGTTTAGATTATAGTCCTGCAAATACATGGAACTGCAATTTTGTCATTACGTGATTTATAAGAGGTGGGATGTGTAGCTGGTGTTTAACCATTTTTTTTTATCTCTTTACAAGGCAATGACCAATTGTCACTTGCTGGAAGGTACTATGAAATTAGAGATGCTGTTTGCTTTGTTAACAGAACAGAGGTGTCAGAAACTTCACCTTATGCAGACAAATAACATTGAAATTGGTGCTGATAGTATAAAGAGACATTCGTCACTGCAGAAACAATCTAAACCAGGAAACCAATTGTGGAATCCTTTGCTTTTTACTCTTATCCATATACTGTGGCTTTACAGTGTTATTTGCAACATACCAAATTTGTGAAATTCTGAAACAGTTATTCATCAAGATGGCAGCTGCTTGGGTTAGTGCCTGTATTTTCAGGAACATCTATGATGAGCCTGTTATAGACATGGCTGAATTGAGTGTAATGTCTTGTCAGCATCTGGAATTTTATTTAATGTATATTGTAACTTTGGTATATCTGGTTTACTACCAACACATAAAAGTTTTCTTCTTTTTCTACTTGTTATTAATCTATTCCATAAATGGAAGCCTCTCTCTGAAATCTCCTGGGATCATGAGACATTTATGTGGGAAGTGAAACTGATAAATTAAACTAGACTTACCAAGTCAAAGTTTGATTGTAATTTCATGAACTCTTTTATGGCCTTAGTGATCACTTACCCACCCTTCATATTCCTGCCCAATAAAATATTGATGATTTTCTTTTTGCTCTCAAGAATGTTCAGTCCCATGTCATCTCCTGTGACCATTAATGCTTATGGAGGTCATGAAATTACAACCCAACTTTGACTTGGTAAGTGAAGTTTAATTTATCAATTTCAAATCTGATTAATTATGTTTTATGTTAATTACAATGAAAATAAGATATTATGTTAAGATTCTAGGCTAAAACTAAAAAAGCACATTTTGTGGGGTCAGGAATAGTTGTTTCCCATTTTTATTTTCTTTTAGGTCTGTATTATATCTTTAGGATTCCTTCAGTATTTTAAAGGTTTTTTATGTGTCTAAGGTAAAAACAAAAATTTAGGTTTCAAGACTATGTTCCAAGTTACTGTCTTACTGTAAAGTTAAATACACACAGCTTATATTACTGTATGCCACTGACTGGAACAGTTAAATACATACAGTTTATATTACTTTATGCCACTGACTGGAACAGGACCATTCAAGTTGTAGGAGTATAGGGATGTGCCATTATAATCAAATGTCTGTCTTTTATCTGCAGGTGTACAAAGTCAAAATTAAAAAGACTGCTCTGGTGGCCTAGTGGTTGGAGTGTCCGCTTTGGATGCAGGAGGTCACAGGTTCGAACCCTGGCCAAGCCATATTAAAGACTTACAAATAATGGTGCTACCAGTTGCCTCGCTTGGTGCTCAGCATTAAGAGGGATGTGTTAGGACTCAGGTCAGCCTGGTGTGAGGATATTGTGACTGGGTGGGACATTATGATACATGTCTTCGTCATGATGCCCCAGTGCTGGAAATCACTATAAATTGACACACTGCAGACATCATAGCAATATGATCGAAAAATTATTAAAGCTATGTTAAAAATCTTAATAACACACACACACACACACTATAAATGCAAATGTCATATAATACTACCTTCAATGTATTCACTTTTTCATGTCTTTCAGAGGATGACTGTTTTTATGAAGATCAATTTTTATCCATGAAATAGAATGGTTTACTCCCATACTGAGTCCATGCAATAACACAGAACTGTTTGAGTATCAATCTAAAGTGCATTACATTGTCAATATCTTTGACCCCCTGTATAAAATTTCAATTAAAGTATTTTTTCAATCCCAAACACAAATTTTCTTCTAAAAACTCCTAATGTCTGACTTGTGAATTTTATTGTTAGTCAGAAATTAGACCCTTTGGTCATGTCCATTGAATAGAAATGTTTCGGACACAGTATCTCCTGAGTTACAAAGTAAACATATTTTCTGTCTCATATATCAAAAGTAATTTTGTTATTAGTGAATGAGAGAGAGAGAGAGAGAGAGAGAGAGAGAGAGAGAGAATTATGTTCAGTGTGCAAGCTCATCTGCATTTAAAACATATGTACCTGTTATATTGAGCAAAATGATCAAGATGGTTTGAACATGCATAAGTTATGGGTAATATTTATTGGTAAATTGTATGCAACAATATGATCCCACATCATCAGGAAATTAAGTACAAGTATTTTTATCACAACAATAATCTCATTATCAAAGTTCAATAAAAAATAAAGAACTTGAAATCAACGCTCAATTTAATGTGTGTGTGTGTTTGTGTGTGTGTGTACGTGTGTGTGCATGTGTGCAAGAGAGATCAATCAAATATTTTTCAGTGTACAAGACCCTATTTATTCAGTGTAGTTTTTATTTGTAGCTTTTGAATAGAGAATTCAAAAGACTATTTTCAGTTACCTGACCAGTGGGATAGTCCTTATGTATTAGGATCCTACTATATTCCATTGGGAATAAACACTTGTATATCAACAGTTCATTCCTGTTTTAATTAAAATGTACATTGTCACAACAACCACATAGCTATAGTGTTATTTACATGGTAATTAAACATGCTTAATGCTTGGTTTAGTCAAGTTGAAACCAGATAGAGGTCAAGAATCGACCGATGAGGTCAAATCAGCAATGGTTGCCAGTAGAGAAATGTTATAAGGACAAGGAATCATACACATTACATGTTATTTGAACTTGCCAATAAAGATAATAGTGGGGTATATAGTAGAATATATTTTCAATAAAATGTTCATTATATCCAAGTCAAAACAGAACAAACACTTAAAAGATAGTATATGAATATATACAAATCAATTTAATGAAGTCCGTGACTTTCAAATTTACGATGGAGAATGTCAATTTTTTTTATATTTTGTGTTTGTATGAATAATGAAACAATAAGACAAGTTGATCAATGGTCTGTAGTCTTCACTTTAGTATGTATTGAGATGTAATTTTTGTTGGATAAGACAACATCAGAGGGCTTCCAAACTTGTTTAAAATGCATGTGGTGTTTTTTTTATGGTGACAGACTTAATAAAGAGAATTAATGATAATTTTTAAAGGTATGGTTTGTAAAATCCTTTGTTCATTTGTTAATAAACACCATTAGATATTGTAATGACAATAAGAGTTTTTGCAGTTTTGCATATGGGCGCCTGCATGATCTTTTACAAAATGTGGGTGGGGGTGAGAGTTATTATAATAAGCAGTCTGAAACTAAAACTAATATTTAATAAGCATTTTGAACAGAATCTTGTGACATATTTTCAGCTTCATTTGCATGATTGTTGGAAATATATTGCAGTATGATTGGGGGGTGCCATATGACCCTCTGTTGACCTAAGCTGTGGGTGCCCATGCTTATGCATCAATCATTATATTTTCTCACCAACAATTAATCATTAATTTTTGTAAAAACAAAGTAGGAATATGGTATTTTCAATCTTTTTTGCAAACATAAATCTTCTTAATGGAAAAGTTGTCCAGTAATTTAATAAATTTTTAAATAATACAAATTTATATGTATGAAAAATTATAAAACATTTAAATAATTATTTTTTTTATAAATAGACTGTCTACGAAAAATTAAAGGGAATGAAAAAATACATAAAATATGGTACTCTATCTACACTTAAGTTATTGATTCTTGTAGAGACTTATATGTACCAATATAAAGTTTTTGCTCCAACCCAAATATTTAACATGTAAAAACTATTTTAATTCTTGTTTAAATATGCAATGTACAATTATGTTCTTCCCACATTTGGCTTTTATCCTGAATGATAAATATTCTTTCAGCTTTACACACAAAAATGTAAGTAAAAAATAATTTTGTATTTATAAGCCTGAAATGAAGCTCCTAATTTGGATTTTAAGAATACAAACTTTAAATCTGATTTCACATTCATATTAATAGAATACTTTATTACAATGAACACCTTGCCGTAACACAATATCAGCATGGACCAAAGTCTTTTATTATACAAAGGAACTACATGCATAGCAAAACATTGGAAGTTTTGGATTTCTTCTGGAAAAAATACACATTACTAATAAAGTCTGTGAAAATGGGTAAGATGCTTACCTGGATTCCCTATTGTCCAGTTGAATGTTCTGGAATCGAACAATGACTTTTTCTTTAGCATGTCCCATGAATATATACTGACAATTAGAATCTTTTGGATAGTTCTGCGGATATCTTGGTGAGAAAAACTTTCCTTTAGTGCCATTGTTACTACTCTGAAAAAAGTATGAGCACTGTGTTCCTAATTGTTTGTGGCCATCATTTCTGAAATCAGCTGGAAAAAAAAAATCCAGAAAAATTAAAATGACACTCAAGTTTTGGAATAAACATTGTAAAACTAATGAGAATATCTGAATATAATCAATATCCGACTGGACAAAATCAATATCATATAAAATATGGTTATCAGAATTTGCTTAGAGGAGACAACTCTACATAAAGTTATTACCATTTTCTTTCTCCACCTATGAAAGTTAAATAAAAAGTTATTGTTAGATTCCATTAATAGTGTACCAAAAAATTTCTCAATATATATGACAACCTCTTTCACTCAGAGTCATCTCTCTTCATGTATCTCATGCATATTTTCAACAATTAACTGCTGCAGTTCTTGTAGCAATTTTGCTCTATTAACAAACTTCAGATTGGACACTAAATTAATTTTAGTCAAGTAAAACATTTGTAATTTACCGTCTCTCCCTGTATAGAATCTGTTAATTGATAATTTCTAGATATAATAAATACCAACTGTACCCTGACATTAATATTTATGAGATAAAAAAAAAGTCTTTAGTTTATTTTGTCTTCCTAAATTACCTATAATATTTTCAAGTCCTTGTTTTATCAATGACTATCAAAGTCAAGAATATCAAGCCCACAATGAACTTTTAAATACTGATAAATTTAATTATGGACCATACCTAAATAGGCCATGTCACTATTTCAAACAGAGTAATTATCAAAAGAAACAATTACAAATGGCTGACTGTCTACAATCCAAGTTAACTGCCTTAGCAGAGTTACAGTTCCTGATTATCAGACCAATCTACTTCTGTGTCACCACATTAACTCCCATAATTACTAGAATTTATTCAACTTCCATAATTACTTGAATTCAACCTACTCCCACAATGAATTTCAACCAACTTTTACGATTGCTGGATTTCAACCAAATTTGATATTGTGCATTATATATACTGATGAGACACTAACAATGGTTGTTTGTCTACATTTTCTTTCAGCCTGATGAAGTTATAGAAACACCCACTTTTCAGCTGCTTAATTGGTCATGTGACTCAACTTCAGCATATCCAGATTTTGTCAACCGTAACTTTCACATGAGTGATTGAAATGAAGATGCATCTGACTGGTTTCTGTATCTTTTGCCTCTGACTGGTTTCTGTATCTTTTGCCTCTGACTGGTTTCTGTATCTTTTGCCTCTGACTGGTTGCATAATCTGATGGATTTATTTTTATCCCTCACAGGGTTATTTGTATTGGACATATGGACTACAAGTTGTGCAACATATCATTTGACCTGAAAATATTCTGTAACATCTGAAAAGATCCTTCAACAGACTGCTGCCCAAAAACTGAGAGGAATATCAGTAACTGTCTAAAATGCAAATAGAAGTTGTGGACAGAACCAATTGCTGAATTTAATGAATAAATGAGATCAGACCTAAAACCAGCCTATAAGTATCATTACTGGTTGGGGGGAGCTGATTTATATGACCAGGGTTCTATACTCCGATCTATTTATGCCTCCATTAATGTGAAACATTCTCACTTCATGACTGACCACTTTTCTAAGAATTCATGTGATCAGTGCACATAACCATCCTTGTAAATCAGCACTTAGAGACCTAGAGTGATAATCCTGAATGTCTGCCTTTCATCCTAAAGTGGCATATCATCATCATTTGAAAGGTTGCCTTTTTATATGGAAATCAGTTTAGATTAACACAAGTTCAAATGGCTATCACATGTATGGATTCTACAAGCATCACCTACATAGAGTCAGGTCTTCTCATCAGTTTATTACTGTAAATACTTGCTTATAAGTCCAGTTAATCTACACACTGCACAGACCCAGATTTACTGGTGCATTATGCAATAGCAGATACAGGTCTGTGGAGTTTGTTAGGAGTAATCAGTAGAACAAACAACATAGAACCTGATCTGCAGGCACATTTATAATGCAATGACAGATGAGGATTTTTGTTTGCAGTTTCACTTGACTTATATATGGTAATCTAGCTTCATTTTGTTCATCAATCCAAACTGTCTTGCTATCTTAATGAAATAATCCAGACTGAATAACAGCCAAGTCTTAAACAGAATATGGGGACATATTTGCATCCATGCAATTATGTATCCTTGTGAAAACCTAACTGATAATCTGAGGAGCCATGATAGACTGGTTAATTTTTAATCCAAGGTTGGTTGGTTTTATACTTGCCAACTCAGGCCAGCCCATGTACCCTGCCTTAGCATCATCTTGTGGAAAAACACTTAGCTCTTAACTCAAAATGTTTTTGGCATCAGATAGTCAATAATGTGTCAAAAGTATCACTAAACATAAACCAACCATACACTCTCTGAACATTGAAGATGATATCTGTGTCCCACCATGCTGTTGTAAGTGAAAAGAACATTAAACTGGAAAGCAAAAAAAAAAACCTTGTATTATTGTAACACAGCACTATATACACTATAAACTTATGCACAAATTGAGTCCAACATGAAACAGCATTGACCTAGATCAGCTGTCACTTTAGGTGCATACAGTTCTTTGTTCTTTGTTCTACTAATTAGTCGAAACATACTGTATGGTCCAGATCTACTGGTGCACAAGATAGCAGATCAGGGTCTAAGCATTTTGCAGTTGGATCTAACTTGTACATGAGTTTATAAGGCAGCATACTCCCAAGTTATCATATGAATCCAAGCAGAAAATTGCAAGATAAAACCTTGTCTAAACAACATAAAGCAAATCACTTTATTTACTAAGACTTTGATATTACAGACCAAATGCATTAGCATCAGAACATGCCTTATTTACAGTGATAATATTATCATAGCACTAGCTCATTATAATGCCCTTCATTATAACACAGTTCCAGTCATAAGGCATTTTAATCTAATACAGTAACTGTTTTAAGTTTCTTCATTATAACACTGTTCCAGTTGTAAGACCCTTCATTGTAACAGTTACTGTTATAAGGTCATTGATTATAACAGTACCTTTTATATGGTACTTCATTACAACAGTTCCTGTTTTAAGGCCCTTCATTATAACACAGTTCCTGTTATAAGGAAGGCATGGTAATGTAGCCCATTTTGTTAAGTGGTACTAAAATTACATGCTTTACTATTTCATTATATGGTGTTGTTACTATTATCCAGTACATAGTACAGCTACCATATATAGTTATAATGAGGGAAATTAGTATAATATACTCCATTATAGATGTGTTTACCATAAGTGCTCTATTGTACCAATTGACAGTGTTATAGTGAAGGAATACTGTATTATCTTTTTGTGTTACAAAAACAGGTCAATTTGAAAATGCATAGGTTGAATACATGCCACAAATCTTCATAATAATAAACGGATTAAATTACAATATCAATAAAGATATAGTTATCTTCCAAGTGTTACTTTTTATGATATATTCTTAACTTAAATAAACATTAAATGTTATTGAATTAACTATTTCTACAGAAGATTTCATTAACAATTTTGCAGATGGATACTGCAATCTGAAATACAATATACTGTATAATAATGTGTCAATTTAAGACTTAACATTTGAAGTTCTATTTGGTGACTGTGATAGATTAATCCTTGAACTCAATATAAACAAGGAAATTGTTGTGAAAATAGTCAAACCTGTCAAAATCAGCCACCCATGGAAAAAAGCAAAACTAGCTTTCACATGTCACATCTGTACTCGGATTTGCATTTTAAAAGTAGTTTTTGCTAACACAGAATGTCATCATCATCATCATTATTATTTGGGGTAAAATTACTCATCAAAATTCTGATGTATCAGTACTTTTGCTGGAATGATACACATATCAATACAAGAGAAGGAGAACTGATACAAAATGATACTTATTATATATGTTATTTTAGTCTTCAGCAGTTATGAATTGTTATTAATTTGCCTTCTTATTCTTTAAATATAGAATCTATCTGAAACAGCATTTGTTTTTTATTAGTAAAAATAATAAAGACTTGAGAATGCTCACTGTCTGTTAATTCAAAGAAAGTGACCTGGTTCATAATCTGCCCCCCCCCATTCCATGCTAATTATCTTAACCTAGCATGTTCAGCATAAAGCATGCATTTCACATGCATAATGAAGAAAATGAAGCACTTTACTCATCATTTAATAACCAATTTTAGCAAAGTTTTTACACTGAATTTGATGTCCACTTTATTTGATTTGAAGACTACAAGTGTGTCACATAGGGAAAGATGTTACATTAAAATTTTATTGGTGGTTACTGATTGTTCCGGTCAAGGTTAAATAATAACTACCAATCAGGAATTAGTGTAGCTTATTCCCTACATGACAGGAAGTACTAGCAAAGCAATTAAGAATATTCACTCTAAAGTCATTGATATAAAAAGTACTTAAACAAAGATGATGTCAGGGTGTGTGATAACAGTGACGCATGAGAAATTCTGCAAACTTGTTGAAAGTCTCACATATGAAAATGTGCTTGGTGAAATATACAATTTTTTTAACCATTTCTGTTGTCATGCGTTTTTTTGGGTAGGCAACAATTTACACATCTGGAGTCTTCAAGCATTACAAAAATGGCTGTTAAAGTAATTTCAAATGGCACATTGTGTCCTGGAATAAGCATTATTGTGTAGTTTGAAACTTCCATGATGAACAGCAAGCCAAAGAAGCTGTTTGTAGCTATTCTTTGTGGCTCATGAACCAAATCTTCACTTGCCTTTACAGGCATATTTGATGCACTGAATGACCCCTGACCATTATAAAAATGGATGTAGATTGTTTGTTTGTTTGTTTTGTTGGGCTTAACGCCATTTTTCAGCATATTCATTAATGGTGGAGGAAGAAACTGGGAAATCACCGCAAAGAACCACCAACCCACGAAAAGCTACTGGCAAGCTTTCTCATATATCCACATTCACTGAATCCTAGACTCAAACTCACACTCACGAAGACAGAGGTGAGATGGCAGTGATCTGTAACGGACAGCACTTTAGACCACTCAGCCACTAGGGGCCCCTGATGTAGATTGTATCTCAGAGATAGTTTACTCATCTCATTAAACCCTGGCACCTCTTTTATGTGTCAGGAGGTAGTGGCTGGGCTCTGTAGCATCAAGGTCATTTAAAGTACACTAAAGTGGGTGTTACTATAGAAAGATAAACAAATGTAGCTTTACAGTAATACCAAATAATCTGGACTTTCTAGCTGAACTACAAACTACAGAGGAAAAAACATAATTTTTTGAACCTGATTTTTATCTACCCAAACTTCAACTACAGTGGTCAGAATCCAATGCTGTGACCAGATTTTAGATATTTTGACCTCAAATCTGAGGCAGATCAGTTTGAACTGCACACATACAGGTGAACCTTTGCAAAAAGTAGGATAAGCTTTTGGAATAAAAAGTGGTGTGGATATGAAAAAGTTGGGTCCATTAAACAAATAAGAACAAGAACCCAACTTTTATCCTTCTGCTCATGTGCGAGTGAAACAGCTAATGAAAATAATGTTTCTAACACAACTAGGCATTAGGTTAACAAGGAATCTCTTGGGAGCCAATGTATTAGGATGTATTCAGAAATAGCCACCATAATATGTTTTCTACTCACATTTCCAGCAAAAATGATAAAATCCTTCAGGGGTTTACAGCCAACAGATGAAGATAGAAACCTATATCTGTCACAGTGGCACAAAGGACAATAATAATATATCTGTTACAATGGCACAAAGGACAATAATACAATAATATATGTCACAATGGCACGATGGACAATAATAATATATCTGTCACAATGGCACAAAGGACAATAATAAAATAATATATCTGTCACAATGGATAATAATAATATATATGTCACAATGGCACAAAGGACAATAATAATATATCTGTCACAATGGCCAATAATAATATACTATAAAAGGACTAGTTTATCACAATCCAGTAAACAAGCTGTTTCAATTCTCTGCACTAATAGTAAAAACTGCCTAGCTTTTAAGATACTGATAAATTTGAGTTATACTGACAATGTGACTGATGAATATGAGTGATACTGACAATGTGACTAATGAATTTGAGTGATACTGACAATGTGACTGATGAATATGAGTGATACTGACAATGTGACTGATGAATTTGAATGATACTGACAATGTGACTGATGAATTTGAGTGATACTGACAATGTGACTGATGAATTTGAGTGATACTGACAATGTGACTGATGAATTTGAATGATACTGACAATGTGACTGATGAAATAGAGTGATACTGACAATGATGTGACTGGAGCATATTTATTATGACTTTATTTAAAGAGGGTAACTTGATTAGCTAGGAACTATTCTACCTTGAGGCCCTCATACAAAGGAATTTATTTATTTTAGCTGCATTTTTAAAGCCACTGTATATACTGGGTTTGGAAAAAAGAAATAGAGTTGGCATTTCTATACGCAACTGGAATACTATTACAGAGCAAAGTTCCAGAGTATTGGAAACTTTTTTCAAATAATTCCTAATATTTGGTTTGGGAATTTTGTAATGTTTGGTAGACATTATTTACATGTAAGGAGTATTTCCGGGTAACCTATACTTGAAAAGTGATTGTAAATATTCAGGAGCACTATTATTGGCTATCCTGTAGAATAGTTTGGCTTTTCTTAAACAGATTCAGTCTTTAATAGGTAATATTTTTAACTTACCAGCTAAATTTTACTTGCTTTCTTTCTGGATTGATATTAACTCAAAAGCTCTGTTTTGGAGATGTGCCAGCTTTGCTAAGTTTTTATCATTTGAATTGACCCATACTGTATTACAGTAGTCTAAATAGAGTTATATGTAACTGTTATGAAATAGTTTTCTGTGCTTTTCCAGGACAAAGTGTCTTATTCCATTGAGAAGCCATAAATTTGAATTGACTTTTTTAATGATATGTTTAATATGTTCAGCCCATGATAGGTTATTATCTACCAAAACACCAAGTAGACTATCATGACAGACCATTTGCAAACATTTATCCTTCCATGTCAGACATAGTTCATCACTGTCAAGTTTTGTTCTTTATTTGTGTGTTGAGTTCAGTAATATTTTAGTTTTACCAGTATTAACCACCATGCAGGGGCACTGAGTGGCAAAGTGGTCTAAAGCAATGTCATTACCGATCACTGCCATCTCACCTCTATCTGCATGGGTTGAGTCTAGAATTCAGTGAATGTTGATATGTGAGAAAGCTTACCAGTAGCTTCTTGTGGGTCGGTGGTTCTTTCTGATGATTTCCCCATTTCTTCTTCACCGTTAATACTGGCTGCCATAAATAGCCTATCGTGTGCTGAAAAATGGTGTTAAGCCCAACAACAACAACAACAATTAACCACCATGCCATTGCATGTGCACAAGTTGAACAGTTTGTTTAAGGCATTCTGAAGAGAAATTTTGAATTCTTGCTTTGTATTTTGGTTGTTTGATAATGTTGTGTCATCCGCTTAGAGATCTGTTGATGATACTTCGTCCTTTAATACAAGTGGTAGGTCATTAATAAAAAAAAAAACAACCAGTAATGGACCCAGAATTGAGCCTGTTGGTACTCCACATCTAATTGTTCCAGGTTCAGACAGATCATTATTTATATAAATATGTTGTATTTTCTCACTTAAGTATGAAGTAAACCATCTAACTGTGCTTTCATCATATTGGTAGATTTTCAATTTCATCAAAAAGGATTTCATGATCCACCAAGTCAAAAGCTTTCCTGAAATCTACAAATACAGAACCTATTTTTCTATCTTGGTCAAATACTTGAAGCCATTTATCAGTATGGAGATCAAGGCAGTCTCAGTGAATGTTTCTGTTTAGAGCCTGATTGATTTGGGTGTAGCAGTATCAAGTTCACCGAGACATTTTTTAACAAAGTTTTTTGATACTGGTGGAATAGAGAAGCATACCTCCTTTGAGATTTTGCTGCTTCAGAACTTTTTCAGTTCATTAAAGTTGCTTTAATCACTTAAAGTTGTATTCAATACAAGAGAGATCAGAAATGTTTGCAAATTGATCACATTATCAATAGTTTACTTTGCATACACTGAGCAGTCACTGTAGATATGCTCCACTGACAGGGTATAGCAGAGAAAAACTATTGTTGATTAGGAGATACCTGATGACATTATATAAAAGATTTATGCAGCAAATTTGCTGGTGGAAAAATCAAAACTGCTGGCTGTTGTGGCTGGGTGATCAATAGGACAGGTTTGACTGTCTGTGTATATGTGTAAATATATATATATATATATATATATATATATATATATATATATATATATATATATATATATATATATATATATATATATATATTCATTCGTTCATGACAATTGTCTTATAAAAATTTGCTTTTTGCATCAAGTAATTACAAAAAAATTAAAAAACATATGCTTCAAGCTTTGATATTGAAAGCTTTCAGGGTGAAGGAGGAACAGAGATTAGGGTGTAGGAGGACAAAGTCTTAGAAAAACTAGAATCAGTATGTAAAGGCACACTGTATTGTCTGCAATTTCATACATTTTTCAAACATAAAAAAATACTTATATGCCAAATATTTACTTATAATTTGTATTATAAAAATGATGCTATGGGTTGGTAGTGCATGAAACATTAGAGCATATGAAAGCTTACAGACAATACTTTAAAAGAGCAGGACTGCTGGAGTTGGGTGTGGCTGTCAGATGTGTAATAGCAGATTCATAATGTGGAACAAATAATAATGTAAGTGTTAGAGGCAAGTGTCATGGAATATGGTTTTAAATGATAAACATTTTCATTTTTAAAAGTTCACTTGTCATGACATTTTAGTCTATTGTCCCTAATCAAGTACAAGACTCAATTTCTTTCCATTTTTCTCAAACCATGATCACATTTTATATGATGTATCTGTTATTGTCATCGAACATTCTACAGGTGGAGTTGTACCTGATAATGGACTGTAGTCCTAAACATTAGAATAAATTAACTGTTGAAAAATTTAATTGTAACTTCCCTTATCTGGAAAAAAAAATATGTAATAAGTGAAATTTCCTTATACAGACATTGTCAAGACCAAAAGATGTGGTCATATAAAAGAGATGTCAATTACATTCAAAAGGCCTTAAACAGCATCAAAATAGTTGGGTTACAGAAGTTCTGATTAAGGGAAGTTTCACTGTAATTGACGAGAATATGCACTTGAGTCACTGTAGAGTGTTTTAAAAATATCTTGAGGTAAATGTCAAGAGTTAATATAAATATATGCATTAGAGTTGGTTATAGTTTAGACAATAATATGCACTAGAGTCAGTTATAGGTGCTTTAGAAACAACTTGGGACAGAAGCAAAAGACAACAACATACAAGAGTAAAATTGAGTCTTGTAGCAGAGGTAAGTTAAATTAAGATACAAATCAAATTACTTGCATACCTTGAGTGAAGAAGTGAAGATAATTCTACTTATTGCCAGCAGCTAGAGTTGAGAGGAAAGCAAGGCATCTGCCATGTTAAGCAGAGAAAGTCAAGCTTAAGGACAGTGCTTGTAATGTTGAAGTTTATATTTTCAACAAATAATTTCAAGGTTGAATTTTTGAGAATGTAAGTAAATGAAGTCAAAGTAGAATTGCAAAATGGAAAATAAATATATAGTGACACATATGACTCCATTGTCAATTAAAATCTTGCCTGCACAGGGACTGGTTGCAATGTGAGCGCTGAGCTGCTTGGTGCGGCAAGGGTCTGGGGGAATCAAAACAATCACAAACTACATCATAAGGTAAAACATGTACAATGTTATATATATACATGATGCAGACATTAAAATCTAAAAGCATCTGGTGGGTGGGTTGATACATAGTTGAAGAGGACACTGCTTCTATGAACTCCTAGCAATGAAACATCAATTAACAATTTTCTAGCAATAATATTGATAGGATTGTGACCAGCAATCATGACTGTAAGCCATTAGTTGACAGAAGACAAGCCAAAGGAATTCAAAACTATTTTCATCAGCTCATTCTGTTATTCCAGAACTTACCATGTGACCTATGATATTGCTACACTATCCTGCTTCAACATATATTCATCAATATTTACAATAATACTTGTACAATATATATTTAATACATTTTACTTAATGATTTAAAATCCAGATAATAATTGCTTCCAATAGACTGCAAAAGTAAATAATAATCTTCAAACATAAATGAAAAGAAATATTAAAAAAGGTAAACTAGATAAAATTACAACCTTTGTCAGTCATACATTTTCACCTTTTCCTAACATCTACCCACACCACCCATGCCCACCACCCACAACAGCTACTCTATGTAATAATAAACAAAATCTCTTCATGTTGTAATGTTCCTTCCTTCCTTCCTGTTATCGATTCATAACCAAGCAATTGGTCTCAAGATGTTTTAAAAGTCTCCCAGGAATCAATTTACCCTGTAGTAGCATTCTCCATTATAACATAACATAAATCTGAATATAAAAAAACTGTGGCATGGCTCATGAAATTTCATTTGCATGTATTTTTCTCACACATTAAAAAAATATTTTCTTAAAAGTACAAAAACATAAGATGCAAAAAGTTTATTATCATTTTGCTGAAACTTCATAGAAATCTGTTTACTTCTGAAGCACTGATCATTTTGTGTAAATACTATGCAAATAGAAAAAATCAGTCTTAATCAATGTTCTACAATTATTTGATGAATCACTACCTATGAAGGCATTAAATTTCCATCCCTTGAAACCACATATCTCTTGTTGTCAAGTTAATTAAAGCGAGGCTATGTTGCAAAGATGTTTGTTAAACTTTATAATTTGTTCATGTTTTAATTTCCCTATGAACAGCTTCATTCCCTGAGTAGCCTTGGCAAGATGATAGCTGTCTCCAGCTGACTAAAACCGAGGCTGATTTAAGTACATGTATAAGTGCATGCAACAATTCTATAACCAAAGTTATTGGTGACATTATTGCAAGAAATTGTTTAGTGATAACTCAATATAGATTAAGCAAGGACTACCATTTTATTCATGTATTGTTTGTGTTTTCTAATGTGATGTGTCTTATACTTATATTTTGTAAGATAATAAGATGTGATCCCTACTCGAATTCATGGATATTACATATACATGAACAGTACTTATCAATTTATGGATTGTACTATACAAATATAAGTTTTCAATATACAAGTATATTTTATATTTGTCTTCATTGAATCAAAAGGACTTATGCTTGCACCTGCTTTTATTACCACCCCCTGGGTGATATTTTGGGACACACATAATTTTCTTCAGCTAACTGACTTGGTTGGTTTATAACATGTTGCAGACTATAACATGGTCATTTTCTGTGGACCCCAACCACCATATTAAAGCAGGGTCATTCCATATCTTTAACTAAAACTGTAATATATTTGATTAATATTTGATCAATGACTGAGATCCCAGTCCACAAAATTAAAACCCTTTATCACATGCCTACCATACTAAAACAAAGTAATGGATTTCAAGCCACCAGTCTGGAATAAGATGTATATTACTGACAAATGAACAGGTTATCTGCAGGTGCATGGTACATTATCTGAAATGCTTATAAGCATGCACTATCTAGCAATCTGAATACCAAGACCTACAATTCAAGATACATTCCATAAATTACATCTCTAAATATGAATCATCAGCAAACGATCAATTTTCTTACCTTGATTAAAAAATTTAAATGTTCCCCTAAAACCTGTAAAATGTCCACTTGATTTACTGGCAGTGTGGTATTCTAATATAAGACTACGACTGCTGGAAAAATATGTCTTTTGTTTTAAATTTGAAATATTTCCACACAACACTTCATCCCACTTGCTGTGCTCATTCACTTCTGGTCGATCAATGTTTAGAAACAGTTTAAGGAAATCTGAACATCTGAAATGAGAGAAAAGAGACATTTAATCTACAAGAAATGTTCATATGTGAATTTGATTGCAGTGTATCAAAGAGTGTCCAAGAACAAGCTGTGTACATCTCTGAAGAGAGTCAAAAATTTAGACTTGTACATTCAACAATGACAATTTTAGAAACATTTTACTTAGATTTCTTTTTTTCTAAATTTGTGTCATACTTAACTTCTGCTGATTTTTTATAAGCCCTTTAGACTGCAAGTCTCCATAAATTTGGGTACCAAACAGGAGAACTGAGCTTCCAGGAGTTGAAGTGGTTACATTCAAACAAATCATTAAAATTTAATTTTTGTAAATCCTCCTTACTCTTAAATGTGAAAATTCATCAGTTTCTTCAATGTATTCATTTTTGGGTCAACCAGTGCTTTGTTTTATTAATCTATTACATAGAAAAGTTTTCTTGTCATAAACTAAATTTACACCAAGACATTATGGGGAAGGTCTGAAAGGAGGACATTTGCTAATAGCAACTGGTAAAATTGCATAATTAACATTATTTGTATACCCTCCCCAATGGGTTTTAATAGCAGCAATAATTTGCCCATTGCTGCTGAATAGTTTTTATCAGGTGGGTAGACATATGCATTAAATTGTTCAAAACCCGAGACAAAACTGAATGTATCAACCATTTAAGAGAGAGATCCACTCTAAAGAATGCCATTTTCTCTTTGGGTCACAAGTAGTGTCAGACCTAGGGGTTCTATAGAAAATCTGCCTTCACTTTTTAGTGCTCATACATACAGGTAGAAGAAGGAGAAGGTAGTATTTGATCACCAATATGCTACCTTCTTCATGTGAAAGCAAGTAAAAAACAAAGTATTCATAGTTAAGTCCTGAAGGAAGCATCACTCATTGGGTCCATATAGCGTTCTGGTTAAAGAACATAAAAGATGATAGATTCCATCTGGGGCCAAGAGAGCAGGAGACAGGTTCTGTAGTTCAAAATATTTGATGTGATCAGCAAGGTGTGAATCTGAATCAATTGTTGAGTCCTGAGAGAACTTAAGTGTGTTGAAAATGGCAGTTCAATAGTCTCTGATAGTTGATACTAAACATTTTTAATTCTCAAAAAGTAAAAAATAGAAATCAGCAACAGAAAGAAGCATCTAAATGATCAGCTGTCCTACTGCATCAATCACAGATGATTCTCTACCTGGAAAAATAAACCTTGAATGTCAAAGCTCTCCTAGCTTGAATGATACAACTGGCAACCTGGCCTGAAAACTTGACAGACAGATCACCAGAGATGAGCAAAGCATGAAGATGTGTGGCCTGCTATGAAGTAGGAAGCACTTGTGTTCTATCAAAAGTTCCAGAGGATCATTGGCCACAGTTGGGCTATGATAATGATAGCTATGGAAGTTTGTAGAACTTAAGGCAGCAGTTGGAACAGTGCATGCATACTGAAAGTTGAATGTAGGTTCATTAAAAAGCTAAAGAAAGGAAGTGTGGTTTACTGGCACATAACTATCTTGTGAAAAGGATACATGTAACACAGATAATATTTGTTGAAGAAAGACTGCAATAAGATGATGCACTAGGAACATTAGAAAGATTTCACTGGTAATATATGTGATGTGTCAAATTTTGAAAATTCTTAGAAGTATTGATTAAGTGGATTGTACCAAAGTCAACCTTATTAAAGTAGAAAGGGCTAGAAACAGTTATATGATTATTTTCATCTCTGAACGTCAAAGGAAATTCGTTCCATGCGATGAGACTTGACCGAGTCAGCTGTTATGGTACAAGGGTTTGGCATAACACTTCCCAAAATCAAATAGTTAAAAGGGGAAGCTTGTCAATAATTGATTGTTCAAAAGAATGTTAATTTCAGCATGATTATCTGTTTTGTTAATCAAAAGTTCTACATAGAAGATTTAGAAAATAGTCAATTCTGATTGGTTAATGCAAACTTAAGGGTGTAACTCTTGTAAGGAATGAAGGAGTTTTGCTTTGGAAAAATTCTTCAGTCTTCAATCTTACTTGCAAGAAGTTATAAAGGACTCTGGGTGAACGTAGAACTATATTTTTCCTGTTATTGAGTAAGGGGATAGATAGTAGTCTCAGATAGGAGACAGACTATACATTGGAGGTTCATGGAAACAAATAAGAAATGGCAAAGGTACGCAATCTTAGTTTCCTGATTTTAATATGCTATTTCATTTTTTATTTATTTGCAAACATATTGATGTTATGATATATGTATGTATGATTTCATTTTTCAGGTTTTAGTGAAATGTTAGTCACAACATTTTATTCTTTGATTTTCTATTTATCATTTCATTGAGAGAATTGTCAAGATTGCATGTAATTGAATGTTCAATACATATGAGTGCTTAGGAATTTTTGAGAATTAAGCTTAATAAATGATGGGTAATGTTATGTAGATTTATGACTTAAATCTCTGTCTAGTATGACATGTATTGAGTGTATATTCATATAATAGTTCATAACATTTGATTGATCTATTGAGTGTATATTCATATACTAGTTCGTGACATTTAATTGATCACATAAACTATTTTAGAATAGTTAAATTTGAAGGACTAGGCCATATGTGGAATTCAATGTTCCCCGCTAGCGTGACCTGAATTAAGGTCAGGACATGTAATGGCCATCTCTATTTGTAAACATAGGAATTAGTGAATAAGTGCTACAGAATTTATGCCTTTTATTTTCTGAGCTGAGTTAATGTAAATATATAGACATACTTGGGAATGTCTATATTGCGAGACATTTTATTTATTTAAGGAAACAACTTCCTGAAATTTCCTGGAAATTCCTTTACAAATTTCAAGTACCAGAGCAAATTCTGAGCAAGAAGTCCAGGTCTATAGATGAGCATCGAATCATCAAGTTTCGACTGGCAAGAGTCCAGGTCCAGACAACTAGACAAAGGCTGACAGTGTGGGAATGAACGGAAAATTTGATGTCTGAATAAGGTAGGTGATGATGTTGTTCATCGTTGATCTCAAGGTCACATCTCGTAGGCAATGATGAAACTGAATTAATTCTGTCACTGACAAGTAATAGTAACAGTAAAGAAAATTTGTATTGTTTTTTTTTATTTGAGTACATGTTAGTAATTGTTTTTCTTTTTTTGTAACCAAGAAATTGATTTCTTCCTTTGAAATTCTGTTTTTGAATTGATTATCTTTTACATTTGTTCATTGAAAGGGGGCTCATTGTGTTATTTCTTCAATGTACTTGTTCAGAGATCTGTATTATTCTTTCTATCCATCCACACTGAGTAAATTACACTGCAGGAGGTCATTCCCTAGCAACAAACCATAGTGAAAGAGTTTGTTGTGTTTTGAATGCCACCAATTAACCACAATATAATTAATACACATCCATTAACATGGCATCCTTAAAAGGACAACTATTCGGTTCATCACATGCAAGGTACACAAAGTCAAAAGCATTTCAATGAAAAGTTTCGTCTCTGTGGGAGGACGTATTCATATCCATTGGACGAATTTTTCAACATGAAAAGTAAAAGCTATGCAATAATAATGGGTAAACTATTGATGCCATTAAATGTAATTTAATATAATTTGTGACTAATGGCACTGAATATATGACATGCCATATAAACAATTCCTGTACATGTTATAACATAATAACAAATATTTCAGGCATTTTTATATGGTAATACCATTATTTAATTTATATGGTAATACCATAAAGTCATTTAGTTGCTTCGGTTAGGTTTTGTTTGGCAAAGAGAACTAAGTCATTCGTTGGAATCTTTTTAGACAAACAATCAATACCTGGTTTGATTCAGCAAAATTTGATTTTAGTTCAACATTCTTTTTTGTTTGTTTCATTTTTTGTGTTTCTGTTTTTATTTCCTGGTGTTTTTTAGAATCCCCATAAAAAAATCCACCTTACTTAGTGATGTGGAGTCTAATGGTTTTAAATCTCTTTGATCAAAGTCATGCACACTGTAATGGCATGACTTGGTTTGGGGTACTTTGCCTAAAAGTCTTCTTGTTTAACACATAAAATTAACTTTTTGGACAATAAGGTTTAAGTTGCATATTGATCATCTGGTCACATGCAACAATTTTTTTATTGAAATTTATGCATTATAAAATTATATGTAAAATGTATTACTGTAAGGGGAAGAACTCTTCTTGTACCAAAATCTATGAATCATGATACTTACAATCACATGTTACTTCCATTCCTTTGATAGGCAAACTGACATATTTGTGCAGGATATTTTCCATCAAGTTGGACAAATCCTTCTCAACAAGTTTGCAGAAGAAGTTGTTATCAAGTGTATTTGTATTGTAATAAAATTAAGGAGATGTGCATTTGGTTATAGTGCCTTGTTTAAGCAATTATTATGATTGTGTGATTACATGTTTGATGATTGGAATTCGGTGCAACTGGAAATATTCCTTAGCCCAAAATAATTAGCCATTTACTAGGACCAAACGTCATGGAGAGAAAGTGTTAGTGAATTTACATGATGTCATGGTCAATGAGTAGCGAATTCAGACTCAATCCACATGAGTGACCCTAGAGTGATGTAGTACTTTGTAAAATTTAGTACATTGGTGTTGTGACTGCAGTGGCAGTATTTATGGTAGGAAACTGGTAAATTATACAATAGGATAAATGAGAAGGGACTCTGCAGATATTGTTTATGTCACTATGGTGGCAAATGTGGTGTAGTTTTACTTAAGGGTCATGTTTTGGTAACCTATATTATTAACGTAACTGCTAATTTTATCAACCAATCAAATGAAGTCTAGTATATTCTTATTGGAGACAGAGCACTGTGGATGAAAAGCTTGAATGTGTACTGAATGATTTGATTCACTTGGTTAATTCAAAAGTCACCAGAACATGACCATTAGGCATTTATCATCAGATCTTCATGTATGACAGCGGAGATCTTATTTTAATATGACTGAAACAAGTTCAGCTACGAGAAGAATTCTCCAGCGTACTCTTAATTTAGACAACTCATACAATGAGTTCTATGTGTTGTACTGTTTTTGTGTACACTGTACATCCAGCTGAAGACAGTATTGTTTCAGATTTGCAGTCCCATAATGCATATGTGGAACAGAGCATGTCATTATTTGCTTGAAATCATAAGCAGAATGAAAGGCACAAGTCAAGCTGCATCCATCATAAATCATTATTCAAAATTTTTAGTAATAAATATTACTGTAGACTCGAACTTCACACACAGCTGGAATAATACAGCCTTTGCATTTTCTTAATGAAGTCATACAGGTCATACTGGATTGTAATACTATTACTTCAGCTGTGAGTGTCAATTTTTAAAATCTTCTTACACATGGCAAATCATCTGGCTTATTTTCCTTGCTCATTCTCTGCACGATCATTAAATAACAACCTCAGGAAATACATGTCACCAAATCATGGATATTTCTGCACAAGGCCAACCATGAAGTGTAATGCAGCAAAACAAGACCCTTTCTGCACAAGGCCAACCATGAAGTGTGATGCAGCAAAACAAGAACATTTCTGCACAAGGCCAACCATGAAGTGTAATGCAGCAAAACTTGGACAGAATGTCATGCCCTAAGATGTCACAATGAACACATTATGTATCAGACAAAATCAGTACTACCCTGCACTAGTAATTACTCTCTTTAGTGCCTTGTTATAACTGTAAACATAAAGATTATTAATTTCATCCAGAAGACTTGATATGAAGGCAAATGTGCAGACAACTACAAAAAACTTCAGGAATGAACAGACTTTGTAAAATTATATTACTCCTCAATTCATATGGACAATGTTGCAATTTAATATGCACCACCTTATATAAACTGGGACAATAATTCTTTTATTGCTGGGGTAAAGGGATTTGTTGATACACATATCATTTGACTAGGACCAGAACTTTGACCAAGTTTTATGATAATCCATCAAAATCTGGGACAAGCTGCATAATAAGATCGAATGGCTGGAGAAAAGAACAGAAAAACAGATACAAGGAGTACTCTTTACTGCTCCCCACTGACCACCACCATTCCAAACACTTGCCATACAAGACAATTGCTAGAGGATTATTATGACTATATATATATATATATATATATATATATATATATATATATATATATATATATATATATATATATATATATATATAATATGCCCATGTTTACTAGAGAAAAATATTTTCTCAATGTATGAATAATATCTTTGTAAATCAGAATCAGGTGACTTGGTTTAGCACCTCAACACAACCTCCACTGCATACTGCATGGAGATTGGCACCATTAGAAACTGACAAAAAACAATAACAAAGGCATCATTGCAGAAATTAAGGACAGTGGACAGAAGCTGGAATGAGTCACAAGCTTAAAGTACATTAGATCAATTATCACAGATAAGGGCTCCAAACCAGAACTACTTTGCAGAATTGCTCAGACAACAGCAACAATAACAAGTTTGAGACCAACATGGAAAGAAACCAACATTGTTTTTGATTCCAACATAAGGCTGACGAACTTAACTGTCATATATATCTTTCTGCATCCTTGTAAAACATGGATGCTCAGAACAAATCTATGAAATCAGATGCTACTGCGAGATCTTGGTCATATCATACACTGACCATGTAACCAATGAAGAAGTCCATAACAGGATCCTATGAAGACCTCTTGACCACTGTAAAAAACCACAAACTGAAGTGGTACAGTCATGTCTCAAGATCATCTGGACTGGCAAAAACAATTATGCAAGGCACAGTATAAGGGTGCAGAAGAAGAGGCAGACAGAAAAAGAGTTTTGGAAGAAAACATTAAGAAGTGGACCAGCATGGGGTTTTGGAGATTCCCAAATGGAGGTAGAGAGAACAGGGAAAGAAGGAGAGAATTGGTTGTAAAGTCATCTACATTGCCCCAATTACCTCTTGGCTTATGGGATAGACAATGATGATGATGATAAAATCAGAAGAAACAAAAAAAATACCAAAATCACATATTCATATAAAGTTAGAAGAGGTTTATAGAGTAAAACAGTAAACTTATTTCAACCTCCCACTTTGTAAAACATTATTTTACATTAAATATGTATGTCTTTTTATTTTGAGAAACTTGCAAAATTGAAAGAAAAGTGCAGACAAATATTGTTTTAAATGAAGTCATCATCTTGCTGGATAGAGAAAATTTACTGACACCAATATGACATTAGAAAAAGCTCTGGAGCTTGGTAGAAATCCAGAGCAGACTTAATAATGCTTACTTCACAGCAACAAGTAGACTTTGCAGTTTCAAGATGGTGTATTCTCATTCTTACTTTTAATCACTGGCCTCTGATCTGGGAACTAAACAGCACAGTTCTCTGGTGTGATATAAATAATACCCAGGTGATCTTTGAACAAAATGTCTGTAACAGAGTGCTCGGGTGTGATATAGACAAATATATGTGATTTGGGAAGTAAATACCTGTAACACAGTTCTCTGGTGTGATATAAACAAATATATATGTTATTTGGGAAGTAAATACATGTAACACAGTTCTCTGGTGTAATATAGACAAATATATATGTGATTTGGGAAGTAAATACATGTAACACAGTTCTTGGGTGTGATACAAACAAATATATGTGATTTGGGAAGTAAATACCTTAACACTGTGATATGGGAACTAAATACCCATACCACAGTTCTCAGGTGTGATATAAACAAATACTCATGTGTTCTGAGAACTAAATACCCTTACCACAGTTCTCAGGTGTGATATAAACAAATGCCTACAGGATTTGGGAACTAAATACTGATAGCACAGTTCTCAGGTGTGATGTAAACAAAAAGCCATGTTACCTGGGAACTAAATAGGAGCACAGTTCTCTGGTGTGATACACACAAATACAGTGTACCCTAGCATTCACATATTAAACTCATTTTGGACACAATTTCAATTTACATGAAAAGCTAGACTGGTCATCAGATTCAGGAAGAAAACTACACTGCTGGTTGAATCAAAATCTACTTTCAAATTTAGCAAGAATCAGATGTGAATAATGATGGATTCTGCCAGTACAGACACATCTCAATGAAACATTTTTATCAATTACCAAAAATGCTCAAATGTCCCTGATTTTCTGCAGCATTATGTGCCAACAGATCAGGGTCTGTGTTGCTGGATCCAACTTATATGGTATATATGGTACATATGGAATAAATTTTACTTCTGATTATAACCATTCATGCCTAGTCTTGGTGGTGGTGCCTTTATTAACAAAAATTGTTTATGCTTTTGCAAATTTTAAAAAAAAGTTCAAACAAAATTATTTCTGATTACTTGGAGCTGGGTTCTGTGGGAAAACAAGGGATTGCAAAGCAAAGTCTGTAGATACTGAAGATGGCCGTTGCAAAGTACTTGCTGCACATATTTATAAATTCCAGATTTCAGCATATTCCAGTTGCAGAATATATGCAGCAAATACTTTCTTGTCTCTTTATATTAAACTTTGCCAAATGTTTGCAAAAAAACTGCAGAGAAAATGCTATATACGATTACTTCCAATTATAAATATGCATAGTCACAAGCCTACTATTGCAAAGTGCAGTCAGACAGATCTGGGTCTATGCAATTTGTTTGGAGTAATTTGTTAGACAAACTAGATAGACCCTCATTTGCAGGGCAAATTATGTGATACCAGATCATGGTCAATGTTCTATGCAGAGGGACCCAACTTTAAGTATTGGTAGCACAACAATGAATATTGTAATTATGTTGCAAGCTGGAATGGAATATATTCCATCAATACCCCATTTATATGTGGGAGACAATTTTACATCCAGGAGAGTAGAGAAAGAAAAAGTCCCATTAAAACAGAGATCATTATTTGAAAACAGAATAATTACAACATTGACTAGACAACAGATTGTCTCTTTAGTGTCTTGTGGCAAATTCAAATCACGAAAATGTCCACTGCTGCAGACGGCAATCTTTCATTTAATCTGTGGACATTTGCATCCAATTTTTTCCATCTGAGACAGGACAACTGAAATTGGATACAATAATAAAGTCTGGATATCAGCTCCTGTCTAATCAGCATAGATGGCAGGTATCACATCAGAAAAGTTATCTTCCAATCTCCCGATATATGCCATAAAGTTCATACACCCTGAATACAGTATGATTGTTATGCAAATATGGCAAATGGTACATTGCATACATTATATATGTCCTGTGTTTAATTCTTCTGTAAGTAGGCACTAGCAAGTCATGGCAAATTCTACACAGCATGGTCCAAAAGGTCACAGTTTTGTAACCTTGGCCTGACCTTTTCATTCTACAAGCAAAAGGTTACTACCTTACCCAAAAGGTAGACCATATATGAAGTTTTGTTGTATAATAATTGTTAGAATACTAATTATCATGCAGATGCCAATGACATTTATCTTGACCTGTGTGACCTTAATCTTTAAGTTATCTAATCCAAAATTATTTTTCTTCCCACATTATCAAGTCATCCTCAAAGATTGTTGCAATTATGTAGTGTGATTTACTTTAGAGAAACTGTTTCCATTGGTTGTGTTATGGAAAAAGCTTTCAAGACTTAGAACTGACATGTGTTTGACTTATAGAGGTCTTGTAAGTCTCTCACAAGTTACTTGTACAATACTTTATTGTGAAGTAAGTGAAATATTCACTGGTCTAAATGTAAGTACGGCATAAAAGTGAAAACAACATTATTCCATGATTTGCCTACATGTCACTTATAAATGACATATAAAGTATTTATAAGTGGTATAGGCCTTCACCAATTGAGTACACATGAACTGAAATAGTTCATGATACTGTCATTTTCTAAGTAACAGTATGCTGCAAAATACAATCTCAAAGTCCATGGGTGAATGATAAACACAGCATCAAATCCAAGGGTGCAGATTAGTCAGTCTCAAGTTTAAGGGTGACTGCAAAATACAGTCTTAACTGCAAGGGTAACTGCAAAATATAGTCTCAATTTCAAGGGTGTCTGCAAAAAACAATCTGAAGTTCGAGGGTGACTGCAAAAAACAATCTGAAGTTCGAGGGTGACTGCAAAAAACAATCTGATGTTCAAGGGTGACTGCAAAAAACAATCTGAAGTTTGAGGTTGACTGCAAAATTCTTGAAGGATGACTGCAAAATATAGTCTTAAGTAAAAGGGTAACTGCAAAAAAAGTCTCAATTTCAAGAGTGACTGTAAATTACAGTCTCAAGTCCAGGGTGACTGCAAAATATAATCTCAAGCCTGAGGGTGATAGTAAAATACAATCCAATTCTGGTAAAAAGTCCAAAAAATTTAGCTTCTTTAAATATTCACAACTTCCCAGCAGATTTGACATTCTAAATATGATTGATTTAAAAGAAAATTTTATTATACTTTACTTTAAATATTTTTCAGATTTAAAAAAAAAACTTTAACTCTGATGAACCTCTGATATCTAATCAAATAAAATATAATCTTTTGTGGATGTAAATAAGTATACAGATAACCCATATTGTGGACACATCATGAAATAAGGATATTTTTAACATCCAACAATAAACTTCCTCCAACTAGTCTGTTAATAGCAATATTATTCAGCACTAAACATTCACTAAAATCATAAAATATAACTTATTGCTGGATGCTGAAAAGTTACTCCCCATCAAAACCTGTCTCAATGGCAAAAATCCATAGCCAGGATTTCCAAGGTAAACACTATCGTAATTTAAACTTTGCCTCACTTCCTGTCTTGTTTCCAGAATTTAAACCATACCAGTCTCTTCTATGGAATTTAAATCCTGCCAGTCTGTTTCTATGGAATATATTACACAGACTTTTTCCCTATGAAGGTTTTGTTTCTTTTCACTTTTTCCAGCAACACATAGTAGGTACAACTAAATATCCTTATTTTCACATGCTGACAATTGATTAAATTGACGTAAGATGCTGAAACACAACTAATCATCCATAGGTTTAGTCAAAATCTACTTTCAAATTCAGTTGTAGAGTCTTACTTAATGATGACAGATTCTGCCCAAGATGTGCATTAATTCAAAGAAATATTGTATTTTTTATTTAGAGAATAAATTATGTTAATGATTGTCACTTTTAGATTTCATCTCAGCCCAAATTTGGATATGTGTTTGATTTAGATTTTGAGTGCAAGGTACAAGGGTTGTTTCAAATGCTTTTAGAAATCTTTCAGAGTGCTATTATTGTGAACTTTTAGAAAGTATTTAGCATTTTTACTGACTTGCATTTACGATAATGTAATCTATTTATGATAATGTAATCTGGTTACTCAGTTAAAATTTGCTTCAATGTAGTTTCTATTATTCTCTTTCAAGTCATATGGCAAAAAAACTAAAATTTTCTACTTGAAAATAAAGTATTGCTTAAATCCAATGCTAAATACAAACATGAATACTGGAATATAGAGAGCATTTTTCAAATAAAAGAAAACACACACACACACATACATAAATTTTCTTGCTTTGCATTCTTTCTCCCTGTTCTGTCCAAAAGAAGTCACTTGTCCCTAAATTTAAGTCTAGCTTGACCCTGTAGAAGTGTAGCAAGTGAATGGATCACATTTCACTTGTAAGCAAAGTTTTCTTCATTTATAAGTGAAATGTCTAATTTTCAAATGAATTCTTAATCCTTAACCTAGAAATCACAAGTAACTGATGAATATAAGCTACCACAGGCCATGTAGAAGCCATTTTCATACAAGAGTGACCAAAGTCATTGTTGGCTGTGTGGCCACTTAAATTGGCCTTGGTGGTAGCTACATCTGACCACAAATGAAAACATTCCAATACATAAAAGCTATATTTGGTTATAAAGTAGACAGACCTGAGATTAGATGATCTCCAAGAAACAATAAATGCACTTCTTTTTAAGTTCAGACAGGTAGTTTATTCTTTCTAAATGGAAATAATCCACCCCAACCAACAAAGCACCTATGTGTACTTTGATCGATTGAACATAAATAAATTAAGAATTGAGAGCTGGTTTTTTTTACCCCACAATTAACAAAGTATTTTTTCATGTCCCATTTGCAAGACATCCATAATGTCTGGTCAACCCATTGGCCTAGGTCTAGAACTGAACTTAATGTACAAAAACTGTTTTCTGACCCATTGTTAGTTTCACCATCAGTATTGTTTTTCTTACATCAAATTCAAGTCATTCATAAAGCTGCGTAAAGAAATAGAAAGCAGGTATTTAGTTATTGTATAAACACTCTTTCTTCTCTTACATCACTGTTAGAGCCAAAACAAACAACAGAAACATCAAATCAGAATATATTTTGTTTAATATTCAAACAGAATTTAGTACCTGAATATTCGCTTGTTTACTTAATGAGTTCAGCAGCATAATATAAAACTGAAATGATAAACTGAGCAACCTTCAATTAGTTTACAATGGAATAACTTCATTCCTGATAAATCACTTAAATCTACATACCAAGGTAATCATAATGTAACAAAATTCAGAATAGTCTTTTGCTCACAACATTGTTTTTCTATTTTCAAACAGGTGCTCTTGAAAGATTATGCGTAACACTATAAGTTAATGAAGAACACATTACAGAATAGCAGGCATACCAAAGTTAACAAAATCTTTATATATCAGTTGACCACAGCTTCAAAACATTTGCGAAATTCTGTTGAACAAACATTCCTTAAGGAACCAACTTTGTAGTAGTCAATCCCGTAGACCATAAGAGTATAGCCCACATCTAACAATTAATTACCCTGGAAAGCTAAATGTTATATTTCCACACTAGGTCTTTCTTTGAACTTTTGAAGTCATTAAAAACCTTAGAGAATGACCAATATGCTTAAAATCTGATACTATCCATTTGTGATGAGATTACTTCATATTTTCTTTCTTATACTTTTGCAAAAATAGTTTGTTATCAATCCTTTTTTACACATGAAACAGAATGTTCTTCTCCCATAATTGGTTGAGGCAGAAAATTAGGTATCTGGAGTCTTGATTTCAGGTAGAGGTTACAAGATACTGTTTACAAAAGAACCAAAGGTCATCCAATTCTAGTCAAAATTTATATCTTACATAAGTTCCTGAAATGAGTCCGGAATCTGTGTTGAAATATATTAAACAAATGGATGATTGTAAAGCTACAGGACATGATTTGACTGGACCAAGCCTACTCAAGGTATCTGCAATTGTAGAGAGTATAGCTTCATTTGCAATGAAAGTATTAGGTCTAATAAATCTCCATGAACATGAAAAACTGACAAGGTTACACCATTGCATAAAGCATGCACAAAAGATGATGTAAAAAAACAAGAAACCCATGTCAATGCTTCCTTGTCTCTCCAAATTACTAGAAAAAACATGTTCATGATTCTTTTCTCAACTGTTTGAACCCTTATGATCTTATGATAATCTCTCTGGCTTTTAGCATAATTAATCCTGTGAAACTGCACTTGTATCTTTGACTGATAAATGGCTGAAAGCATTATATCAAGGAGAAATGGTAGGAACTATTATGGTTGATTTTTGTAAAGATTTTGATCTTGTAGACCATGCAATTTGGCTTGAAAAAGACTAAAACTCTATTAATGCAGTGAAAACTCCCTAACCTGGTTTGCTTCTTACATAACCAATAGAGTGCTATATCTTTAAATGGCCAATTTTCTGCAAGTAAAAATATTTACTGTGGATTACCACAGGGCTCTATCCATGGACCTCTGTTATTTATTCTTTTTATCAACGACTTGCCTCTTAAGATTGAACTTTAATTTCTTCCACTGACCTCTAAGTATATGATACTACACTATCTGAGATGGGTAATACCAAAACCATCAACCTACTTGAAAATAGCTTACAAGATGCTCTCAAGAGACTTCAAGCATGGTGCAAAGAAAACTATGATCATAAATACAGAAAAAAATGAAAGCATTACTTACAACACAACAAAAATGAGCAAGGCTAGAGAGCAACAAACTCCATGTCTATTTGACAACATGAGCCTTAATATGACCTCTCATGATAACATTCTTGGTGTATTCATAGATAACAATCTTGCTTGGTCCATTCACATTAAACACATTTCAAAAAAGGTTCATTCTTATCTTTGACTACTGAGGAAAATCAAAACATACCTTCCTCTTCAGTATAGGGTCATCTTTTATAAAAGTTATATTCAGGCATATCTAGACTATTGTAATGTAATTTGCGGTAATACCTCTAATTCAAACATAACAACACTTTAAAGACTCCAAAAGAGGGCATGCCATTTAATTCTAGATCAATATATAGACAAGCTTGATACTTCTGCTTTTAATTATTGAATGTCAAGCCTGGAGATTCTTCACATCATGTCATATATAATGCATATAATGTATATAACAAATAGAAGGATTGATGGTAGATTACTTCTGTAACTGAGTTACCTTCTCTAAATATAGACTTTATTATTATTATTACTATTACTATTATTATTATTATTATTATTATTATTATTATTATTATTATTATTATTATTATTATTATTATTATTATTATTATTATTTAGCAATCACGAATTATGAGGTTAGTGTTAGAACTGGTCAGCCTGGTGTCTTTATAATGTGACTGTGTGGGACATGATACTATTGTCCATGGCATGATGCCCCAGTGCTAGACATCACTGTAAACTGCCACACTGCAGATATGATAACAATATGGCTAAAAATTTTAAAGCCAAGTTATACACACACACACACACACACACACACACACACACACACACACACACACACACACACACAAAGAGAGAGAAATTCTGTTATACCAAGTTTGAAAACAAACATGAAGAAAACAAAAACTTTTGGAAGAATGTTTGTATAGAAAAGAAGAAAACATCAGTTTGTTTACTCAGTAGTTTACTAGTCATGCATAATAACATTGGTCCAACATCAGATGTGCCAAGACCAAAATCTCTGAACAAGAGAATTTAGAAAAACAAATGTTATAGATTTCATCTCTTGAACATAATGTTCCTAATTTAAAGCATGGCATGTAAAGACAAAAATAGCCCTAAGCTTATAGTCAACTTTCATATACTCCCAGCAATGGTTATATCCTTTCAGGTCTATATTCCTTTAAAAATATCTTTATTATCTGATTCTCCCATCATGTGTTTCTTTCTGTTTCTCAATCTAAAACTAAGGATGTATGTCTAATAAACACTAATGCCTTTGTCATCATTGCTGATAGAAAATTGGACCTGTCATTCTCTCTCAGTAAGAATCAATACACAAATCCATTCAATTCAGGTCTTTAGGGAAACATCACATAAATCCTTATGATTTTTAACTTGTGATAACTCAGATGATGTATGCAGTTGAAAATACAAGAGTGTTCTATTGGAATACAAATTAGCATGAAATTGTCTTAAGGAATCTCTTAAACATAAGTCATTTCAATATGATATGCTACAGCAATTTTCAGATATAACTGCAGACAAAAATTTAAACTTCCATTTTGACAAAATTCAGATCCAGTTATTTTCTTCAGACAATCTAACGAATAGTTTAGATTAAAAAATATTAGCTAAATTTATAGATCTCTTATTATGGCTTCTTGACTGAAAAAAAATTTAAAGTGTTGATAAAATTAACATTTTTCGCTCAAGTTTTCAGTCTCAACCAATCAAAAGAGGTGTAACTAAAACTCATTTGACTGACCAAATCAAAATATCTCAGTCAAACACAAGCTTGGCTTATTAATTTCCAGGTCTGATTCACTGTAGTAATGTATCAGAAAAATAAAGTCTATACTATACATGCTATAACTTGCCATTTCACTCAGACTGAGACCTTGATCTGACTGTACTTATGCAGTGTAAGCTCTCAGTCAACATTGTTTAGCCTGTCAATTGTGCACTTGCTGTATGGTACTCAGACTGACATATATCATGCATTTTATACCCTTTTGGGTTTTTTTTATTAACGGGCTCATAAAACTGGACAAAGAGGTGACTAGAATCATTTTGATAGCAAGGAGTCACTTATAGTAAACAAAACAGTGATATCCATTATGACTTATTTCCTAGTGATCCACCCCAGCCACCTATCAAAATAAAACTAACAGCTTTAGTATTGTGCCTCTTGCAGTATATCAGCAATCGCTTTGAAATCAAGGTCTCAGAGACACTTCATAAAAAAAACTCTTTCATAACAATGTTTCTGAGACACTTTATAAAAGCATTATCTTTCATACCAGGTCCTTGTGGCACTTTATAAAAGCATTCTTTTTCATAGCAGGGTCTCTGAGACACTTTATAAAAGTATTATCTTTGATACCATGGTCTCTGCGATACTTTTTAAAAGCACTGACTTTGATACCACCTCTTTGATACCAAGGTCTCTGAGAAACTTTACAAAAGCATCATCTTTAATACCAATGTCTATGATATACTTTATAAAAGCATTATCTTTCATACCAATGTCTCTGAGATGCTTTGTAAAAGCATTCTCTTTGATACCAAGGTCTCTGAGACATTTTATAAAAGTATTCTCTCTGATAACAAGGTCTCTGATACACGTTACAAAAGCATTTTTTATCATACTGAGGTCTCTAAGATGCTTTATAAAAGTACTGCCTTTGACACCAAGATTTCTGATACACTTTATAAAAGAATAGTCTTTGATACAAATGTCTCTGAGACACTTTTAAAGGCATTCTCTTTCATACCAAGGTCTCTGAAAACTCTATAAAAGCACTGTCTTTGTTACAAAGGTCTCTAAAACAATAACATTATCATTGATATCAAGGTCTCTGAGACACTTTATAAAAGTATTCATTTTGATAATAAGGTCTCCATGATGCTTTATAAAAGCACAGTCTTTTTGACACCAAGGTCTCCAAGATGCTTTACTAAAGCACTGTCTTTTTGACACCAAGGTCTCCAAGATGCTTTATAAAAACAATATATTTCATACTAATGTTTCTGAGGCACTTTATAAAAGCATTATATTTTATACCAAGGTCTCTTGGACACTTTATAAAAGCATTTATTTCATACCAATGACTCTGAGATGTTTTATAAAACCACTATCTTTGATACCAAGGTCTCTGAGACACTTTATGAAAGCATCCTTTTTCATACCAATGTCTCTGAGACACTATAAAAGAATTATCTTTCATACCAAGGTCTCTGAGACACTTTATAAAAGAATTATCTTTAATACCAAAGTCTATGAGATGCTTTATAAAAGCATTCTCTTTCATATCAATATCTCTGAGATGCTTTGTAAAAGCATCCTCTTTGATACCATTTTATAAAAGCTCAGTCTTTGATACAAATGTCTCTGAGACACTTTTTAAAAGCATTCTCTTTCATACCAAGGTCTCTAATACACTCTATAAAAACAGTTTCTTTGATACAAAGGTCTCTGAGACACTTTATAAAAAAGCATTCTCTTGGATGCCATTTTATAAAAGCACAGTGTTTGATACAAAGGTCTCTGAGACTTTTTAAAAGCATTGATATCAATTTGATATCAAGGTCTCTGATACACTCTATAAAAGCAGTTTTTTTTATACAAAGGTCTCTGAGACACTTTATAAAAGCATTCTCTTTGATATCAAGGTCTCTGATACACTTTATAAAAGTATTCACTTTCATACCAAGGTCTCTGAGATACTTTATAAAAGCACTGTCTTTCATATCAAGGTCTCTGAGACATTTTAAAAAAGTATTCATTTTTATACTAAAGTCTCTGAGATTCTTTATAATCACTGTCTTTTAGAAACCAAGGTCTCTGAGTCACTGTATAAAGTATTCTCTTTGATACCAAGTTCTTTGAAGAACTTTATTTATCTAGGTATCTAGGTAACAAGTGACCCAACCCCCATGCATCCAGGTCCTTGTGCAACTAGTATGCATCACCTTGAAAGCTTGGACTATTTGTGATGTATTAAGGACCCTTTTGTCAACTGCTAATTGATTATATTTATATGTGGTCTGGTGTACCAACACACCAAATGAACCAACTAACCCACCAGTCAAATAATTATGCTGTCTCAGGGTGAATAAAACAAATGAACCAATTAACCTTTTGCCAGAGCAGAGATAACCATACTCTCTTGTTTATGAACATTGCACAAACTGAACCTGTTAGCCTACCACCAGAACAGATGAACAAACCAAATGCACCAGTGAACATATCATCCAACTGAGATAATCATGCTGTCTGGTGGATAAACACCATGCCAATAGAGCCAATTAACACATCACTGGAGCAGAGAAAACACCTATTGGACCAGTTAACCTATCATAATTGTAGACCAACCCAACTGCCTGGTGGACTAACACATCAATTGACCCAATAAACCTATCCTCAGAGTAGAGGAACACCCCTACTGAACTAATTGACCTATCAACAGATATTGCCAGGATTGTTTTCTAACAGGGTTCTCCCTAGTCACCACAATATGGGGGAAGATGTAGTGAAAAAGAGGGGTAAGAGGATATGTCCACAATTCAATATTTACTTAACACTTAAATATCTGCATATCTTTCTTCCTGTTCCAGTTTGTTGAAGCTATACTGAAATCACAGTACTCAAAAGATGTCTCCTCCAGTTGTATATTAATTTGTTGACTGTTTCTGAGCTGAATCTGCCTCCTTATCTTTGTATAAATATTGTTCTGTGCTAAGAAAATTTTCAGACTTCTGTCTAAAGGAGCATAATATTGGCTAGCTTGAACAAGTTAAAAAACTGTTCTTTATGGTTGTTTTGTATAATTTTCCACAGCTCATAGGAATAGAAAACTGTTCTCTATGGTTGTTTTGTATAATTTTCCACAGCTCATAGGAATGGAAAACTGTTCTTTATGGTTGTTTTGTATAATTTTCCACAGCTCATAGGAATGGAACTGTTCTTTATGGTTGTTTTGTATAATTTTCCACAGCTCATAGGAATGGAAAACTGTTCTTTATGGTTGTTTTGTATAATTTTCCACAGCTCATAGGAATGGAAAACTGTTCTCTATGGTTGTTTTGTATAATTTTCCACAACTCACAGGAATAGAAAACTGTTCTCTATGGTTGTTTTGTATAATTTTCCACAGCTCATAGGAATGGAAAACTGTTCTTTATGGTTGTTTTATATAATTTTCCATAGGAACTGTCTCTTTGATATCCCTGCTCAAAAATAAGACTCGTCACTAACACAAGCTCTGACAAAGTTTCACGTTCTTAAATTGTTTGAGAAAAAATATGAAATGTGCACTCTATATTTAAGGGTTTCTCTATTTTTCAATATATAATTTTGAAATACCAATGATTATGGGGTTGAATGCCATGCCATCTGTTTTTTTTGTCATATCCATCATGTAAATCAGACATCATCATTTTCAGGTTGAAAATCATTCACTTGAGTTTTCAGTAACACTTTCCCAGCTTCAATAATCTGATATACAACTTTAAAAATCATGGTCATTACTGCTATCAGTCAGATCAAAATCATAATCAGAAGATGGTTCATAGTCAGTCATTTCTAGACAGCATGTAATTTAAAAAGTCATTTGTAAAACTATGCTATGCAGCTTACATTTTCATTTTCATATGCGCAAATTTTAAACTAATTTGCCTGAGTTCCTGAGCATCACTAATCACTGTCACATGATGGAGGGAGTCATGGTAACTCAGTTGGTAGAAAGCTAGATTTGTAATCCAATGGTCACAGGTTTGATACCCACCCAGGCTACCACTTTGTGTCCTTGGGAAAAATCTTAGCTTTCATGTCCTCTTCCTGATATAGCTAACACTTTGTTACAAGTGCCATTTAAACCAAGTGCCATTTAAACCAAGTGCCATTTAAACCAAGTGCCATTTAAACCAAGTGCCATTTAAACCAAGAATCAAAAATGAAATTTCATCAAGTTGTAAAATATTATGTTACTTTATATAGCTGTGCATTTCCTTTCTGTATATTTTACTATAAGGGCCTTAAGGAAGAGTAGCATTTTGCTAATGTGTTACTTTCTTTAAATAATGGTTTATTATGTTAGATTATGTTAAGTTAGATGATGTTAAAATAAGAATTAATAAATAGTATTAATAATAATGAGGTCTCACTAATTTGTACATGTATACAACAATGAACATGTCAATGGAGTTTTGCATCCTGTATCTTGGAGTCGGTGTAATTATAAATTGACTCTTGGTAAGTACCATAGAGAGAGATAATTTAGCTACACTTGATAGTTCAAGTCTGTATCATGATACACTATCACTGGAGTCAATATTGCAATGTTTCAATGACATTAAACCAGTTCTACAACCATGGCCAATTTCAGTCCCTCTAACACCAATAATTTTTAGAATGCAAAATAATAAGGGTTGTATAGTGGGGGACCATTGTAATTGACATGTATATTTATGCACTTGCTATATATATTTAATTTGTATTGTGTGATTAACCTTTGTCCATTATTGAGAAATTCAGGCTTTTGTGATTATAGTTTTTTTTTCAAACATATTATATAACTAATTTTGTCAATGATTATTATTTTTATAATACTATTATTATTATTATTTGTAGATAAAAAAGCCATTTGTTTTCTTTCAGGAATTCCTGGAGTACCTGAGATTTGCCATGTTCTTTATTAATATTTTATTAATTGGCCTGATCTTATTGAGAGCTTTGAAATGAACTCCTGGTACTTCTTTTGTGTCCTAGGTTTTTGTATTAATGTTGCTTATGTTAGAATTACCCATTACTATCTTAACATCTGAAGTGGAATCAGTCTTTTGGCTATATTCAGTTTTAATTTGTGAGGATACAGTCAAATTATTATAAGTGCTAATTATTATAAGTGCTTTGTATTCCAGTAACAATGGAACCCACTTGTATTTTGAACTGCATACAAAGTCACTATTTTGGGACTACTGTGAATTCATTTTGGACTATATCACTGTGATACATCATGACTTAGTACACCAACACTATTCCAGGCTATTTGTACATCAGAACATTCAAGATTGAAATCTATTTGGAAAACCACTGGAATTCATTCTGAATACTCTATACTTCTGGACTTGTTATTAAATTTTTAGGACTATTAATGATTTGATTCACAATACTGTAAGTTCTTTTTAAATTTTCATTTTGTCTTCTAGGGAAACAAATTATTTTTTAAATTTTATTCAACTTTCTGTTTGCATTTTGTTGTAAATGGTTTAAGAGCCATAACATACTGTGTCCAATTTTTCCAGTCACTCTAGCTCGAGTTTGAATTGCTGTATGCAGAGCATTGTACAGTAATAGACCAGGGTAATGTGCTGTATAGATATTTAGTGATTGGCAACCATGGTAAGTTTCCAATTACTTCAGTTCCATTGTATTCTAGGTTGCTGCATTAAGTAAGGAAATTTGGGACTTTCATACATGTGTATGTATCAATTGTGCTGCCCAAACTGTAAATAGGCAGCAAAAATTTATGGGTTAATATCATGCCTGGAATTCTGGAAATTAGGTTACTGAAATGGTGGATGTGATCAAGGTTTGGCAAACAGAATCCAAATGGTATTTAATTGATGACTTTTGATTGAAACTATTCATACCAAAATCAATTATTCCCTCTGAGTTTCTTGTTTTAGACTTTAGCAGTAATGGACTACATTTTGAATAAATAATATAAGGACTTAAACTAGGGTCAGAAAAATGGGAGCAGTGACTTATCCCTCTAGATAAAAATGGGGGAAATTTGAGAGTTGATGGCATAAGCGAGGCAGAAACCACTTGAATGTGTTTTTCATTTGCAATATATTTTACACATTGGGATCCCAAAATTCTAGTGGTTGTTGCTGGACATTTTGTCCCCAAAACAATAATATCTTGGCCTAACATTTGTGATTTTAACAGAACATAATTTAGAGATGTACAGAATTGTAGCAACAATGAAAGCATTGATCTTAATATATCAGAAACTGTGTTATATTTTGGATTCAGGTTTGTTGTTGCTTGGATTTTAGTATTACTTTTTTTACTAGTTTTCTCTCAGAAATGTACTTGTAAAAATAATATTTTCTTTCAGAAATATGTCAATTAGAATATCGCCCAACAAAAGCATTTTATTCCATTCCAGTGCTTTCAATGAATGAATTAATTGCTGACAAGAAGCAGACTTTCTGCAATGAAGACGCATAATACTTAACTGACTCACATAATGGTTCTTGGATGTGTTCATCCACCAGACAGCATAGCTATCTCTGCTCTCATGAGATTGGTTCTTGGATGTGTTCATCCACCAGACAGCATAGCTATCTCTGCTCTCATGAGATTGGTTCTTGGATGTGTTCATCCACCAGACAGCATAGCTATCTCTGCTCTCATGAGATTGGTTCTTGGATGTGTTCATCCACCAGACAGCATAGCTATCTCTGCTCTCATGAGATTGGTTCTTGAATGTGTTCATCCACCAGACAGCATAGCTATCTCTGCTCTCATGAGATTGGTTCTTGAATGTGTTCATCCACCAGACAGCATAGCTATCTCTGCTCTCATGAGATAGGTTCTTGGATGTGTTCATCCACCAGACAGCATAGCTATCTCTGCTCTCATGAGATTGGTTCTTGGATGTGTTCATCCACCAGACAGCATAGCTACCTCTGCTCACAGAGATATAAATGTGCAAGCCTATGAAGAAGTGGGCAGTTAGAAAAAAATTAGAAATCAAACAATAATTATCCCTTTATGCCACATCTATTTTAGATTCAAATGATTGTAAATTATGTGTAGCATTAACAGATAATGGTACAGACTTCCAAGGGAAAGAACCAAAGTACTAAAGCTTCTTTTTCAAATAATTCTTTACATGGTTTTGCAGTCTGTATATTATTTTGAGCCTCATAATACAATTACACACGCCATGTTTGTTTTTACACACTCTGAAAAGATTTTGGAGGTAACAACATAACATTCTATGAACTCATTGGTAAACAAAGCTCTAATACAGAATATTATGTTATGAATAGTCATCTAACTGAGAATAGAGAATAAATACTCTGATGAAATATCTCATTATGCATCTAAAAGCAGTATGATGAATGTAGCCCATTTTTGTAACCTCTGCTAAAACAGTATGACCAGAGTGAAGTGAAAGTCTGTTTGACCCTCAGGAAAAGAGTATGCTTTGACATTTTTTTAATGTTACATGGCAACATGCTCTAAAAAAACATTTATACAATTCTGAAAGTATGGAGACAGATCATTAATTTCCTGAGTCATCTTTCACACCACTCTTATAGATGCAACACACTGTTGCATCATAAAGTCTGGAAAACCATTTGTATTAATTCTCAAGTTGACACTATAAGTGTTTCTGATACATTGTGAGCAGAATTTGAGTTTCAAGATTTTGGATTCAATCCCTTCTAATCTTGCCAATTTAGACTTAATAATGGTCACCGACTGTATATACTGTAACATGCTTTGTAACACACACAGACTTAATAATGGTCACTGACTATATACTATATCATGCTTTGTCACACACACAGGCATAATAATAGTCACTGACTCACAGACTTAATAATGGTCACTGACTGCATATACTGTAACATGCTTTGTCACACAGACTTAATAATGGTCACTGACTGCATATACTGTAACATGCTTTGTCACACAGACTTAATAATGGTCACTGACTGTATATACTGTAACATGATTTGTCACACACACAGACTTAATAATGGTCACTGACTGCATATACTGTAACATGCTTTGTCACACAGACTTAATAATGGTCACTGACTGCTTATACTGTAACATGCTTTGTAACACACACAGACTTAATAATGGTCACTGACTATATACTGTAACATGCTTTGTCACACAGACTTAATAATGGTCACTGACTGTATATACTGTAACATGCTCTGTCACACAGACTTAATAATGGCCACTGACTATATACTGTAACATGCTTTGTAACACACAGACTTAATAATGGTCACTGACTATATACTATATCATGCTTTGTCACACACACAGACATAATAATGGTCACTGACTGTATATACTGTAACATGCTTTGTCACACACACAGACTTAATAATGGTCACTAACTCCACATAAATGAACATTTATCGCACAGACTTAATAATGGTCACTAACTGGTAACATGATTTGTCACACACACAGACTTTATGGTCACTAACTGTATATACTGGAATATGCTTTCTGATACACTGTCTCAATAGTTTGCATATATATGATCAATTAGGGTTACGTCAAAAAGTGGTTGCAGTCACTCATGTCAGTTGATTTTTAATTTGTACCAAAAAATTAGTTGCAGTTAAACATGCCATCTCTTGGGAATAAATTCAAGGTTATCAATTTTGAAGCCACCTCATATGAATCTATGGAGATCTTCATATCAGTCAACTAAGTCCATGCTAGAATTTGCTAACCTAAGTAGAGTTTCTTTCAACAAAACTAGAAAATAATATCTCTCAAAATTCTTTAAAATGTAACTAAATTGCATGCAACTGGGAAAACAATCTCATGCCTTAATTTAGCACACTGACAGACTGATGGCAGTCTGTCATTTTATGAATTTCCTCCCATTTCCCAAAGGATCTATTCATTCACAAAATTATTTTGACTCTGTTATAATGGCCCTGCAGTGTTTAAACAAGTAGAGCTTAGGACCTTTCTGCAATATCTCCCTTGCTACACAGGTCTGAATGCAGACTAAAATCTCTTCCTGCATCATCAAGATAGTATTGTAAATTATCCTATACAACTGCTTACCAGTCAACCCAACAGCAACCTATGCAGTAAATTATCCTATACAACTGCTTACCAGTCAACCCAACAGCAACCTATGTAGTTCTACTGTCCCCTTATGCTTTTGCACATCTAGATCTATGCAGATTGACAGGAATAATCAGTAGAACAAGCAACACAGACACTGATAAAGCAATTCATATCTGTGGCTTTTTAGCATGAGAAGGCCATATCTACCAACAAAGCATAGGTTACTATATTACAAATGCTGTGGGGTATACAACCATACCTAGAGCACTGAAATATTATTTGAAAAATCACTACTGACAGAATATTTACAAATTGTTCTGCTTGCAGACTCATTTTAGATAAAACAAAAGCATCCTAAATGCATAAATGATATTAAAATGTTAACGGTGAAGTGAAGAAATATTTTTGAGAAAGGCTATTCTCAAAGTTTCAAACAAATATGGCTCCATTATATCTCAATGAACTACTTAATGCTAGAAAACAGAGCAACACTCCCAATTTAAGATCAATTTCAGCTAACCTCCTTTCCATTGCGAAAAAGAAAAGTTTTCACTGTTCAGGATCACTAATTTGGAAAAGAATCCAAAGGAAATTAGAGCAAGTACAAATATAAATACATTCATTTATAATCTAATTCAATTGATGAAAAGTGGAACCCTTTTGGTTTGAAAAATATAACTTGAAGAATAAATTCACTAACCTTCCACTTTGTTGTCGAACAACTTTGGTACTGTATATACACAATGTACCTAGTTGGAACATGCTCATTTAAATGTTCTGTTTATTTATGTCCATATATAAATATAGCTTATTATCAGTGCTGGATTTAGACCAAGCAAGACCTTGAGCTATGGGAAGCTATAAAGGCCATATTTGGTATAAAATAAATTTGAGCATTCAGACTGAGTTCAGACTTTGGAGCCCTAAGCTGCATCTTGTTTAGCTTATGCCTAAGTCTGGTACTGCTTTTTAATTATCAGTATGTGTGTGTGTGTGTGTGTGTGTATATGTGTGTGTGTGTGACTATCAAGTCTGTTCAAAAATCATAAATATTTAAAGAAGAAATTGACACAAAAATTCTACTAACAGTTCTCTTAAACAAAGATGGGAAAATCTATCATTTAATTGGAATAAGTAGATCCAGCATTCACATATGAGCCTGAAAATTATGATGGTCCAAGATCAATGACCCATTTATTTTAGTCATGGACCTGTCCAATATTAGCTGCACTAGCCTACCAGGCCTTTATTATTTTTTACTTGTTTCTATTAATTTAATAAATTGTGCTCTTTCAAATCATTAAATCATCCAGAAAAAAACTCATAAAAGTGCACTGAAGCAAATGGATGTTGACTGACCATGAAGGAGACTAGTGGAGTAAAATGTTACAGTAAATTTCAAAATTAACATGCAGTATGCACTTCATCTCAGTCTAATGTTTATCTATTCTCACCCATAGCTAAAACAAAGCATTCCGACCTACTGCATGTTCTACATCAATAACCCTTAGTTTGAATATAGATTTACAAGCAGTGGGCAAATATCAATGTTAAAGAATTTGTTTGCTGTATTAGGACTGATGCACTGCAGAATCTCAAAAGTCCCAAGCCAGAAAAGAATGCCAAAAAATCAAACATATTCTGACTTTCCAGGATCAAACATGGGCTGATTATAGCAAGAATGTTACTTATGCTTTAAGGTAGTAAATCAATCACTTGACTTATAAAATGGCACTTCAAATTTCAAAACTGACCCACTTATGTTACATGAAAGAAGCAGACAGCATATTACTTGCTCCAGAATGATTATTGCCAATAAATTGAAATACCCCCCTCATTAAGACCCCTAAATACCCCCTCATTAAGACCCCTACTGCCCACACCTTTCCAAAGATGAATGTAGATAAGAAGAAAAGGCTGGAATGCCTTTTCAATAACGAAAATTGGTGTGTCAAAGCTGGAAATCTGTTCTCTGATTTTATGTTAGCTTGCAACATTCAGCAAAAGAATAGCTTAGATTTGGGACAAAATTACATCAATGGTCACATCTTTCCTCAATTCCATAGTTCATTCCCTGAAGGAGCCAACAAAAAGACTGATATTCCAGTCCCAGTTCATAAGCCTTCATCCTGATGGTAGCACTGATCAGGCCATTCTTGACCAAGATACAGTATTTGTAAGGTAAATTTTGCCTGTAGACAAGATGCCCACCATTGGAATGATATCTATTATTCCACTGGCTAGTACCTGAGCAGATGGTATTTGTATTGGAATTAAAATAGATACTTTGAACCTAGATCAAAGAAAGTTTGAAAACCATCCATTATTTTGTATGCATATTTTGATGAAGCACCTGTGAATTTTGGATCAAAAGTCAGTGTTGTGCAAAAGTTAAAGTGGATACCAAATATCAAAGTTGACCGAATGCCTGTTCATATTATCTCCATCTACAAGTGCTTGTGAGTGTGACCCAAGAGAATTTTCACAACCAGTTATTCACAATGTCACAGAATTTCTGTCTTGATGAGGCTAATGCACTTTCCTTTGAGAAAACAAGGCACCAGACACATACACACCCAGGGCCAAGGCAGTGTTCATCTGAGGGTGACTTTGAGAAATCTGCTGAATGACTTGTTTTTTAGGATGTTACAAATTGTATATAAACCCAACTTAATGAGTTGTTTTCTTGCTTTGCTGAATAAATATTCAATTGCAAATGTGTTATGATTGATTTATGTTGGTGTTTGATGTTTTTCATCAGATTTTGAGAACTTTTAGAAGTAAATTTTCTGTCAACAGCAGCCATTGAAAGTCAAATGGAGGCATGATCATGTGATTAAAAGTTTTTAAAATGGTATGGTAAGTAAAGAATTTATGATTGAATAAGTAATTCAATATATGTCTGAATATTCAATTTTGTATTAAATTTGTTTTTCCTCTTTCTTTATACTAATATCCTGAAGTATTCAAATATCAGACTTGCCTAGCGTTGAAGCTTATGAAGACCTGTATCTTTAGGGTCCAACTGGTCCTAGACCAGTGAGTAAAAAGAGGAATTTTCAAACCTGCACATGCATTTTTGTTTACACAATTATTGTTTATGTCAGTGTTTACTGGTAATAAACTAAATTACATATGTAATGCTGCAGCCTTACAGAAAATCCATATTTTCCTAAAAGAAAATGCTTCAAGTGATCTTGACACAGAAATTCCAATTACAGTGATGTTTTTACTCAATATGTAAATGAACCAAATCACTTCAGCTGGTTCACGAATTTAATTATGGCACATTATTTATAAGCAATAAATGAAGAGGAAATCTGCTATTGAATAACAGTGAGACAACAAAACTTGTGAAACTTGTGTGTGGAGATGACGACTATTTTATCAACATCACCCCAGTTTACTGGAGAAGGGAAAACAAGTGATTTACATGTTCAAAACTTTACCTCACAAAAGCTAATCTGCTTTATGGAGAATATCACTAATCTTTATCCAGATGATCACACTGAATAATCAGGAGATAAATGGTTCACCAGCTGTTGTTATCCTGTCTACTGACAACATCTTCAGTTTGTCCATGAAATAATGTGGGTTAACAAAATGGTTCCAGTCTGACAGTTGCCTCTGCAAACAAGTTTTTGAGTATGTAATACATTCCTATAGCTTAAGTTCCTATCTGCAAGTCTTATTTTGCATTGGCTTCATAAAACATACTTATAGACTGTTGCAAATAGCATTAAGTTTGAAAATATGGTGCCCAGAAAACTGGAAGAATTGGATACAGTAGAATTAGGTCAATTATGATTGAATGGATTACAATTCTGGCATGATTTACTTCCATAGGTAACATATTGTAAGTCAAATTTCTACTGTATTATTTATGGTAGAAATTTTGACTAATTACTTTTCTATCATTTGATCATGCATGTGAAATTTATTAGGCACATCAGATTTGTTATGACTTCAAATTAGTTGGAGACTTAACTTTTTATAAACAATGCAGCCATATATATATATATATATATATATATATATATATATATATATATATATATATATATATATATATATATATATATATATATCCAATAAAAAATAAACATTTAAAAAACAAAGCTATATTTTAATTATTTGATTGTCAGTGAAAATGTAAAAAGAAATTTAGCAATAAAGAAAACCAAACATTAAATATATTCATTCCAATGGACTGCTTTCTAAAATGCATGATTCAGTGAGGATGATGTGGCAGTCCTGGGGTGAGAAAAGAGTGCAAGCTTGTCAAATCACATTTAGGCTTCACATTAACAATCAAGCAAATCAATTACAATAAATCTGAACTTGATTTCACAGAGACACATTACTGTATGATTGATTAAAAGGGTGTAAAAAGAGTGCTTTATTCTTCATTTGATTGACTGCATACCATATATACTCACTTAAAAAGTCCAGTTCAGCTTCTAACTGAACAGATCCAGATTTACCACTGTATAAAGTACTAGAAAATCTGGGTTTTAGTAATTTGATGGGAGTAATCAGTAGAACAAAGACCCTGCTCTTCTGGAACATTATGTAACAGTAAATCAGGGTCTACATGTTTCAGGTTGGACACATTATGGGAGCATAGTAACATAATTGATGAAAGTCCACATTAGCTGAAAATCAAAGATTTCAATAAAATTACAAACTTTTTCAAGGCGTAGATGCTAAATATGGATTTATGAATAATTACTTTAATGAAATATTACCTCTGAGAATTTATGCACGCATACAATGTGGTTATTTTCACCAACTGCAGTAACATATGTCTCTCCTTGATGCTAGTGGGGGATGAAAAAAGACGCCAGTGAATTAAAAACCATTTAGAAGATTTCACACTGCATATGTTGCAAAACTAAAGTGCTAATAAATATCTTTTTGGTCAAAAGTTAAAAGTAAGTCATTCAAATCTTGATAAAAATCTTGCCCACTGGCAATGCATGCATAATGCAGCAAAAGATACAACAGGTGAAATGTTACAGAATCTTGAAGATTTCCTCTACAGTGATTTTGGAGCAACTTTCATTTTAATATTCCAAGCTATATTGAAGAAATATCCTTAGACTACCTAACATAACAAAAAAAACCCAGACATTTAAAGTCCAAAATCATGTGCAGACCAGCTTCAGACACTAGAATATCAAATGCTAAGATCTAAATACCTTGAAAAAAATTATATTAAAAATGGTTCCATAGAATGGATCATGCATCTTGCCCAAAAACAATGCAGTGATGTAATCCACAGCATACAACATTCAAAAACTATATAATCACACATTTTGCAATGTTGTAATTACTGCCAGAAATATGATGCTAATAGTGTCCCAGCCTGCTAAATAATGTACAAGTATGATGCTAATAGTGTCCCAGCCTGCTAAATAATGTACAAGTATGATGCTAATAGTGTCCCAGCCTGCTAAATAATGTACAAGAGTGATACTAATGTAGCATCTCAGTCTAGCTAATCAATGTCCATTAATTATGTCTCATAATTTTATGCACAATGAAATGCAGATGCTCTTATTCAAGATTAGGAATTTCTAGATGATGAATAAGTACACACCATTCAGTCTGAATGTAATGTTAACATTAAGGGGGGGGCAAACATTCTGAGAACATCATGTAATCAGCAAATGTTTGGACAGCTAGAGAAGAAACTGAATGGTAAGTGTCCATCTAGAATAGAAATAACTGAATGCAGTGTGAACTCCTATAGCAGTAATAGAATGGTAAGTGTCCATCTAGAATAGAAATAACTGAATACATTGTTAACTCCTATAGCAGTAATTGAATGGTAAGTGTATATCTAGAATAGAAATAACTGAATGCAGTGTGAACTCCTATAGCAGTAATTGAATGGTAAGTGTACATCTAGAATAAAAATAACTGAATGCATTGTGAACTCCTATAGCAGTAATTGAATGGTAAGTGTTCGTCTAGAATAGAAATAACTGAATGCATTGTGAACTCCTATAGCAGTAATTGAATGGTAAGTGTACATCTAGAATAAAAATAACTGAATGCATTGTGAACTCCTATAGCAGTAATTGAATGGTAAGTGTACATCTAGAATAGAAATAACTGAATGCAGTGTGAACTCATATAGCAGTAATTGAATGGTAAATGTACATCTAGAATAGAAATAACTGAATGCATTGTGAACTCCTATAGCAGTAATTGAATGGTAAGTGTACATCTAGAATAGAAATAACTGAATGCATTGTGAACTCCTATAGCAGTAATTGAATGGTAAGTGTACAGCTTGAATAGAAATGCATTGTGAACACCTAGATAAGTAACTGAATGTTAAGTTTACAACTACAATAAAAATAACTGAATGCATTGCAAATGTCTAGAGAAGCCAGCTAAATGGTAATATTAACTGACTGCCTTATGAACATAACTAACAGCTGAGTGAATAGTAAAAATAAACTGAACGAAATGTTCACTTCTAGAAGAAGCTTGTCAATTCAGACCATGGCTGATTTGGATCATGTCTGATTCTGACCAAATTACAGTCTGATTTGACCCAAAATACATTCTTCTTTTTATCCTTGTGCTTGCACAGTATACATTATAAAACTTTAAATAATATCTGATACAGATAAATAGTACCTAATAGTCATCTAATAAAAATCACTTATGGTTCTCATTGTTTCTGTAAATAAGGCTTACTAGGTACAAAGAAATATTTTAAATTATATAATTTGTAATGCATTAACATGTTGAAACCAGTTTATGGGGGTGAAAATAAAATGACTAATACATTAACATACTGAGACCTGTCTATATCAATAAAAAAATATCTGCATTTATTTTTCTTCAGTCTCAGTAATTTGCAGAACATTAAATGATACATAAACATTACCATTCAAAGTGATTTCACTTCTTATTATATGTATTTATGTGTGTGTATGTGCACATATATATATATATATATATATATATATATATATATATATATATATATATATATAGATGCAATAAACTGACGATGAACAGTACGAAACTAGTAACCAACTAGCTTAAGCTCTTTCGACTCTTAATGAGTCGAAAGAGCTTAATGAGTCAGTGGCAAATACAAAACATATATACAACTGTCACAGAATTGTGTAAATATTTTTTCTTTTTTTCGCTTTTAGTGTACAATGATACTGAGGGTGATCAATGTAGATTCTATAATTCAAAAATAGTGAGCTTGGTTCTTCCTTGCTCGGCAGTGCAGTGCAAAATGCTTCAGGCTGGAAAAACCGAATACATGAATTACTAAGAAGATTTTGAGCTACATTGTGTAAATATAATTCAAACTGGAACGAAATTAGGACATTATATTATGAACCATTTTGTTTTGTTGATCAGAGGTCTACTGTGAGACCTGCATATCTCCAGCTGTAAAGAGCTGTGTTGGTGTTGCAGTGCTGTGTTGGTGTTGCAGTGATGTGTTGGTGTTGCAGTGATGTGTTGGTGCAGTGGTTTGCTATTCTGTCTGTGTTTGTGTAGAGCTGTGTTGGTTTTGCAGTGCCGTGTTGGTGTTGATGCGCTGTGTTGTTGCCGTGCTGTGTTATGCTGTAGAGTTTAGTGCTGAGCTGTGCTGTGTACATCTGTGAAAAGCTACCTGTGCTGTTTAGAGCTGCATATGCTATGTGTGCAGTGCCGGGCTGTGCATATGTTTTCCAGTGCTTTGAATATTCCAACGTTGCCAGTCTGTTGCCAGTCCGGTGGTCGCTAGTCGAGGACCAAAGTGTCGGGTGCTGATTGTCAAGCCCAGGATTCAATAGTGATCAGGTGACTACAAATTTTTGTTTATTTGTCTAGTGGAACTGGTAGCAAAGAGTTTTAAGGGAGTATATACATTGCTCCAGATATATTTTGGCCCTTGGCTAACCTAGGGTTTTTGTAATACCCAGTGTTTGCTATTGTGTAGATATTGTGATTAAAATCAAATATCCGGATATAATCTGCGTTACATAAATGTACAAAAAGTAAAATAGATGTCGCTTTGGCTTGTAGACTTTTAGGGAATTATACACCATTAACTAGTCTATACAAACTGGTTGTATTTATAGTTTTGACCTATGTGGAGAGAGCCATGTAGAGGTTTACAAACACAACATTTTTGTTTATTTGTTTGTAGTATATATGTTTTGTATTTGCCTTTGAAAAAGACTCATTAAGAGTCAAAAGCACTTAGGCTAGTTAGTTACTAGTTTTGTACTGTTCGTGGTCAGTTTATTGCATCTATTTTAATCAATCCCTGACACATGTGATCCCTTGGTGGATCCAGTATGCTTGAAATATATATATATATATATATATATATATATATATATATATATATATATATATATATATATATATATATATATATATATATATATATATATATACACATACATACATACATACATACATACATACATACATACATACATACATACATACATACATACATACATACATACATACAGCATTTTATCTACAAATGGCTTCAATAAGTCATCAAGGCAAAAAGCAGCAAGTCAAAATCCAAGCCTATGAGTCCTGTTCAAGCTGATGATCATCGTAATGTAGCTTTTAAAAATAATTATAATGTTTAAATACAACAAAACTATTAGTTTTATAAAGTGACTAAAGCCAATAAGGCAATTCCTTTGCCAGAAGCATCTGAACATTCTGTATTTGTTAAAAATCTTGTTGATGGTTTCATATCATCAGAAATAATCTGAGCATATATAACAAGGCCTATTCTTTCATCTGCCATTGTTGTCACAAATGATGAATTTTGCAGGACACGTATAATAATATCCTCAACAACGTTTTGATAGGCTCTCCAGTACCTATGAACAGGTAGAGCCAAGTAATACTGAATGGTGGAATTCTTCAAAATGGAATCAATTTATTTAGCTGTTAGGTCATATTAAAAAGAGTATTTTAAAAGAAGGATGTCTTGTACACTGACAATTTACACTTAAGTAGCATTTTCACTGCTGTTTTGTTTGTAAAACTGCATTAAAATTTGCCTAGAGTTGGGAGCCTTCTAGAGGTCTCTGAAATGCTTAATTACGCATATTTAGATGCCAACGTTTTTTTTTTATTGGGATGCATAAAATCACTTAGGTGGGAATCCTCCATACACATGTAATAGGTGAGAAGCAAAATTCAAAGACTTACCACTCCTGCTTCAGGTACCTTATTAGTAAGAAAATGTATTGATCACTTAGCTGTGCTAATATTGGTGAGTGTGCATATTCATTTATCTCCAGAACCAAGTGCATGTGAATTCAGTGGCTGAAAGACCCCTTGATGTACATCGTCATTAAAAGAGTACATCAAAAGAACATAATGCAATGGCTGGAAAAAAGTTAAAAGGCTTTGACTGGCAGCTGGGTGGGAAAATATATTGATATTTACAGTGATTGAATTCAGAAAGACCAAGAGACCTACTTGTGGTCATTTGTAAGAGTACATGAAGTAAACGATTTTAGGTTCCATAATTGTATTCATTTTCAAGTGTAGCAGAATAAGAAGTGCATGTGGCCTCTAAATCATGATAGGTTGAGACTTGGGGACAAAATGCCATTCACAAATTTGGAAGAGTATTTGGAGTTCAATCACCAGTTTGTTTTCTGGCAATCCAGTATGCCTTCCATGTGTACTGTTATGAAAGTTATTGTGAGGCTTTTTTGTTGCATCAAGGTTTATTTTAGCCTCTGTACATATATGGCAAAACATAAAGACACCATCACTGTCACATTCTTCACTTGACCTAACATTTTTTTGAAAACATGGTCAGCTATGTTTTCAACTATTGTTGCACAAAACTACGTTTCATCTTACACTAACCATTTCGTTTCATCTTACACTAACCATTTCGTTTCATCTTACACTAACCATTTCGTTTCATCTTACACTAACCATTTCGCTTCATCTTACATGTAACCATTTCATTTCATCTTGCACGTAACCATTTCGTTTCATCTTGCACGTAACCATTTCATCTTACACGTAGTTTCATCTTACACGTAACCGTTTCATCTTACACGTAGTTTCATCTTACACGTAACCGTTTCGTTTCATCTTAAGATGATGAATGTTCCACTGATTCGATAGTAATACTGTTAATGGCAGTCGCTTGTAAAAAAGCAGTCCAAATGATGATTTTGTTGGTTTTAGATTTATTTTAGGTTTGGACATTTTTTTTATTTTACCTTGGACGCCATTTTCAATTGAATGCAGATAGTATCTTGGAACAATGCAAGATATAAATTTGAGGGAATGAAAATTGTTGCTTCTTTGCAAGACAAGGATATGCATCAAATATTTTTCTAGTGAGAATCACTGTAAAATCATGTTTATTTTGCCTCATTCTTATTTGTGGTGATTTATGGTTTTAACATCCTGTTGTTACAAATGATGTGACAGTTACAGGTCACATACAGTCAGCTCCAGGCTCAAACATCCAGTTGTAACCCTAATTATTATGATAACATCAGCCTAAAAAAAATCTGATATGCCATTGTTTTCTTTTTGAGGGAGTTGTAATCTAGTCAATGAAGTAGTTAGGCCAAAAACTTTATGTTGTGCAAATCAGCAAAACAATTGTGTGCATCAATTTATGTACCAGTGATGAGTTTTAGACCTAACCTTTGTTTTTTGTTAATCAGCAAAATATTTTACATTGTGGTACATCAATTTACCTACCGTCATAGACTTTTGTGCATCAAATCTGAAAATTCTGCATATTTGATACATTATGCATGGGTATATATATATATATATATATATATATATATATATATATATATATATATATATATATATATATATATATATATATATATATATATATATATATATCTTATATATATAAGAGAGAGACACACACAGACAGACAGACAGAAAGAGAAAGAGAGGGAGAGAGATGATGTTTTCATATTTTTCCAGTAAACTGCATACAATTAAATGAATATTAATTCACAAACAAAATAATGTGCTTCAAACAAAGATTTCTAAAATATTTTTTATTTTTTAAACTGAGATAAAACTATTTTCATAACACAAAAATCAATTCACATTTGGTTTGTTTTGTCACTTTTCATAATTTTATTATCTGACAATAAAAGAAACTATTTAAATATTGCACAAAGTTTAATGACCTTTATACAACTTTTTTTCACTGCTAAATGATTCAAGACAAACCATCTTATATTATTTCATTTCATCACATGTAACAATCTCATTATCATGTGTACTGCAGTATTGAGGTTCCATTGCCTTAAATGCAGATTGGAACTGCTTGGCATACTTGGAAAATTTGTGAAAAATAATATAATTTATAACAAATTTAAATATCACATTTAAATCCTGTATGAAACATAACAGTATGTCACATGATCCAAATCAGCCAGGAATTTAGTCTGAATTGTCCAGAAATCTTGGCTGAATCAGCCAGTAATTTGGGCTGAATGAGCCTAGTTTAAATTAGCCAATAATATCCTGCTACAACATTAAATGGCTCATGGGATTGCTACAACATCAAATGGCTCATGGGATTGCTTCAACATTTAATGGCTCAAGGGATAGCAGTTTGGGCAGAACAAGTGAATGCACTGTGTACATCCAGGCTACAAATAACAATGAATGGAATATTTTCATGCAGAGTAGAATTTCTACATGGATGTAGGTTTTTCCAATCAAGTAGAAACAACTGAATTTATCATCAAGAGCAAAAGTAACTTATTACAACTTCAAAGGATAAAGATAACTATAATGGGAGAATTCACAGCTATATGCAGGTACATGTACAAAATAGAATATATGAATGGAGCACATTGTTAAAACAGAAATAACTTTAAATGGACAATTAGATTAAAAATATCTCTGAATGGACCCAAAGTGTTAACAGTTAGAGAATAAAAACTCTCTATGTTGTGAACATCTAAAATATAAATAACTCTGAATGAAGGGTAATAACAGAATAGAAATAACTAAATGAAGGGTACTCAGAATAGAAATGACTCTGAATAAAGGGTAATCACTGAGTAGAAATGACTCTGAATGAAGGGTAATCATAGAGTATTAATAACTGAATGAAGGGTAATCACAGAGTAGAAATGACATAATGAAGGGAAATCAGAGTAGAAATAACCCTGAATAAGGATAATCAGAGTAGAAATAACTCTGAATGGTAATCAGAGTAGAAATAACTAAATGAAGGGTAATCACAGAGTAGAAATGACATAATGAAGGATAATCAGAGTAGAAATAACTCTGAATGGTAATCAGAGTAAAAATAACTCTGAATGGTAATCAGAGTAGAAATTACTAAATGAAGGGTAATCAGAGTAGAAATGACTAAATGAAGGGTAATTACAGAGAAGAAATAACTCTGAATGAAGGGTAATCACAAAGTAGCAATAAATCTAAATTACCATATCTAATTCTTACAAGTGGAGTCTAGCTGCAAACTGCACAAACCCAGATTTGCTGTTGCAAAATTCACTGGCAAATCTGGATCTGTGCAGTTTGTTTGAAGTAATTAGTAGACCAAATAATACAGATCCTGATCTGCTAATGCTTTATTTTATGGCAGATCTGGATATGTGCAGTTTAACTGTTGACTGATGAGTACATAGGTACATGTAATATGCATGTTTACTGCTGGCCTATTAATCCAAATGTATAGTTCAAGAATGTTTCAATAAAGGTGATATATAATATCAGAGTATGACAACTGATGCATCTTTCAACTATATATATATATATATATATATATATATATATATATATATATATATATATATATATATATATATAAAATTTATAGAATGGTTATCACCTCTACAAAATGTAAAACAAAATATGCTTATGTACAAATTGTTATAATAGCTTCCACTAAACTAGATATGCATGCTTTCTCATATGCCATGCTGGCTGACCCCAAGACTGAAAACCATGCAGACACACCTAGGTAATGTCATTGATGGTAATGGTAGGGGCCTTAGATCACTCAACCACTGAAGATTTTCATGACATCAGTGTTTTTACCAAGTTTGATAAAACCTGGAACAGAGTTAGAGAATTAAAGTGTTCAGACTATCAGTCAATTAGATGTAAAATCATTAATATGAATGATTCTTACTCATACCTACTTTTCCAGGGTCTCTTGGTGACAAAAGCCTATAATTTACTGTTGCATTATGCTATTAGTTTTTTAATGACTTATAAGTTAGTATATATGGCAGATGCATCATCAAGTTGCATGCAGAGTTAATGGACAGCCAGTGTTATATTACATTACTAAAAGCATCATCTGTGTCTAAGCAACTTTAAATATAGATCTCTTCATAAAAAAAAATGTGCATTCCAACTGTTTTCTAGGGAGTAAATGTAGTTTAAAAGACCTTTATGGCATCATTGTTCAGCCAAATTTAGTGGAAAAACCATAAGTAACAAACACCTATAAGGCTTTCAAAGAAGAAACACCAATGACACTAAGTAATTTTATCTGAAGCAACTTTGCATTGACTTGCCATCCATACAACTTAGAATCATTCAAAGTCCATAAAGATGATAATAAAACATCAAAGCTTGACAAAATGGTCATATCTTGGAATTAGGAAACTGCAGACAGCCAGTAAACAAGTCTGAATAAGGTAACATTTTGCTCACCACTACATCTGGCTACCAGTCTGTCTAGATGTCATTATGGCTTCTGTGATATACCCATTCTGTCAGGTTGAATTCTAAATCCCAGGATTTATAGAGTCTCAAGCATTTGGCAAGTATCAGTCACTTTGATTGCAATTCATCCAAGAAAGCCCTTTAACACATCTTTAAATCTCTTCCTAATGCAGTTCAAGTGAATTATTGCTGATGGTGCCATGATTTTCAGGCAAAGCTGGAGGACAATTTTGTTTCTCCAGTCTTAGTGATTCTGAAGATAATTAAGTCCTGTGGCAATGACACTATTTTAGTAGATTTGAATCAAGATGTCTTTTTCAACTAGTCCTTAACAAGTGATGCAAAATATGCCACACACAGACCCATGACACTGACTTCAATTCAATTCAAAGTTTCTGCATACAGCATTATTTCCATTTTTTGGCTGCTGCAGGCATCTCGAAGACAATATATATATATATATATATATATATATATATATATATATATATATATATATATATATATATATATATATATATATATATATATATATTACATTCTCAAAGCAGCACCAAGATATTTCAAAATGTGAATGTCAATTCAAGACTTTCTCTGGAATTCATAACCTTTTCATATACAGCTGTGGTATTCGAAATCACATCCTCAATCAAATTCTTTCTGAATCTGTAGCAATATGTTTGATGAGAGAATAGCCAGCAGCTCATGATTAGAGCAGTTGCCACCCACTTTTATGGCTGGAATCCCTTGGCATCAACAACTTTAGTGTCTAAAGGTACCTCTATAGAAAGTCCACCTTTTAATGTGACCAGCAGCCAGCATATAAGTGAAAACTGTAAAATTTACTTCTCACAAGTGGCCACATTTTATTTTAATGTGTGTCCAGCACCAATATTTAATTCATAAGGTAGGGTAACTAATCCAATTATCTTTACTGATATCTGTTTCCCTTTGTCAGGTTTTCCTTACTAAAAGAAGTGTTGGTTAAAATACATAAAATCAATAAGGATAACATTACATCCCTAATGCCAATGTCTACTGAAAATGGTGTCAGCAATGTTGTAATAAGTTTTGGGCTTGAGCAGCTGAGTTTCTTCTTTGATGATTACAACAGACATAATTACCAAGATCATAAAATGGGTAGCACAGAGAAATTAACCTTGAACATAACAGGGTACAGTGTGACCCCAGTATAACTCACTCTGTCATAAGGAGAATTGGAGAATAATGCCATCATGGCATAGCTCCTGAAATTTCATTCAGCCTATTGCTGATATTTTTCTCATAAACAAAAAAAATTAAGTACATAAAGTTTTATTATCATGTTGAGAAAGAGATTGCTTATAAATTTGAATACAAAACGTTTGTGGCATGGCTCCTGAAATATCATATATATGTACATGTATTATTCTTATACACAGAAAAATAAATTTCTTCTTAGAAGTGCAAAAATAATGTGTAGAAAGTTTGTTATCATTTTGGGGAGGAAATCATGTATGGATTCTAATATAAAACGATTATGTTGTGGCTCTCAAAAAATTTCATTTACCTTATTACTGGCATTTTTCTTGTAAACAAAATAAAGAAAGTATGAAAAGTAAATTACATAATGTTTTGTTATCATTTTGGAAAAGAGATTGCTTATAAATTTGAATATGAAAGTTTGTGGCGTTGCTCCATAAATATCACATGCATGTAATTTATTTTCATACACAAGAAACATTTCTTCTTAAAAGTACAAAAATTAACATGTAGAAAGTTTGTTATCATATTGGGATGGAAATCATGTATGAATTCTACTATAAAATGATCTAGGTGTGGCTACTAACATTTTTAATTTAGCAAATTTCTTACAGTTTTATTCCAAAATAAAAACATCGGAAATATGAGTATCTGAACCCATGGCTGGGCCTTTTGAGAACACTGATCTTTGTTTATTGCTGAAAGATGACAGCCCATAAGTGTTAATGTTCTTATTACTGGTTCATGTACAATGAAGCCATCAAATCTACCAAGTGTTTGCCTTCAATGCTTTCCCTACAATCATTGCTCAAACAATAAGCAACATTTTCTATAAAGTGCATTCACAACCAAGCAACAAACAATGCAGCGGTTGATATATGATGCTTTCCTAAATTTATAAATCACTTAATTTAAGTACATTGCTCATTGTCAAAGTCAATTGCTGGGCTAAACTTGTTCAAATTATAGGTCAACTATTTATAAAACATAAAACAAATGCAAGCTGCCAACATGTGCATGTGGCTTGGCAGTGTTGCTTTATGGAGTCAGCTGACCAGTAAATAATGTCGTCCATTCCTTCCGACAAATATAACCCTCTTGTTTATTGCTGCAAACAATAATAAGGAACTATAAATCAAGGATGAGAAAATTTAGCAGTGTGAAATTTATACAGACACCATTATTTAACCTTTGGATGTATTGTTTCATCATTCGTATTATACTATTTGCTATTTATTTTTCTCCCATTCTATTTAGTCACATAATGATCTGTGACAAAATTACTGAATATTTTAAATATGTGTGCAGATATTTTTGATGGAAATATTTGTATTGTAGATTCAATGTATATGATGAGATTCACAGTGTTGATACTCTATTCATGCTATAGATTAGATATATATATATATATATAAACTATACACAAGTGTATGCACTAATGCATGGTTCTCTGAATAAAGCAATATATTATGTATACAATCTGTTATCACTGCAAGTGTTTTTCTCATTTAATATACATTAACTTAAAATGGTAACTGTGCCAATGAAGCACACATTTTTTCACCTGCTTTTATTAACCCACCCACCCAAACCCTGCAAATTTGATGGTAACATACATGGTTGCTTATAACACTGTTTGGTTCATAATGTGGTCAGGTTCTATGGCTCCCAACTATCCTTTATAGTGGAGTCACACTGTACCAGACAAAGACCAGATAAAGCACATGACAATACTGGTACATGTATCACTTCCTTCGTAAACAAACCATTGCATAGATTCTACAAAAGTTTTGCCTGCATAATTAAATTACAGTACTCTACAATTAAAAGTTTCAAAACTTTAAAATGTCATGATCACATAAAGGGAGAATTTAAACATTAGAAGAAAAAGTTATTGATGACAATAGGGAGAGTTGAAGAGTTCTTACCAAAAATTTCATGTTGGGAAGACTCCAATATACAAAAATGTAACAGATAAGGAGAATATTTTGCAGCAGTGAGAAAATGGATCAAAGAGAAAGAAAATTATTGTAAATACCAATATTTAAATGACAGTTTTGACTGGTTTTGTGATGCATTTCATGCTTAAGAATAAGAACTATCAATGAATATTAACTTGAAATAAGTCTGGTATTAAGACAATAAGAACCTGTAATTAATTACTGCTAAATGAAGATATTAAATGCTATGAAATTATGTGTACCTTTCTTACTACATATACATATTTCTCACCAATACAATCCCCATTTCAAAGACTACCCATCTTATGCAGCCACTTTCCATGTGCAGAAGGGGTGGCCATATCAGAATAGGAACACTAATATAAATGTTTTAAGGATATAGTAGCATACTTACTATATCGATACACTAATATAAATGTTTTAAGGATATAGTAGCATACTTACTATATCATACACTAATATAAATGTTCCAAGGATATAGTAGCATACTTACTATATCGATACACTAATATAATTGTTTTAAGGATATAGTAGCATACTTACTATATCGATACACTAATATAAATGTTCTAAGGATATAGTAGCATACTTACTATATCATACACTAATATAATTGTTTTAAGGATATAGTAGCATACTTACTATATCGATACACTAATATAAATGTTCTAAGGATATAGTAGCATACTTACTATATCGATACATTAATATAAATGTTCTAAGGATATATTAGCATACTTACTATATCGATACACTAATATAATTGCTTTAAGGATATAGTAGCATACTTACTATATCGATACACTAATATAAATGTTCTAAGGATATAGTAGCATACTTACTATATCGATACACTAATATAAATGTTCTATGGATATAGTAGCATACTTACTATATCGATACACTAATATAAATGTTCTAAGGATATAGTAGCATACTTACTATATCGATACATTAATATAAATGTTCTAAGGATATATTAGCATACTTACTATATCGATACACTAATATAATTGCTTTAAGGATATAGTAGCATACTTACTATATCGATACACTAATATAAATGTTCTAAGGATATAGTAGCATACTTACTATATCGATACACTAATATAAATGTTCTAAGGATATAGTAGCATACTTACTATATCGATACACTAATATAAATGTTCTATGGATATAGTAGCATACTTACTATATCGATACACTAATATAATTGTTTTAAGGATATAGTAGCATACTTACTATATCATACACTAATATAAATGCTTTAAGGATATAGTAGCATACTTACTATATCATACACTAATATAATTGTTTTAAGGATATAGTAGCATACTTACTATATCGATACACTAATATAAATGTTCTAAGGATATAGTAGCATACTTACTATATCATACACTAATATAATTGTTTTAAGGATATAGTAGCATACTTACTATATCGATACACTAATATAAATGTTCTAAGGATATAGTAGCATACTTACTATATCATACACTAATATAATTGTCTTAAGGATATAGTAGCATACTTACTATATCGATACACTAATATAAATGTTCTAAGGATATAGTAGCATACTTACTATATCATACACTAATATAATTGTTTTAAGGATATAGTAGCATACTTACTATATCGATACAGTAATATAAATGTTCTAAGGATATAGTAGCATACTTATTATATCGATACACTAATATAAATGTTCTAAGGATATAGTAGCATACTTACTATATCATACACTAATATAAATGCTTTAAGGATATAGTAGCATACTTACTATATCATACACTAATATAAATGTTCCAAGGATATAGTAGCATACTTACTATATCGATACACTAATATAAATGTTCTAAGGATATAGTAGCATACTTACTATATCGTTACACTAATATAAATGCTTTAAGGATATAGTAGCATACTTACTATATCGATACACTAATATAAATGTTCTAAGGATATAGTAGCATACTTACTATATCGATACACTAATATAAATGCTGTAAGGATATAGTAGCATACTTACTATATCGATACACTAATATAAATGCTTTAAGGATATAGTAGCATACTTACTATATCGATACACTAATATAAATGCTTTAAGGATATAGTAGCATATTGATACACTAATATTCATCCTATACAATATACAACACACTCTCCATGACTTGCATCCCAACAACTTATTAACCTGCTAGCAATGTAGGGTAATGTGTGGATAACATTTTTATACGATACAAAATAACAACAAAACTGGACATAATTGTTGAACATGAAGAAAATCATGATCAAAACTGGCAAAAGAAACCTTGATATATCAAAAACATCTGTAAGATCAATCCAGGCAATAGTATGCGTTATATCATAAGCACGATTTTTCTTATATAAAAAACACAACAAACAATTCCGTTACTTCAAAAATTTCAGCATTTTTTGAAGGATGGCAGAATATTGCTTCAGATACTTGAATTCTGAATGATGGTCAAGGTTATGAAATTGAATTTGAATGGCAGCCTTTAATAGACATATTTATCAATCCAGATTAATTTCTCTTTTAATGAAGAAAAACAAATAAATGCTAAAAGTTCACAAATTTAAATTTCTTACAAAAAGGTTGGAGTCAGCCATTTTGAGTTTCCCATGCTTGGAGAATATTTCTTCAAACATTTTCATTTGACTTAAAGGAAAAGGGTCTGTGAAACTTATTTTGAATTTAAAACATTTCAATACAAATGTCAAAAAGATACATATAAAAATGGAAACTTTAGAAACAGTTGTTATACCAAGCACAAAAATTGTTTCTTTGCATCTATTGATTTAAAGGATGCTTCCATGTGTGATAGGAAACTTCCACCCTCAGCACAATCTCTTGTTTGATGCAAAATTCTGACCCTCTGGTGGAACTTTTCTATCCTACACCATTACATATGATGAATTCTACTGTTCTTGTGCCATAATGTTTCAATCAAGTTCATCCTATTTTTACTATCTGATCTGCAGCAATCTTCATGTAATCTAAGGTCAGTTGCAGGATATCACATTAAATAATAGTTTGGAATATTCTACAGGCTTGATATTATCAGTTCTATAGGGTTATGAAAATGTAAATATGAAAATCCAATAAAAAAAGGAGTAGCAATAACAAGATTTTCAACATGGCCACCATGGTGTCCATTTTGAATGTCAGTTCAGCACCTTTTTCACTGGAACCAGAATTTCCATTATTGCTAAAGTAGGATCTGGGGATTACTACTTTCACTTAGGACCAACTGGACCTTGGGATGAATGTTTTTATTTCCAAATGGACATAAGAAATACAATGTGATGCAAAAGCAGCAAATGACAATATTTTTAATTAAAATCAGTTAAATCTACTCAAGGAAGATACATTATTGTCTTTAATACATGTACGCAAACTATCTGTCTGACGGAACAAAATATTCAAACAATCATCAAAGAGCAAAATACAAATTCTGTTCAGCCCCATTTTTTACAGCAAATCCATAAAAATACAATTCACATTATAACTGCAAATTTTTCAGAAACCTATATTGATGTGGTCATTTATGTTGTAGGAGGGATTAGGTTTGCAAACAAACAAAACCAGGATGCCTGGGCAGTGGCACCATGCTGGTGGGCAATAAAGCAATATCAATAGGGTTGATAGTCATGGTGACTCAATGGTTACCAACTGGCAGATTAACAAGCAAAAAAGTGTGGGTTCCTTGACAGTAAATGGAAAGTTTTAATCTGCATCATTACATTTACTAAATGGAAGAGTTTGTTAATATTTTTAAGAGTTAAAACAGCACATTATATGTTGCAAACAATATAAACAGTATAAACCTATACATCCGATTGGCCAGTCAGGTAACCATATTAAAGAGGTACAAATTTCCTTCTCTAGGAAAACTTGATCCAGTAATGACACTAGACCAACACGTTTTAAACCCATCAATTTCTAAAGATAAATCATGGTTACAGCAGGTGACTGAATTCCATTAAAAAATTTTAAAAGCTCAATTGAAAGTTTTCAGAACATACATGACCATAACATACTGCAATTTATCAGACCATACATGACCATAACATACTGCAATTTATCAGAACATACATGACCATAACATAATGTAATTTATCAGAACATACATGACCATAACATACTGTAATTTATCAGACCATACATGACCATAACATACTGCAATTTATCAGAACATACATGACCATAACATACTGCAATTTATCAGACCATACATGACCATAACATACTGCAATCAGAACATACATCACCATAACATACTGCAATTTATTAGAATATACATGACTATAATATACTACAATTTATCAGAACATACATGACCATAACATAATGTAATATATCAGAACATACATGACCATAACATACTGTAATTTATCAGACCATACATGACCATAACATACTGCAATTTATCAGAACATACATGACCATAACATACTGCAATTTATCAGACCATACATGACCATAACATACTGCAATTTATCAGAACATACATGACCATAACATACTGCAATTTATCAGACCATACATGACCATAACATATTGCAATTTATCAGACCATACATGACCATAACATACTGCAATTTATCAGAACATACATGACCATAACATACTGCAATTTATCAGACCATACATGACCATAACATACTGCATTTTATCAGTACATGACCATAACATACTGCAATTTATCAGACCATACATGACCATAACATACTGCAATTTATCAGAACATACATGACTATAACATACTGCAATTTATCAGAACCATAATACTGCTCAATCTATTCCTGCAAATGTACTTCAGTTATTTTCTTGCAATTTGCTGTAATTTTGTTTGATAGACATCAACACAGTAGTATGTTATCACAAAGGAAATGCAGACGTTACAGATGCAGGTTCAACAATTGCTATCCATTTCAGTATTGAAAGTCAATCAAATCTTTTGGAGGGAATGTGAAATAAATTGTGCTTTGGATGGAAAACTCAAAGCTAACATGCTGATGTTACATAAACAATGTCTAGGTTTTGAGGAAGTTGGGTATGTGGTAAGGAACACCATAATTTAGAAACAATTAGGTACCTTATAAATCTCTTATTGTCAATATCCTTCAATCATATTTAAGGAAAAGGTCATAAATGTCATATCATGTACCTGACCAATGTTGAATACTAGTAGTACCCCCCACCCATTTGTAGGCACTTAAAATGACAAATTTAAAATACATAAATCATTATTTTCTATTTAGACTTACAGTGGCTGTAACCTCTTACTTTTTTTCCCCAGGATGTAAAAGTTTTTTATTACCGTATTAATAGCAAGCCATCTCCAAAGCGCGAAAAAGGAATTTACTCTAGAACTAAAGTTGTTCTGCAAATTCCATTTTTTTGCCACAATAATCTAAAACTTTGTCCGCAAAATCAATAGTCCTCTAGCATACCTTAACTGTAATCACATCATAAACTTTGGTTAATGTATGTTGCCTAGAAGAAAAGTTATATTACATAAAAAAACAATATTTTTCTTCATTCAGAATTACCCTGATATTTTATAAAGATAGGTTTCTTCCCCACCCCCAAGTGTGTGCCAGTGAAAAAGTTTGCTCCAGGTCTACATTACAAAAAAATCTGCTATAATATTATTGTTATTGTGAGGTAAACATTTTTTGTTCTTTCAGTCACCTTGAACTCAAACCCATATGACCATACAAATATAAAGGATTCTTCTTTACCCTAATTACCATCCAAAAAAGAGTGGTCCAGTTCTCTGATTCACAATAACTGTTATTGTGCAGAAAACATCTTTTTCAGCCATAGTGACCTTGTCCTTTGACCTTTTCATACTAAACTAAATAGGCATCTTCCTTTCCCTATGTGCAAGCCATCTACAAAGATTGGTTAGGGTATGTTTGTATAACTAATGTTATTGTGCAGAAACCAGTTTTCTTCATCTGGTCTATGACAATGACCTTTGACTTTTTAACCCCCATACTAAAGGATTTCCCATTAACCTCAATTGCTTGTGTAGATAGTAGAGAATTCCAGGTATTGTACATAAACAATTTAAATTTTTGATCACCACAAGAATGACTATTGACCTTTTAACCTCCAAGATGGATTGGCAAGACAACTACAAAGTTGGATCTAGTTATACTTTGTAGAACCTGTGTTATTGAGAAGGAACCATTTTCTTTTAACCCAAAACCAATCATGACCTTCCCTACTTCATGAGCAAAACTATTAACAAGTTTGGATATTGCATGTCATGAACAACCAAAGTTATTATTGCAACAAGATTTTCATTAAATATTTTTATACTGACAAAACTGTCAGTGTTGGCTAATTTATTTCAGTGATTTGCATCATTTACAATTTCAATATTGACTCACTTTCTGATATTCTTCATTTTCTTACTGAACACAGAATTGTTAATTAACTTGAAAAAGTTTCTCATAAAGTTAGTTTTACAAAAGCATAATGTTTTAGTATTTAACTAAAAAAAACTGCTATCCATCATGACTGATTAAATTTTAACATGCAATGAACTTTTCTCAGAATTAGTCCAGCATCTACTGGTTATTTTAAATTTTTGTAATGTATCATGTCATTTCTTTTTTTTAACAAATTTGGAACTAGCTTATTAATAATCAAAATTTTGGCTGTTTTCATTGTCTGTTGTTCGGTCAATAAAAAGCTATAATTGATCATCATTGACTCTGCACAAAACAGTCATTATAATGTAGATCATGTAACGAACTATGATAATCAAGACACAACTTCAACAAAATAACTGATATTTTCTGGTATATGTCTTTTCAGTCCCCGCCAGAAATTGGTCAGTCATAATCCAATGAAATCCACTACATTGCTTTGATTCTGATATAGCATACTATACAGATTATCATCCAGATAAATAATAAAATTTGATGGTAAATTTGTATCTTAATTTTTTAAGTACTTATTAGCTACTGCATATTTTTTGTTATAATGCTAATTCTGTTGCGAATTCCTTTTTCAATAACGTTAAACATATCAATATCAGTTAAGAGATCCAATTCTATGCTGCTTGTTTGTAGCAGAGCATACCATGAGAATCCTAGTGCAGAATAATACCAATATGGGTCTTATCCATAATTTTCATGACTAACTCTACAATTAAAATCTTGTAATAATATGACTGTTTTAAAATATAAATCATGATAATTACCAAGTGTCTTACAAACAAATTTATTCCAACTTTCCTGTGCATATTTGTACTTGTCATCTATAATACTTCCATTTGTTTAACTGAGAGATAACATTATCTCTGTTAGGAAGAGAAATTTCATCAAATCTGCTCCAGTCATCAAGTTACTCATATGCAATGACACCCTTTTTTGTCAAAGATGTAGTCTCCACCAAAGCAACTTTTCAAATGATTGAAACTGCTATAACTTTTTACAAGCTCATCTAATGGTGCTGCCATAAAATGCAGACTGTCAATGAAACATAATTTGCAAAGAGCGTAAATGACATATACTTTTAAAAAATGTTTGGTATACATTTTATTATGTTGTTTAATTTTAGTTTAGATTTAATTTTCTCATTGCCAAATGCTTTGACAATGATATGATGAACATAACCATGAAAATTATGTAAAATGACAGAAATAAAATCTGGTGCATGAAATTTTAAATTACAATTATTATGTGCTACTCTGCGATATTGACCAGTGATCACACACTTTATGGCCTAAACAAAATAATCAGTTTTCTCACAGATATGGCAATTAATTACCTCATCACCATCAAGTTTTTGTTTGCATGTTACTTTTATTGGAACTTTTTTAGATAATCTGTTGAAATTTTATTAACAATATCTATTAAAGTTTTTAGTAACCACATGGCATGATTTTTACATCTGCATAATTATATTGGACTTGAAAATTTATCTATAGCACAAAAACTATTCTACAAGCTGCTCAACAGGGAACATGTATTTTCCCTGGTCCTTGATTTGTTTGGATCATTATCTCCTACATGAACAAGACACTTTAAATTGGCATAATAACAGAATATTTAATTTATGATTATAATTTTTACATTTTATTACTTTTCTTTTTCTCCTGGCATTGCTATTCTTTGAACATTAACACAGTATTTAAGATGCTCTTAAAGTTTTAGTCTTTAGAAAAACCTTTTAAACATTGATAGCAGAAATATTTATCATTTAGTTTTTTTTAATATTGTCTGCCAACTAGGCCATTAGTTTTTTTCTATCCAAATGTAATGATTCCTATAAAGTTTATTGTTGATTGCAAAGTTTATTTCTGAAATATACCTTGGATAAACATTTTTCATGCTCATCAAGACCAACAAAAATATTAACAAAAATATTATGTTGCTTTTAAACTTTGGTATTTGATTTTCTGAAACTGGAAAGTCAATGCCATTAAAATTTTAATATGTGACTAAAATACTTGTCAATACGAACAGCATTTTGTTCTGCTGGAAACATATCATTAAAAAAGAATCTTCCAATGAAAAAAATTTATCAAAGATTTTATGTTTATGCAACCTTTTTTGTTTTTAATTTTTTGAGGGAGATCAATGTAAGAACTACAGCAAAGTGCATTATGTTTTGCTGTGTGAAAGAAAACTTCTTTTATCATTTCAAATTTCCAACCAAATACTGATGCAGCAACTTCCTCCAATTTTTTATTTATTTCCTGATGTATTTTATCGGCAACGGAGGAAATATTTGTTCCAGCTAATATTTTTCATGATTTAGCTATCAAATGTTTCTGTAATCTCGTTGGTGAAATCTGCATTTTCAAAGATTATATCAAGTATATCTTTTTGAGGTGTGTGTAACTTTGATAAAATAACATGATACTGCACTGTTTATTTGATACTTCTGTGCACTGCACCTTACGCACCTTACAATCGGATATAAGAGATGAAACAAATTTGTAGAGTTAAAATTTGCTAAAATATTTCAATTATCAAATTTATAACTGTTATTAAATCCTGCAAAAGCAGTGGCTATTTTTGTATGTTCTCCTATAAGGCTCTCTTCAGCAATATCTCACAATTTCAGCATTATATTTACATAACATTTTATGTATTTAATTGATATCTAGCTGCATTTTCGCACACCAGCTGGAAGATCAATTAGAGACATAAATTACTTATGGCATAAAAAAAACCATAAAACAAAGGCATGTTCGTGATGGATCTAACTTAAATTTCCTGCTAAATCTATCACTGTGGTAAAATTTAATATCTTTGACATATAATTTTATGTTTTATATTTTACATAATATGAGGTCTTACACAAAATTCGGAACAGCATTCACAGGATCCAATGAACCAATAATAACTGATACATTATCATTAGTCAAAAAGGTGGTGACAAAATGTCAGGTAATTTATTTATGTCTAATCAGTGGGTACTCAGAAATAGAAGATTATCTGCCACCATGGGTCAATCTCACTTAAGCAGTAAGGTATTCACAACTGAAAATGATTGATAATAACAAACTATCACTGTCAGGAGGAATTTTAACTGGCAACCTGGACATGGCTTGGAAAAAATATCATAAATTTGGAGACAGCATATCCATCAGCACTTAAATAAAACTCAGTTGGTAAGATATTTAATTTGATATTTGTGGATAATAACAATCTTGACAAAACTGGTGAAATGATCACTGGTAACATATCAATATGTCCAATAAGAGAATTATTGGGAAGAAGACCATATATCTGCCACTAAATGTTGATAGTACACAAGCGGTGAGATATGCACAATCAAAATCCTCAACGATAACAAGTGTTAAAAGGGTGGTGATAGGATGATAGGTAACCTTGTAATGAGCAATAACTCAAAAATAACTGGATTACCAATAAATTTACCATCAGCAGATGATACTGATGTTATTAGTTATGCTCTTTTAAAAGGTGGAGATGTTGGGTAACATAAATATGACAGCCAAAAAGAGGATGAGATTTATGTACCAGTTAACCCTAATGATCTGAAAAATAAAGCAAGCTTGATAGTATATCTAGTGACTGTGTAAAATGAAATAAAAATAATGTTGGGTATATTTATAAAGCAACTGATAATTGAGCTGTGTTTGAAATAAGTGCATCAACACATTACCCTGAAAATTACTCTTATTATGCTTTCTCTGACAAATGGACTAAAGATTTTTGGATCAGAATCAAATGTCCTGTTGCAGTCACTACATATTTGACAATTTCATTTGCTACATCAATTAAACTCTTGTGCTATGTGAATTTTTAATTGGAAATTGAAAGGATCAAATAATAATGTCATCTGGATAATGTTATATAGTGCAACAAACACATATCTCAACAACACAATACTCTACAATTCGAAATGAAAATACCATTGGCAAGTACATGTACTTGAATTTTCAAATTTATGATCTATTACTGTCTCAACATCATTTGATCTGACTTTTATTGTTTTGACATTTGTTGATCTGAACTTTAGACTTGACATCTAATGATCTGATCTTTATTGTCTTGACGTCTGTTGATCTGACCCTTACTGTCTTGATATCTGTTGATCTGACTTTTACTTTCTTGACATCTGCTGATATGACCTTTCATGTCTTGACATCTGTTGATCCAAATGTTACTTTCTTAATGTCTGTTAATGCAATTATTACTGTCTTGACACTTGTTGATCTGACCTTTACTGTTGTGACATCTGTTGATCTGACCCTTAATGTCTTGATGTCTTTTGATCCAATTAAAATCTTGATGTCTGCTGATCTGACAATTACTGTCTTTATGTCTACTGATCAGACCTTTACTGTATTGACATCTGTTGATCTGACCCTTAATGTCTTGACATCTGTTGATCTGACCTTTAATGTCTTTACATCTGTCATCCAAATGTTACTTTCTTAATGTCTGCTGATGCAATCATTCCTGTCTTGACACTTGTTGAGCTGACCTTTACTGTTGTGACATCTGTTGTTCCAACTATTGCAGTCTTGATGTCTGTTGATCCAATTGTTACTGTCTTGAAGTCTGTTTATCCAACCATTACTGTCTTAAAGTCTGTTGATCCAATTGTTACTGTCTTGACATTGTTGATCTGACCTCTACTGTCTTAATGTCTTTTGATCCAACTGTTACAGTCTTAACATCGTTTGATCTAACCATTACTGTCTTGAAGTCTGTTGATCCACCTATTACTGTCTTAACATCTAGTGATTTAACCATTGCTGTCTTAAAGTCTGTTGATCCAACTGTTACTGTCTTGACATTTGTTGATCTGACCTATACTGTCTGTTGATCCAACCATTGCTGTCTTAAAGTCTGTTGATCCAACTGTTACTGTCTTGACTTTTATTGATTCGAAACATACTATCTTGATGTCTTTTGATCCAACCATTGCAGTCTAATGACATCTGTTGAACCAACTATTTCATTACAACTGAATAAATGAATGTTTCTAAAACTTGCAAACTTGTTTAATGGACATGGACTGTATGTTGATTATGATGTCTTTAATCTATAAGGTTTTCATTTAGAAGACAAGGTGGCAGAGCTAAACTTTAACAGTTGACTGATTGCCCAAAGCAGGAGAAACTGTTTAGGCAGGTGAAACCTACAAAAAAGCCTGTCCAACTATGAAAATGTTTTTTGAAAGTGTTCCAATAAAAGAGAGAAGAAATGCTTGTATAAATACATTGATCAGTTTATGAGAATCTGTTGAGCAGTTTACACAAAGAAATAATTAAAAGTTTTTAATGTTTTCTTTTAGCAATGGCAAATATAGAAGATGATCATTATCCACTGAACAACTGTGAAACTTCATGATGCCACACTCGTGTGCAAATTTAGTTTTTGAGATGCAAGTAATCATTGTGAATGGATGATCTACGATGGATGAAGGACAATACCATAAGCTTCACTTGGCCTTATAATGGCTAGGTGAGCTAAATTTAAAGTATTTTTTGGCAAAAGTATGATTTACAACAGTTTTGCATTCCAACATTTATACTTTCACTATATACTTACTTACCAGTCAGATCTAACTGCAAACTGCATAGAACCAGATCTACTACTGCATAATGTGGCAACAGATCTGGGTTTGCCATTTATTATGAACCATCAGTAGAACAAACAGACTCTGATCAGAGTCTATGTTGTTTGCAGCTGGACTTGACTTTAAAGTGAGTATAGAAATGACATAAATTTAATATATGCTGGGTTTTCTTGTACAGGATCCATTTGTTCAATATATATGGATGATGTATATCTGAAATTACTAAAACACGAAACCTGCAGGAAATTTGCTTGCATAGAATGGTTGTTAAATAATATTACTTACTGTGGACCAGATGGATTAATTGAAGGAGGCTTCAGGTCAAATTCAAGGAAAGTAATTTGAACAAGTTCATTTACATCTCCAATGAAGGTGTAGAGGATACAGTCGATGCTATGATTGCTTGGCTGAGGAAAGTTGGGAGAGTGAAAGCGTCCCTGAGATAGTCCATAACTCTGAAATGTCACACACTCACATGCTGAAAAATACAAAAATAAAATCAGATGAAATTGTTCACATAAAGATTTCAAAATCAACAATGACTTCATTATTTTTAGTCGGTTACAAATTTTCATGGATTTTATCCTTGCCGAAAAAGCAGAAATAGTATGCCCCAATGAACAATAATCCTTCTATGGAAAAAGTATGATTCCACCCCAAAGTCATAAATTTTGTACTGGCAAAAAAGCCATTTTTCATAAAACAATGAAACTTGAAACCCCCCAAAATAAAACAATTTTCAATATTACAGAAAAATGGACAAGATTTTAGATATGGACAGGATTTATTTATAGGCAAAAAAACTCTTCTTTTGGATCCATATTTGTCTTGCTTTTTCAGTAACATATGATCATAAAATCAAAGTCAAAAAATGATGTAAGTTTACATGTCAGTTCATGTAATCTCAAAGTTCAATCTTTGCTATAGAATAATCTGTCCCTTATAATTGGGTTATACAGAGGAACCACAACTATATTTGAATTTGGTCTGTATGACAAAATACTGTGTCAAATTGCATACTTGAAGTTTCAAGAGAACTCACCAACATGGTTTCCATCTGTAGATGCAGGGCATGTTCCACACCGCTATTTTCCAAATTCATGTTGGAATGGGATTAAAATTTTAATGAAAGTAAGAAACCAGTTTTGATTTGTTTTTGTAATTTCTGTTTTCTTTGTACAAATTTCTAAGTAGAGGTGACTAACATCGCTGATGTATGGTACAAAATTCCAATCAGCATGATTTTAATTTCTTTTCTGCACATGCTGATATTCAACCTCTGGTCACCTTTCATGCATGATCTGACATGGAGATAACTTTGGTTATTTATCATGCAAGATAATGGTGAAACTCATTACACATTAAGCTGCTCTTTAAAAATATTTGAAATTACAGTAATGTAAAATTAATGTTAGCTTTCTACATGGAACATAATGGATTGGTTGTTGCCAGTTATGAATTACAGCAAGAAATATCTTTGTAACACCATGCTAAAGTCGGAAATCGGGACCAAGCTGGAAGATAATGGTGTTCAGCTGAAACATACCGATACTAAATTTTGCAGTCAGGTTGGTTGAGATTGATATTAGTTTTAGACAAGTTTGAATGGGTTACACTATATAATCCAAATCTGCCTCAAACAGTCATCCCACAGGCAGATTCAGGATTTTTCTCTGTCTGTTACTGTTGTTGTTGACGTTTTGAGTCTTAAATGTGTTGTTTGTTTTGCAGGAAAGGATGAAACTGCTCTGCTTTTGCAAAACTATGTCTTCTCTCTCTACTGTGAAAAGGGCATATACCCCCTGAATTTACTTGAAATTTGACCCTGTTTTCCGAATACTTGATTTACCCAAATATTTATGAATGTACTATACCTAAATATTTAAGAATAGACTATATCAAACAATTTAAGAATGGCTTATATGTAAATATTTAAGAATAGACTATATCAAACAATTTAAGAATGGCTTATATGTAAATATTTAAGAATGAACTATACATATTTAAGAATGGACAATACCTAAATAAGCCCAATATATCATGAAACTTTATACAGAACCTTGAAGTACAAACCAAATGCACTAAATTTTGCACCAAAAGTTTAAGCAATTCAGCTAGACTGAAAGCTAAAGCTTTTAAATGTCAGCATGTTGCATTCCAAGCCAATATTATAAATTTTTGCTGAGAAATGATTTCAAATAATTCTATATTTTAAAGGTTTCAGTGTGCTTATATCATTAAGAAAACTTTTAATTAAAATCAAAGACACTTTAATGTCAGAAAAGTACTGAGTTTGAAAGTTCAAAAAATTTGTTTACCATACTAGATTTGTCATTTTGATCATAAAAAAATTCACTGAATAAATCATTTTCTAAGCCTACATTGCTACTTCCAAAAAATCCCTTTGTTTTTTACTTCCAACTTTAAACAAGTTTGCTTATAAGTGAATAATTTCAGAAGGAGAGAAACATTATACTTACCACCTGTCAAAAATACTGCATGTTGAAAAGTGAAATTTACTTTAAACATAATCAATATATTAACTTCCTCTAGCAGTGTTTACTATTTATAACAAAGCTTTAAAATTTCTTCTAATTAATACCATGTTAATCATAACTTTAGGTAATTATAATCACATATTTATTTAAGATCTCTATCTGTAGAACTCCATAAAAACAAAAAATGTAACTCATTTGTGTCTCATAAAAGCATTGATACTCATTTATTTTCTCTACTGACACAAAAATAATAGTCTTCATTAATTTATAAACTAATAGACATATGTTAATTAAACTTTGGATAAATTATTATTTATCAATAAGCAATAATAATTAAACACTATTAGTATTATGCATTAATTACTCAAATGCAACACATTCATAGTCCAGTGCTAACAATTTTTCGTATATACTCAATTATAAATTGAGTCCAACTGTAAACAACAATGATTCTGATCTGCCATATCATAATGTGCCTAAAGAGCATAGTCAATGTCGTTTGTTCAAATGAATACTCCTAACAGACTGCACAGATCCAGATCTGTCAGTGTCATGCAATGGCAGATCTTGGTCTATGCAGTTTACAGTTGGCCTCTTCCTACAATCTAGTATAAATGGTAATATAGAGAGCAACTTCAAAAATCATTGGCTGTCTTTTAATTAATTACATGTATATTTTAAGTTGTTAGTGATGTCTTTTAATTGATTACATGTATATTTTAAGTTGTTAATGATGTTTTTTTTCAACTCTTATACCTCTTGAAATATGATATTCACTCTCAAAAGATAAGCAGTGTTCTTTGGCTGAAAGAAATGGGGACAAGAAAAGAGAAGAAAAAACATATTAGTGGTAAAGCATAATTTTTCTTCATCTAATTGAACACTAAAAACAATAATGTATACTTTAATGGTAATGATGATTATGAAGATAATCAGGGGTGTAGTGCTATGGAAAAGTGTGAAAATAGCATTCCCTTGATTTTTTTTGCATCATCTTGATTCTTTATGGCATTTTCTTACTTTTTTGTACTTGACATTTTCCAACCCCACGTCTGAGTAACATCATTGTACCCTCACATCTTTACTGCATTCTCTCACATCTTTATTTAGCACTACACCACTAGTGATGATAAAGGTGGTAGATGTTATAAATGAGGATTCTAATAATAACAACAACAATAATAATAGTACTGGTATCTTACAATCAAACTTGAATAAATGGAACTTGTCATACATTATATGTCCATTATATGAGAATGATTGTTTCAAATTTTCTCTAGTTTTTACATTGTCATTCATATTTGCATAATATTGAAAGGTTGGAGACTACAAACAATGCAGACCCAGATCTGCAATCATATAATGCACCAGCAGCTCTTGGTCAGTTCAGTCTGTTAGGATTAATCAGTAGAACAATCAATGTAGCCCCTTACTTATCTGCAGATACATTATAGTATGGCAGATCAGGATCTTTCTTGTTTGCAGTTTGACTGACTTATAACTGAGTATGTATGTATGTATGTATGTATGTATGTATGTATGTATGTATGTATGTATGTATGTATGTATGTATGTATGTATGTATGTATGTATATATGTATGTATGTATGTATGTATGTATGTATGTATGTATGTTTATGTTTGTATGTATGTATGTATGTATGTATGTATGTATGTATGTATGTATGTATGTTTATGTTTGTATGTATGTATGTATGTATGTATGTATGTATGTATGTATGTATGTATGTATGTATGTATGTATGTATGTATGTATGTATGTATGTATGTATGTATGTATGTATGTATGTATGTATGTATGTATGTATGTGTGTATGTATGTAGGTATGTAGGTATGTAGGTAGGTAGATAGGTAGGTAGGTTAGACATGGATGGATGGATGGATGTATGTAGTATGTATGTTTGGCATGGATGGATGGATGAATGGATGGGTGTGTATGTATGTATGTATGTATGTATGTATGTATGTATGTATGTATGTATGTATGTATGTATGTATGTATGTATGTATGTATGTATGTATGTATGTATGTATGTATGTATGTATGTATGTATGTATGTATGTATGTATGTATGTATGTATGCATGGTGTATGTATGCATGGTGTATGTATGTATGTATGTATGTATGTATCTAATCCGATGCGATATTGTGTCCTAGGATCATGCAAGTTTATTGTAATAAACCCATGAGGGATCCGTTGAGCATGACCAAAGAAATTTTTAAATTTATTGAAATCCATGTCGGAACACCATGTTTGCCAAATATTCCGCAGTGTATGATTATCAACTCCGGTGAATACACATAGAAAATTACAGTTATCACAAATAACTTTAGGGATCACCAGTAATTCTACAATTAAAAATCCAAATTGAAAATATAAAAACATTTCACATAAATATGTCAGAAATTCAATTTCTCCAGCGGATATAAGATAATACATCCCTGAGACAAACTAGCATGATATCAATATCGTCAAAAAAATCAGAATTTGTTGTTAAATTTCCATCTCCGATTCCAGTCTACGAAATCGCATTAGCTAAACTTAGAGTTTATAACAGTTGGCCTAATATTCGAGATAAACAATTTGGAAATAAACTTCCTAATAATTTTCTTAGATTTGCATATAAAAATCGTGATGACGACTTTTCCACTCCAGATTGGATTAATGTTTATATACCAACTGGATCATATGAAATTGAAGCTATCAATGAAGAATTCTCCCGTAGAATAAAATCTATCGTTGGAATCGCTAGCGATTCTCGTGCTAGCACTTCTAGTTTTAATTCCAATGTAGAAAAACCAAAAATAGATATCCAAGTTCATCTACCAACATTATCGTCGATAATTGAAATCGCTGAAGGATATTCCGTTGATATATATAACAGCTCAATAAGGACGGTATTAGGTTGGCCTGAAAATCCACCTGGTGATAGCACTTCAACACCAGAACCTGTAAAATCTGATTACACAACTGATAAAATAGGACCTGAAAATCCATCAAGAAGTTATAGAAATTTCGAAGATATAAATTTTACGAAGGCGTATCAACTACCCGGTGGTATATATAAAATCTACCTTTTTGCGGATCAAAAACCTGACGAACCAGATTACAAATTGGTAAATATCTCATCTAATAGGATTATTAATTCGATACCAGATGGATTTTATATATATATCGTATTTTTGAATTGATAAAAAAAGATCTTTTATTGCTATTACCATCATTGAAATCCGGTCTTCTCACCAAAGATGAGTTTATTAGTGTAGTCGCCACGGGTAATAAGATTATCTATGACGCAGAAACATATAAATCACGATTCGATAGCGTCATGTATGATAAAAATTCGTTAATATATGATTCAGAAGGCGCAAGATGGTATCGAGGTAGAGATACAGGTTATTTAGAAATCATTCAAGGGGATGAAGAAAAAATAATAAGAGGTATAGATAATATTGATAAATATTGAGGATATAACGCACCTGAACTAAAAACTTTACTCAACACGGCCATCGCGGCCATCGACGAAGGATTTAATAGAATTCATCAATCGTGGAAAGATAAACAACCTACCCCAATTATCCTCACTCATAATAATTCTCCCGACGGTGACGGTAGACATAAAGCTCCCAACAACGTAAACATAACAGACGTCATTACACTTAATTTAACATGTAGTGCCATTCAAGGTAGTTATCAAATAAATATGGAACAATCTGATAGAGAGCGTCCCGCTGATTTATTTTTTTATTCATCATCGCCATCAGTAAGTCCTGGTTATTTGATCATTGATGATCCAACTAATCCTGTATACATGAGATGTCATAATGATTTAATCAACGAGCTTAAATTTAGATTCACCGACCAAAATGATAATTTGATTGATTTGCGTGGAGAAGAACTTGTTATTAGTCTGTTTGTGAGATCTTAAGGATTTTCAATTGTAGAATTACTGGTAACTGAAAGATTGCCAGCAATCTCCGCCATAGTGGAATCATATAATTCGGTTATTATTGAGAATTCTTCAGTGGTGATTACTTCGTCATCGAGTGAATTTGAAATCATTGATGAAATTCTCGAATAAGCAGATTCCGTGATAGTATATTTTGTTAAATAATCTGTTAATTTCTTATGTGAACATGATGATAATTTATTAGTGATCATGGTAGAAATACCCGCTAACGTGGTAATTGCAGAAATTGCTATAGGAACTGCAACAGGTGCTATCATAGTTACTGATGAAAGTATAATACCAGCTCCGGCAAGTAGTCCAGAAACTGAATAAACTGTAACGTCAATGGCGGTAATCCTACGACTGTATTTTTTTATTTTAATCTGGTATTCATCGGCGAGTGATTTAAGTTTTGATGAATATTCCTTGACGGTATTGTATCTAAAATTGTTGGCATTTATCATAGATTCTGTAGATTTATTCATTGTTTTATTTTAAATATTTTAGATTTTAATTGGAGGTGCTAATATTAAAATCTTTAACGATTTCACTCAGGTCCTAAATATTCTAACACGTATGAAATATTTTCTCTATGGTGACTCGGTACATCATCGGAAGATGCTGTAATGTACACATTAGGAGTAGTATGATTATAGATTAACGTATTAACACCTCTGGATAACTCCTTTTTTGCAACACTATTATCAAAACAGGATAATTTTAAACTTCTAGTAGTTATTAGTGTAAATCTGTATAAACCTGAAAACGAAATTTCACGATTAATAGATATATTCAGACCTTCAATATTTGGATTGTTAATCCAATTAAAAATTCCAGTATGAACGACATAAGAAATTTGTTTAACGTGACCTGCTGGATGTTTTTTTTTTATTTTTTCAAATCTTTTGTTTATAATTGGAATACCACTTTCGATATCTTGTATTTTTTTTTCAAATCTGTTTATTTTATCTGTGATATTTTTTATCGAATTCTGTGTTTGTATATAATTGTTATTGACTGTATTTGTGATACTATCAATATCATTGATGGTTTTTTGCTGAGTAGTAATAATGTCAGGTATCGATGTGGTAACATCAGCAACCCTAACAGAAGTATCTTTGTCAAAAAGTCTTTTTAAAACATTATTTACTGGATTGAAATTTCTTTGTAACGTATCAAATTGAGATGTATGTGTATTATATTTGGTTACATGTTCATTAAACTTAGTTAAATGATCTGTATAATCAGTTTTTAATTCTACTAGACTTCTATATACTCTTTGTTTATTAAACTCTGTAATATGTGAATCATACTCAGTTCTAAGAAGTATTAAATTATCAAGAGTAGCTTTAATATGTGCTGTTTGTAAACCAAATAATTGATGCGGAGAACCTAAGAAATCGTTTAAAAAATTTTCAAATTCAGCTAGTTTTTCGGTGATCTTAGACATAATTGTACTCGGCGATAATTTTCCTTTTTGAAATACCACGATGGAATCATCATCCGCGGTGAGATTTTTTGTCAAAAGCTCATCGAGGGAAAGATTACTAGTCTTTAGTTTACCATATTTGGTCTCAAATACAACTATTTCATTTGGATCAATATCCTTCGTGGTCAATAATCCAGAAATTTCATCTTTAATTTTTTTAGTTATTTCTTTCATATCAACGCTGGGTTTTTTTTTTTTTTTCTTTAGTTGTTGCATATGATCTTCCGTAAATATCAACCATTATTGTAACATATGTTACATTTTTTAATTTATTACATTCTTCCCACTTGTGTAATGATGAACTGTCACATGTGGAGGTTTACTAGGATTTTTAGATATTTCTGAGAGTACATTTAATACTTCTTTGCCACATATTGGAGGATCTGTAAGTTTTTGTGTTGGTAATGTAGAATAATATAACGGCGTTGAATTTTGTTTTATATATTTTAAAAACTCTTTTGGCTGGGCTAATCCATATAAATCAAAATAAATAATACTTCTTAGATCAATGGCGTATGCAACCCAATGAGTTCCAGGTCCTTCATTATTATCTAAATTAATAATTCCAGTTTCTTTAGAAATACTATTTTCAGGTAATTGATCCCTCATAAAAACTCCTCTAAAATTTTTTATTTTTAATTTTTTTACTGCTTCGAAGAGATCAAAATTTGACATTGGAACCGTTAGTGGAATCGCAAGCGATTCTCGTGCTAGCACTTTTGATTCCGGTGATTTTTTCATTAATACATTGGCGGTCTTCCTAGTCTTAGACCTCTTCCGTTTTTTTTATATCCCTGTCCTGTGGCCTTTCTTGTTACTAGTCGAGAAATTAATGGAGCCATTGCAGCAATTAATCCTGGAATTATCGGTGGAGGTAAAAATCCACCTTTCTTTTTTCTATATCCTTGTCTGAGAGCTTTCTTTAGACCTATTCCAGCGGCTGTACCAACAGCTCCAAGTGCTGCGGCTTTACCAGCGGCAGCGAGAGCAGGTCCAACTGTTGCGGCAATTATTGGGATGAGAGGAAGTATTCCACCATTTTTAATCATATTATTAACGGCGGCTTTTGAAAGATCAAGTCTAATTCCTCTTCCCCTGGCCAATGCATTGTTGTATGGATTTACTTGAGTATCCGTCAAAGATAGTTTATTTTGTCCGCCTGACATTTGAGCATATTTTAATGTTATCGTTGTTCCACATTCTTTAGAGGTTTTTGATTGTAATTTTTTAATTTGACTGGGAGTCAATTGAACATTAACAGTACTATATGTCATCTTTATTGTAAATTAAGTATTCTTTCAATTGAGTTCATTGCAGAATTTATTCTAATCTTGAAAATTATTCTAATTTTTGTTACAATGGTGCATCAACTAATCTCATTTGTCCTCCTATTCCTTCTATCAACATAGATTTATCATGTAAAATAACAGCAAATGCTCTATATCCATCATGACCTGCTGCTCTTACTGAAGCATTAAATGTTATGTCGACAACGGATTCTTTAGTTAAATCTAGATGTTCCAATGAAAAGTAGTAGATAGGATACAATGTTTGAAAATCTAGCTGAGATATTTGTAGACCGGTATCAACATTTTGATCACGACCCATGAACGACCAAAGTTGGTGATATACCCTGGCCATATTATATTCATCATCAGTAAAACTCAATCTTATAGGTTCTGAAGGTTCTTGTTGACCGTTTATCCTTAGAGAAACTTCGGTTACACCTAACCTATCAAATATCATATGTGAACGAGATTGCTGACTACCATGAGTTCGATTTTTATTTTGCAAAGTTATAAAAATATGTCTCGGGGCTGAAACTCCTCTCTTTCCTGGAAGATTCCAAGTAAATTCAGTTTGTGTACCTTCATAACTATCGGTCGTGGTATTTAACCAGCTTATTAGACTACTTGCTCCGGTCTCCATCCAAGATAACAAACGTTGATTAACTGTGAGGGATGGGGTTAGTACTGGCATCCATAGAGTTAATTTAGATAAAACAACTTTTGCGTTATCAAGCGCTCAAGTATCTTCATCGTTAATATTAGCTGGAATTCTCCAAATTGCTCTATCAGCATCGAATCTTCGGTGAAGTACAACAGTATGTTTAGCTCCATAAATAACTTTTCTGACATTTCTACAAAATCCAAATATATGAGACAATGGAATAGCACATGAAAAATGTCTTCTTACACCTTTTAATATTCCATTTCAAATTGTTTGACCTAGGTTATAATTTGGGTTAAGACCCTTGACAACGGCTTCTACATCAGCATCGTCATCTAATTTCATATTGAGTTGGATCGGCATTATCAGAATTATCTTTTACAAACATCATAGTTGGTCCAGCCGATCTTATATAATCATCGGAATACCTAGCTAATCCAATGATTGTCGTTGCAATATCAACATCATTATTTATCGATTCTGTATCATTTCCATCTATCATATACTTTGCACCTTCAAATAACGCCATAATTCCATTGTTCACAAATCCAATTTTTACATCTGCTGGATAAGCATTACCATTATCTTTTCTTAAAATTTCTCCTTCAACTTCTATGTATGCCTCGCATGGTAGAAAATATTTGCTTTTATCTTGAACTTGCAGATCAATTCTACCCGTGGCAGTTGGATCAATTGCTTTATAAGCGAAATATTGATAATTTCCCACAGAATCATCTTTAGGTACAGGCGCATCCATATCAAATGCAGTATCTATTATTTGTTTAAATACCATTTTTTATACTAAGTATTTTTATTTTCAATTCAGAAATGTTTATACTTTACGATTATCTTCGTACTCTTCTAAGTCCACTTCCGGATATAAGACTTGAAAGATTATCGTTTTGTGTCGGCGGAATCATTAATGATTCTACTGGCGAGTTTATTATTAACTCATTGATTTTTTCTTGAGCCAAATTATTTATTGCTCTACTTATCCTCGCCGGCATATTTTCAGTCGAAGGTAACGGTTGAATCTTTTGTTTTCGTCCAAATAATGACATCACTTTATCTTTTACGAAGGAAAATGCCTTACCAGCTAAATCTCCTACAGCTCCTAATGTTTTATCACCAATTACTCCAATAGCTTTCATTCCAACTTGTTTAGCAAATGGAGCTACTTTTGGAGCCATTCTTGTAAAAAAACCTAATAATGTATCTCCGAGTCCTTCACTGTAGAATGTTTTATATACAGGTAATCTTGAATTCACTAAAAATACCTGAGTAGGTTTATCATGATTGTAATGAATTATCATTCTTATTGTAAAATCAATAGATTTCTAATTGCGGAATTAGAAGTGCTAGCACTTTCACTATTATTTTTAGTGGTTTTAATCGCTGTAATATCCATCATACTTAGTACCTTCCATGAGATCATCAATAAATTCTCTGTATACGTGGAGATCAATTATTTTATTTTGAAATAATCGTTGCGCAATATCAGCGGCTTCATTGATGACTTCAATAGAATTATTTCCTGCACTTCTTCCTCCTATGAGAACTTCTAATCGGGAAACATCTCTGATGATACTATCTGGACATATTTGTGAATCATGATAAGAGGTTGAGGGTAGTCCATATCCTTTCCCATTTATTTTTTCTCCTGTTATTGGATCTGAAAATTCTGATGGTGGATCTAAAATTAATGATGGTTCTAATTGTATTGCTCTTGAAGGTCCTGGTATTGGAGTAGCTGATGATAAATCTCCCCTTCTTCCTTTTCCTTTTTTTTTTTTTTGCTCATAATATCTGATTGTTTTTCAATTTCATTAGAAAATATAAAATCATCATGTTTACTTTTATCTATTTTAAAACTATTAGTTTTTAGTTTATAGATCGCATTATACCATTCCTTAAATTTACTTCCGTATGTTTTTTGATCCGGTTTAAGATATTTTACCCTATTTAAAAATCTATCAGCAGCAAATTCAGCGAGATATATCATATCAGTGTTTTCTACTTCTTCTAAAAAATTATCAGTAAATCGTTCACGATGAGCTATCATTTTTTTTTTTGATCTTCTTTTGTCATTACCAGAGGTACAGTATCAGGTTTAACATTTTTAGATATTTCTTGGAGTAATTCCGCTATGGGTTTTTCATCTGTACGTCTAAATGCATCATCGCTGTCTCCGTATAATGTAGTTTTTAGACCTGCAGTAATCGGCTCAAACATTTCTTGTCTTCCTTCAAGTAAATCAGTTTTTATAGTCTGACGTTCTTGTAATTTTTCCTTTAGTCGTTCATGTACCGGTAAAAATTTCTTGATAGCGTCAAGCTTTTTTCGGGCATACTTTTTCGATGGTGCTTCTGGGATCACTTGTTTTACTTCCATAATATAACACTATTGTATTTATTAATTGTAAATTTCAGCTAACCATCATGATCAAATAATTATTTTTTTTATGTCTCTGAACAAAAATGTTTGAACAAAAATGTCAGGATATTATGATGAGTAATTATGATGAATAATAATAAACAATAATTATATATTCTGCAAAAATCAAGAAAAAAAGCTTGTATTTTTTACTGTGATATCAGTAATTATTCATCATTATTTCCGGCGGATATTATTCATCATAATTACTCATCATAATGTCTTGACATAATTTTATTAAATAAAAAATATATCCCAAATATATATGCCTAATCGCACGCAATATTTATCACACGATCAACAACAACATATCATCCGACTACGTGGACATTACAAACCCGCAGAAATAGCTAAAAAATACAAGATTGGATTAACACGATTATATAAAATATGGGCAGACGCGTCTACGGATAAAAAATTTCCTGGAGGGGTAGCGGGTACTCAAGCTGGTAAAAATTTAACAAAAAAAATAAATATCATCAAAGAAAAGATTAAACAAAAACGTGAAAGATATGAAACTTTACAAGCTGAACTTAATAAAATAAATAACGCTATCGTGGAAGAAAAATCTTTAGAAGATAATAAAAAAAACTTAATAAACTTACAAATGCAACACAGGAAAAGATTCGTCTTGAAGCTATATACCAAGAAGAATTAAAAAATATCCCAGATTATAAAAAGAAAATTATAGAACTTAGAAGTACCTATAGTTCTAATGAAACTGTGATAAACGACTTAAAAGTTAAATTATCTGAACAAAAAAAAAGAATTTAACGAACTTAAAACTAGAAGTGCCAGTGGAATCGCAAGCGATTCTCGTGTTAACACTTCTAGTTCTGATTCCAATTCTACAATAACTGATCCGAAAGAAAAAGAAGAAATATCTATCGAACAAAACCTTAGAAAAAGACTACAAAATGGTGAATTAGATAGTAATTTCTAAACGAATGTTCTAAACGAATGTTCTAAACATTTTGTTTAGGATATAAGTTTATCCATCATGTCACAGACATCTTTGATTGAATTTTGTTGTTCAAATATATCTTTTATAGATTTTTCTATTTTTTTTTTGATGATCCTGCAAACTGGAATAAACTGTTCCAATGAGTCTCGATGCGCCGCTAATACTTCAGTACGAGCATCAATGAGAGTTTTTATAATTCTGTATTCGTTGCGATGAGATGGTTTTCCGCGGTTTCTCATATCAACGACAGTTTTATATTCATCGATGACCCATTTGCTAGTAAAAATGTGATTAGAATTAAAACTGCTAGCAGTTTCACTAGAAACTTTATCAATTTCATTACACAACTGAGCAATGTTTTCGTCGTTCATGAGTATATAAATATGTCATCTTTCTAATTAAAACTGCTAATGTTTCACTGATATACAAAAGAAACCCAACAATTAAACTTTTTCGAATATGCTGAATGAGTAATACCATCAGCGGCATATTTTATGGCCATGCGGTATATACCATAATGTTTTTCAGCGGAATTCATCGAAGGAAAATATTTTTCTTCTTCTGAAGTTTTTCCGATTATCGGTCGACGATACAATATTTTAATTTTTGGTGAACTATTGAGGCAATTTATTTGTTGAGTTACAACACGAATATTTTCCAATCTGTTATCGATTTTATTTCTGTTAATATGATCAATTACCAAACCTGGTGGAATCGGACCATTGTAACACTCGTAGATGAACCTAGATGAATAACAATTTTTTTTCCCCGTTATGAAAAATTGTTATTTTTTTATATCCATGTTGGTTCAGATGACCAAGATTTACTTTTCTTACTATATGTCGAATATCACCATTGGAGGAGCCTTCATAATTGGTATAAACTGGGTGTGTAATAAACATATCTTTGTTCATTATATTATATGGAGATTATTTATCTCTAATTTACTTTTGTAATCTCCGGTGATAAAATCATCCTCGCTGAATACTATTCCATATTTTTTTTTATAATATCTAACAAAAGTTCGATATCTCATTCCACCGCAATCGAAACATAACCGAGTTTTTCCTTTGATCGCATTTCCGCATCTAATACATAATACTTTTCCAGGGGATCCGTTTTTAATCTGCTGATTATGTGTTGCACAGTATTCTCCAACACAATTTCTGTTACATAATCCACGATCATTTTTCCAAAGCCATTTGCATTTGTTTGACATTATATATATATATATATATATATATATATATATATTAATTTTAATTTTTAATTGAATATATTTATTATTTATATAATAATGAAATACAATAATAATGAGATTCAATTTACGGAGGGGAAAAATTTTTAGAATTTAACAATAGAACCGTTTAATAATTATATGGCTAAAAGATTATCAAAAATAGATATTGTGGAACCTGTGAGAATAAGACGAAGATTTGATTTGGATGATCAGATAAATCCGTTAAAACATAGATCGCAAATAATTAACGGAATCAGAGAAGCAAAACGAATACATAGGGAAAACGGAGCCGCGTATGTATTCTCTTCGTATGTGACAAACCGCGATGAGTACACAATCACGATGGAACGAGCAAGAGAAATATTATCTCGGATAGATTTTGGAACATCACAGAGACCAAAAAAATACACAATGGATACTTCGTATTTAACCTTTTATAAAGTTCCGACTTCACGTCAAAGAGTACGCCGACAACAAGATGAGATAATAGCGCAGTTATTGGAAATAGACTTTGTGGAAGAAACTGAACCTGATAAATCGTGGAGAATATTTCATCATCGAAATAGAGTTAGTGATGGTAGGAGGGGATTATTTGTGTTAGATAGAAATACTCCACCAGGAGCTTTAGTCGGTATTGATGGACGATATTACAACGTGGCTTATCCGTATAATACTACGATATATGGTTTATATCTTGTGCCAACTCCGGATGAAAGCGAAGTTGGAGGAATGAGATTATCAACTACGTTAAATTGTGTTGCACAGCAGGTTATTAAACATTTTGAAAATTCTAAACGAGGAAATGGATTAACTGAAAAAAGATTGATGATTATTAATGCATGGAATAATCGTGTTGGAGATGCCGGTGCAACAAAAAAAGATATAATCGAGTTGGAGAAAAAATTAAAATTTCCTATTGTGGTTAAAATGCTACCAGATAGAGAATTTTATAATTCCGGTTGTTATCGATCAAAAGGATCACCTATTGAAATTCTCGACCATAATTTTCATGCGTGGGGGATCAATGAAGGTGATTTTCCAGATAAAAAAACTGTTAGATATTACACCGGTAATATGTTTTTTGGATTAAAAAAATATGAAAGATTTACTACCATTAAATTTATTTTTATTTAGAGGTAGAGATTCTGAATTTGATCAATTTGTTACATCTAGTGGAATAATTTATCTGGAAAAAGAACTACAAGAAAAAATGGAGGAATTTGCTAGTCGGTATGTCTCAGATAATCTTGCAATCGAAAAATTAACTCAAATAAGCTTTTCAGTAGCATCAGTTGCGTATCAAATAACTAAAGAAAAAAATTCTTGGAAACCGACTAAGAAAAAGTTTATCAATGATGTCCGAGATAGTTGTATTGAACTTTCTCATGGAGGATTATGGAATACCAAATATGAACTTGGAATTATTAAATGCGCTGATATGATTGCATGCTATCCAGGAAGTTTTCTTGGTGGTGGAGAATGTCATGGATATTTTAATCGTTTCGGTGTTCCTGGACATGGTATGATGAGAAGAGCAGTAAACGGACCATTACCCGATTATGATTTAACCGGATTTGCTAAAGTGATACGATTTAAACTTGTTGATGGACTGCATCCAATGTGTTATTTAGGATTAGGAAAACATATGTCCGAGAAAGCGTGGACTCCAACTGTAACATTACGCTGGGCGTTAGATACTGGAATATTAACAGATTTGATAGTATCTGAGGTGATATTCAGCGAAAAACAAACTGATATTTGGTTACCAACACCCGATAAAAATAAACTTTGGGAAAAAGAATATCTTCGAGATATAATTAATAAAGAAAGTAAAAATACCAATAGGATTGTAATCGGAAAATTAACGCAAGGTGAATACGATAGTGAAGGTATTCGTCGGCGCATAACCTCCAAATTAATAACAGATCCTGGAGAATTAAAATTTGTCATCGATGATGCAGTATCAAAAGGTGTATATTACAAAAAGACTAATCTTAAACTATCACAGTTTGATGAAGAATCATGTCATGTACATTTTGAAGACCCTGATATTAAATATCCACATGGTGAATATCTTGGAACCATTGTAGAATTTATTAATGAAGAAATACCGCAATATGTTCATTTGCGGTCATATATGCTAGCATATTCGACAATAAATTTATTTAACATGATTAATAGATTTCCTGATATTGCAGTTAGAGTTGCAATAGATTCATTTTATTACGATAAAAAATATCAACCAGTCGTTGATAAATATCTCGGAGATGGAAAAACTTGGGGTTTCTGGAGAATCAAAGATGAAGAATTACATAATTATAATCCAAAAATGATTTTCCGGATAAACCAGAATATCATAACATTTCTATTAATGAATATTCAACCGCTCCTAGTATTCATGATCCTATAGGCCGACATAGAATAACATATCTAAATGGTCCTGGTGGTTGCGGTAAAACTACCAGGGTTATGGAACATTTTCGATGCATCAAAGATGATTTAATTATTTTATGTCCAACTCATCGTTTAGTCAGATATTTTAAAGAACAAGAATTTAACGCTGACACATATCATAATTATTTTAGATGGAGCGGCGGGGATTGGACACCAGAACTTATGGGAACTAAATTTATTCATTCTGTGATAATTTGGGATGAGATTTGCACTGTATCCCAATCAACAATAAAAATGTTTCTTGATTGGCTAAGAACAAAAAATATCGTAGTAGTATTTTGCGGTGATCATGGACAACCTGGACCATTCTCAGGGATATCTCCACATGAATGGCTAAAACTTCAAGTTGATTATTATGAAGAAATGGATATAGATCGTAGATCACTCGATGATGAATTAACCGAATTGAAATCTTCAATAAGATGCACGAGTAATAAAAATCAATCTACGGTATTTCGTAGAACTATATTCTGTAATATATTTAATGAATTTCTAGATCAATGGAAACCATCAGATTTTGTCACAGCTAGTCGAAAAAAATCCGGGATGATATCATTGTACAATTATTTGAAATTCATAAAAATAAATTTCCTAATGAACTTGTTCCTTTGCAATATCGTCCATCAAATACTAGAATGCAGAATATTTTAGTCGATATACCCGGTGGAGAACAAACAAAAATTAGTATTAAATGACATTGTTGGAGTAAAATTATCAGATGTTGACAACGCATTAACTATGGAAAATTCACCATGGCGTCTAGGATATGCATCAACGATACATTCAACTCAAGGATTAACTATCACTGACATTATTGTTTGGATTATTGATGATTTTATCGAATGGGATAATTTAGTATACCTAGCTATAAGCAGGGTAAGACAAATAAATCAACTTAGACGAGTTATTTTAGATTTCGTGGAGGAAGTTGAGTATCATCCGGAATAACAAGTAATTGTTCAGAAGTAAAGTTTTTTTGTGGAGCATTAAAATCTAATGAATAATAAGTTGGTCTATACAACGATGAATGTATTCCGTATATTTTATGAGTTGTAGTACTCCATATAGGATCAGTAGATCTTCTAACTCCGCCTTCCAATTCACCTGGTTCATAAAGATACCTTACTGTGGAATCCCAAGGAATTCTTTTTTCTGATGTATTTAGAATATCTACAGATTTTATTTTTTTTTTGTTTTATATTCATCATTGATGCTTTTTATCACATCTGGAAGTCTTTTTACCCATTCTGTAGATCTATCCTGCTGAATAAATTCTTTTGAATATTGATAACTAAATAATTTGTCAGCGAGAGTCCGATTAAATCTTTCAACGATAGCCTGATTACGATGAATACTTGTATGCCCGCGTCTAATGGTAACATTTTTTTTTTGTCATCGTCGAGATCACTTCACCACGAAATTCATTACCCGGATCAACTTGGAGAAGAGTCGGCCATGTGAGCTGGCTACGCTTGTAGATCTTTTTAAAAGCTTTTATTACTTCGGAAGATTTTTTCGTTAATAACGGTTCAGCATCTTTGTACCGTGTAGCTATATCAACTACCGTTAATGCATATTTATATCCATTATCATGGGGAAGATATAAAATATCAGCTTGATGAACTTCATTTGGGACATAAACATCAAATGATCCATATTTAATGGATTTTGGTTTAGGTAAATAAATCTGCCATATTGCCTGTTTTGAAAGCCATGTTTTAGCGACATCATATGGAACTTTAGCCGCAACAGATACTTTATCCACCGCGGATAATCCTTTCCAATAATAAATATTTTTCATTCTTTGAAATGATCGCATTTCCACTGCCATTATTTAAAGACTAGCACCAACTAATAATTTACCTTTCATTGCGGATTTAATGATCCATGAAGCAATTTTTTCTCTGATATTTTTTTTTTATTGAGTTTAACGCATGAATTAAATTAACATCCGCGATGTGTCTTTGCTGAAGATCATCACTTTGATAAGCAATGTCATGTATTCTACAAGCTTCATCTATGGCATTAATGGGAAATTCACCTGGATTAGGTTGATTTTGATCATTTAATTGTATATCTAACCGGGTACCTGGTCCACAATAGCTATGTCCAGGGAGGTGTTTTTCTCCGGGATATTTAGCCCATGGGAGACCTGGGAATTTTGCGAGTCTTGCGGCGATATCTCCTCCACTTTTTTTTTTTTACAAATCTAAACTTTTTTGTATTGCATGTTACACATGTCCCAGATTCTGCGTTTCTGTTATTCTTTGTAACAATCGTCATTAAGTCATTTGTTTCCGTACGCATTTTACGCTTTACACAATATAAACTCATAATATTATTATGATATAATTAAATGGAAGTTCTTGACTTTTCAGCTAAAAAAGAAAAACCTTCGATTAAACATCATCCAATGTTACCAAATTCAATTCGTGGCATTATTATAGGACCATCAGGATCAGGTAAAACTCAGCTTTTACTTACACTTGTGATGAAATACACCAACTGGGATAAGTTATACTTGATTGCTCCAAGCGCCGATGATCAAGATTGTTATATCGTATTAAAAGATTTTAATTCTACAGCAGCGGAAAATTTAGGTTTTGATCCAGTTGAGTTTATATACGATGTTACAGAATGTCCTCACGTAGATGATCTAGATGTTTCTTTGAACAACATGATAGTATTTGATGATGTGATGTTAAATAATCAAAAAAGTCCTGCTTTGTTATTTTCCAGAGGTCATCATAAACACGCTGATATGTTTTATTTAACTCAGCGGTATACTCAAATTCCTAAAGTTATTTGCGATAACTGTAATTTTTATGCGTATTTAACGGTGTTGATATACACACATTAAGAAATATTTGGCAAACATGGTGTTCCGACATGGATTTCAATAAATTAAAAAATTTCTTTGGTCATGCTCAACGGATCCCTCATGGGTTTATTACAATAAACTTGCATGATCCTAGGACACGATATCGCATCGGATTAGATAAAATTTTCGGATGACCATATGATTTTTCGATAGGTAGGCCCGGATTTTTCACATTTTTTCGAGTCTATATATATTTTAGATATTTTTTTTAGTCTTGGATTAGTAAAAGGCAGCCTCCTGGCTGACTCTTTGAGATGGAGTGTTGGCGCGCCGGTTTTAATTTGGTCTATACAGCTCCTCCTGCTGCTCAAACTGCAAACAAAAAAGATCCTCATCTGCCAAAACCTATTGTACCTTCAGATCAGGGTTATAATGTTTGATCTACTGATTACTCCTAACAAATTGCACAGACACACTGATCTGCTTGCACATTATGCAGTGGCAGATCTGGATCTGTGCAGTCTGCAGTTGCATTTTATTATAAGCAGGTATATACGGTAATGTACAACAAGCTAAAATATAAAGATATTAATCCCTGCAAAAAGCAGAGTTCATTGCAAAAATGTGAAAAAAAGTTTGGGCAAAATGTCCAGGTCAAAAAGTTAGTTAATGTAGAAAAACCAAGGGTCATCAATATCCTTACTGTCGATTTAATTTTTTTTATATATTGTAAGTCCCTTAACACACAAGCACTATCAGGGCACTTGTGGCATGGATTTATTAATTTCTCCAGTAAATAAATATTCCCTTTTCTAGTGTGATATGCTCTTAATCAATCATTGCTGACTATGGCACAATTGCCTACAATTTCCTTATGGGCTAAAATAGCTATATCCACAGGTCATTTTAGCTGACAAGCCAATTGCTGTAAATTGTCCTGGATTCTGACTTAACAATGACAGATATTGGATACATGTCTTAGACCTTTTGCTTGGTCCCAGCAGTTCTGCATACACATAGCTGTTTTAGAACCAAGTTACTCCTCAGGCAGTTAGTGGGAGGAAACTACAGGTTCCTGTATTGCACAGATTTTTTAATAATAATAACTCTATGTAGGGTTATGGGATATAAAATCCTTTGTGGGACAGTCCATTAGGTGCAAAAGCATAAAGTACTCTAAATGGAACAATCAAATACGTCTGAAGTCAGGGAAATCAAAATGATATGAGTGTATGATAAAAGCATTATTATTCTTCATTACCTTCCATAATAATGTTTAAACCATATTATTATGGATTATTGGTTAGTCTGTAATCAGCTTGAGGCTGTATTTTAATCCATACTGTTACACTCATCAAAATGAAATACCAAATGAACTTGTGTGATCACTTTCTCCCACCATATACCCAGAAATGTGCTGATGGCTCTAAAAATTGCATACTATTTCATTAAGTGAAGATCAGGTTCAAGATATAAGCCCACCCGTAACCCAACCACCCCCACCCATTTCGATATGGATGGATCCATAACCTTCACTGTTATCAACCAATCCTTGTTTTGGCAACATGTCAAATGTAATGAAACTCGTTTGCTTAGTCAATAAAGTTACAAGGTCAATTATGAAACACACAGACATACAAATAGACATACAAACATAATGCAGTGGATTCATTTATTTTCATGGTCATCAGACTTTCCTGGAATTTACATTTTCATCAGCACTTCAATTTTGTGACTATACTTCTGATTGATTAGGGGCTTTGGGTGGGCTATTTTGGATTGGTTAGGAGCTAATGGGAGGCTATCTCTGATTGGCTAGGGGCTTTGGGAGGCTGCATTTGATTTGTAATGGGGTTTGGAGGAGGCTGCTTTTAATTAGTAAGGGGCTTAGGGTAATTCTATTGTATTCATAAATGGATAGATCATTGTTGGGTTTTCTATTCTGGAACAAATCTATTTACATGTATTTGTATTTATTTATATGACAGCATGTGATTTTCAGAAAGAACATGTATTGTTCAGCTTATTCTTCATAAAAAAGATAGAAGTTTTCTTAATTTTGTGCACTTCTGTACATAAAGATATTGGTGCTTTAATAATTACATTGTCTCTCTTTTTCTCTCACACATTAAGCGCATACCAAAACATATTTTTATTACATCTGCAAAAAATGCAGTAAACAAAAAACATAAATTTTGGAGTCCCAAAGATCTACAAGTGAATTTCCAGAGTAAATCATTTCTATATTACAATGAATTTGCTGTGTGTCAGACATGTAATTGACTGTTTCCATGAACAAACCACATTCACATGTTCTGACTACCTCAACTATAGTCTTCCTACTTCAGACCAGATCTGATGCATAAATAGACTGGTTGCATGACGTAGATTTGGAAAGCATGCCCAGACAAATGAAGATTTATATTAAATATCTGACACTCAGACAAAGACAATGGTATTTTGACTTAGCTATGAGACGATATCGATTTCAGCATCCTTGCTGAAAGGTTAGACAACTGCGATTAGTTGAATTTCAAATACATCTTGAATTATGCTAATGTATATTCTTTGCAATACATATTGTGCCAGCTATATAAAAATACAATGAATCAACATTGCAAAATTGTATTTAAAATTTTATATGATCCACAAAGGACAAAAATGTCGAAAATTTAATAATTACACCATTCATACATTCTGGGGGTATTTCACTTTTAGAACAATCACATGACCATAAGGCTTGTTTTCATTTCTTGATGGACACATGAACTACAGCTCTCCCTTGTTACAATGCACTTCATTATAATGTGATTCTGGCACAATACCATTATGGACCCTATGACCAAGATTATGTACCTATATGAGCCGATTGCAAACTATGGAGACCCAGTTGCCAATTCATTATGTGACAGAAGATCTGGGCCTGTGCAGTTTGTCAGGAGTAATCATCAGAATAAACAACATAGATCTGCCAAGGCATAATATGCATGCCGATTAGGGTCTATGTTGTTTATTCTATAATTACTCCTGAACAGACCTTGATCTGCCAGTTCATTATGTGACATCTTTGTTGTTTGCAGTTTGATTTGACTTAGAAAAGTGTATATACTGTGTAAAATTGAATGAAAGTAAACAGTATTAAGCTAGCTTAGTGTTATATATCTTTATTTTCTTTTCAAAACACCATTATTTAATAGATTCTGATCAACTGCCACAACACAAATGACATTATAAACAAAGTAAGCTTAAAATGTAATCCACATAAATAAACTGCCACTTGGCAATGTCAGTGGCAATGAAGTTTTGACATTCAGTGCAGCTATAATGATGAACTGTTAATACATGTTACATTGTTTACAATTTCATGAGTTCTCTTTAAGGGTTCCAAAACAGATACTTCTTACACCATAGATCTTGCTGTTAATCAAATTCATTTCACATCTTGATACCATTTAAAAAGTTTCATGTCCTAACTAAATTGCTGCTTGATTGCTGATCAGCCCAACCAAGATTTAGGCCTATTGACCCCCGTCTGATGAATGTAGGCCTATTGAACCCCATCTGATGAATTTAGGCCAATTGACCCCGTCTGATAAATTTAAGCCTATTAACTCCATCTGATGAATTTAGTCCTATTGACCCCTTTCTACTGAATTTAGGCCTATTGACCGCATCTGATGAATTTAGGCCTATTGACCCCGTCTGATGAATTTAGGCCTATTAACTCCATCTAATGAATATAGTCCTATTGACCCCCTTCTATTGAATTTAGGCCTATTGACCCCATCTGATGAATTTAGGCCTATTGACCCCGTCTGATGAATTTAGGCCTATTGACTCCATCTGATGAATTTAGTCCTATTGACCCCCATCTGATGAATTTAGACCTATTGACCCTCATCTGATGAATTTAGACCTACTGACCCTCATCTGATGAATTTAGGCCTATTGACCCCATCTATTGAATTTAAGCCTATTGACCCCATCTGATGAATTTAGGCCTATTGACCCCGTCAGATGAATTTAGGCCTATTGACTCCATCTGATGAATTTAGTCCTATTGACCCCCATCTGATGAATTTAGACCTATTGACCCTCATCTGATGAATTTAGGCCTATTGACCCCCATCTAATGAATTTAGACCTATTGACCCTCATCTGATGAATTTAGACTTATTGACCCCCATCTATTGAATTTAGGCCTATTGACCCTCATCTGATGAATTTAGGCCTATTGACCCCATCTGATGAATTTAGACCTATTGACCCTCATCTTATGAATTTAGACCTATTGACCCCCATCTATTGAATTTAGGCCTATTGACCCTATTCTGATAAATTTAGGCCTATTGACCCCATCTGATGAATTTAATAGGCCTATTGACCCTATTCTGATGAATTTAGACCTATTGATCCCAATTTGATGAATTTAGGCCTACTGACCTAATCTGATGAATTTAGGCCTATTGACCCCATCTGATGAATTTAGGCCTATTGACCTAATCTGATGAATTTAGGCCTATTGACCCCCATCTTTTGAATTTAGGCCTATTGACCCCGTCTGATGAATTTAGGCCTATTGACCCCATCTGATGAATTTAGACCTATTGACCCCTGTCTGATGAATTTAGGCCTATTAACCTGCATCTGATGAATTTAGGCCTATTGATCCCATCTAATGAATTTATAACTATTGACTCCATCTGATGAATTTAGGCCTATTAACCTGCATCTGATGAATTAAGGCCTATTGACCCCATCTAATGAATTTAGGCCTATTGACCCCCATCTGATCAATTTAGCCCTATTGACCCCTGTCTGATAAATTTAGGCCTATTAACCACTGTATGATGAATTTAGGTGTATATATTGACTCCATCTGATGAATTTAGGCCCATTGACCCTGTCTGATGAATAATTTTATTTAAAACATACATCATTTATAGTGGTAACAAAATTATCCACAAGAATCATGGTCACATAAAATCTATAGGCCAAGTAAGAATAAAAACCATCTAATGTCTTGATCACAGTAGCCTATTTACCAAATTTTAAATAAAATTAAGTCAGAAATACAGTCTGTTGAGTGATGAGAATAGCTAAGCCAATCATGCAAAATCACCTCATTTAAATATGCAAAAATCTTGTCTATAACAGGACATATTATTATTATTATTATTATTATTATTATTATTATTATTATTATTATTATTATTACTATTATTATTATTATTATTATTATTATTATTATTATTATTATTATTATGACTTTATTTAAAGAGGGTAACTCAATTAGCTAGGAACTAATCTACCTTGATCAAGCCTATGTATAAAATTTAATAAAAACCTGATCTGAAACAATCATTAAGTATTGACAAGCTCAAATAGTGTCCCTCAAAGGTACAGATGCTCCACTAATCAAAAATGTTTTCGAGAAATTAAAGACAATTCTTCTTTCTGCTGAGTGTTGAAGCCAAGTCTGATATTTCTGTGCAGTAAAACGATTTCAAATTATATCTGCAACCAGAAAGTACAATGCAATATGAATGATTCAGTATCGAATAGCAAACGGTAATGCACATGTCATGTCGAAAACTAATTATAAAACAGTTGTTACATTGTTTATTTTGGGTTCCATTTTTAGGCAGACATGCAGCATCATGATAGAATTTGAACCTGCACCATTTTGTTGTGATTTGGGCTTGCTGACTACTCAGCCACCCCTAGGAGGAGTAGCAATAACAAGATTTTCAATATGGGTGTCAGGGTGTCTAATTATAATACTGTAGATATAAGTAGCATTTCTTTTCATGACAATTCCATGTTGATATAACCCACCATTCAAGTAACAGTACAAATATTTTTACATGACTGCTGTGATGGCCATAGTGAAATATAAGTGGCAAAGTTTTCACAAGCCCATTATAACTTTTTATTCAAGAGTAACAAAAGCAAACTTTTCACTAGTGCTGCCAGCCACTGCAGACATATTGGACACAAGGTCACCACCATTTTTCATTGAGAAGCATGCACACATTAAAAGTCTTAGTTAAAACCTATTCTGACATCACATCCATTCAGCATAAGTTGCAACAAGAAGATTTACAAGATGGCCACTGTGTTAACAAGACTATGGGATGAATGGAAGTTGATGGCAACAGACATGAAACATGAGCTACATGTAACAAATGGACAAGCCTTTTCCAATCTACGATGTGAGTAAAGACCACAAATCACCTCATTAGTATGCATGAATCATGCTCATAATTGTACTTATTTTAGAATTTATTGATTTAATCTTATTTACTAAGTTTGATCAGTTTTAGTTTTTCGTGTTGTAACAAGCTGAGTCATTCAAATGCAATATCACCTCATTTGTGTGTATCCCATATATTATAGAATTCATGTAAGAAATAACTCTATGTTTAAAGTTTCATCAAAATCAGATCCAAAATATGGATTCAAGAGTAGCAAGATCACCATGTTAATGAATTCCTCTCACTCTGAAAATACCCAAGATTTTGATGATGTATCTATTAAAGCCCACATTCCAATTTTAATCACAGTCAGATCACAGTTATGGCTTCTAGAGTGGAATCAATCTCAGCTACTCAAAGCTGATCACTCATCATCATATAAGGAACTCCCTCATTATCAAATTAGTCCAGAATTGGATAAAAAATATGGCTTCCAGAATGGTAACAAACTCCATCAATCAGCTGCAAGAATATTCATTTATAGGATCTTAAAGACAGTAACCCATATATCAAGTTTGATCAAAATCAAATAAACAATATGGCTTCCAGGATGCCAAACTTGTCCAGGATATTGATGATGTGCACACCGTCCCCAAAATGGTAACAAGCTCCAAACATTACATTACCTCATTGTATCTACTATGTGGATCTTGGTCATTATTGAACATCTAAAATCTTCTTGATAAAGGGATGAAAAATCATAAGCCTGGGTTTCAGATTGGAAACAAGGTCAGCCAATGATTACTGCATTGTTATAAGAGGATCTATAAATATCATCCAAGCTCTTGATGATCCAAGCCTACAGTTGAAGTTGGTCAAAATTGGATAAGAAATGTAAGCTGGACCAACTGGACAGAAGACCACATCATTAATATGCAAGGATCTTGCTCATTATCATCCCTGGGAAAAATCTTGATGATGTCAAGTTTGATCAAAATGAGATAAAAAAAAGATAAAAAGATAAAACATTCAGCCAATCAGATGCAAGATGAACTCATTTTAATGCATGGATGTTGCCCATTGTGGAATGCATCCAAGATCTTAACGATATACCATATTTGATCACAGCAGGATCAGAAAGACTGGTTCCAGAGTGTTATGAGGCTCTGTCAAAGTCAGATGCAAGATCACCTTGTTAACATGTATGCATGAATAGCTCATTACTGACCTTGTCCTGGTATAAGCAAACTGTCAGTTGCCAAATCACACTGCAAATAAGGCCTAAAGGGTATAATGTAAGCTGTGAGGGGTGACATTTTGTACCATGATAAACTCAGAATAGGACAACATTAATTTCTTATAATTGCAACTATTTATGATTTTATTAATTCTTTTATTTATTTTTAAGTATATTTCCTATCAGTTTTAGAGCATTTTTTAAGCATATGAATTCTTGTTGAGGGTGACAAAGTGCTACACAAAATAGTGTAAAACTCCATCTGTAACTTAATAACATATGTCAGCATCCAACAAATAATTCTACCAATGGCAATCTAAGGCTTTGAACATTGTATTTTTGTAATATTTCATCTAAATTGGCATATGTGATCTGAGATGAAATTCAATATTCAAACCAAATAATGTGTTGTTTTCAGACATACAAATGACTCTTGGGTTGGATGCTTTTGTGAGTTCATTGTAAACTGATTTTTGTATCTTTAAATCTAGTTTTATGTTCATTAAAAGCTTAGGTTTCCTACAGGAACTAAATAGAAATGAAATTCAGACCACGGGTAACTAAATGTGAATGTGCTGGCACCGTAATATTCTTCTTGGCAGACACTGAGTTTCCCCTCTTTTTATAAATCTAGTCAAAGAAAGAATTATTTATTTATTTATTTATTTATTTATTTATTTATATTTATAGTCACATCAATTTATAAATTTATAAAATTTTCAAAATAAAAATCACACTGTTTTTATTTCTTTTTAAAGCATGCAGTGTGAATGTCTTCTGATTTAGTGTTAACACTACCTTAACTTACTTTGCATGTGACTCTATAGAAGTTATTATAAAGTAGTTCTACATACATTTTATACAGAAATAAACGCATCCTGATCACATGGTTATTTTCTGACCAATGGAAATTTTCCATACATTTATCAACTAATGCATCTGCAATTATTGTTTGGTGCTCATTTTTAGACATTTCTTGATGGCATATCATTGATTGCATAAATGAACACTAGTGGTTCTACAGTTGATACATTTTAAGATCTTTACATCCTGAAGTGGAAGGAGAAAGAGTAGAAGGGAAAGAGAGAGAGGTGGAGCTGGAGAAAAATGAAATAGGTCTAAGCATAGAAGTACAGGTCTGAAAAACTTATATAAATAAGGACATGTATACTTCCTAAATGAAAAAAGAAAGTTCAAAAATGTTTTTGCCAATGTGGTGATATCATTTTTCTCCCACATATTTCAATATCTCACTGTGAAATATATAATAAAATCATGTATTCATGATGGATTGAAATGGATCAGAAATATGGCCACCAGAGTATAAATGATGTTGAGCAATCAGATATAAGATCAACTCTTTAGTGTGCATGATCTTGCTCAATAATGTACTCATCCAAGATTTTGAAGATATAAATCCTACTCCAAGTTCAAAGTTTCTTGAAATTGGATAAGAAGCATGGAATCCTGATTGGTACAAGCAATCATTGACAAATAATTGACAACAAACAATTGTACACAGGGCCACACTATAAGCTGACTGGAACTAGAAACCAGATAGGAAAAAAAACAAGTACCAAACATTCAAGACGAAAACCAGTTAAGCTAAAGTCAGTGGTTATAGAGAAAGGAAAGTCAAGGTACTTCATCTCCATCTGAATTTAGATGTAGGAAAATTCATTTGTCAGACAGGTGAGGACAAAAATACTGAATGTAGATGTAGCAAAATTCATTTGTCAGACAGGTGAAGACAAAAACACTGAATTTAGATGTAGGAAAATTCATTTGTCAGACAGGTGAGGACAAAAACACTGAATTTAGATCTAGGAAAGTTCATTTGTCAGACAGGTGAGGACAAAAATACTGAATTTAGATGTAGGAAAATTCATTTGTCAGACAGATGAGGACAAAAACACTGAATTTAGATGTAGGAAAATTCATTTGTCAGACAAGTGAGGACAAAAACACTGAATTTAGATGTAGGAAAGTTCATTTGTCAGACAGGTGAGGACAAAAATACTGAATTTAGATGTAGGAAAATTCATTTGTCAGACAGGTGAGGACAAAAACACTGAATTTAGATGTAGGAAAATTCATTTGTCAGACAGGTGAGGACAAAAACACTGAATTTAGATGTAGGAAAATTCATTTGTCAGACAGGTGAGGACAAAAACACTGAATTTTGATGTAGGAAAATTCATTTTGTCAGACAGATGAGGACAAAAACACTGAATTTAGATGTAGGAAAATTGATTTTGTCAGAGAGGTGAGGACAAAAACACTGAATTTAGATGTAGGAAAATTCATTTGTCAGACAGGTGAGGACAAAAACACTGAATTTAGATGTAGGAAAATTCATTTGTCAGACAGGTGAGGACAAAAACACTGAATTTTGATGTAGGAAAATTCATTTTGTCAGACAGATGAGGACAAAAACAATGAATTTAGATGTAGGAAAATTGATTTTGTCAGAGAGGCGAGGACAAAAACACTGAATTTAGATGTAGGAAAATTCATTTGTCAGACAGGTGAGGACAAAAACACTGAATTTAGATGTAGGAAAATTCATTTTGTTAGATAGATGAGGACAAAAACACTGAATTTTGATGTAGAAAAGTTCATTTGTCAGACAGGAGAGGACAAAAGCACTGAATTTACATGTAGGAAAATTCATTTGTCAGACAGGTGAGGACAAAAACACTGAATTTAGATGTAGGAAAGTTCATTTGTCAGACAGGTGAGGACAAAAACACTGAATTTAGATGTAGGAAAATTCATTTGTCAGACAGGTGAGGACAAATACACTGAATTTAGATCTAGGAAAGTTCATTTGTCAGACAGGTGAGGACAAAAACACTGAATTTAGATGTAGGAAAATTCATTTTGTTAGATAGATGAGGACAAAAGCACTGAATTTAGATGTAGGAAAATTCATTTGTCAGACAGGTGAGGACAAAAACATTGCATTTAAATTGTAGGAAAGTTCATTTGTCAGACAGGTGAAGACAAAAACACTGAATTTAGATGTAGGAAAATTCATTTTGTGAGACAGGTGAGGACAAAAATACTGAATGTAGATGTAGCAAAATTCATTTGTCAGACAGGTGAAGAAAAAAACAATGAATTTAGATGTAGGAAAATTCATTTGTCAGACAGGTGAGGACAAAAACACTGAATTTAGATGTAGGAAAATTCATTTGTCAGACAGGTGAGGACAAAAACTGAATTTAGATGTAGGAAAATTTATTTGTCAGACAGGTGAGGACAAAAACACTGAATTTAGATGTAGGAAAGTTCATTTTTCAGAAAGGTGAGAACAAAAGCACTGAATTTAGATGTAGGAAAATTCATTTGTCAGACAGGTGAGGACAAAAACACTGAATTTAGATGTAGGAAAATTCATTTGTCAGACAGGTGAGGACAAAAACACTGAATTTAGATGTAGGAAAGTTCATTTGTCAAACAGGTGAGGACAAAAATACTGAATTTAGATGTAGAAAAATTCATTTTGTCAAACATTTGAGGACAAAACCACTGAATTTAGATGTAGGAAAATTCCTTTGTCAAACAGGTGAGAACAAAAACACTGAATTTAGATGTAGGAAAATTCATTTGTCAAACAGGTGAGGACAAAAACACTGAATTTAGATGTAGGAAAGTTCATTTGTCAGACAGGTGAAGACAAAAACACTGAATTTAGATGTAGGAAAATTCATTTTGTCAGACAGGTGAGGACAAAAACACTGAATTTAGATGTAGGAAAATTCATTTTGTCAGACAGGTGAGGACAAAAACACTGAATTTAGATGTAGGAAAATTCATTTTGTCAGACAGGTGAGGACAAAAACACTGAATTTAGATGTAGGAAAATTCATTTTGCCAGACAGTTGATGACAAAAACACTGAATTGCAACTTAACTTTTTAAGTATTATTATTGCTGCTCCATGAGCGAATTTAAGCAGGTACAAAATAAGATAGACTTAAAAGATCACTGGCTTGACTGATTTAGGTCTTCTTAAAGTAAAAACTTCTACCAAATTCTGGTTTCAAGGTAAAAGCCGTTGAAATTTGTTACGCTGAAATGGCACGACAAAGCTCTATTTCTTATCTTCATACACATTTTGCTCGAAAATAATGAAAATCAAACTTTTCATATGTTGCCAAAACATATGCACAGTTCTAATTCAAACAGAGAACAGTACTCAAGAACATTTTCACAGAAAAGAGTGAAAAACTAAACTTCACCACATTGATCCAAATGTAAAGTGTAATATCAAATTTGGTTTCAATTCAATACTTACAGAGTAGAAACCAAAACCAAAGTTTGAAATTGAACATGAATACAACTGTCACATTTTTCTAGAAATGGCAAACAGTAATACCAAATTTGACATCGGACAATTCAGATTTATCTAAATTTGATGCAATACATGACTGTTGTATGGTTAAAACACACAATGACAATACACATGGACAACTTCACAGCCAAATTATGCAGGTCATCAGTTCATTTTGACAGAAAAATGCAAGGGAGATTGTTGTATTTGTAAAAAAATCTTTTTCCTCAAGAAATAATTGAGTTACATGTAACTGACACTAACCAGTCTGCTAAAATACAAATTCTGATAAGCTTGACCTAATCGGTCACCTACTTCATTTGCAGAAATGAAGGAATTTTTTGCAATAGCCTTGCTTAAAGTATCATGCAAATAACTGCCTGGAGCACTGGTAATTGCTATGGAATACATGGTATTCCAGATGTAATGAGGCCAGAAAATATAAAAAGCTATCCAAGTTTTTAATTTTAATGACACAACTAACAACCATCCATGCATGCAACCCATGAATGACATTTTGTTTTTTTATTGTTTTTGTTGTTGTTGGGCTTAACACCATTTTGCAGCACATGATAGGCTATACATGGCAGCCAGTATTAATGGTGGAGGAAGAAACAGGAAATCGAGGAAATCCATGGAAAGAACCATCAACCCATGAGAAGCTACTGGCAAGCTTTCTCACATTACCACATTTCCGAATCTTTAGACCACTCTGCCACTCTGGGCCCCAATGACATTTTGTGTTGTACAAGACCAGTACCTGACACCTGCCTTGCAAGATGCCCTAAAAATAACCCCATGTACTTGCTTAAAAACCAATCCTGTCAGGAGAAGAAACCATAGCACATAAAGATATTATATATACCATTTATACTCACTTTTAAATTGAGTCACACTGCAAACAGCAAAGATTCTAAATGCCAATGCATAATCTGCCTGCAGATCAAGGTCTATGATGTTTTTTTCTACTAATTGCTTCCAACAAATTGTACAGATCAAGATCTGCTGGTTAATTATTTACCTGCAGATCCGAGTCTGAGCAGTTTGTAGTTGGATGGACTCCTCTTGTAAGCCAGTATATAGAGACAAAAAATCTGTATGCATGGCTAAGTTTCAGTCAACTTCTTTTAAGTTGCCATTTCTGACTGTACCTCTTAATGGTCACAAATATGATAAAGATACAGTGAGATGCTATGGATTTTTGTTTTGATTTCAAACAAACATGCTCTGATGTAAATTAAGAAGTTGTTTCTTTGAATATCAAAATTAGATGATTCAAGTCATTTTTGCTGCACAGTGTTTTACACACTCTTTTGGGTAAGCAATAATGAATGAACAATATTTACAAAAATTTAGGGGCCCCAAGTGCCAGAGTGATCTAAAGCACTCACTGTTATGGATCATTGTCATCTCACCTCTGTCTGTTTGGGTTTGAGTCTCAGCTTTGGCCAATGTGGACATGTGACAAACTTTGCCAGTAGCTTCTCATTGGTCAGTGGTTCTTTCTAATGTTTTCCCGGGGTTAATCCTCCACCATTGATACTGGCCACCATGTATAGCCTAACAAAAACTTTCTTGTAACAAAAACTTTACAAAAGACTTTATATCTCTTCTGTCTTGTGTTATTTACTTAACATGAAACATTTTTGCTTCAATCATACTATGAAAATATATCATTTGTCCATTTTCACCTTTTATGATGATATTCAGTGTAAATTCAACATTAAATATCAACATAAAAGATGAAAATGGCAAAATGATAGATTTTCATGGTATGACTGGTGTATTTCATATGGAATTTCTGCAATACTTTTTTTCTTTTTGAAGGAGGTGCAGATACTGTGAATAAAAGGGGGGGGCATTTATTAAAAATTCAGGAGTTTGCCTAAAAGATTAGATAATCAGAAGTTTTAGATTTTGAAATTAAAAATCAGGATAATCCTGAATAAATTGGGATAAGTGGCAAGTCTGTGAATGGCACTAAATATTTCTACTTTATAGGTTAAAGAAGAAAATGGATCTTGACTTTGCTGGTCAGATCTGAATGCAGTATAGTACATGTAGAAGATAGCCTGCCTCATACAATGTTTTCCTTATGGAAAATGAATCAAGTAAATACCATGGTAGTTGACAGGGCTGATTAAATGGTCACAAGATTACAATCTGCAGTCACAAGTGTACTTTGCTACCTACTGAGCCATCTGCTCTTCTCTTACTAAATGTACAAGTCTATTTTACATTTCCATGCCTACAGGAGGTTAATTAACTTCAAGTATTCCTCAAATTTCTGCTTTGATGATGTACTATACTAATTCAACTAATAAAACTCCAAAGCTTTTATCCATTTTAAACTATCATTTATATTCACAAGTTGGACCTAACTGCAAACAACAGGCTCTTATTTGCAATCCCATAATGCACCAGCAGATCACTCACGTTGTTTGCTCTATAGATTACTTCTAACAAACTGCAAAGACTTGGACCTACTGATGCATAATACAACAGCAGATCTGGGTCTATGAAGTCTGCATATGAGTATACATGTTATTCATAACACAGTTTAATGATTATGAGAGGCAAGATACTACATTTCTACATTAAGTCCCTGTATGCAGAGGACAAGCTTGTTCTTTCCTTGTAAACCATTCTCCCTAAATTCATTTGACAATCTAAGACTTTCACTAATAATTACTCATGTCATTTAATCCACTTAATTGTGTATGCTCTAAGGAAATTGTGGAGCAAAGTTTAATGAGTATAGGCAAAATTTAAAACATTTTTAAGGACAAAACCAACATTTTCTAAATTCAAGGAGTTTTGAAAGCAGCCCCATTAAACTCAAAGGGTTTTAAAGGTAGCATGAATATATAGAAGATTACAAAAATGTGTTAAATATTATTATCAGTTGGTTTTTCAAACATGAAGTATGAAACAAATAACTAACTTGGTTGTTTTTTATGAATCTTGTTTGAAGAAAATAGATGATTGTACAATGCAACATTAATTAAAGCTTGTCAACTTGACTCATTGGTCATTTGCCAAGAAGGAGCAAAACAATGCACCATCTGACAAATTAGTGAATTAATTAAATAGACCATGGGTAAAAAAAAAGAACTGGTTTAAATGAAAAAAGAATAAAAAAAACTTACCTGGATTCACTCCATCACTATATAGCATCAAATAGGCCATGAATAGTGCAATACCCTCCCACCAAATCACCATCTGAAAGCAGAGAACAAAAACATCAGCACAATGACATAACCATTTTAAGCTATGCTTATTTGTTACCAAGTTTGACTGTATTATTTATTCATGGAGTTTTTACCCATGAGGAATATATACTCAATTTGGAAAGAAGCAAAGAAAACAACATTATGTGTTACAAGAAGGAAATTGTTTTGGCAAGGAAAAATATAAATTTTGCACTGTCAGTACATCACCACAGCCACATAGCACATATACAGAATATCACCTCATGACCTTGAAAATTAAATCAAGGTAAAAAGAAAAATTGTTCTTGGGAACTTTTTAAGGCATCTATATATCACATTTGATTCATTTTGGTCACAGGATATTGGGGATGTCTAGCTTATAAACTGACATTCTGTCCAAGCTCCAAGTCATCCTGTGACCTTGAAAATTGTCAAAATCACCTGTACCTAATCAGGTCACAGAACCATCTCCAAACATCTGAATATCCAGTTAGGTCTAGATTATGGGTTGTATTGACTCCATGATTAGCATGCTAATCTCTCAATCTATGGCTTGCTGGTTTCAAGAGTCAACTGTCATCAGATGCCTCTGCCAATGCACTTTATTAACATTGTCTCAGCACTAAATTAGTCTTAACTTTGCTGATGTGCAGTTAAATACAGATAAACCAATCCCTCTAGATCAGTGAATAAGTTTCTGAGATATTTTGCTTACAAACTCAGTGTGATGGATGAACAATATGGATCCAATATGTCCCCATCCCCAAAGTTGAAGCATGAATATGCCAAACTTGTTATGGCATTAGAAAATACATGCTAGTGAAGAGGCTAAACACAAATTTGTGTGAACTTTGACCCTAGGATGTGTCATAGAAATAATGGTCTTGGCTTCAAAATCATTAATGGCAATTTATTAACAAATGAAAACCTTGACCCTGAGGTAAAGTGGATTAATGAGAATGCTGTAAAATGAATTGTTACTGTCTCATTATAATTTGAGTGTAGTGGGACGAGAACTTATGAAAGAGTTAAGAACATAAAACTCTTTAACCAAAACCTAGCAAACTGTTGGCAATGACAACACCACTGAAAAATGACTGATATACATGTCAATGTACACTTGTCACAAAGAAGGGATTAATACGAGTCACTTTAAATGTTTGCTATCATATGCAGTCTCAAAAATTTCTCCATGAATTTAAGACCTTTTCTTTCATTTTAATTGCCAAGTTTTGAAACCATTTCTGATAATCTTGAGAGAGAGATTTCCAACTTAGCTGCTATAGCAAGCAGCCATATTGGATGTAAGATTGCCCAACAGCACAGACCGTGAATTGACATTTCATGATGGGCTGATAGGTAAGGGGTTATGGAATTTGTAATACACACAGACTGTAAATTGCCATTTCATGATGGGCTGATAGATAAGGGTCTATGGAATTTGTAATACACACAGACCATGAATTGTCATTTCATGTTGGGCTGATAGGTAAGAGTCTATGGAATTTGTAATAGACACAGACTGTGAATTGCCATTTCATGATGGGCTGATAGATAAGGGTCTATGGAATTTGTAATACACACAGACCGTGAATTGCCATTTCATGATGGGCTGATAGATAAGGGTCTATGGAATTTGTAATACACACAGACCGTGAATTGCCATTTCATGATGGGCTGATAGATAAGGGTCTATGGAATTTGTTTTACTGATTACTCTTAACAAACTGCAATGACTCTAATCTACCAGAGCATTAGGAAATGGAAGATCTGGGTCTGTAAAATATGCAGTTGGAGTACCTGGATTAGAATATTAAAAAAATTATTAAAACATATTTAATGTAACCCTAATATCTCAATCTTCTAATTGCCCCTTGCCTTGTCAGTACCATACACTTAAGTCTTCAACAGATTGTTCTTTTTTGTCAAAAAAACTGGAGAGAAAACAATATGACTGATCAACAGAATACTTGGATCAAAACATATGTGAGCATTATTAAGACACTGTATACAACATTCTCTCATTATAATGCTTTCCATGGAATCCATGGAATAGGTTACATTATAGTGAGATTAGCTTATAGTAAAATATATTATACATGTATGTACAATTATATTATCACTTAATGTAATAGGGTCTAGGATGATACTTGCCCTACATGTTATAAGTAAGGGGTTTATAACAGAAACTGTTATAATGAAGGGCCTTGTGACAGGAACCATGTCATAATTTATAACATAAACTGTGTTATAATGAAGGGATTTATAAGAGGAACTGTGTTATAATGAAGGGCCTTGTGACAAGAACCAAGTCATAATGATGGACCTGAGGGAGCACTGTACTACCCTGATCTCCTAAATTACATCTTTTAAAAGCTGCAATTATTCCACCCCATCAGATGCTCTATAAAGATTCAGAGTTAATTTGTTTAAATAACAAAATTAGAAACAACAACAAATGATATAGCATGAAACCAATCTAATTTCAAAGTGACTGAATATCTTTTAACAGCACTTTAGCACTTGAAAGACTACATACAAACCAATGAAGCTGATCTGGACTGGTACCAGCAGGATTCAAACTCAGGGGTTAGCATATTAACCACTCAGCCAAGACCACTCTACAACTTAAAAATATCTCCCTGGAGAAATCTTAGACCTGAATATTAATTGAAAGGTATTGGGACACTAATCCTTCAATATCCTGATTGACAGCTGAAGATTTCAATTATCCCAAACAGGGCTTACTTCATGGTCAAATCTTGCTGACAAGATGAAAAGAAATTCAATCAATACAGACAATGACAGGACAAGCCAGTTCTGAAGATTGCTACAAGTGAGTTAGGGTGCAGTTTCCCTTCCATGTAAAAATCATTATGAATAAAAAAGTTTTGATGCAAAACACTTGAAAAACATGAGAACAAGATCTATCAAATTTAATGCTGCTATCACACAAAGTCGAGCTAAGAGGATTGCCTTTAATGAACCATTCAAAAAAAGAGTCTTATACTTCAGAAATTTCTTCCTCTTGATCAAGAACATAATTTCTATGAAAATAACACCCTACATGTATGCAAGTCAGCATGCTATCTAAGACCATGAACCTTTAAAGGTCATAAATAATAAACAATTACAATTAAAGCACAAGTTAGAGGATGCTGAATGCAGTAAAAATAATGACAATCATAATACTTTACAAAATAGAACAGTTTTATTTCGATTTGCAAGAAACATGAATATGAAAACAATGTTTTAAAGGCAACAACTTACTGATAAATCTTTTTATTATACATGTACATTGATTTAGGATTAAAATCAAGAGCTCAGATAAACAGAGATCTGAAATACACCAATGAAAGGATATTTTTGTTGAGTTTTTGATACACCACTCAAATTGCACCTTTAAAATTTATCCAGTTGAAGAAACTTTAATTCAGAATATACTGTTTCTAATGACAGCTCTCCGTAAAATAAAATGCAGAGGATTTATCTGATAATTTACTAAGTGGACCAGGAACTCCAAAGGTTGGCAGAACATGAACCTGTGTCTGTGCCTCTCAGATCTGCTTATTACATGCAAATCTCAGTATTAATCAGAAAGAGTATGCAAGTATTTCACTTTCTACTTTAAAAGAGTGAACACTTTTAATGTTGCAAAAGCTAGAATTTAAATAATTCCTGATTAAGCAAGCTTTCTTAAATTTTGCTCTCCACTGAGCATTATGTTATAATTTTATTAACAGATAATTGCAGCTCTTCATCCATGTGTGTATGTGTGTGTGTGTGTGTGTGTGTGTGTGTGTGTGTTGGTGTGTGTGTATGTGTTTGTTTGTTTGGGATTATTATGTATACATGTAATTGTTCATGTTTGTGTCATTTGGTTTTTATTTTATTTGGCTAAAATGACTATTAGAAAGGACTTTTCACAGCAACTGTTTCAATAATCTAAAATTTTAAGTCTTCACACTCCACCTTAATTTTATATCTCTTCAATCAATTTGGACAGTGTGTGTGTGTGTGTGTGTGTGAGAGTGAGAGAGAGAGAGAGAGAGAGAGAGAGAGAGAGAGAGAGAGAGAGAGAGAGAGAGAGAGAGAGAGAGAGGAGAGAGATTTGGATTTTTAATGTAGCTGTAACAATTTTTCAGTCATACTGTGTGGCAGTTTATAGTGATGTCTAGCACTGGGGCATCATATTACAGACAAGTAGCATGATGTCCCACCCAGTCACATTATCCTGACACCAAGCCAACCAGTCATTTAACACCTTAATGCTGAGTGCCAAGCAAGGCAGCTGTTAGTACCATTTTTGTAAGTCTTTGGTAGGACTCATCCAAGGAAGATAATCTAATCACTAGGCCACTGGAGTGGTCACCAGGGAATAGAAATTACCTAATCAAAGTATTAAAGTACTACACTGACCCTTGTACATAAATTCTTGTTTCTTTTTATAAAAAACAGAGACTATTGTTATCAATTATGATAGTCTTCTTATTTTGCTTAGGAAATTAATCCCATGAGAGAATCATTAGGTAAAACCACTGAATATTAGATGCCTAGAGCACGAACTTGTGACAACCAGGTGGTACATTTCATTCCAGTCTCTGTAGGGTTTCTAATATCAATGAATAAAAGTGATCATTTAGATGTTAATTATTTACAAATGTATTTTCAGAAGTTCAGAAGAAATTAATTTGATTATTTTCAAATCTCACCCTTGAGCTACAATGGAAAGATACAAATAATGAATTTTCTTGAGGGCTGAATTGTATGTATATCATTTCCTAAAGTGAAAGATAATTTGGAAGAATAAAATGTGTTTTTTCCTGGTTTCACTGATAGATGTCAATTTATTTTCAATCTATTTAATATTGGTACAGATATTGCCATTAATCTCTTAAGAATATTTCCATGCTAGAATCAACACCAGAGCTTTATAATGGTTGCATCACAATGGACCCTATCCACTAGAGTTAACTAATTCAGCAAAGTCTTAAACATAAACTCTTTAATAGGGACACAGACATTAGAAGGATGGGAAATAAGGGGCCAAAACCTGTGTAAATGATAATATTCAAGACCCATAATTCATTTAAAGTCTCATCAATAAAAAGCTGTATACAAGATTTGGTTAAAATCCAAAATTAATGCTGCAGCAACCATGGTCATAGGAATTGGCAATTCAAGGTAAGAACTCTTAAAGATTTTATAAAATATAAATGTGCTTAATTTAGTTAAAATCCAAGAACCATCAGTCATGCTATGAAAATGAAAAAAGATTGATGAGAAACCAAGGACCATAACTCTTGATTATGACATGGAATGACAGATATAGCACTCATTCAAGGCTTCATCAATATAGAGCTGAATCCATAAATTCATTTAAAATCAAACAATTCTTGATAAAATACTACTGCTGCAGAAACCAGGTGAAGAGACCACACAATCAAGGGGCAAAACTCCCATCAGTAAGTTGTGTCTTGCTGGAAACAAAAGTCATTGTAGGGCCCATCAGTATGAAGCTGCATGTGAAATTTGATTAATATCGAACAAAATGTAGTAAAGTTAGGAAATCAAAGTCAGAAGGCCAGAAAATCAGAGAAAACAACTACTGTAAATGATGCCCTGGAAATTGAATGCTTCAAACCAGTTTTAACTAAAATCAAACAAACCTTTGCTGCATAAATGAATGCCAGGAGGGCTGGCAATCAGAGGCATATCTCCTATAAATGAAGTTATGGAATACTTGAAATTTAATGTATTTAAGCTCCAATAACAAATGGTTTATCTTACATTTGTTTGAAATTCAAGAAATCCTTGAAAAGTAATGCAGTAGAAACCATGGTTAGGAGGCCTGGGACTCAAGGGCCATAACTTTTCTTCCTGATAATAAAAGATGGATTAAAATATAAGTTGCATATCAAACTTGTTTTTAAACAAATCTATAAAACTGCAAATGAAGTTACCTTCTCAGACAGAAGGTGAACATATAGATAACATGATTACTTCAGAACTCTGCCAACTTGCAGAGCAGGGGCCTAGTAGTGAATTGAAGAAAGATGTCTGAATAGTGATACATGTTTGCTGCAATTTTTAATGTAATTCCTCTGGACTTCTGTCCATGTGAACTATGAAAAGCAGGACAGTGTAAACTGATTGTGATAGACTAAAATAAATATTTATTTTTTAAGAAGAAAAGCTAGGAGGTCTTAAAAATCTGATGATAATTTTTAAGTGAACCATAATCTTAAAACATGACAATAATTTGATAAAGGTATGCCCCCACTATGGAATCAAGATCAGCTATCACCACAATACAGTTAACCTTTCTGGTAGCAATATTTCTCTGAAACAAAAGTCTCAGTTTAAGATCAATATCTGTCTGGATGAGAAGAAGTAAGATTTTAAAGACCTTGGTTCTAAGAATTAATTGAAGAAAAATAAAATAAACCTCTTCTCAATGGAATATGAGCTATAATATTAAGACACACTGAGAAAGAAATACACAAAGTGAACAGTAAAATATATAATATAAAACAGTATCATAATCTGCCAAGAGCCTTTAAAGATGTCATAGACTGGTGTTGGTTATTCTTGTTTAAGGTCTGAGCAAGAAGAATTGCCATGACAAATGCAGCTGTAACATCACAAAATTACAGTTGCTCTCTCGATGATAACAATACATCAATTTAACTGTTCATTCTCTTAAGAAAGTTCTTTTTGGATCTGGTGTAAACAGAAATCATTTAATGATTAACAAAGTTAAAACTCATTGTATACAATTTTCAATTAGACAAAATAAATTGGCTGTTCACATAATGAGGATAACACAAGGAGATAATATACTGGGCTCTCAAAATAGTTCAACCAATCTTGTGTTTCAAGAAGTGATATAAAGTCAACATTAGTCAGGAAAGGGATACATTTTAATTTAACATGAACTAAATCTACATTAAGCCTAACAAACATTACAAAACAATTTCAACAGATTCAACTTTTTGCCTAAACATCACAGAACAGATAAATGGCATCCTCATTGCCTTGGGAAAGTCAATGATTCTGGAAATGAATGTGGCAATGAAATCCCTGACAAATGTAAATCATTGTAAATATCCCAATTTGTATACATTAAACACCACTATGCATACAACTCACCCTTAAAGCCGCAAGGTCAGCCTACTGTAAAACTTTTGCCATGCTGTAAAACAGTTATTCCTTGATGGGTCCAACATACACATGCGAGCTCATTACTGGTCCATAGTTTTATCAGAATTATGTCTTATACTGTTTTTTTTATTTTTTATAAGAAAGTGACTTTGTTTACAAATGCAAATTATGAGACAGAATAGTTAGTATGATGAGACAAGAGAGATGACCCTTGTAGAGTTCTACCAATTTCTACCCAGTTCTATTGGCTGCCAAAAATTTACATTACAAAATCCTTCAACTTTTTAAGGTGAGTGGAATGCAAAATCTGTGTGCTAGCAGCAAAAAAACCCCCAAACTATAAAATCATCAAACAGCAAATATTAGTTTCATGATATTGAGTTTTCTTCCATTAAAAACTCAAGCTCATACCAAAGAACACTAAAAATTAATTTATTTTATATGCCTTCAATTATTTCCCTCACTTTAAAGTTACCATATACATATACATATTCAAATGATGTACTGTGATGTACTGTATGTACTAGCTTATAAGTGTGATGTACTGTACATACTAGCTTATAAGTCAAGTCCAACAGCAAAGAAGAATTTTACTGAAAGATGGCATTTTTGGGAGTCTACTCAGATGGGGAATATAATGTCTTTTTGTTACCATATATACTTGCTTTCAAGTCAAGTCAAACTGCAAGCAACTAAGATCCTGTCTGCCATAGCATATTGCGCCTGCAGTTCAGGGTCTATGTAAACTGCGCATTATGTAATAGTAGATCCTAGTCTGTGCAGTTTGCACTAGGACTTCACTTATAAGCAAATAATTATGAAAGTTTATATTTATTTTTTTACTTTAATTTCACAAGTTCTGTTTAAAATGTACCATATTCATATGAAATAGAAAAAAGAGTGATTAAAAATAAATTCAGCTTTAGAAAAAGGATCCCATATGACTACTATATTAGTTCCCTTTCATGATTATAATCCAAATTCATGTACCAGTAATTCAATATTTGAATGTATTTCTTTTTGTACTGCAAAGACTCTGCTGAAAAATCAACTTACATAATGACAATAAGATTTACTTAAAATCATTCATTTAGTCTTTTGGCTATCCTTGCAACAACTGTTAATGTGTTTAATTGACCTTTTGACCATGTAACAAATATTAGAGTTTGTGTTGCTTCAGATTCTTTAATTTTATGGTAAATCAGATCTTAGACTCGTCTCCATTTACCCTTCATTATTCTTATGTAAAATTCTAATGGTCAAGAAATTAACTTACTTCCAAAATGTCTTGTTAATACTCATTATAATACATGTATACTTTATATTCATCTTACCAAGATTGTGTTCCCCTGCCCTTGAAATTTGGGAATCATGGACAATTTAAAATAGACAAAGAAATTTACCAGATACATGTAGTTGCACTAACAAAATTAAATGGCAAAAAATGAGGCAATCTTTTGATGTTCTGACATTTTAGTTCACCTTAAATAGGCTGCAATATGGAATTTTCCATTCTGGATTTCACTCTTATTTAACATAATTGTTACCTTGTTATCGACCAGCACTGATTATAAATAATTCCTGCAGTTTTTTTTGTTTTAAACTAATAATTCACTATTAAACTGTGTATTTCTGCAAGCTTTTAACCCCCAGAAATACAGTTGCTTCTATTGTTAATTCAACAATTAAAATGCATCAAACTAGAATACATCAGTGACTGTGCAGTGTATCCTGGATGTTATTATTGCCCAGATAGTTCTAAAATGGAAATTAACTGTCATTGTAAGGTTTTTATTGCCATTTGCAATTCTAGTCAAGTAAACACACTCATGGACAGACACGCATTAAAGAAAAATAATGGTTGGATTTTTCTATTTTTCCATGAAAACAGTGTGTCTGAGTCACATGATTCAAGATTTGGGGGCATAGGAGACAGTTCAAGTCAATCAATATACAAATCATTAGCATGCTTCTGATTTTTCTCTGGAGTCTTTCCAGTTGTCTACAAGGAGAGGATATATTAATATTATTTCAATTTATCCCCTATGGTTTCTTTGAATTAGGTATTTTTCAGAAGTCAAAGGTCAATATGACAGTCATCTTGGCATACATTGAATCTATGAAGAAAAACACTTCTGCATTTAATGCTCTTAGGACTTGTGTACTAGATAACCATATTTGGGACTTGTGTACTAGATAACCATATTTTGGGACTTGTAAACTTGATAACCATATTTAACAAATGAAGACCCATGCCTAATCCTAAACCCATAGTTCAACATCAACAAGGTGTCTGGCAAATATCACAGGGGTCTAGATCAGCAAGGCAAATATATGACTGAACCCATGGGTGTAGGTATCTTTGCATTTGGACTCATCTTATATCATTTACACCGTCAGATATGACTAAAAATCCAAAAAGATGCATTCAAATTATGCAAAATATTTTAATTGTCAGCATCAAGTTCAGAGTTTTCTGCAAACCGATCCTGCTGTAGTTTATTTTGTATTATGGTACATTCATTCAATCTAAATTATGATGTAGGTTCTAGAAGTTCAGTGTGTGCTCTCAATAACAGCATTCATTCAAACAGAGATAATCAAAGTCTTGGTTACAGATATGATTGATGCATTCAAAAGACCTCAGAGCAACATCTTGATGATCAAGTCTCCATCTTGTTTAGCAAGTAATGCATTTCACGGTGTTGACAACAGTGACAATAATTTGAAGAAAAAAAAACCCAACAAGACAAGGTGTGAAATACAGAATTACCATAGACATTCGCTTGCAAGTCAAGTCAAACTGGTGATCAGGGTCTATGTTGTTTGTTCTACTGATGCAGTTAGATGCATGATATAAGTAAAAATATGCAGCAATTTCTTGAGCTCTTTAGAATATCTTTGTCTTATATGACCCACACAACTGATTTTATCCACTGAAATTCTACAATAATGACTATGTATAGGTGATGCTTAATTTTATGCCATAGATGCATTCCTGAGTTCACGGTATAAATTAAAAATTGTCATAAATCAAAAGTATTTTTTTTTACAAAGGATACTTGAATATTAAAAAAGTTCTTGGGCAAATTATATTTCTAAATTTCAAGTAATGATTATTTGTTTATAATTTTCTCGGTGAGCAGTCAGATGGGTGCACATGCATGTATACAATCTGAATGCAAGTACCATCGCAATTTGCTTCTGCGACAGAGTAAAAGGGAGCACAATTCAGTTATTTCCTCATTACAAATGGCATTAAAATGAAAATATGCAAATTAGCAATTAGAAGCATCTTCTGTATTGTGTACTTCTACTGAATAACCCCAAACAAGAATCTATGCAAAATCGGAGGCTTGAATGCATTTTAGATAAATGATGTTTCATGGGGAGTAAAAGTGGATGTTAAATAGAAATGTACAGTTTTCAAAGCCTGTTATAAAGAAAGGTTAAAAGCATGTAGTAAAACAAAGATGGTAAAACCTGAAGAGAAAACAACTTTTCTTATTAAAATTATAAAATCTAAAATTTTATTCTTAGTCATATTGAACTTATGGTAAGTAATGACTAATTAAATGGATTCTTATTCTACGCTTGCATAAAACTGAAGTTGTACCTCACAACACTATATGCATTCATTATCATGTACAATGCAATATGGAAGTTGCAACTAAAATATTAAAGTGAATGAATTACATAAATTCCACAAAACAGAGTGTGTCATTGAAACTGAGTAGCCTGAAAACACAGCTGGACTATTTACAGGTACTTAGATGGAAATGGCGATAAACTTTTCTAATTTAAAGTTTCCATTAAATTGTTACAATCAGTAAGCACACACTTTTAAATAAATAAATGGCTGAAATTATACAATCCAAGTAATCTGATATTCCAAATAATAACACGCCTAATATATGTTAGGCGTGTTAAAATGTCTTCTTGGGCCGTATATCATGAAGACAGTTCTTGGACATATAGAACAAACTATACATTACAGCAAATGAAACAACTAAAGGAACAAATTAGACCTGTAGTGGAACTCTTTGGATGACCTCTCTTCTAGCCAACAAAACAAGGGAAGGGTCATCAGCATTGAATATGGATAAAATAAAATGAACATTGAGTAATTAGAGTTGTCAAGTAAAATTATCAGGCTTGTTAACAATTCTACAGTTACTGAATATAGTGAGATGTACTTCCTAAATAAGAGCATCTAAAAAGAGTGCACAAAAAGTGGATGAAATAGCATCTGAAAAGAGTAAAAAAAAAAATATTAAAACCTGTGGCTGGACTTTGCATCTTTAAAAAAATTTACATCATCTAAATTTAAATATCTTTATAATTTTCATGTTACATAAATCCATATGAATAATTTATTGTACTCCAGTTATCTTTAAAAGAAAATTATGATGTACTAAAGATTCATTGGTAAATATTGTTCATAAATAATATTTTGTCAATTATTTTAAAAAAACTGAACAAAATTTAGGCAACATGAGACAGGGAGTAATTGTCTAATATGCATGTGCAACCAATGGCCCATGACTTGGTTTTATCCACTTATTTATGTTTTAGTACTGATGTGAAAATTTATAACAGTAAATATAACTTGCCTTTGTAAATCTTTTCAAAAACAAAACTTGAAAAAAAACCCCAAACAATGCTGTCAAAAACAAAAGTCTATTTTGGCCGATTTACTGATAAAATGATAATTTTAAAAACCTTAATTCACAAGGATACTTAGAGAAATGAATACTACCAGAACTTGATGAAGACAACCATCTAAATAAATAATTTGCTTGGTTTGGTTATGGCACTGCAATAGAAGTATTTGCATCATTTAGTGGCAACTGGAGTAAAACGTCTTCCTAAAGTACGCACCACTGAAGCTGACATTGACTGATCCAATGATATGATTCAAACCCACACCTTTTGGTCAAAAGTTGGGCATGCTAACTCCATTAGTTACCTCTTACAACATGCAGAACTGTGCATCGAATGTAATATAAATCTCTGAGTACACATTATATTAAATAGCCATTCATCTGTGTCTATGATAATGTACCATTTAACTCCTAAGAACAGCCTTATTGTACAAGAGAGGATTTTAAACTTTTTCTCAATTATTACACCCCTGAAAATTGGCAAACTTCCATGATCCAAAGGAATAATCTATAAAAATATAATAAAAAATATGAATGCTATTTCTAGCAGAAGGGGAAATTGTTTGGTTTCTTTTGGCTTGGCGTTCTTATGGCATAGCAATACCAGTGGCTTATTTAGTGCCAAGGCAATTGGTGTATGATCCCATGGATCCACAATGGTAGCCAAAGAAAACTGATCCAATGGAAGGATTTGAACCTGCTCATTTTCAGTCATGTGTCAGGTACACTAACCACTGAGCCACCACGGAGGGAAATGGACATTTCACATTATTTTTCAATAACAAAAATACAGAATAAACCTGCTGGACAATTAAATAAATTTTCTGATTCTCTCTGAGTCTGTTGATCCAATACCAACTACCATCTATGCTTGCTTACAAGTTCAGTCCACCAGCAAACTGTAAAGACCCAGATCTGCTGCTGCCTAATGCTATGACAGACCTTGAAATGCTGGAGCCATTATGTTATGGCAGATCAGGATTTTTTTTTGTAGTTGAATGCGACTTATAAGTGAGTTTAGATGGTAAAGCTTAACTTATTGATCTTCAATTGAAATAAATAGAGAATAAGTTTCCTTTTGACTTGTGTGTATTTGCTGATTCTATATCAAGAATGATCTACTGAATATCAACACTTGTTCGAAGTTCAATGAAATTGTAAACAATGTATACCCTGATCTATAATCATGTATTAGCAGACCAGATCTTTGTCCGTTCTTATTATCAGAACCAACAAATATACAGACCCAGATCTTCTGGGATGTTATGCGCCAGTGGATCTGCATTTGTGCAGTTTGCAGTTGTGAGCATATGGTCAATAACTAAATCTATAATTGTTCACAATGATGACATAATTTAGTCCAAACAAAACCTTATTATACTCTAATACAGTTCCTGAAGTAAAGGAATCATTACAGTTCCTTCTAATTTCACAAAACAAGTTTTACTACATTACTCTTCAAAAAGAAATTACTATTTTTAATACACCATTATTGATGTTGTACAGATACTGATGCCATTAATGCCTACCATCCAAATGACACCTGTGTTTTAGGAGTTTATCTCATTAATAATCCACAGTGATAAAACTACATTAGCAATCAGCAAGAAAATAATTGCAATCTGTGCATGAGCTAGAAAGTCTGATTACATCCTACAGGATATTTCAATGTTATGTGGTATCAATGACAAGTGATGAAGACCAAGGGAAAAAAAAATGTTTGAAATAAATGATTTTTGATGATAATCCTTCTGCCATTGTCATCATTATTTCCAGCACCATATCTTATGAGATACAATACAGCAAAGATAGATTGATAGACAGAAGGATAGATAAATGCATACAGTAATATAGATAGAGATATACCATTGTGCAAAGAAAACCCAGCATCCATCCACTGTCAATATAGCAAGTGATAAGGTTGTTTGATAGTTCACAGCCTAGTATTTCAACATATTCTAAAATCAATACTTTTCCCTACACTATGATAGTTCTCTACAATAGCAGTTTACCCTTTGCCTAGCCAGTAAATTAAATTTAAAAACATAAATACAACAAAACTGAACTGTAATATATTAAAATATCACTTCCAAAGCATGAATATGTGTAAGGCAAAGTTTCTTTGTAAATCTGATTAAAAATTTACCCAACTTGAGTTCTAAATTTAGGAAAAGCATTCATGAACAAAAATACATATCAGGAAATTTTTCTTTCACAAAAGAACTTAGAATAATTTTGATAAGACCTTTGAATATCCATATATATATATATATATATATATATATATATATATATATATATATATATATATAAACTCAACCTGACAGTGCTTAAATTGGATTGATGATATCCAGGAAGATTTAAATAAATCAAAAGACACTTCATGTTACACAAGAATATTCGTAACCATATAAAAAAGATGCTTTCCAGATAGTTTTGCCAGTTTATATGTTTATGTTGAAATGGAATGCTGAAGATGTATACATAATGACATTTATTTTTCCATTAGTGAAGTATGCAGAACATTTGGGAATAAGCAGCCAGATAAAGTGGTAATTCAAGGAGCCACATAAACTGATAATTCAGGCTGCCAGATAAATTGAAAATTCAATAGTGTAGCTAGCTGTATGCCATCAGGATTCATATCAAAGATAACCAAGGTTACAACTGATGATCCCAAATGGGTTTCTGAGAGTTGTTTCCTACCCCTCCAGATCTCAGGACAAAAGGTCTAAATACATTGTACCAGACACAAAATCCAGTTCCAACAACTGGCAAACCTTTTGATGTAAAAACAAAAATCGGGTCTCAAAGTTTATGAGTTTTTTTCTGTATTTTGCAATGCGAGTAAAATGTCCAAAAGGCAAATACTAAACATTTTCTTGGTTACATAGTATGTGTTTTAGTGGATGATACCTGAATCATACCAGAAGCAGGATTGGACGAAGAATCTTATTTTGGTAGGACTTTGTTTAGAAGAGGTGGTCAATTCAAATGGCTAACATTCAGGTTTTTCTTAATTTTGACTGACGGGAGAAGAAACTTAACCAGGTGACATCCTCCTCCTTTTCAAATGGTTTTCTAGATATAAGTGAAGTAGAGCAAAACATTTCTAAAGCTATACAGAACAAAAATGAAAAATATTTACAAACACATTTCTATGCTCTGAATATTATTTAATTAATTTGATGACTATATTCTATTCTTTTACTGTGACATTGAGATCTATTGCTATTTATGTACAACATATACTGATATTTTTATTTTAATATTTAACAAATGAACTAGGTATTATTTTGCAATCTTGTGAATTAGGCTTGTGGAAGCTTGCTGCATGGTTTCAAATCTTAGCTTGCAGTAAGCTTATGTATCAAGCTTGCTGCAATCTTATAGGAGACCAGAAATCAAATAGAATAATAATAAAAGTACTTTAGAGTTAAACCTTATTCCGATGTATTATCTGCAACCATAATGCCAATATATAAATATTGGTATATCTTCAAGGCGCTAAATTTCCGTGCCTATTCAGTAACTTTTGTAATGTGACATCATACTAGCAACTCGGAATCTTGACTAGCAGTTGCCAGCATAAAAGATATTTTAAATCCTGGAAAAATTGTTAAAAGTGTGAGATGGAAGATAGGCAGAAGGCCAAGTAAATGACCACAAAATGCAACAATCAATTCACATATATTTTATCTACACCAGCAGTAGCAGTGACAAAAAATAATTTTATTAACCCGCCACCCAAGGGTCCTCTAATTTTAGTTTAGGCCCATCCTATATTCAAAGTAAGGTGCCCATTGGGCTTGTGGGGTAAAAAATGTTTGCCTGAAGAAAAGAGTAAATGTATTTCAGGATGTTGAAATATATGTCATAACACAGCATAATTTAAATCAAATTATCGCAACCCTAGACAAATTGAGAACTGATTTTAATGAAATGGGAGCTCTAATGAAAATTAATATTCTAAACCCCTTGTACAGTCATGTTTCGAGACAACACAATTTTTCAGCAATCTTAACATTTAAAATTTAAAAGAAAAACAAACAACAAAAAGGAACTTTTCATTCTATGACGGTTACATGTTGTATGTATAAACAGTAATCTATAGTGAATGGAACTGATATAAAAATTTTCTCTTGGGCAGTTTGAGTAGCAAAGTTTAAAATAAAAGAGGTATGGTATAAAATCAAAGTATCACATTAACTGGCTGACAATAGAAATTGGGGTGAGGCGACTATTGACCCCACCCCTTTCCCCAACGTGCGAGTCCTTAAGGGACATGCCATTTCTCCCTGAGATAACCTTATAATCCCCAGGGACAAACCCATTTTTCATATTCTGGTCAGCTGTGGCTAAACTGCAAAATAGCTGAAGTTTTGATTTAAGTACAGGAGAAATCTTTATCCTTGTATTTAACTTGTGAAAAAGACTGCCGTTTGGACTGTGATCGATAGTGGGTGTATGTAAGCATCAACAATTTAATTGATAAATAAACGATTCCCTATTTTGGTATAACTTACCAGGTATATAGGTTTAAGTCTTCAGGTCTGTAACACTGGCTTACTGAATGAAAATATTTATTCTGATTTATTTATTTTTTCAGGGGAAGGGGGCACATATCCTGCATGATATTATAGTTTTATTCCTTTTTTAATTTAATAATGGGATTAAAACTTTACATATACAGTAGAGAAATGTCAGGCATTAACCGAGTGGCTTTGACGGAAATGGAGATGCAAATTTGCTTGTAGAGGAAATTACACAGCATTCACAGTGATCATTCATGGGATTTAAGTAAATAGTTGACAATTTTATTTTTTATTCATTTTACTATAGTATTGTTGTAGTGGTTCTAAAAACTCTGAAAATTACTTGAATAATTATATATTAATACTATAGGTAATTTGCCGAATTTGTCGAAAGGTCACAAACAGGAGAGAATAGCAGATCCAATTTATAACATTATTATCACACTGGCATCATGCAACTAGCTGTACAGCTACGTGCAAGTGGTCTGTACATAATGTTTTTTTGAAGAAAATACAATGAGCAGGGAAATAACATAGAAGCAAATGGAGTTATTGTATTGCACTCAAATAAAAATATATCAATAATGGACAATCTAATAAATATGGAAAATATGCTTCTGCATCAATTCTATAGTATTTTGTAAACTGAAACAAATAATCTATACTACTGTAGCCTTATTGCTTGCTGCATTATACAGGTTTTGTTAGAAATGAACTCTGCTAGGAGATTTATTTATTTAAAACACTGAATTCAATTTTTTAAATCTTGCATTTATCCCATTCAACACATAAATTATCGGCATGAACGTTATAATGTTGCATGAAATGAATGAGTACTATTTTTAAAAAATGACAAATTAAGCAAGAAAAATTATTAGATAACTACTCCGCAAAGGTAACTTTGTGAACCTGTCTCTGATTTTGAATTCCCAATAAGATATTAATTGTTTTCTAGTGATAAATTGATGTATCATTTGGTAAATACATTTTGATTTGAAACTAAATAAGTGCGCCTTACTCTAGTGACATGAAAACGATAAAATACAATTTTTTTAATATAATATATTAAAAATATTTAAAACATATGATCAGCAACATTTTGTGTTATGTATATACAGCATAGACAATTTCATTGTTGTTTCTGCTGAACAATACAACTATCTGCATCACATCCGTAAAGGGTGTTATCTTCATCAATCACTTGAAGACTGAGACTGCATAGAACTCTCATCATCATCAATGTTAACAATAGCAGAGCCATATTTAAGCAGTTCAAATTGGTACAGCTTGATGTTTGTCTCACTAGCCATGTTTCTGTTTATATTCGAGGACTTGCTAGTATGACGTCACGGACCATGTGATCTGTTGTCTCATAAAAACTCGGCAATTTACTTAATCATTGTATCTTTTTCACAATAAAATCACTATCTGCTCACAATAATTTTTTCATGAACATCATAGCCGAATTAGAATTTGTAAAGAATTAAATACATTAAAAAAAATTTTAATTTCTGGTCTCCTTTAACAAAAAGCTTGCAGCTTAGTTTGGGTAGAGCTGGCTATCACCAGCCATACATCACAATACACTTCTTGACACTGTTTGCAGTACACTATTTACAGCAATGTTATCACATACCTAAACATGAGTCCCTTAAATAGCACATCATACACCCACCCCATGCTTAATAGACCTCTAGTAGGGTGTCTGGAGATTATTGACCAAAGAATCTCAATGGCTTGGACAACCAAACTGCATATACAGAAACCAATTGTCTGCCATTTCTGTGACCATGAGATCCCTGAATCTATATGCTTATTATTACTTTAAGTACAAGACAACCACAAAACCTGGTCAAGGAACATGCTCTAAAACAAACAGCTTTCCTGCAAAACTTGTTCTTCTTGGAGCCACAATGTCTCTGACCTTGACCTACTGACTTCAATATCAATAACGAAAGTCCAACTACACCACATACTTTGATAAACCAGTATATGGTCTGTAACTGAAACTACTATGCTTTGTCCATCATCATCATTCTTTCTGTTCAAATGCCTTAACCTTTGAACCTTTAATGCTAAAATAAATCAATACTGTTCTTACCCAATATGCAAGTCTTTAATAAACTTTTGTAAAGGCACAATAAAACATTTTTCTTCTTTAACTCAAAAAAACTTCGACCTTTTACCTTTTTGACCCCAAAATCAATACATGGAAGCCCTTATATATTCTGTCAGTAACCTTGATCATTGACTCTAAGAGGAATATATTTCTTCCTTACTCAAAGTACAAGCTATGAATAAAGTTTCATGAATGCAGATGGTTGAGAACTGGATTTATTATGCAGACTTTTATTTTTATTCTTTCAGTCTTTAAGTTAGCAATTTTGCCTAAAAATAAATATGAAACAACAAGTATAAGCCATCCATAATGTCCGGTCCAGGTCTGTGAGGTAGTGAGGTAAAACTAATGTAATTTCGTGGAAGCGATTGTTCTTCATTCAGTCACAATGACCCTGACCTTTGGCTTTTGACTCTGAAATTATTAGGTTCTTCCTAACCCAAAGTTGAAGCTACCCATAAATAAATGCAACACATGATAACAAGTAAAGATGATACCTCCATTTAGCACCTGAACTGCTAAAGCATCTTGTTCCAAGCACACATTTAGGTACATTTACTTCACATTTAGTTGTTGATGTGGTCCACCATTAGATATAAGTAGACTAATCACTCAGGGAACTAAAGGCAGTTTGTTATAATGTCCATTTCCCCTGCCAAAAGGTAAGTGCATTAAACAAAAACTGAAGATATTCCTATGGTGTCTATAAGATCATGGTTTGTTTTGTTTTAAATTAATTTATCTTTGAATACCTTGAGTTTTAATCTGAATAGGTACAAGGATGTAAATTATACTTGCTTGACTGAATTCCTTCCTTAGGGATAATTAGCAGAATTTACTTTGCTGGACTCATAAAGCTACTATTCATCTAGCCTTACAACACTACCAACATTTTTTTTCCTATATTGTTGCATGTTGCACTGACATAGACTTCTAGTTTTAATTTTCGGCCTTCTACTTCAAAAAATCATGAAATGGCTTAGTTTAAATAGGTTAAAAAAATTGGTTTCTGGTCATCAACTATCCCTGTTTCTCACTACAAAAAAAATCACCATACATACATACATACCTACCTATACCTACATACATACCTACCTACCTACCTACATACCTACCTACCTACATACATATATACATACATACATACATAGATACCTACATACCTACATACATATATACCTACATACATACATACCTACATACCTACCTACCTACATACATACATAGGTCTCCCTCTTATACAGCCACCCCTTCTGCACCAGGAATGTGGCCTTTATGAGACTAGTGGCCTTTTCAGAGGGGAACTAAAAATTTATGTGAGAAGTATTTGTAATGTACATAGTAAGAAAGCTACATACTTCAAAGTATTTAATATCTTCATTTAATAACTTTATTTAAAAGTAACATTAAATATTAAACGCTTCTTTTTGTTATTATAATAGCCTTATTTCAATTGAATATGCATTAATAGTTCTTATTCTTGGTAAAAGTGTGATATATGAGTGAGTGTTGTTGTCATGCACATTGCAAAACCATTCAATAACATCATTTAAATATTGGTACAAACACAATTCTGTTTCATTTTGCTCCATTTTCTCACGGCTGCAAAATAACCTCCTTATTGGTTATGATGTTGTTTACTTTTGTCTTTTCAACACAAAATTGCTTTATTCAAATATTTTTGACCTAAAATTGTTTAGCAAGTTGCCCCCCCACCTCACCTAATGTCATAGAGTAGAATAACCAACTTTTTTTCTAATATAATCACCTCCATTTACCTGATGACATGTTAATATTTGTTAATGATTTATTTGGATGTTGCTAACTATATGTGATTTAATTATGCAGACAAAACTTTTGTAGAGCAGATGAAATGTCTTCTTAGTAAAGGAAGCATAAATGTGTTGTCACATGATTTTTCAGTCTTTGCCTGGTTCATTGTTTTGTTCAAATTTAATTTTCTCTGTTACACAAAATTTATTTTAGCCTATGCTGACCATATCATCTTGACCATTACATCCAATTGTAATCATCAATGTTTCCAACTACAAGACTGATAAAACAATTTTTCTGCATTTAAACAAAGTGTCATGTTTTTAAATGCAGTGATCTTGTCAAGTGATTCATTTGTCACAGTCTGGTACCCTACTGTTTTTACATTTATTTGCACAAAGTGAGAGAAGCCAAAATGGCTTTGATATTTATGCAGATTTGACCTGAACAATAGCACCTTGCAGCTGTTATGATTTGTAATCTTGACAATTATTGTCAGTAGTAATAGCCACTAATTATGAAAGTGAACAAGCTCAACATGTTTTTAAGAGAAGCCATAAAAGCTATTGAACCTATTACCCAATGACTTTTGTATTGTACATAAATACTGAGGTGTTAATTGTAATCAGAGTGATAAAAAGCCAAATATCTTATGATAACACAACAGTACTGCTACTTGATTACATGTACTTAAGCATATAATTTGAGTTCTTTTTACTGAAAAATGATTTTAGTATGACTATATATGCAGGGGTAAATCTGACAGTGTTGTGGCTTATTCTGACATCTGATACATGTAATTCAAACCACCAGGCTGTACATATACAAATTTCATCCATAAAATACAAAGATTTTGTTTATCTTGACATTTAAATGCTTTTGTTTTTTTTCAGATAGAGATAGCAGATAGAAAGTGATATTGCTACATGGATAATTGGGGATGTTGTTGTACAAATAAATGTGGAGAGAATTAACATTTCATTTTTATTTAGCTTTATACTTTTTGTTTTTATTTATTTTTTATAATTACAGACTAATAATAATTATAAATTTTCTTTAAGCTTGTGTTCTTGTCAGAATTGCCTTCTTATAAAAAAATTACCTTCGGTAAATCTGACCACTATACAGAACAATACTTACTATTGTGTTTTTGTCATGCAATTTTTACCTTTTTTAAGAGACAAAGCATTATTTTAAAGCTATGATAGCATAATTATTGAAAGCTTAGATATAAATCTTGGATGACTGATGCCTTGACTATGGTCCTGAACACAAAAAATAAAAAAAGAATGAATGAAGCTTCTGAGCTCATGCCGAAGTACGAATACTGAGGCAATTAGGTCATTTTATCGTGCTATGTCCTCCCTGAAACATCTTTATTAATTTGCATACATACATGCACAAATAAAAACAAAGACCACAGCAAGTAATTTGCATATTTTTGTCATAAACAGTGGGAGGTACATCTATGGTTGGAATTATTCAGCTAGTCAGAATATGACCAAGTTACACTAGTGAATGTAACAGTTAGAGAGATACAGTAATACAAGGAGACAGACAGTATACATTTTGTAAACAGCCTTGTTGTTTTCTTTATTAACCCTTTACCTCATACAAGCACCTTTTAACCCTCTACAACAGTCCCATACAGGCACCTTTTGGCACTTTACCAGATTCCCATACAAGCGACTTTTGGCAACTATAAACAGCAGCCATTTTGAGCAGGTTTCCGTAGTTCCACCTTCGGAGAAGAACCCTCTATTAGATACTACATTCTTTGGTGAGAATGAACATTACATCATATCACATGGTCACTGTTGATGCTCTAGTCGAAATCTGCTTTTTTAAGTATGTAGGTCATACATGTCTTGTATTCTCCACTCAACAAAATGGCGGTCACTGATATGGTTCAGTACATGCTCTAGTAGAATCACAACTATGAAAGCTTCAATAACTTAGGTTAAGTTTCTGAAACTGATGTAGGAAGCCATTAGTTTTTATAAATTATCAAATTCAACTCATTTAGTGATGTAGTCGCACACAAAGAACTGGTAAATTTTTAGTATGAAAAATTGCTGCAACGGTTGATCATGTGGCTTCACTGATTTGATAGTGAATGAGTTCTCTCAAGATTTTAAAGCACATACAAAATTCTTTTGTTAAAAATAATTATACAGCTATAATGACCATATTTAACTCTTAAATCTCTCCATAGATAAAATATGTGTACCAAAAACATAAAATGGTTACAATTGCTTTTAAACGTAACATACTCTTCACTGCTTAACAGGCCTATGTGTATCGGACTGCACTGGGTAACTTTGCTACATGCATATCGAAGGGCTCAAAAGCCATACATTGAGTGGTATCACCAACACAAATAATATCATTCATATACAGTATACTTCATCAAAAATCAAACCACATCTACAGCTGGCAGAACACTTCCCTACTGCATTCTGCAATCACTGTCCTTAAAATGATGTTAGTTTTCAAGCAATCTCAATCAGAACCAGTTTGATCACACAAGCCAGGTGTCTTCTGCTACACTCCATTTCCAATTAAAAAGAAGCCAAAACACAAGTATTTGGCAGATGCATTTCAGAATGACAGCAACTTTGATTATTAACTGAAAAATATTGACAAGTCAGTGTACAAATTTCCTTTAGCATAATCAATATCAACATCAAAGACATTTTCAAGAACAAATATATTTTATTTAAAGAAAACTTTGGCAGCAGACATAGCCAATTTTCCCTTTTACCATACAGTACCAGTAAATATCATTTTACATCCTCAGATAACCTATGAACTGCAAATTGTCAGAATAAACAAATTCAAAAATATAATGCTAAAATGTATAATCTGGGATATTTCACATGCACAAATGTAAGGGTTGCACAACTTAATTAACTGTCTGAGATCCCAAATGAAGTCAATTTATAGTCAGATTAGTGTTACAAGCAACCTGGATGGATGTAAGGTGGATTTAATTTTTTTGTATTAACAAACTTTCTGCTAGGAAGCAACAAACAAGAAAAAAAGCATCTGCATGTGAAATTTAGTATATACTCACTTGATATTTAAAAGTTGACATGCTTGCTGGCCTATTTTACATATCTTTATACCACTATCCAGTCAATTTTTTGACACAGAGATTACTGGCTGTATGCCTCAAAGAATTCTAAATAATAGATTTACTTTAGTTTCTCTTGGGATAGTGGTTTTTGACCCTGTATACTTAGTTCCATTGTGAAGAAAGTTTTTATATTTGTTGAAGAAAATCTATCTTGCTGAGGAATAAGTGAATTAGCAAAAAGTGCCAGTGACAGACAATCACACCCATTTGTAAGTGTGTTTCTGTCCTCAACAGACCTAATACATATCAATGCAGACCAATTTTAATTTCCTTTCAGTAATTGAAGCACCAGCCAATATATGTCAGTCATTGTGTGCAAGCAGTCTTTAACCTTTCATGGATGGCATCTGATGTACATTAGGCAATTAACATCATGTCAGCCACTGTGTTGTAGATATTTCAAATAAAAACATTTAGTTTTGTTACCCACTGCCTTCAAGGTACATCAATCAGGCAATTCACATTAGTCAACCAAAATGTTTTTGACAGTTCAAGTAAATAAGTGCTTAGTTTTGTATTCATGGCATTTGAGCTACATTAGGCAATTCACATCATGTCCTCCACTGTGTTGTAGACTTCAAACAAAAACAGGTGTTTATTTTTGTTTTCATGCCATTTGAGGGTACATTAGGCAATTCACATTATATGTCATCCACTGTGTTGCAAACAGTAAAATCAAGTTTTGTGTTGTATTTATGGCATTTGAGGTACATTAGGCAATTCACATTGTATCAGCTACTGTGTTTTACACATTACAAGTAAAATCAAGTGTTTAGTTATGTATTTGTGGCATTTGAGTTACATTAGGTAATTCACATTCTATCAGCCACTGTGTTTCAGATTGTTCAAGAAAAATACAGACAGCTTTGTATTTATGGCATTTACAGTATGTTGGCAATGTATACTATGTCACCAGCCCAATATGGAAGACAATAAAAACAAAATTATATGAATGAAAGCTGAAGAAATATTGTCATCATAAACTAAAACATTCTGTTCAGAATAAAAATGTAAAAGCCACAGCCCCCAAAACATAATTTGTTGCTCTCTTACATGAAACACAATGGAATTATATGACAATGTTATGCCTGATCTTCTATGAGAAAAAAATGATGGCACATGGCAATTTTATGTTGCTCTTCAGTGTGGGAGACAGCTGAAGCACAATGAATATGCAAGTTGGCCCTTAAATGGGAAACAGTTGACACAAATGGCAGGATATATCTGACATTCATGGAAGAAAATTGTTCAAGGACAAAATATTAAATTTATATAGACAAGTTAGACTTTTAAAAGTTTTAAAATTTATTAACATTAATGCTTCACTTTTGTTTTCTTTCATGTGAACGTGCTTCCTAAATTAATTTTTGATATTAATCTTAACAATATTACTGGAATCCAAAAATATAAGAAAAAAAAAAAAAAGTTTTCTAACAGACATTTTTTAAGTGTTCTCTGTCAAGTCAAAACCAGAATCAACTTCCGTTAGAGCTAAATAGATGGGATGTGATTTCAATTTAATTTATCTTTCAGTGATCATATTCATGCAAAAGCAGTTAAGTGGATAAAAAGTGATTTTTTATAACATACCACATATAGGAAAATCAATACCAATATTAAAAGAATCAAAATCTAAAAGAACTCAGGTATGCCTTTACATAAATTCTCTGCTAATGCTAGACTCCCTTTCTGTTGAACCCACCTTGAATGTAGACAGAGGTACAAACAGATATGCATAGATGCCAACAAGTTCACAATGTGGAACTTCTATGGAGGTAGAACCAACAGAAATGCTGAGCATCACAATAAACAATCATATTTTAGCATACTGGAATCAGTAAAATATGCATTCTGACCTAAATTCTTAGCAAGCATATTGTTCTGAAATATGACATAAAGCTGACAAAATTTCCTAATGATGACATTCAGGGTTTGAAATACTTCTGTCTTAGATGAATTACAGCAATAAACCTGAAGTCAATAACCACTGCCATAAACTTAAAGCCTTAAAGTGAGCTAGTCCACAGGGAGCCATTTCCAGGTGCCTAAAAAAAGTATTAAGAGCATAATTTTACCAAGAAAACTTTTTAAAAATAATAAGTTAAAAAAATAAAGTCACATATAAATCCAACTGTGAATAGCATAGACCCTATAGACCCTGATATGGTACTTGTTCTACTGAATACTTGTAGCAAATAATACAGATTAATAACAATCAACATAGTATGTGATGCAGTTATTGGTCTGTGCAGTATGCAGTTCAACTTGAATTAAGTAGACTTATACTCTGTTTGTGTGCATGTGTGTGTGTGTGTATAAGTTGAATACAACTGAAAACTGCACAGACCCAGATCTACCATTGCATAATAGTCTTGCAGATCAGGATTTTTGTTGTTTGCAGTTTGCCTCAATTTATAAGCAAGTATATACATTATGTATATACTTTCATTTTACATCTGAAATACAGCATTTGAAGACTCCAAAGCACACTACTAGGTGCCTTACTCTTACACTCAATAGTCTTTCATGTGCTGATGTTCTGCTATAAACAATTCCATCACCCAATTCTGTGTGTTCCACACAAGTTTTTAATGTATAAATGTTATTTCAATAAAAAGAATTCATCTAATGTTTGAAAAGTATTATGGACAATTTTCACCAATCTGATCAGTTCCAAATGCAAAATGCTGATGGATTTCTCCTGCTTTTCAGTTCTACTTCCAAAAGATATCTAGAAACTATCTATCAGAACTAATAATTCTCCCTGATGAATAAATTTCTTCCAAACGAAAGCCTCTTTTGGTATCAAGGGGGTAAACTGTTGCCTGTTTATGACTGCTTTTCCTGAAAATCAATTTCTGGTCTGGCTGTAGCAAATCCAGTCTTCTGCTAAACAGTCTTCACTAATACTTGGATCAAATTTGATAACAGAATAGACAGCATCTACTAATGAGGTCTATTTCTATGATATTGTACCATGAAAATGAAAACTATTAATCTATTGAAAACTCCATCCATCCAAGATCTCAAGACCTATTTGTTTTCAATACTTCAAAAAATAGTTACTACTGTAATAAGACAAGATTGGATTTCTAGATGGCATTCTAGAAAATTTTGTATTTTCTGAAATATTAACTGCCAAGTGCTCCATCCAAGTGTGTAACTGTTAAAACCTGCAGGCAGCATCTGACCTGCAATGAAACTTCTGGGCCACCAATTTACTCTTGGATTTGAACACAAATATATCTAGTTCATGAAAGGCAGACAAGTCAAATAACTTTTTACACCACAGCTCCTAACTTGAGAAACAAAATTTATTTAAGTTAGACTACATTTAGATGTCTCTGATTAAAAACAAAATCCCTCCAGTACCTGAATCTTGGACTTTTTTGTGATACCAAAACCATATTTCGAATCCAGTGAAAACATGTAATTTTTGTAAGCGGGTGGTGGGTGGTGTGCATAAAACCAATCTTCATGAAATAACACTTAACTGTTCCTATTGCACAACTCTAGTACTATTCCCAAGTGGAAAATACATGCTTTGATTTCATGCATGAAATGTCCCACTCAGGAAGGGACAGATATTAGCTCTTTGGACAATACAATTAAGCCTAATGACTCAACAACAAAAAATGAGGGACAGTGCATGGTAAGGTATGTGCCCAGTGTTTCAGGGGTGATCCAATTTTATGGAATCTTTGGTTTCAGCCTAATGAAAGGTCAAATTTTTTTCCTGCGGTTGGTCTTTATTTTCATCTGGAAAAGTTTTTTATTATTGATATTAAAATGAGACATTTTAATCCAATATGTAATACATTTGGTTTAGTTTTGGGTCATGTTAGCACATAGAATGATGATGGTATATCATTTTGAAGAAACTAGAGTCAATTTTCATTGCACATATCATGGTGACCATGCCAGCCAATTATTTGCCAGTATATCAGTTAGGTCACAATTCCAGCACACTAATCAACACAACATATACTGTTCCACCAATATTATATTTGAATATCAAATCAAGACAAAACCAATATTTAGAATATAACTTCACTTAAATTAAAGACAATGAAAAATTATAAATTTCCTTAACTTACTTTCTGCCAATTATAAATTAATTTTCAATCAAGTTTTGTACAGAGACTAGGTGTCAGTCTGGAATGCATTTTTTCAATGCATATTCTGGACAATTAAACCTGTATTGAAGGACCACTGCTATGTAAGACTACCTGTCTTGAGAGATCACACTCTCAATGAACAAATTTAGTGATTATATAGCATTGTTACCAGCTATGAGAGACTATAATTTGTTGGCAAAAGAGGTGGTTTTTCAAGACAGGTTCTACTTTATCACAGCATACAGAATTACCATAATATATTTTCTTGTTACTCTAGGCAATCATCAGTGAGTAGAAGTATCTTCCCAAAGTCACAAGACAGGTTTACATGCATGAGGACCTAATTATTACGACTTTATTTATCTCTGAAGCCATTGTATACTTAATGGTGAATGATGGAAGCGACATGAATATATTTGTTGTTACAGTTTGGAATAATCAATTCCAATTTATTTGCTGGGTTTCAGATGATACTTTGAACTCTTTTCAGGCCAGTGTCATGACACTGAACATAGCTGTGGAATATGAAGTCACCACAACACTGTAATGGATACAAATTGTACATAGTCAATTGGAAGTCAAATACTATTGCCTCTGTTGTTGCTTTAGAAAGTTATGGATTATGTTGTTCATTATTCCAAACAAATGCATAGACGCTTAATGGGCCAGTAAATATGGATCTGTGCACCTTGCAATTAGATTGAACTTTTAAGCAAGTATCATCAGTAATGTTAAACCTTTATACATGCATTCTGACATCTTTCCCTTGATGGTTTATTAATGGCTATACTCAAGGTAAATCAGCAAGATCATACAGTTGTGATAGTCTAATATAGATTTTTTTATATGTTTGTTTATCACATTATTGAGTAGATCATGCAAAGGAAATGGAAGTTGCGTGTCTTTCTGAAGAACACACCAAAGCAGCCAACTCTGGCTCAAGCAGGTATATCGATGCTTTGCCAAGTGAGCTACCAATGGCTTCCTGATTTAGGAAATAATGTTCTGTTGGCTCATAAAAATTAAGATTCTTTAAAACAAACTTTAGTAAAACTTGCACAAAAAAATTAAAAAATTGTCTTCTTGGAAAGGTCATAAAAGAGGTTTTGATGCAAAGTACTGAGAAAATAAATTGTAAGAGTTTTGATGCTAGGATGCTTTCTTTAAGCTTTCATCTAAACTGAGCTAAGTAGCTTCCAATTCATTTTAGGGCTCCTCAGATTCAACTAACAGTGACCTTATTTTTGTGGTGCAGTTGGCATTATAACTATCAATCTGAAGGCTTTTAATCATTCTGAACTCTTTACTGGCTATACAATGAAAAGGAAAATGGAGCCAAGTGACATTCCCAAAGTCACTCCAAGAAAGCTGATTCAAGATGCATGGGTGAGTATTGAACCAAAAACCCTTGGATTAAGAGACTGACTCTTTACCAGTTCTCAAAATTTTACAAGGTTCTAATGCTAAACTGATCCTACAGCCAAACATGGTCAGATTGGTTGAGTGGATAGTGAAAAAATTAGTTTTGAAAGATGATTCCATTTTCTATACCCATAATTAATGACATATAATGAGACTGAACAACCTTGATGTTACAGATTCTCTGACAAATTTTGTTGCAATTAATTCAATGATATTTGAAAAGTAACAAGTATCAAATACTAATAAATGATGGACAACAGTTAGATGATGCATGCTAAATGCAGAGTCATGTCATAAAACTGTAATGTAAATAACCTGATATGACCTCTAGCAAATCACAGAGACTTTCATCACAACAGGAAGCCCTCCATATGCATCCTGTTTCACTACAAGGTTCCACAGCATTACCCATGGAAATGAAATCAATAGTACTGATTTCACCATAATTGATGTCACATACAGACAGTTGCCATTAAAGCCTGACACCAAACTGGCACTTGTGTTTAAGATATCCTTATTGATAAATGGTGCTATTATTGCATTAAAAATTGGCAAAATAACTGGAATCTCTGCATGTGTAGATCAAAGTCTACCCCCAAGAACTCTGCTTATCTGCTACTCTGCAGTGGAAAATGACAGTGCAGATGATATTGATGAGATTGCATGCAGATTAGTGTAACAAACCACCAAACATTAGATATGTATATTAAAATAATACAATTTATATTTGAGATTCTGAATGGACTAGACATAGGGAATAACAGAATGCTATATAAGTCACACAATAATTCATATTCTTTTTAATACATTTCAACTGGTTTTTATAAAATCAATTGACAATATTAGCAATTGTTTATAATAAAATTTATCACTTTTAGGTTTTTTTCTTCATTTTCTTACTGCATTTTTTTGAAGACGACAAATAAATCTGCATTGCATCACATTTTCATATCAGTCCAGTGATAATTAGAGCAAAACACAGTGTTATCAGCACTATCATTCCAAACATCAGTTTAACCTAAGGTAAGCTAAAATGCAATTAAAACAAATTATCTTTCTTAAAACATTGTCCCTAGAAAAAATAGCATTCACTTAGTATTTAGCTAACAGTCCCTTAGTGTCCTCCTCATGTTTGATTTATTGAGGGTTTTTTGTAATATTGTAATTTCATTTCTCTATCCATCAGTTTTGAAATATATTCTGCTAAAGCACTTAGTGAAACTTCAACAAATCTGGTATGTTGGTTGGTTGGAGACCAACCTTTCATGGAAACCTGAAATAGCAAGCAGCTTAAGTTTACATTTACACTGTAGTTAATGTATAACTAAATGGTTTCAAGGTAATCTTTCCCAAATATACAGAACTGGTGACAAGGAAATAGTTACAGAACACTATAAATTCTTTTCTGTGAAAACAGTGCATTCAACCATATATCTTACTGTTCACTATAGCAATGAAACAGGTCACAATACCAGTCATCATGAGCATTGTAATTGTGTGTGTGTGTGTGTGTGTGTGTGTGTGTGTGTGTGTGTGAGAGAGAGAGAGAGAGAGAGAGAGAGAGAGAGAGAGAGAGAGAGAGAGAGAGAGAGAGAAGGGGGGGGGGCTCCTCCATGCACTCTAATGAAAAGAAGCAAATTTTAAGACCAGTGGATCAATGTAATTATGTACAGCAGTGAGTGTGAATGAGAGTAAGAGTTTTCATCCTGCACTCTAACAGGTTGTTGTTGTTATTGCAATTGTGGGTTTTAAGACCAATGAAGCATAGTAACTTGATGTCTGTGTGAGTGAGAAAGAGAATTAACTTCCTGCACTCTAACATTTGTCAAAGCATGTTGTTAAATCAACAGAGCTTTGTAACTTAATGTGTGAGTGAAAGAGAAAGAATTCTCTCAATGCACTCTAATTAATCCAACAAAGCTGAAGTTGTAAGACCAATGGAGCATTGTCACAGACACAGCCTATTTGCATGCATGTCTATGTGAGTAGTGAGAACCAATGGAGCATTGTCACAGACACAGCCTATTTGCATGCATGTCTATATGAGTAGAGAGAACCAATGGAGCATTGTCACAGACACAGCCTATTTGCATGCATGTCTATGTGAGTAGTGAGAACCAATGGAGCACTGTCACAGACACAGCCTATTTGCATGCATGTCTATATGAGTAGAGATAACCAATGGAGCATTGTCACAGACACAGCCTATTTGCATGCATGTCTATGTGAGTAGTGAGAACCAATGGAGCATTGTCACACACAGCCTATTTGCATGCATGTCTATGTGGGTAGTGAGAACCAATGGAGCATTGTCACAGACAGCCTATTTGCATGCATGTCTATATGAGTAGAGAGAACCAATGGAGCATTGTCACAGACACAGCCTATTTGCATGCATGTCTATGTGAGTAGTGAGAACCAATGGAGCATTGTCACAGACACACAGCCTGTTAGCATGCATGTCTATGTGAGTAGTGAGAACCAATGGAGCATTGTCACAGACACAGCCTATTTGCATGCATGTCTATGTGAGTAGAGAGAGAATTCTCTTCCCTACACTCCAATTCGACAGATTGTAAAACCAATGGAGCATTGTAAACTATCAAAATTGAATGACACAAAATTAAAATAATTATCAGTATTTTGTACTGATACAAAGTGGGAATACTTGACTTCACTGTATTTAAATGGCTATAAATGAAAGACACTCCTTGAAATAAAAAACAAGATTACCAATATGCACCCACCCAATGTATAATAGTTGTCTATGTAGATATCTAAACATTTTGGGCAGATTCCATTTTTTAAATTTCAATTATTGACAATATTTATTGTCCTTTTGACCACAGAATTGGTGGACTTTCTCCTTACCCCAAATGCAAGCCAAACTCTGGTCCACTGCAAATTTCTGATGTAACTATTGTTTGTCATTGTTGTTGTTGTTACTGTTTTTGGTATTATTACTAGTAAGTAGTAGTAGTTAGTAGTAGTACATTATTCCTAGCTATTATGTAATGAATCAAGTACATTGTTATTAAACTCCTCTCCTGACCTTTTATTCCCTGTTGCTTGTAACACCAGCCAGGTATATACATGTATGTATGATTAGAGTTACTGGCACACCAGTATAATACTGAATATATGGTGCTAAACAAAAGGCAAGTTCTACAAATAAAAAGATTTTTTTTAAAAACTTCAAAAAGAAAATGTGGGCTTTACAAAAGAATTTCAATATACAACAAAATAAAATATAAAAAGCTGAAGCTACATAAAACTCACTAATTTGGAACATAATTAAAAGAAAAAAAACAAGACTTTGTCCTGAGGTAATTCATCATAGATTCTCCATTTCTGCTTGAAATTTTTTTGTACCATTGCATAAAGTTTGATTTTTAATGAAAAAAAAAGAATTTCCCAGTTTTTCCTCATCTGTTATCTTAACTATTTTAAAAAGATCATACATACATTAGAATAAATTATTATTTGACTTACTCTGGTGTATAATTGATGGGTGTAATCCAAATGTTTACCTCTCAAAAAATGGCTAGCTTCACTAATTTAGTAAGACCACAAAATTTGCTAACATAATCTATATCTGGAAACAAAGAATGGACAGATTGCCCTAAATATCATGACTGAAATCCCTCCAGGCAGAAAAGCAGACACAGTGGTATGTAAGGATTGCTAGAATAATAGTTGTATTATATATTTTGCATATTTATTGCAAAGAAATTACCAATACAACTATGTCTGTAGGACTGTTGTAACTGCCAGAATCCATATGTGTTGTACAGGTTTATTTTACTGGTACCAAGAAATAATTATCTGATAAAATATGCACAATTTGGAGCAGCAGTTAGCACAATAACTAAAATCAAATAATACTTCAAAGAGGTGTTATAAATATTTTACCCTGTGCTAATCCCTAGAGCAAAGGATGATGAAGAACAGTACAGGCAATAGGGTGTGTTGTGTAATAAACAGACAAAATTCTGATGCAAAATACTCAACTCCCCACTTTATCAAGACCTGGCATTTTTAGTATTTTTTATTGTTTGGAGGTCATCAATTTCAGTGCTTTACCTGGGAAAAGCATCATTGATTTTACATTAAGCAAACTTCAAACACTCAATTAACATCAGAAGTTTAATTACTTTCCCCAATAAAACTTATTTACAGTGTTCAACAGTGAGTATAGACTTGTGGGCTGGGTTTCCCTCAATATACAAGTTTTGTCCTGTATCCCCAAATTCTTGACCCAGTACATGATTTTTCATAAGGAAAAAAAAATATGCTAATAAAATTTTCATTAGTAGATGTTAATCCATAGCTACATTTTCATGCCAAACTACGTCATGAAACAGAATATGAAGATGGTTTAGATATAAATTGCAAAGAACAGCCAGAAAATTCCTCAATTATTTTACTATTTCTGCCAATTTCCATTTTGATTCATTTTTAAGTGTAAATTGTCTTCCATAATTTAAATAATATTGTGGATTCTTACAAAATCTGTCTTTTCCATGTATTTCCTGATAATTATTCACTCTAATTTTTCACCACAATTCTGTAGTGCATCTTTTGTTCTGTATTTATCCCCCCTATTATGTTACCCCACTCAGAGTGCTTAAGGTGGGAGCATTCCAACTGGATCCTGTCTGTAGAGTCCATCATCCTTCACTGCAATAAATCACTACTTTCTCTCTCCTTCTTAACCTAATTCATATTCACAACCTTTACTGATGCATGGCATGTAAGTGCTCATCAAGTGTGATATAAATAAATAAAATTATTGATTTCTTAACAATGGAAACAAACACTGCATGTTCAACTCTGAAAGAAAGTTTTTAGCTGATACATAAAGAACTTACTGACACCTGCTGGCAGTTTTACTAATGTTGTAATTTGGAGAAAGTTTAAAGACAAGAAAAAGCAATTAAGACAAAAATATCAATTAAAAGTCAATATAGTCTTAGTGTGTAATTATTTTTAAGTATGGGCTCTTTCTGTTGCATGTGTACTCAGGTATACAACATTCACTACTGTCTTCTCTAAATTAACTTGTTTTTTTCCCCCCGTCTCCCCATCAGGACACCAAATCAAAGTGATTTTGGTAATTGTTTTAATTGAAAAAGCAAAATGATTTTGGGGGTATGGGACAAGACCTTCATTAAATGGTTGTTGGTTTTCATTTTGCAGACCAACCACATCAGAACTGTTCAGTGAGTGAAGTAGGTTAATTATTTTTCCATCAAACTATATAAAGATCACACTGGGATTTTCCGTGTTATGGGTTGCCTGGCAGGTACTCATTAATCCTTGGTTATCCTATGTGGGATGCAATTAAATTACTAATTTTAAAGACTACAACAAAGTTACAAGTGGGTGCATTGCATGTCTACATGGATAGCCAGCCTCCATGGAGTCTGTCTTCAATCACTATCAGCACCTCAGCACAATAGTGGCATTAAATTAAGTAGATATATGATATAAATCTGAGCAATTATACATTCACTATAAATATATCTCACATGTCTAAGTAAAATTTTAGAAATTCCTTAACTTAATGTCATTAACTTCAAGATTAACATATTTTGTTCAGGAATAGAAATTCAAAATATAATTGGTTAATTATGTTTTTTTTACTATTTTCTTTATTTATTTTTGAAATCACATTATTATCACAAGTTTGGTAAGCAAAATGAACTAAAATTTCATTTATGGAATAATTTCCAAAACTGACTGAAATGGTGGTCTGGGTTCTGACCCATATTCCAGTGAGGCTGATTTTCTGGCTCTACTAATTTAGCATCAGTAGAGGATTTGATCCTAATTATATCCAGCTTTGTAGCCACATTATCTCTCACACCCAAAATGTTTCCTGTGAATTTAATTATTTCAGTCTTTTGTCAAGTTCACAATTATGCACATATTTCTTTTGTTATCAGCTTGACACATTTATAAAAAAAAACAAATCACTTTTCATTTTTGGGAAAGGTATAGTAAGGGACTTTTCTCACAGAGAAAATTCAGCATCATCATTCAAAAGTGACCTTAAAACATGGTCGCAAATGTTTTTCCTACATTTCTTGCATTGAACATCACTTTTCCACACAATCCTGCCACCTTCAACTGCATTTCTAAATATGCTTGAATCAGGAGATGAAAGACTAAATGTAAAGCACCCAAAATACTAGGGTAAGGTAAGGCAGATGCTAAATGTTGCTGGTTTGGAGAAGAAACCAAATCTGGTGCCAGACCACATTCACCAACTTGTGGGATGTTAGTTAGGTCAGATGGCAAAAACAAACCAGCAATTTTTCAAAATTTTGGTCTGATTTTGTTTCCTATTCATGGTATACTAATAAAAGTGTCCTTTCTTAGAATTGTAAAGGTTATGGGTAACTAGTCATTCATTACCATATATACTCGTATATAACTGAACACAAGAAAGATCCTGATCTGCCATGGTACCATGTGCCTGCAGATCTGGGTCTACATTGTGTATTCTACTGATTACTGCTGACAAAGTGCACACATTCAGATCCAGACCTGCCAACCCCAATGAGAGTCCTTGAGGAAGAGTTTGAAAATTTTTCAGGGAGATTTCAATTATTGCAGAGAGGATTTCATCATGGGAAAAACATGTTGAACATATTTACAAAAGGTGAATCATTTTCAAACAAACATGTACTAATTAAATTCTATAATGGTTTATTTTTAGATAATAAATTACAATATATAGAACAAAACTTCACAGTGAAGAACATCAATTAACACTACTCCTGGAGAGACGTGGTTCTTGTTCTTTTGCATCTTTTAAGCACAACTCTGTCAAACTGTCTCTCTGAGCAAACAATACCTTCTTGTTTAACAACAGAAAGACTTTCTAGTGTCTCAGTTTTCATACTACTCCTGAAACTAAATATTCTTTCCCAGAATGCATTATTGTAAGGGATGGAAAGTATATAGGTCATTTGACTTTGGCAAGAAGTCCACATTTTGTTTGACCCCTGCTATCTCTAATCTCACCAACCTTCTTATAAGTTTGGTCTATGTCAGGTGCTGAATTGGAATCCAGCATTCCAGGAGGTAGTTCTTCAACTTGGTATAGAGAACACTGCATCTGCAGCTGATCCAGTGAAGCTCCTGATTGCTTGTATACATAAATGTCATGAAAGAATGCATCTACATTAACAGTAAGCTCCTGGCAAGCCCGCTCACAAGGAAAGTAGAGTTGATGACAAATGCAACCAGTTGCATACAACTCTGGTTCCTTTTGCAGCTAAAATCCATAGGCACCATTCTTCATTCCTATCACAACACTGGCATTGTTGGTGGTGAATGCAATACAATTCCTCCAAGGGATGCCTTTTTCCTCAAATTTGTTGTCAATTATTTTTGTGATGTTTTCCCCTGTTCCTTTTCTCCACACTCAAATAATGTCAGAAGTTTCCTTCTTGCATTTCCATTTTCACTACAGTGAACAACAAGCGGGTATAACTTGTCTCCCAATCATTGCTACCAGCTGTATCAATGCTAAATGGACCACATTTCATTGTCTAAAATTTATGTAGAAGCTGCTGTCAGTTTCTTAACAATACACATGCATGTTGTCTTGTTCATCCACACTGATATTTTTGTAGGTTTTATTAATAAAGCAGTTTGTCCTAATTACAAAATTAGTCAATAATGTCCTAATTAAAGCATTACCATATTGACTTAAGTACAAAGTAAGTACAATGTCCTAATTAAAACATTACCATGATGACTTAAGTACAAAGTAAGTACAATGTCCTAATTAAAACATTACCATGATGACTTAAGTACAAAGTACAATGTCCTAATTAAAACATTAACACCATGTCTTAATTAAAACATTAGCATAATGTCCTAATTAAAACATTTGCACAGTCCTAATCACAAAATCTGTAAAATTGCCTGATAAAAAAAATCTGCAAAACGTCACAATTACATATATTGTAACTTATTTATTTTCTTAAGCATAAATTTTGTGCTTTTTCAAAAATATGATACTTTTACAAGTATTTAATTTGTGAACAAGGTCCTGTTGTTTCATGTACCTGTTCTCATTATTGTGTCTTTAAATATCTAGTTTGGAACTACCAAAAACTTAACTGAAACTCCTATCTCACAATTTAAAATAAATTTATGACACCATATCCTATTTAACTCTTTAAACAATATATGTATATAAAACATGACTTTTAGGGTGCAAATATAAATCATATTGATGGTACAGTATATCAAATTGTGAGTACACAGGGTCTTAACTGTATCTTATTGCTTTGATACAGCTATTAAGTCATATGTAGATACAACCATTGAGCCTTAATTTGCTCAGGTACTCAAATGTAATTTTATTTGAGTTTTTTCAATTCCTTGTATTTATGTATTTATGTTCATCAAATTAATGAACTGAATTTAGCAATGAGGCATGGATATAAAATCAAAACAGTGGTTTTTAATTTCACTTTCAGTGCAAGTATACAGAAAATGATTTTAGGGCAACTTTGTCATGTGACTTCCATGTGGATCCTTGTATATCTGTATGCATATATCAATGAAAATTTTAAACACCAAAGTTCTAAATCTGAAAATCTTGCATGATAATTTCATTTTTTCAATTTATTAAAATTCAATTACATCTTTATGATACTCTCTTGAATTTCATTTATGATACTCTCTTGAATTTCATTAATTTTTCACAAGGTCAAAATTGCAGGATTTGTGACCAAAGAGCAAAAGTTGCAACAAGTGACCTTCAAGGATATTTCCCCATATTTGGTAGGTCTTCTACCAGGATGTGCCCATTTACATCTAATCATCACAACAATACTGTCATTCCTAATTTAAACATAACATGTGCAGTTAAGTCTGAAAATCAAATCCTGGATCAACCTGCCAGACTAGTTCTCCATCATATTCTGTCAGGACTTTCATAACATAATCTTTTTGCATTGGGAACCAGTCAAATCAAAATGGGTCTCTTCCTGTTACATTAAATTACCAATTTTTGATCAGACAAAATAAAAAATGAATCTCTTTGACAGATACATATCAAGGTGAGAATAATTTATCAATGACAGAGAAATATCAATGAAAAATTTTACATACAATTCCACTCATACCATACTCATGGTGAGATCAGTTCTCTAAGGACGACATGTTTAATACCCAACCACTGGGACGTTTGGGTTGACTACCTTGACATTTCATTGGGAAAAGCACTTACCATGGTAGTTCACATTTCCTCAGCATCATAAGGCCAAATGAAGAACCAAATATAGCACTAAATAAAGAACCAAATATAGTTCCAAATATAGAACCAAATATAGTGCCATATAAAGAAGTAAATAAAATGAGTAACCACTCCGCACACCCCTATCATGCCATCCCTGGAGAAATACATCTAGTCATTTTTCCAAGCCATTGCATAATCAGAAAATACATATTATACCTAAAATCTGTTACTTTCCTTTACATATTCTCTTCAAAAGTCACTACTACATATCATCCAGGTGTACACTGGCCAAGCAACAAAAGCGTGATAATTGCTCATCAATTTTCATAAACAGAAACAACAAAAAAAAATGACAGACACCATATAATTAGGACACGATAATCACACCCAATTCATATTTGTTACTTTAGAATCCTGTGTTGCTGATTCAATGAAATTAAAGCAAAATTCCCCAAATGTTTGTTTTGTAACTTTATTAATAAATAATCTAAAAACATTCCTTACCTGTTCATTGATTGATTTAGTAGTGCTTTAAGTAAATTTCTCAATTTGTATTTTACTTCAAATGTTATAAAAATGGCAGATAATTTGCATCATAAAGAAGACAAATTGTCAATTTCAACATGCAATACTGATAAAATGAGGGACAAATGCATAAATATTGAGTGTGAACTGAAATTATGGAATCACTAAGATTTATGATACACAGAATGTCTTCCAAATTGTTTCCTTGAGATAGTGTTGATGCTGCTGATATTCCCTTACTATGGTGTGTGATGCTTTATGCCTAGTTTGGACTGGTATTGAGTGATTTCTTGGATTATGTTAATTCGGATTGATAAATTGTCACAACTTTGATACCAATAACTGAGCAAATTGTTATGAAATTGGAGATTGCCAGAAATTTACAGATATTTCTGCTACTTAAAGTGACGAGGATGACTGATTCAGTGCTACCTGTTATTCCTAACACACATCATTAAAAAACAAATCAAAGAAAATCTCATATTAGTATCAAAAACAACATATGATTATCCAAATAAATAAAAAACTAATTAACTAGCCATTAAGTTATAAAACAAAGAAATAGATGTACATATATATTAAAAATATCATTTGATGTTAAAACTTATTGTCTTATCAATTTTTTTTCTTTATTATAATTTGTACTTATGCATGTATGTTCTTTGAAAAATGTACTACCTTTACATACAAGTTCTGATGGGAATCATTCCAATATTAATTGTTTTCTACATATGTGACCAATGTCGTCAAAATGGACAAGTACAAAAATCTTTTATAAACATAACAACATGAATTTGAATATAACATTTCTTCATTATATCCAACTTAAGTCCCAATCCATGTAAAATGTTATAAACAATCTTTACAGTATGTTTACATCATGCAGATATTGTTTTACTTTTTCTTTTCTATGTGATCCTGAGCAGGACTTTACTGCTTTTGGAATTGCTCTTTATCAATGAATGTAGGTCTGCATTACACTATGCACAGACATGTGTAGTTCTATACTTACACTATGAATAGACATATATGTAGGTCCACACTTACACTATGCATAGGTATATATATGTATGTAGGTTTACAATTACACAATGTATAGATATATGTAGGTCTATACCTACACTATACATAGACATATATGTAGGTCTACACTCACACTATACATAGAATATTATGTACATCTTCACTTACACTATGTACTGACATATATGCAAGTTTACACTTACACTATGCATTCACATTCAGGTTTGCACTTGAACTGGAGGAAAGCTGAACAATTCTTATCTGCCCTTGTCAAGGAGACAGGACAAAAAGCAGAGAAAATTAATTGCATCATCAGAATGAATATTGATTCCATTATGCATTTTACTTGAAGCATGAATGCCAGTTTGATTAATAATAGCAAAAACTATTCCTGAATTTTGAAGCCACAATATGAAAAGGTATATCACATTCAAACTCCAGTGTTTCAAAAGTTCTGATTCAGCAAGTCTCTACACAATCCAGCAATTGTATGGTAATGGGTTATAAATAGAACAATTACAATTATATGGTAATCGGTTATAAATAGAACAATTACAATTGTATGTTAATGGGTTATAAATAGAACAATTACAATAATAATCACACAAACACAAGATGAGGGATTATTAATCTCTGCATGTCATTTTGTTTATGCTTTCATTATTTTCTATTATTTTTTACCATTCTTTTTTTACAATCAAAAAAGTTGCAGATATTTCAAGGAAAATAAAACAATTGGGCATGCAAGTTCTATTTCTACCCAGAATGCATTAACAATAAAAGGAGAATTTCCAATTAGAACATAGTCCCATTTAATTATGCTACTGTACCATTTTTCAGTTGTTTGACAACTTTACAATTTTTATTAGAGATGTTTTAAATTAGGAGTTTTCAGGTTTAATGGTTAACCAATGACATTTATTGGTTAATAATTATGTATCATCATCTATACATGATTTGAAGCAGTGGATGAAATTGCAGAGACCCAGATCTGTGGTCACATAATATGCCAGCAGATATGGGTATATATTGTTTTAATGATTGATCAATAGATGGCATATCTTGGTCTATTTGTTTGAAGTTGTACCCATAACTTACATGACAGTGCATGTAGGACTGGTATGTTGTATTTCTTCCAAGTTGAATTTGGCTTCCAGGCATTGATATTTGTCTTTTTTGTGTGGTTGACATTGCCTATCAGTGGCTATCAAAATGTTTAAAATTCCATGATGTCTAATTATTCATCTTTGAATTTCAATACAATATATGTAAAAGCTACTTTGTTTCTCATATGATCAACCTATATTTAGTAAGAAGTCCATTCCCAGCCTTTTCCAGGCAAACATTCATACAAAATCCAATGAGAGACCTATCCCCCAAATTAAAAGAAAAAAAAAAAAACCTGCACAGCTGCTGTTTGTGGGGAAGAGATATAAAGGAGGTAAGCTTGTTATTGACTAATAGTATAAATCACTGTAAGGTGGAACTGCTTCATAGCTACATGCCTGAAAAACAAAAGCTTTTTCACCCATAGTTTTAATGTTACTTTTATCACCTTTTAGATACCCAATATATAATACAAGCAGTTCTAGTGGTCCATAAGCCAAAACACCATTCTAAAGCCTGTCTACTGCAAATGCTGTTTTATTGCTGAAATCTACTACTTCTGAAAATTACAAAATGTTTTTAAACAAAAATTATTAAACCAAAGCACTCACCAACACTACATATTAGTGTTCTATCAACATGTCAGAGAAACCTGCTGTATACCTAAAAAAATGTATCCATATTGCATTGTAATGCCTTGACTAATGTATCAACAATAATTTGTCATGCCTATACTAATGTATCTTCACTGCTGTGTAATGATAAATGTAAACATTTTTCTATGTAATGCCTTTACTAATGTATCAACAATACTTTGCCATGCCTATTCTAATGTATCTACACTGCTGTGTAATGATAAATGTATCCATATTGCTATGTAATGCCTATACTAATGCATCCACTTAGCTGCATAATAATGCCCATGACAATGTATTCCCACTGGTGTGTAAAGACTATATTTATTATTATTATTATTATTATTATTATTATTATTATTATTATTATTATTATTATTATTATTATTATTATATTTTTTTAAAGAGGGTAACTCGATTAGCTAAGAACTAATCTACCTTGAGGCCCTCATTCAAAGGAATTTACTTATGTTTGCAGCATCTCTGAACCCACTGTATATACTGGGTTTGGAAAAAGGAAATAGAGTGGGCATAATGATGTATCAGTAGTGTGTAATGCCTATACTAATGTATCTACACTGCTATGTAATGTCTATACTAATGTATCCACACTACTGTAAAATTCCTATACCAATGTATTCACACTGCATTATTACACATTATGCCTATACCAGTGTATTCACACTGCTGTGTAATACCTATACCAATGTATCCACACTGCTGTGTAATACCTATACCAATGTATCCACAATGCTTTGTAATGCTCTATACTAATTTATCCATACTGCTGTGTGATGCCTTTTACCAATGTATCCACAGTGCTGTGTGATGCATTAATGTATCCACACTGCTGTGTAATGCCCTACACTAATGTATCCATACTGCTGTGTAATGCCCTAAACCAATGTATCCACAATGTTGTTACTACTGTATCTAAATATCTTCATAAACATTTATCTATTAATCATATACATTAAGTTATAAAACCTAATTATTTTTGTTATAAAGCATATTAATTCAGAAAATACCATCCATTCCCAGACATATATTAAATTGTATTGATAGCAAAATCACAAAATCCTGTTAATGACTGGTCATTTCTGTACTTAATTATGGATTTCTACTTCTTATGACTTAACCAAAAATGGAGGATCATTACTTCTAACTAAAGAGTACTTTAGCATCATGTGAGACCCACTGTTGACTATTTTACAACTGCTGTTTCTATGAAAAATCAACTATTGGATATGATATCTCTTCTCCAAATTCAGTTACAAAGAGTTATGATTTCAACTGGATAATCCAGTAAAATATGATATAACTTATTCACCAAAATATGAGCTATCATAAACTTTGGATATTATTATTATTATTATTATTATTATTATTATTATTATTATTATTATTATTATTGTCTGCTAAACTTCTAAACAGTGGAGGAAGTTTACAAGACTTAGTGTTTTGTACTATGGGGTTGTAGTGTGGTTTGTACTATGGGGTTGAAGGGTGGTTTGTACTATGGTGTTGTAATGTGGTTTGTACTATGGGGTTGTAGTGTGTTTTGTACTATGGGGTTGTAGTGTGGTTTTTACTATGGGGTTGTAGTGTGGTTTGTACTATGGGGTTGTAGGGTGGTTTGTACTATGGGGTTGTAGTGTGGTTTGTACTATGGGGTTGTAGTGTGGTTTGTACTATGGGATTATAGTGTGGTTTGTACTATGGGGTTGTAGGGTGGTTTGTACTATGGGGTTGTAGTGTGGTTTGACTATGGGGTTGTAGTGTGGCTTGCTATGGGGTTGTAGTGTGGTTTGACTATGGGGTTGGAGGGTGGTTTGTACTATGGGGTTATAGTGTGGTTTGACTATGGGGTTGTAGTGTGATTTGCTATGGGGTTGTAGTGTGGTTTGTACTATGGGGTTGTAGTGTGGTTTGTACTATGGGGTTATAGTGTGGTTTGTACTATGGGGTTGTAGGGTGGTTTGTACTATGGGGTTGTAGTGTGGTTTGACTATGGGGTTGGAGGGTGGTTTGTACTATGGGGTTATAGTGTGGTTTGACTATGGGGTTGTAGTGTGGTTTGCTATGGGTTGTAGTGTGGTTTGTACTATGGGGTTGTAGTGTGGTTTGTACTATGGGGTTGTAGTGTGGTTTGTACTATGGGGTTGTAGGGTGGTTTGTACTATGGGGTTGTAGTGTGGTTTGACTATGGGGTTGTAGTGTGGTTTGTACTATGGGGTTGTAGTGTGGTTTGACTATGGGGTTGTAGTGTGGTTTGTACTATGGGGTTGTAGTGTGGTTTGACTATGGGGTTGTAGGGTGGTTTGTACTATGGGGTTGTAGTGTGGTTTGTACTATGGGGTTGTAGTGTGGTTTGTACTATGGGGTTGTAGTGTGGTTTGACTATGGGGTTGTAGGGTGGTTTGTACTATGGGGTTGTAGTGTGGTTTGTACTATGGGGTTGTAGTGTGGTTTGTACTATGGGGTTGTAGTGTGGTTTGTACTATGGGGTTGGAGGGTGGTTTGACTGTGGGGTTGGAGGGTGGTTTGTACTATGGGGTTATAGTGTGGTTTGACTATGAGGTTGTAGTGTGGTTTGCTATGGGGTTGTAGTGTGGTTTGTACTATGGGGTTGTAGTGTGGTTTGTACTATGGGGTTATAGTGTGGTTTGTACTATGGGGTTGTAGGGTGGTTTGTACTATGGGGTTGTAGTGTGGTTTGACTATGGGGTTGGAGGGTGGTTTGTACTATGGGGTTATAGTGTGGTTTGACTATGGGGTTGTAGTGTGGTTTGCTATGGGGTTGTAGTGTGGTTTGTACTATGGGGTTGTAGTGTGGTTTGTACTATGGGGTTGTAGTGTGGTTTGTACTATGGGGTTGTAGGGTGGTTTGTACTATGGGGTTGTAGTGTGGTTTGACTATGGGGTTGTAGTGTGGTTTGTACTATGGGGTTGTAGTGTGGTTTGACTATGGGGTTGTAGTGTGGTTTGTACTATGGGGTTGTAGTGTGGTTTGACTATGGGGTTGTAGGGTGGTTTGTACTATGGGGTTGTAGTGTGGTTTGTACTATGGGGTTGTAGTGTGGTTTGTACTATGGGGTTGTAGTGTGGTTTGACTATGGGGTTGTAGGGTGGTTTGTACTATGGGGTTGTAGTGTGGTTTGTACTATGGGGTTGTAGTGTGGTTTGTACTATGGGGTTGGAGGGTGGTTTGACTGTGGGGTTGGAGGGTGGTTTGTACTATGGGGTTATAGTGTGGTTTGACTATGAGGTTGTAGTGTGGTTTGCTATGGGGTTGTAGTGTGGTTTGTACTATGGGGTTATAGTGTGGTTTGTACTATGGGGTTATAGTGTGGTTTGTACTATGGGGTTGTAGGGTGGTTTGTACTATGGGGTTGGAGGGTGGTTTGACTATGGGGTTGGAGGGTGGTTTGACTATGGGGTTGGAGGGTGGTTTGACTATGGGGTTGGAGGGTGGTTTGACTATGGGGTTGGAGGGTGGTTTGACTATGGGGTTGGAGGGTGGTTTGACTATGGGGTTGGAGGGTGGTTTGACTATGGGGTTGGAGGGTGGTTTGACTATGGGGTTGGAGGGTGGTTTGACTATGGGGTTGGAGGGTGGTTTGACTATGGGGTTGGAGTGTGGTTTGACTATGGGGTTGGAGGGTGGTTTGACTATGGGGTTGGAGTGTGGTTTGACTATGGGGTTGGAGGGTGGTTTGACTATGGGGTTGGAGGGTGGTTTGACTATGGGGTTGGAGGGTGGTTTGACTATGGGGTTGGAGTGTGGTTTGACTATGGGGTTGGAGGGTGGTTTGACTATGGGGTTGTAGTGTGGTTTGACTATGGGGTTGGAGGGTGGTTTGACTATGGGGTTGGAGTGTGGTTTGACTATGGGGTTGGAGGGTGGTTTGACTATGGGGTTGGAGGGGGGTTTGACTATGGGGTTGGAGGGAGGTTTGACTATGGGGTTGGAGGGGGGTTTGACTATGGGGTTGGAGGGGGGTTTGACTATAGGGTTATAGTGTGGTTTGTACTATGGGGTTGTAGTGTGGTTTGACTATGGGGTTGTAGTGTGGTTTGACTATGGGGTTGGAGGGGGGTTTGACTATGGGGTTGGAGGGGGTTTGACTATGGGGTTGGAGGGGGGTTTGACTATGGGGTTGGAGGGGGGTTTGACTATGGGGTTGGAGGGGGGTTTGACTATGGGGTTATAGTGTGGTTTGTACTATGGGGTTGTAGTGTGGTTTGACTATGGGGTTGTAGTGTGGTTTGACTATGGGGTTGGAGGGTGGTTTGACTATGGGGTTGTAGTGTGGTTTGACTATGGGGTTGGAGGGTGGTTTGACTATGGGGTTGTAGGGTGGTTTGTACTATGGGGTTGTAGTGTGGTTTGTACTATGGGGTTGTAGTGTGGTTTGTACTATGGGGTTGGAGGGTGGTTTGACTGTGGGGTTGGAGGGTGGTTTGTACTATGGGGTTATAGTGTGGTTTGACTATGAGGTTGTAGTGTGGTTTGCTATGGGGTTGTAGTGTGGTTTGTACTATGGGGTTGTAGTGTGGTTTGTACTATGGGGTTATAGTGTGGTTTGTACTATGGGGTTGTAGGGTGGTTTGTACTATGGGGTTGTAGTGTGGTTTGACTATGGGGTTGGAGGGTGGTTTGTACTATAGGGTTATAGTGTGGTTTGACTATGGGGTTGTAGTGTGGTTTGCTATGGGGTTGTAGTGTGGTTTGTACTATGGGGTTGTAGTGTGGTTTGTACTATGGGGTTGTAGTGTGGTTTGTACTATGGGGTTGTAGGGTGGTTTGTACTATGGGGTTGTAGTGTGGTTTGACTATGGGGTTGTAGTGTGGTTTGTACTATGGGGTTGTAGTGTGGTTTGACTATGGGGTTGTAGTGTGGTTTGTACTATGGGGTTGTAGTGTGGTTTGACTATGGGGTTGTAGGGTGGTTTGTACTATGGGGTTGTAGTGTGGTTTGTACTATGGGGTTGTAGTGTGGTTTGTACTATGGGGTTGTAGTGTGGTTTGACTATGGGGTTGTAGGGTGGTTTGTACTATGGGGTTGTAGTGTGGTTTGTACTATGGGGTTGTAGTGTGGTTTGTACTATGGGGTTGTAGTGTGGTTTGTACTATGGGGTTGGAGGGTGGTTTGACTGTGGGGTTGGAGGGTGGTTTGTACTATGGGGTTATAGTGTGGTTTGCTATGGGGTTGTAGTGTGGTTTGTACTATGGGGTTATAGTGTGGTTTGTACTATGGGGTTGTAGTGTGGTTTGTACTATGGGGTTGTAGGGTGGTTTGTACTATGGGGTTGTAGTGTGGTTTGACTATGGGGTTGGAGGGTGGTTTGACTATGGGGTTGGAGGGTGGTTTGACTATGGGGTTGGAGGGTGGTTTGACTATGGGGTTGTAGTGTGGTTTGACTATGGGGTTGTAGTGTGGTATGGGGTTGTAGTGTGGTTTGACTATGGGGTTGTAGGGTGGTTTGACTATGGGGTTGGAGGGTGGTTTGACTATGGGGTTGGAGGGTGGTTTGACTATGGGGTTGGAGGGTGGTTTGACTATGGGGTTGGAGGGTGGTTTGTACTATGGGGTTGGAGGGTGGTTTGACTATGGGGTTGGAGGGTGGTTTGACTATGGGGTTGGAGGGTGGTTTGACTATGGGGTTGGAGGGGGGTTTGACTATGGGGTTGGAGGGGGGTTTGACTATGGGGTTGGAGGGTGGTTTGACTATGGGGTTGGAGGGTGGTTTGACTATGGGGTTGGAGTGTGGTTTGACTATGGGGTTGTATTTTGGTTTGACTATGGGGTTGTATTTTGGTTTGACTATGGGGTTGGAGGGTGGTTTGACTATGGGGTTGGAGTGTGGTTTGACTATGGGGTTGGAGGGTGGTTTGACTATGGGGTTGGAGGGGGGTTTGACTATGGGGTTGGAGGGAGGTTTGACTATGGGGTTGGAGGGGGGTTTGACTATGGGGTTGGAGGGGGGTTTGACTATAGGGTTATAGTGTGGTTTGTACTATGGGGTTGTAGTGTGGTTTGACTATGGGGTTGGAGGGGGGTTTGACTATGGGGTTGGAGGGGGGTTTGACTATGGGGTTGGAGGGGGGGTTGACTATGGGGTTGGAGGGGGGTTTGACTATGGGGTTGGAGGGGGGTTTGACTATGGGGTTGGAGGGGGGTTTGACTATGGGGTTATAGTGTGGTTTGTACTATGGGGTTGTAGTGTGGTTTGACTATGGGGTTGTAGTGTGGTTTGACTATGGGGTTGGAGGGTGGTTTGACTATGGGGTTGTAGTGTGGTTTGACTATGGGGTTGGAGGGTGGTTTGACTATGGGGTTGGAGGGGGTCAGTGTATATGATCCAAGCAGTATTGTATAAATGAAAAAAAAGTCAGCTACAAGTCAGAGAAGCTTTTAAAAATTACTGGAAATTTACATCTGAAGAAAGAAAATAGAGATATGATATTCTCTGAAAAATTTATTCCAATGAAGACGTTCTAGCAGATTTAGCATTTGCAAAAATTCACATAAATGCAAACACAGTAATAAAAAGTAACAAGGGTGTGATGGACACACAAATGGACAGACAATGGTAACACTATTATGTACTCACAACTGTCATAGAGAGACACAAAATTGCAAATTTTCTGTCCTTAAAATCCATTATCAAAATTATAATTCTTGTGGTCTTCACTTTCCATAATATATTATTTGCTCATGAATTACTCCAAACTTTTGCCATATTTTGGACAGTGGAGTATGTATGGTATGGTGGAAACTGCTGCTCATTGGCATGTTTTAAGTTGATGCAAATTTCATTAATTTGTAAACTCACTAAAGAAAGAAAGATACTGTTGTTGAAACTTTCATAAAAAAAGACCAATTCTTCTGGTCATTGCAAGGAATCTTTCAGCATTGACTCTGCTGTCTGAGCATGCCAAACACACACAAGTTTTTATGCCACATTTTGTCACTTGTGATGGTAGATGATAGCTGCACTTAAATATTTTGCCTTAAAAAAATCAAGCTTTTGTACTCCTAAATTGACAATACCAAAGCTAATGAAACAACATACTTTGTGGTTCAATGACAATAATCTATGTTAAAAGAAACTTAGGTCTCAATCATGAAATAGACAAAATCTTTAAATTCAACAGTCTCCTGCAAGATGACAAAATGTAATAGCTGTTGTTTCTTAAACAATTCTAATTATCTAATTTCCAAGGACATGGTCTGTTCCTCTTTACCACACCCATGCTAAATGTCCTAATGGGCTATTACTCATCAATGCTAAGCGGACCAGTAAAACAAATCATCTTAGCCAATGCAATTAAGTAATATGTGGATTAATAATAGTATAAAATGCCCAGGGGTGACAGTATTCAACCAGCATTCTAATACAAAGAACAAATTTTAGTCACAGAAGAACTGAGTGATTTTAAAAGTATCTATGACAAGTCATTGCTTAACTCCATAAAATTTAGCAATGCTCTCAAATCATTACCATTATTATTATTTTTGACAACTGATTTCCGTATTAATGATTAAGAATAGGAAACATTCCAATCTTTTACATCAATCCAATTAATTCCATGAGCAGCAGCCAATTGTTATCTCTTGTATTCGCCCTACCTGCTGCTCCATGCATATATAAGAACAGGATTTTAGTCCCATATAATTTGTCTGATTTTGCAACTTGATACCAAAGTTACATGCAATGACGCTATGTCCATTTCAATTGCATACTGTCTAAAATATAGCACACATATGCAAAACTGTTAAATGTTCAATAATTCAGGCTGATATTGAAAGCTAACTTTACATTCTGCCAAACAATAACATCCACTGATACAGTCATTCCATACTATAGTGTATTTGTTTCTATATCACAAAGATGAAAAGTAGGTAACAAAGACATTTGCACTTCTACATTCCCCATTGGCTGACCAATATCAGGCCTCCATCAGGCATGAGGATGTAGATAAGGCCTTAATTCTAAGCATCCTATGGGCTGTAGATAAGGCCTTTATTCTAAGCATCCTATGGGCTGTAGATAAGGCCTTTATTCTAAGCATCCTATGGGCTGTAGATAAGGCCTTTTTTCTAAGCATCCTATGGGATGTAGATAAGGCCTTAATTCTAAGCTTCCTATGGGATGTAGATAAGGCCTTAATTCTAAGCTTCCTATGGGATGTAGATAAGGCCTTTATTCTAAGCATCCTATGGGCTGTAGATAAGGCCTTTATTCTAAGCATCCTATGGGCTGTAGATAAGGCCTTTTTTCTAAGCTTCCTATGGGATGTAGATAAGGCCTTTATTCTAAGCTTCCTATGGGATGTAGATAAGGCCTTTATTTTAAACCTTCTGTAGACCTTTGGATATAAAACAGGTCTACCATTCCTTCCTTAATATTGTACAGGGTGATTGAAGTCAGCCTGTTTGCATGACAAAGAAATAAGCTTTCAAACCAAAAAATGAAATTTAAAAGAAAACAATACATTTGATAAATTTTGCACAAACCTGCGGACCAAGTTTCTTAATACCTCAGAAATGAAATAGTCAATTTATCTTCTGCTTATAGAATAAATGAAGGAATACGATAATTTTGTCATTTTATGTAGAATTTTATTTGGGATTTTCCCCACCTTGAAAATTATATTTACCCTAGGGAACGTGGGAGTACCTTTGTAAATTTGCCCTTAAAAATTCTGAAACAAAAATGCAGCCATTTTAATGACAAATTATAGAGATATTCAAGTGTACTCTTTGTAAAAAATATACTGTCTTGATATATTTTAAAATGTTGCTGTCATACATAACATGGTTTGTACATTAACAATGTGATCAAGACTAACTATATATTTTGCAAAGATAATTGGAAGTTTGACACAGCTATCAAATTGTCAGTTAGTAAGGTAATTAATTCATGTGCCAAAATTCCTAAAAATTGAATGCCATATAAGATAATAATTTTCTCTCACTGACCTGTCAGAATAAAGTTGCATTACTATTTTCTCAAGATAAATAACTTATGGTTTTTCTGTACACTACTTGTATATTATTTGAAAAATATTCAGAAAATATAATTTCATTATATCAGCATTTTTGCTTTTTTTCTACTAATGCAACATGTGTATTTCTATTTAGTATTCAGATAGCCAGTTAAGACAGAGTTTCAGATTGTCTAGGGACTTGCATAGTACTCATCCTAGCCACTTGTTATGCTAATGTAGTAATGACCCTGTAAAAACTCAGCCAGATAAGTCAGTAAGATACTCCATATTGGTGCTAAAGGCCTAATGGTATAACTGCCTATGTTACATCAATTATGGTAAAATCAGGAATGGCTTTTCTTTCCAGGAGTAATGTTGTGGAACAAGACAGAAGGCTCTCTGAGCTGAGGAATTAAAGCAATGTGAATAGAATATTGCACATGCATCCTTACAAGAAAGGTCCATCTGCAATTGTACATGCAGATCAGGGTCTATGCTGCCTTTATATGCTTATTACTGCTAATAGAATGCAGATTTTCTGCAAACAAAGAATACATGACAAGAAAACCAATTACTGCATAAAAAAGTATTTGACATGAGTATCTGGATACTAAAGACTTGGCTGTATCAAGCTTCCAAATATCTTTGAAAAATTAAAACCCCTGCAGTCAAAATACTATGTTGACTCAGATTTTTCATGTGGGGAACATTTTCATTACTCCATAATATACAGTATTTATTACTGTCAGGCAACATTGGATAGCTATGGTATAATGTGTGGGCAATGTAACCATTTATGCCTTGACATTATGTACAAGACTAGGTGTTAATTGAATCCCATTACTACTGTGCTAGTTAGATTAATGTGTTTATATTGTAATTCTTGTAACTGTTTTTTAATATATTATAACAACACTTTCTTAGTGACAAATTCTGTCATAATGTCATGTTAAGGAAAGGCACAAGGGAACATCAAAATATGTCAACCATTTTCACTACACCATTCAATGGTATGGTTAAAAAAATATTTTTCATTCTGGGATAAATAGAATCTTATATATGTGCTATTTTAAATAAAATTTATGAAACTTCCAAAAACTCAAAATCTTTTCCTTAACAAGGCTATAAAAGAGAGAAATTATCTAACTCATTTCATAAATTTAATTTGAAATAAACATTTGTGCAAAATCCTCTATACAAAACCTACATGGAATTTAATGGATCATGAGCTATACTCAAGCACAGACCCTAAATCCCCTAATACATGGAACTGAAGACCTAATACTACAAACAACACAGACCCTAAATCCCCTAATACATGGAACTGAAGACCTAATACTACAAACAACACAGACCCTAGTCCCTTAATACATGGAACTGAAGACCAAATACTACAAACAACACAGACCCTAGTCCCCTAATACATGGAACTGGAGACCTAATACTACAAACAACACAGACCCTAGTCCCTTAATACATGGAACTGAAGACCTAATACTACAAACAACATAGACCCTAGTCACTTAATACATGGAACTGAAGACCTAATACTACAAACAACACAGACCCTAAGTCCCCTAATACATGGAACTGAAGACCTAATACTACAAAACACAGACCCTAGTCCCTTAATACATGGAACTGAAGACCTAATACTACAAACAACACAGACCCTAAGTCCCCTAATACATGGAACTGAAGACCTAATACTACAAACAACACAGACCCTAGTCCCTTAATACATGGAACTGAAGACCTAATACTACAAACAACACAGATCATAGTCCCTTAATACATGGAACTAAAGACCTAATACTACAAACAACACAGACCCTAGTCCCCTAATACATGGAACTTAAGACCTAATACTACAAACAACACAGACCCTAAATCCCCTAATACATGGAACTGAAGACCTAATACTACAAACAACACAGACCCTAGTCCCCTAATACATGGAACTGAAGACCTAATACTACAAGCAACACAGACCCTAGTCCCTTAATACATGGAACTGAAGACCTAATACTACAAATAACTCAGACCCTAGTCCCCTAATACATGGAACAGAAGACCTAATACTACAAACAACACAGACCCTAAACACCCTAATACATGGAACTGAAGACCTAATACTTCAAACAACATAGACCCTAGTCCCCTATTATACATGGAATATATTGTGCATTATTGAAAACTTGCAACAGTGCAGAATGATTTATTTACTCTTTGGCAGATAAATGCCTGAAAAATTATTGATATTCTTGTGAAAATTACTGTATATAAAAGTCTGTACATTCCATGATACTCAGTTTATAGGAATCCAATTAGAACGAGGTAAATCAGAAGACAACTAGAGTTACAGTAGCTTTTGAATAATGAAAGAATAATGGTGTTATGCCAGTGTTTTCCTGCTTTATGTGTCTGGTTTTGGTAACAGCATCGCTGAAATAATTATCATGGGCTTTAAGATACCGAAGAAATGAATCAATAAATCATTGGTCAGATAATTGATACATCTGATGCAAGTATTTCTCAAACCATAAAATATCAGATTCTGTTTTACCAAAACATTTTTCAAATTGATAGAAAACATAATACATTAAAACTTTGATATCATTTCTCATCATTCAATAATTTTAGTTAAATGAAAATCTGCAAATATATTAGAAACACTTTATTTATAGAGGTCAACTCACTTAGTCAAAAACTATTTTTTCTTCAGACCACTTAAAAAGTATATCAAAGCATATCATACAAAAGATAATACATAGTAATGACAATTTTAGTTTAACACATCTTTAGTATTATAAATACTATATTCTGTTATAACATATCACTACAACATGCATGCTCACATCTCTTCTTAAATACTGTAAAATTCTAAGTCCATATTATACACAAAGGAAGCTTATTATGAGAACTATAGTAGCTGAATATTTTCTTCAAAGGCACTCTAAGGTTTCAGAGGATGAAGGTTTTCACAGGCATGCCACCTTGAGTGGAATGAAAATTGGGATACGAAAGGAAAATAATCAGCATTTGGAAAAAGGATCAGTGTTTGTGTCTATATTTACAAAAAGGTTACAAAGGAAATGACATTTCCGTTGTCTTCTACCATTTACTTAATTAAAAAAATACATGCTACAGGCCTTTCTGTTAAAAGCTAAATTTTTCCATTTTCATCTTTTATGCTGATATTTAGCATTAATTCAATTAACCTAACTAACTATTAGCATAAAAGATAAAAAAAGATCTTCACTGTATGACCATAGTGTATTCCTTGCAGAATTTCTGATTTCCTTTTGCTTTCTTTGAAGAGGAGCAGCCTTAATGAATTAAAAAGTACTTTGAGATTGGGATAAACATGCCATGGGATTTTAAGTTTTAAAAAAAATCAGAAAATCAAATTTTTTGTATTTAGAAATAAAAATTCTGGATGAGCCAGGGTAATATGGGTTAATTAAGTGGCAGGTTTGACGTTATGCTGACATCAACCAATAATATGATGAACAAGGTCTTCATAAATCTTACTGATAATCTAGTGCAGATCCATGTAAAACTGCTTCATTAAAAACCAGAACAGTATTGTTCTTTGCAATTGGTTTATGACAAGGTCATAAAACTTTGAATATAAAATGATTTGTATTTATAAATATAGACAAAGAGAACAAAAATGTCAAAGAGACAAACAATGACATGTATAAACACAAAGATAATTGCTAGAAATCTCTAGTTTGCATCTTCATCATTGTTCTCAAGATAAATATTCACATGTACCATGTTAATGTAATCCCTTGCTCTGTATCATCTTGAAAATTTGAATGAACATCACAAGTGCATTTCCATTCTGAAACTCAAACCAGTTAACAGACTTATCCCAACTATATTTGGTTACAAAACATTTTGTTCATATAGAAGGTCATCTCATGAGAAAATATGCTTTCTACTTGCTAAACTTAATGAAAGATCAAAGCAAGCTGGAAGATCAAGACCTTTCATAGATACTTAATAGAATATTGTCTATAATAATGAACATATCTGTATGTATTCATCTCAAAACAAGTTGTATATTATGTGTACTATCACTGAGTGTTACAAAAAATGTCATTTTTACAACCTTTTTCTTTAACTGCTTTTTCTTACCTAGCTTTTGCTAATCACTACATAGCGAAAATGTACTTTTGTATCATTAAAAAAAACCCTACCCCCACAAAATATTTTGTAAGGAGCATAGTACCAGAAGCAATTTCAAGAAAAATTATACAAAATCATGAACATTCATGTTCATGACAAGTTTTATTAAAATTTATCATTTTTGCTGCAGATCATTTTAGTTTTGTCTTGCACAGCATGAAAGAATAATGGTTTTTGCTGTATATGGCATCAAGTTCCTATTGCAAAGATTGCTTGTTTTGTCTTGTACTGCATCAAGGTGCAAAGAATAAAGGCTTTCACTGTGCATGGCATCAAGTTCCTATCACAAAGATTCCTGGTTTTTAATCCTAATTAATTTTTGTATTTTATTTGTTATGAAGAAAGCTTCATACACACTCCCTCACTATAAGGCCCTCCATTTATAGGGCACATACAGCCATGGAGCCCATTTCATACTATACTTAAGAAACAAGATGTCTACTGTACTTCACTGTAAGGAGATTTCCATGTAAAGCAGTTAAATGAGGTAATAGTGTATCATCAGAAGGATTTCACAATAAAGCAAACTCAGCATATAGAATCCTGTAGGATGAGCAGCAATTTCTGCCTAATGATTATCAATGAAACTTGGAACATGTCCCAACAACACAAAATGCCTCTGCCAATATAATGCAATACATTGAACACATTACAGTCATAAAACATTAGTAAGAGACCCAAGTGGGTCTGATATCACTCACTTATCATGTACTAGAAAGTTGAGGTCATAATAAGGCAGGTGACTGGGTTGTGTGACACCAATGGCAGAATAATTTCCAGCTATAATAAATTTGGTGGCATTATACACATTGTTAAACTATGTTTCAGATGGACAAGATTGTGCACTAGAACCTGTTTTTCTAAATGCAAAAGGTGTTCCTCCAATGTTATCTGGTCTGATACAGAAAAGCAAATAAATGCAAAAGGTGTTCCTGCAAGGATATCTGGTCAGATACAGAAAAGCAAATTAGCTGCTTTGAAAACCTAACAACTGCATAGGGTTCAATCCCAGACACATGTTGGGTGAAGGATATTGTAAGAAACATTTCAACAAAAGTTTGAAACATTGAAGTAGACTTAGCAATTACAGAAAAAAAAACTTGAAAATAAGTTTCCCACTCAACTGCCAAGAAAGAGATGTTATTGATAAAGTGACCAATCCATGGAAACCTTTTATAGTCCATGTTTCAAAGAAAGAAACTGACAAGCCATTATGGAAAAGTTAAATAAAGATTTTTTATGCAGTTACTATGAATGCAACACTGGGTAATAGAGCCACGAAAGACATAATTTCACTAAAGCTTGTCTTATGAATTATTCTCTGAAGTTGATAAAATTTTGAGATTGACCATTCTGGTGACAAATTCAAACTAAGTTTTCCAACCACATGTTAAACAACACCCCACAACCACCATCACCCCAACTGCAAAATGTTTATGTCATGTCAGAACAAGCATTCTTACCAAGCATGATCAAGGTTGGCTAAGCCATTGAAGTAGGGGTTAAAAATAAGTTTTTCATGGTTGGTCACTTGGAATGCTATTCAAATGCCAAGGGGAGTCACCCTAAACACAACTTTGGCAGGCCATGTCCAGAGGAACATACCTACTAAATTTGACCCAAACTGACACACTGGTTGTTGATACCTTGAAAAACAGTATTGTTGACAGATAATAAATGATAAATGATATATGCAAGATGCAAATCAGTGTCATAAACATATTTAGCCTTAAAGACAAGTAAGCTGAAAAGCAAACTTGACCTTGGTGTACTTAATATCCATCTGAAATATATTCCCATTAATGAAGACCTTCAAAGGCTGATTACCAGTAGCAGACATTGAAAGACAATTAAACAAGTCTAACAGAAGCCAACTCTCCATTAAATTTTGCTGAAAAATGATGAAAAACATAACTTGACTGAAGCCTTTTAATATTGCCTCATATTAAATTTAATTTCAATCCATGAAACCTTAAAATTGTTTGAACAGAAGCAACATTAGATAAAATTTGAAATCAAACCACAAAGCTCCATCAAATTCTGCCAGAAAAGAGTGAAAGTCAATATTTCCTATCAAAGTATTTAAAAAAGCTATTAAGCAAAATTAAAATTTGCAACAGACATCATTAGACAGGATGTACTGTGTGGGGACAAGACAAATGGACAACACTAAATTATATACCTCCTCCACAGATCTTACTGGGTCATATAAAAGTGATAAATCAAAATGTGTACCAAAACTTAAGACAATAAATATAGCTTTTTATTTCATTGCCAAATATATGGATTTCTCACTCAAATTTAAAATGCATGGCAATATTACATGTACCATGTGAAAGGTACACTTGTGTTGTTAAAACCTGTGCAATGCCAGACTACTGCCAAATTCATGTGGAAGGTAAGCTTGTCTCCCTTAATCCTAGACCAGGCCAGGCCAAATTACTGGCACCATGCAGAAGGTAATTACTCACTCAAATCCAGTCTAAGCCAGACTCCAGAATGTGGAAGGTCACATTTTATCATGCAAATCTATTTAAGACCTGATTTCTGCAACCATGATAAAGGTAAGTCTTTTTTCAGTCAAAAGTAGGTCAGGCCAGATTCCTGCTACTAATGTGTGTGGAATGTAACCTTTTGTTACTGAACTAGTCCCTATTCCATGATCAAAGCAAGCTTTAGTTACTCAAAATTAGGTCAGGCCTGATTCCTGCTATCATTTGTTTTTTTCCACTCAATCCTAGGCCAGGCCTGATTCCTGCTACCATTTGTTTTTCTCACTCAATCCTAAGCCAGGCCAGGTTTCTGCTACCATTTGGAAGCTGAGCTTTCCTCACTTAAACCTAGATCATCCCTGGATCCAGAATTTACCATGTGGAAGGCAAGGATCCAGAATTTACCATGTGGAAGGCAAGTGGACAAGTCAGTTTAATAATTGCAAAGTCAACAGCCTGGTACTAAAATAATAAACAAATGCTACATTGGCTGACAGTAAAGCTATTTATAAATTGGAATGAAGTAAACTGAATAACACAAAAATATTGTTATTGAATTTTGATGTCTAAAAACTAATAGAAAATTTGTTAGATTTCAATACATCATAAAACGTTGCTAGATGTGTCAATTACCGAATTGTGAAGTGAAAGTTAGTCAAGTTCTTGTGATAAGATGATTTGAAAATGGTAGCCTACTTTTGTCCTTCTTGGGGTAAAACATTTCTGGAGTGATTCCTGTAGTACACTGTGCTCTTGTTGTAGTTTTAGCCATTTGTGGGGGTAGGGAGTCATTGAATTCCAGAAAGATTCCAAACTCTGTGGAGATGCTTAACTGAAGGACATCATTGTTAATTGCAACATCTGTTCAAAATTAGAGAATGGATGGTACTGGTCAACTTAGCATGAGGACAAAGAGTTTTTGACCGATGGACATGTGCAATAGCAATGAATCCTTCAGCAGGTTGAAAGGAGTGAGATAGATGCATGTGGTCTTTCCTCTGATATTCATCGCGAGCAGTCAATTGGGATTATTCATGATCATTGTGAGCAGTCAATTGGGATTATTCATGGTCATTGTGAGCAGTCAATTGCGATTATTCATGATCATCATGAGCAGTCAATCGGGATTTTTCATGATCATCAAGAGCAGTCAATTGGGATTATTCATGATCATTGTGAGCAGTCAATTGGGATTATTCATGGTCATCATGAGCAGTCAATTGGGATTATTCATGATCATTGTGAGCAGTCAATTGGGATTATTCATGGTCATTGTGAGCAGTCAATTGGGATTATTCATGGTCATTATGAGCAATCAATTGGAATTATTCATGATCATCATGAGCAGTCAATTGTGATTATTCATGATCATTGTGAGCAGTCAATTGGGATTATTCATGATCATCATGAGCAGTCAATTGGGATTATTGATGGTCACTGTAAACAGTCAATTGGGATTATTCATGATCATCATGAGCAGTCATTTGGGATTATTCATGGTCATTGTGAGCTATCAATTGGGATTATTCATGATCATCATGAGCAGTCAATTGGGATTATTCATGATCATCGTGAGCAGTCAATTGGGATTATTCATGATCATCGTGTGAGTAGCACAGAATAATTAGCATCCTACTTGGATATAAGAAGTGTATATGGTTTTCACTTGAAATTACTTTTATATACATGTACAATTAAGTAATCAACATCATACTCGATGAACTATTATTCACTTTATCATCTTCACTGATTGTCATTGTGTATATTAATTTGCCCATTTACAATCATTCATTTTCTAAAATCTTTTCATTTTATCATCACTGTTGATGAACTATCTATTACTCATTTTTTCATACCTGTTGATGAACTATTATTCATTTTATCAACTGTTGATAAATTTTATTTTATCTTTTGTGTTGATGAACTATACATGTTGTCATATCTGATGATGTTATCATATACATTTCATCACATATTTTGATGAATTATTATAGATTTTGTATTTGTTGATAAACTACATATGTATTGATTGTATTATACATTTGTCATATTAACTGGTGATTTTTAGGTGCATTTGGGAGAAGCAATAATAATATTTTAAAGATGGATGCTGTTTTGGCCATATTGGATTTAAGATCCATAAGCACCTTTATCACCTGGAACAAACTAGATATCAGAAGAAGTCTTCTGGCAAAAACTTTACATCAATCTAACTTTCTATCAAGGAGAATCAGCAATTAAGATTTTCAATGTGGCTACTATGGCATCCATATAGGAAATCAGACAATTCATTAAACTAAATGATAGAAAAGTCATCTGGTGAAGATCACATTATGCCACACCATTCCCTTTATGCCACACCATTCCCTTTATGCCACACCATTCCCTTTATGACACACCATTCCCTTTATGACACACCATTCCCATTATGACACACACACCATTCCCTTTATGACACACCATTCCCTTTATGACACACCATTCCCATTATGAGACACACACCATTCCCATTATGAGACACACACCATTCCCTTTATAACACACCATTCCCTTTATGCCACACCATTCCCTTTATGCCACACCATTCCCATTACGACAAACCATTCCCTTTATGACACACCATTCTCTTTATGACACACCATTCCCTTTATGACACACCATTCCCATTATGACACACACACCATTCCCTTTATGACACACCATTCCCTTTATGACACACCATTCCCATTATGAGACACACACCATTCCCATTATGAGACACACACCATTCCCTTTATAACACACCATTCCCTTTATGCCACACCATTCCCTTTATGCCACACCATTCCCATTACGACAAACCATTCCCTTTATGACACACCATTCTCTTTATGACACACCATTCCCTTTATGCCACACCATTCTCGTTATGCCACACCATTCCCTTTATACCACACCATTCTCATTATGGCACACCATTCCCATTATGACACACCATTCCCTTTATGACACATCATTCCCATTATGACACACTATTCCCTTTATGCCACACCATTCCTGTTATGCCACACCATTCCCTTTATGCCACACCATTCTCTTTATGCCACACCATTCCCATTATGACACACACACCATTCCCTTTATGCCACACCATTCCCTTTATGACACACCATTCCCTTTATGACACACACACCATTCCCTTTATGACACACCATTCTCTTTATGCCACACCATTCCCATTATGACACACACACCATTCCCTTTATGCCACACCATTCCCTTTATGACACACCATTCCCTTTATGACACACACACCATTCCCTTTATGACACACCATTCCCTTTATGACACACCATTCCCATTATGAGACACACACCATTCCCATTATGAGACACACACCATTCCCTTTATGCCACACCATTCCCTTTATAACACACCATTCCCATTATGACACACCATTCCCTTTATGACACACCATTCCCTTTATGACACACCATTTCCTTCAGGAGGAGTAGCAAGACTCTCAAGATGGCCACAATATAAATAATGTTTTCAATTCAGAAAGAAAAATGATAAAACAATCATGAATAATAAATTGGAGCTAGACAGTTCATTGGGTACGACTTAGACAAAATTCCAACATCGCTTGGTTTCAGGATAAACATTTTAGGACTGGAAGTAAATTATAAAATATGATGGCAACATTTCTAGCAATTATGGAATCTGATCCATAAAAAAGACATGAATTTACCAGAAAATAATCAGAAATACTGCAATATCATAATGTTCAAGTCTTTTATTTTATTACAGTTGTAATAAAATCAGGAAATTGATTGATTTATATTTCCATGAAAGTGACCTAAATTATTTATTTTTTATTATGCAAATTATAGAAACAATAACAGTAAGGTTTATTCCATACTACTTTAATAAACTGTCTCTAAGAGACTGACAAGACACAAAATTAAGACTGAACAGAAGAATAGCTAGCTCAGTGTTCATCCCAGAAATGTTAAGTGAGACCCATGTGCCCCTTGCATGTCAAAATGGCAACCTTCAATGGCAATGATGCACTGCTAGACAAAAAGGATCTCTAGGGATTTTTTGTGATAAGTCTATTTCTTTCTTTATACTGCTTTGTGTTAAATCCCTCTCTAATATTCTTCAGCAATAACAAGATTTTCAAATTAGCTGCTATGACCGACGTACGGGATGTCAGATCAGTAATTGTTTTTATTTAGGACCAAGAAGACATCATAAGATGTCTTCTAGTAGAAACTTCATGTTGATACAACTGTCTGGTTTGGACAAGTAATAGTAGAAACTTCATGTTGATACAACTGTCTGGTTTGGATGAGTAATAGTAGAAACTTCATGTTGATACAACTGTCTGGTTTGGACGAGTAATAGTAGAAACTTCATGTTGATACAACTGTCTGGTTTGGACGAGTAATAGTAGAAACTTCATGTTGATACAACTGTCTGGTTTGGACGAGTAATAATAAGATTATCAAGATGACTACTATCAGATTAGCACCATTCAGTATGAACTATACATCTTAAAGCACAATACTGATAAGATCAGCCATCTAAAAGAAGTACCTAAAATAAGACTTTCAAGATGGTAACTATGGTGGAGATAAGGAAGCATTGTTGTTGAAAAAGATTTTTTCTTCCTTTTCCTATATTTTCTATCTATAAATATCAAATATGTGCTCCCAACTGGCACCCATGCTAATCAAAATCAGCAGGGCATGTCAGACAGTCAATGAAAATGATCATCTGCTTCTATTGCATTGAGAACACTCTACTGAGTAAACCAGCTTTGGATGTTCTCAATTTGTTCTGTTTGAAATCAACTAAAATGATTATTAAGATTTATTTGTGGGTTCTTTTTGTCATGCATGCTAGAGGCAACATTCTTGCACTAAAGATGAAAAATAAGGGTCAATGACACTAAAATGCAACCAAGAATGAAAATAAAGGGTCAATGACACCAAAATGCAACCAAGGGTCAAAGGTACCAAGATGCAGCCTAAAATAAACACTGCTAGCTAATAACTAAATAAATGTACAAGAATTTAAGTCCCAAATTATTGAGTTTTCATGTTTGTCTTCATTAGAATAAACTTCATGTGTCTCTCATATAACAATTTTGATACCAGAAAATGTTTTTTTTGTTTACTTTTTATCATGGTTTTTAAAAAGGTTTACCCTGAAACAGGATGTTCTTGCTTTGAAATATGCATGGAGTTTATTTCCACCCAAACTGATCATGAATGTAATATGAAAAGCAAAAACAAATTCCTGAATGTGCACAATTCTACAAATTATAATCCAGGTCAGTATCAAACAAGCACATATCAGACAATACCAATCATCCTCATGGTAGACAATATCAAACAAGCACATATCAGACAATACCAATCATCCTCATGGTAGACAGTATCAAACAAGCACATATCAGACAAAACCAATCATCCTCATGGTAGACAATATCAAACAAGCACATATCAGACAATACCAATCATCCTCATGGTAGACAGTATCAAACAAGCACATATCAGACAATACCAATCATCCTCATGGTAGACAATATCAAACAAGCACATATCAGACAATACCAATCATCCTCATGGTAGACAGTATCAAACAAGCACATATCAGACAATACCAATCATCCTCATGGTAGACAATATCAATCAAGCACATATCAGACAATACCAATCATCCTCATGGTAGACAATATCAAACAAGCACATATCAGACAATACCAATCATCCTCATGGTAGACAATATCAAACAAGCACATATCAGACAATACCAATCATCCTCATGGTAGACAGTATCAAACAAGCACATATCAGACAAAACCAATCATCCTCATGGTAGACAATATCAAACAAGCACATATCAGACAATACCAATCATCCTCATGGTAGACAGTATCAAACAAGCACATATCAGACAATACCAATCATCCTCATGGTAGACAATATCAAACAAGCACATATCAGACAATACCAATCATCCTCATGGTAGACAGTATCAAACAAGCACATATCAGACAAAACCAATCATCCTCATGGTAGACAATATCAAACAAGCACATATCAGACAATACCAATCATCCTCATGGTAGACAATATCAAACAAGCACATATCAGACAATACCAATCATCCTCATGGTAGACAATATCAAACAAGCACACATTCTTGTCCTGAAAATAACTACCACAATCATTGTGCATCAAAGATCTGGACCAACTTTTCCCATTGATATCAGGATCCAATCTAGGTTACTGTATTTTCCAAGACATGCAATCAATGGACTGAAAGTGTTTGGCTTTTGTAAATCCCAGTGCAGTAGATATCATGCTCCTATATTTAGTTTTTATGAAGTCAATGGTCTTAATTTGAGGACGGAAACTAGATTTGCAAAAAAATCAAGAGCATGTATAAAGGGACAGAAGCAAGCAAGTTAAATGACACAAACAAATACACCAAAAGTTAAAAAGCCTAAATGAAATAGTCCTCATATCCAAAATTTAAAAAAATCAAATTAAGTTACTATGAGTATCATGTGCATTAAATATTGAAAAAGAGGCTAATTTTTTGTATTTTTTTATGGCTCTCTAAAATTCAACCTTTACACAAAACTTGCAGAACCAACACAATGGTGCTAATGAGCAAAGAAAAAAAGGAGGTGTGTGACTCTTAATTGTGTGAAAATGATGATAAAATACAAATGGATAAAAATGTCAGAACAAATCAAATTCTTTTGTTTTTCATTATGTTTTTATCTAGTCTGAAAGACTGTGAATCACAATTTGCAGAGTGTAGTTGATTTTTGTTTGAAATTTACATAATTTCTAAAGTCCACTAAATATTATTTTTGTTTGTCAAGAGTAAATGTGTTTCAGGTTTACTGTCCTGGGTGTTGCCATACCACTGATAGTTTTCCTGCCAATTACATTAATAGTGTAGATAGCATATTGTAAGTTTTAGCATCAACACACTTCCTATTTGCATCAAAGAGCTTTCTAATATCAACACAATGTTATGCAAAGGGGGTCAGCAGCTACAGCATAAGCTTAATTTTAAATTGCCATTTACACAACAATTAATATACACATGGCAAGTTCATCTGATATAAGGTATTTAATTTGGTGGGGCTCCAAATTTCTTTTAAAGTATAGAATTTCTTTTCATCTCAAGAATTCTTTAAAATAATATAATAGATATGTGTAGCTGTAAATCTTAGCGAGATATTTTTTTCCAGTGACTGACATATGGACAGTTAATAAAAATGTGGCAGAGCAATGCACCATAATACTGAAATGATGGTTCCTAATATAATTGTAGTATATCTTGGCATCTATCACAGTATATATTCAAAAATAGTGCTGTAAACCATGGCACAAAATTTGTTGTTGTACCCAGCTTGATAAATTACCTATCATGAAGATTTCAGCAATATAAAAAAAATACTGACATAAAGCAAATAACATCATTGACACAATAACATAACTTGTACAAACTACAAACAGCATATTTGTAGTTTGTTAATATAATACAACAACAGCATACACCCAGCACAATATACAACAACAGCATACACCCAGCACAATATACAACAACAGCATACACCCAGCACAATATACAACAACAGCATACACCCAGCACAATATACAACAACAACATACACCCAGCACAATATACAACAACATACACCCAGCACAATATACAACAACAGCATACACCCAGCACAATATACAACAACAGCATACACCCAGCACAATATGCAATGGCAGATCAAAATCATTATACAATGGCAAATCTATGTTGTATGTAGATTGACTTATAAGTGAGTATATATCATAGTCAGACTGACTTATAAGTGAGTATATATCATAGACTGACTTATAATTGAGTATATATCATAGTCAGACTGACTTATAAGTGAGTATATATCATAGACTGACTTATAATTGAGTATATATCATAGTCAGACTGACTTATAATTGAGTATATATCATAGTCAGACTGACTTATAAGTGAGTATATATCATAGTCAGACTGACTTATAAGTGAGTATATATCAGTCAGACTGACTTATAATTGAGTATATATCATAGTCAGACTGACTTATAAGTGAGTATACATCAGTCAGACTGACTTATAAATGAGTATATATTATAGTCAGACTTATAAGTGAGTATATATCATAGTCAGACTGACTTATAATTGAGTATATATCATAGTCAGACTGACTTATAAGTGAGTATACATCAGTCAGACTGACTTATAAGTGAGTATATATCATAGTCAGACTGACTTATAAGTGAGTATATATCTTAGTCAGACTGACTTATAAGTGAGTATATATCATAGTCAGACTGACTTATAAGTGAGTATACATCAGTCAGACTGACTTATAAGTGAGTATATATCATAGTCAGACTGACTTATAAGTGAGTATATATCATAGTCAGACTGACTTATAAGTGAGTATATATCATAGTCAGACTGACTTATAAGTGAGTATATATCATTGACTGACTGATAAGTGAGTATATATCATAGTCAGACTGACTTATAAGTGAGTATATATCATTGACTGACTGATAAGTGAGTATATATCATAGTCAGACTGACTTATAAGTGAGTATATATCATAGACTGACTTATAAGTGAGTATATATCATAGACACACTTATAAGTGAGTATATATATCATAGTTAAACAGTGAAAGCTGAGTCTGCTGTCCTTTATTGAAAAAAGGTCTATAAGGAAATAATGCTAAGCAGACAATAAAAGATAAAACTCCTTAGCTGGATCATTACCTTGATTTAAATTTGAAGCCTGAGCAACTTCAAATGTTCCTGCACAAGTAAATAAATTGCAAAACTTCTACAGAAATACCTTTTAAAAACAAGTGCCATGTTTTATAAAAAGTTTAATTTTATATTTAATATACACATAAGTCCAGGTATGATTATACCAAAAACAAAGCATCTGCAATTCAACAAGATTAACACACTAAAGTTGGCCTGGTTTTCACTTTTACCATCTTGAAAAATACATAGCAGTCACTTTTACCATCTTGAAAAATATATAGCATTCACTTCTACCATCTTGAAAAATATATAGCAGTTACTTTTACTGGCTTGAAAAATATATAGCAGTCACTTTTACCATCTTGAAAAATACATAGCAGTCACTTTTGCCATCTTGAAAAATATATAGCATTCACTTCTACCTTCTTGAAAAATATATAGCAGTCACTTTTACCAACTTGAAAAATATATAGCAGTCACTTTTACCATCTTGAAAAATACATAACATTCACTTTTACCATCTTGAAAAATATATAGCAGTCACTTTTACCATCTTGAAAAATATATAGCATTCACTTTTACCATCTTGAAAAATATATAGCAGTCACTTTTACCATCTTGAATAGCTTTTTCTATGGGTTCACTGACATAAAGATCATAGGGTAAATAGTTTTTTCTATGGTTTCACTGACATAAAGATCATAGGGTAAATAGCTCTTTCTATATTTTCACTGATATAATGATCATAGAGTAAATAACTTTTTCTATGGCTTCACTGACATAAAGATCATAGTGTAAATAGCTCTTTCTATGGGTTACTGACATAAAGATCATAGGGTAAATATCTTTTTCTATAGGTTCACTGATATAAATATCATTGAGTATATAGCGTTTTCTATAGGTTCACTGACATAAAGATCATAGGTTAAATAGCTTTTTCTATAGGTTCACTGGCAAAAAGAACATAGGGTATGTAGCTTTTTCTATGGCTTCACTGACATAAAGATCATAGGGTAAATAGGTCTTTCTGTATGTTCACTGACATAAAGATCAGAGGGTAAATAAGTTTACTATGGGTTCACTGACATAAAGATCATAGGGTAAATAGCTCTTTCTATATATTCACTGATATAAAGATCATAGGGTAAATAACTTTTTCTATGGCTTCACTGACATAAAGATCATAGTGTAAATAGCTCTTTCTATGGGTTTACTGACATAAAGATCATAGGGTAAATATCTTTTTCTATAGGTTCACTGACATAAAGATCATAGGGTACATATCATTTTCTATAAGTTCACTGACATAAAGATCATAGGGTACATATCATTTTCTATAAGTTCACTGACATAAAGATCATAGTGTAAATAGCTCTTTCTATGGGTTTACTGACATAAAGATCATAGGGTAAATATCTTTTTCTATAGGTTCACTGACATAAAGATCATAGGGTACATATCATTTTCTATAAGTTCACTGACATAAAGATCATAGGGTATATAGCATTTTCTATGGCTTCACTGACATAAAGATCATAGGGTAAATAGGTCTTTCTGTATGTTCACTGACATAAAGATCAGAGGGTAAATAAGTTTACTATGGGTTCACTGACATAAAGATCATAGGGTAAATAGCTCTTTCTATATATTCACTGATATAAAGATCATAGGGTAAATAACTTTTTCTATGGCTTCACTGACATAAAGATCATAGTGTAAATAGCTCTTTCTATGGGTTTACTGACATAAAGATCATAGGGTAAATATCTTTTTCTATAGGTTCACTGACATAAAGATCATAGGGTACATATCATTTTCTATAAGTTCACTGACATAAAGATCATAGGGTATATAGCATTTTCTATGGGTTCACTGACATAAAGATCATAGGGTAAATAGCTTTTTCTATGGGTTCACTGACATAAAGATCATAGGGTAAATATCTTTTTCTGTAGGTTCACTGACATAAAGATCATAGGGTATATAGCGTTTTCTATGGGTTCACTGACATAAAGAACATAGAGTAAATAACTTTTTCTATGGGTTCACTGGCATAAAAATCAGAGGGTAAATAGGTTTACTATGGGTTCACTGATATAAAGATCATATAATAAATATCTTTTTCTATTGGTTCACTGACATAAAGATCATAGGGTATATAGCATTTTCTTTGGGTTCACTGACATAAAGATCATAGTGTATATAGCTTTTTCTATGGGTTCACTGACATAAACATCATAGGGTATATAGCTTTTTCTATGGGTTCGCTGACATAAAGATCATAGTGTAAATAACTCTTTCTATGGGTTTACTGACATAAAGATCATAGTGTAAATATCTCTTTCTATGGGTTTACTGACATAAGGATCATAGGGTATATATCATTTTCTATAAGTTCACTGACATAAAGATCATAGGGTATATAGCATTTTCTATGGGTTCACTGACAAAGATCATAGGGTAAATAGCTTTTTCTGTAGGTTCACTGACATAAAGATCATAGGGTATATAGCATTTTCTATAAGTTCACTGACATAAAGATCATAGGGTATATAGCATTTTCTATGGGTTCGCTGACATAAAGGTCATAGGGTTAATAGCTCTTTCTATGGGTTTACTGACATAAAGATCAGAGGGTAAGTAGGTTTACTATGGGTTCAATGACATAAAGATCATAGGGTATATAGCATTTTCTATGGCTTCGCTGATATAAAGATCATAGGGTATATAGCATTTTCTATGGGTTCGCTGACATAAAGATCATAGGGTATATAGCTTTTTCTATGGGTTCACTGACATAAAGATCATAGGGTAAATAGTTTTTTCTATGGGCTCACTGACATAAAAATCATAGGGTATATAGCTTTTTCTATGGGTTCACTGACATAAAGGTCATAGGGTTAATAGCTCTTTCTATGGGTTTACTGACATAAAGAGCATAGGGTAAATAGCTTTTTCTATAGGTTCACTGACATAAAAATCATAGGGTATATAGCATTTTCTATAAGTTCACTGACATAAAGATCATAGGGTATATAGCATTTTCTATGGGTTCACTGACATAAAGATCATAGGGTAAATAGCTTTTTCTATGGGTTTACTGGCATAAAGATCAGAGGGTAAATAGGTTTACTATGGGTTCAATGACATAAAGATCATAGGGTATATAGCATTTTCTATGGCTTCGCTGACATAAAGATCATAGGGTATATAGCATTTTCTATGGGTTCGCTGACATAAATATCATAGGGTATATAGCTTTTTCTATGGATTCACTGACATAAAGATCATAGGGTAAATAGCTTTTTCTATGGGCTCACTGACATAAAGATCATAAGGTATATAGCTTTTTCTATGGGTTCACTGACATAAAGGTCAAAGGGTAAATAGCTCTTTCTGTTGGTTTACTGACATAAAGAGCATAGGGTAAATATCTTTTTCTATAGGTTCACTGATATAAAGATCATAGGGTATATAGCATTTTCTATGGGTTCGCTGACATAAAGGTCATAGGGTATATAGCTTTTTCTATGTGTTCACTGACATAAAGATCATAGGGTATATAGCTTTTTCTATGGGTTCACTGACATAAAGATCATAGGGTATATAGCGTTTTCTATAGGTTCACTGACAAAGATCATCAGGTATATAGCGTTTTCTATGGGTTCGCTGACATAAAGATCATAGTGTAAATAGCTCTTTCTATGGGTTCACTGACATAAAGATCATAGGGTAAATAGCTCATTTTATGTGTTCACTGACATAAAGATCATAGGGTATATAGCTTTTTCTATGGGTTTACTGACATAAAGATCATAGGGTATATAGCGTTTTCTATAGGTTCACTGACATAAAGATCATCAGGTATATAGCGTTTTCTATGGGTTCGCTGACATAAAGATCATAGGGTATATAGCATTTTCTATGAGTTCACTGACATAAAGATCATAGGGTAAATAGCTTTTTCTATGGGTTTACTGACATAAAGATCAGAGGGTAAGTAGGTTTACTATGGGTTCAATGACATAAAGATCATAGGGTATATAGCATTTTCTATGGCTTCGCTGACATAAAGATCATAGGGTATATAGCTTTTTCTATGGGTTCACTGACATAAAGATCATAGGGTAAATAGTTTTTTCTATGGGCTCACTGACATAAAGATCATAGGGTATATAGCTTTTTCTATGGGTTTACTGACATAAAGAGCATAGGGTAAGTAGCTTTTTCTATAGGTTCACTGACATAAAAATCATAGGGTATATAGCATTTTCTATAAGTTCACTGACATAAAGATCATAGGGTATATAGCATTTTCTATGGGTTCACTGACATAATGATCATAGGGTAAATAGCTTTTTCTATGGGTTTACTGGCATAAAGATCAGAGGGTAAATAGGTTTACTATGGGTTCAATGACATAAAGATCATAGGGTATATAGCATTTTCTATGGCTTCGCTGACATAAAGATCATAGGGTATATAGCATTTTCTATGGGTTCGCTGACATAAATATCATAGGGTATATAGCTTTTTCTATGGATTCACTGACATAAAGATCATAGGGTAAATAGCTTTTTCTATGGGCTCACTGACATAAAGATCATAAGGTATATAGCTTTTTCTATGGGTTCACTGATATAAAGGTCATAGGGTAAATAGCTCTTTCTATTGGTTTACTGACATAAAGAGCTTAGGGTAAATATCTTTTTCTATAGGTTCACTGACATAAAGATCATAGGGTATATAGCATTTTCTATGGGTTCGCTGACATAAAGATCATAGGGTATATAGCTTTTTCTTTGTGTTCACTAACATAAAGATCATAGGGTATATAGCTTTTTCTATGGGTTCACTGACATAAAGATCATAGGGTATATAGCATTTTCTATAGGTTCACTGACAAAGATCATCAGGTATATAGCGTTTTCTATGGGTTCGCTGACATAAAGATCATAGTGTAAATAGCTCTTTCTATGGGTTCATTGACATAAAGATCATAGGGTAAATAGCTCTTTCTATGTGTTCACTGACATAAAGATCATAGGGTATATAGCTTTTTCTATGGGTTTACTGACATAAAGATCATAGGGTATATAGCGTTTTCTATAGGTGCACTGACATAAAGATCATCAGGTATATAGCGTTTTCTATGGGTTCGCTGACATAAAGATCATAGTGTAAATAGCTCTTTCTATGGGTTCACTGACATAAAGATCATAGGGTAAATAGCTCTTTCTATGGGTTTACTGACATAAAGATCATAGGGTAAATATCTTTTTCTATAGGTTGACTGACATAAAGATCATAGGGTATATAGCATTTTCTATAAGTTCACTGACATAAAGATCATAGAGTAAATAGCTTTTTCTATGGGTTCATTGATATAAAGATCATAGGGTAAATAGCTTTTTCTATGGGTTCACTGGCATAAAGATCAAGCAATTCTCTGGCACAATGATTACAGGTTTGCACATAAAGATCAAAGGGTCCTCTGCTTTTGTAAGAACACTATTAGTCGTTCTCAGCCATATATACAAATTATTAAACCACTATATGCTGACCAGACCTAACACCAAACTAAGGTCTCCAAAAACAACACACTACTATATTCTGACCAGACCTAACACCAAACTAAGGTCTACCAGACCTAACACCAAACTAAGGTCTCCAAAAACAATATACTACTATATTCTGACCAGACCTAACACGAAACTAAGGTCTCCAAAAACAATACACTGCTATATTCTGACCAGACCTAACACCAAACAAAGGTCTCCAAAAATGATACACTGCTATATTCTGACCAGAGCTGACCACTAACTAATGTCTTCAAAAGCAGTACACACTATTTCCTGACCAAAGCGGACCCTACAAATGTCTTCAAAATAGCATACACTATATTCTAACCAGAGCTGACACCCAACTAACTTCTCTACCAAGAACAGGATTGGTAATTTAGGTATGACAGATGATGCAAGTGAAATGTTGCATGAAATATATATTCTAACCAAATGAAATGTTTTTTTTTATATCTTTTTTGTATCTTTTTTCAAGCTTATACAGTGGGACCTTGATAGAGTAAACTCTGTTATTCAATAAATTCCATATACAGTCATTGCTCAAACATGTTCTTTAAACTGACTAAACAACTAAGCAACAATGTGGTGGTTGATGAAAGATTCTCACCTGAATGTATAGATCAATTAATTAATGTACATTGCTCATCATCAAAGTCAATTGCCAGGTTAAACTTGTTCAAATTATGGGGCAACGATTTATAAAACATCAAAGAAATGAAAGTCGAAAACATGTGTGCATGACTTGCTGATGTTGTATTATGCAATCAATTGACCATTAAATAATGTTGTCCACATTATCAGTTTTTAAAGTGAATTAAAGAAGATAACTTGTGAAAAAGATTGCTTGCAATGAAACCTCCGACCAGGTGACACTACAAAGTTTAAATCTGAAAGAAGTAATGTACTTTGGTGGCAAATCTTGGGATGCCCTTATGCCCAGATGCATTGAATGCTGGGAGAAAGGACTTGGGGCAGCATTTACTACTACTCAGGATACAGTGGTGATGATGATGATAGTTTATTGGATGGATTTTCTTAGAATGAGAATGGTATGTTCGAGGCAGAAAGGGCATTTGGGGAGTTGATGCAGTCATGTGATAGTGTTAATGAATGGATCATTTTTGATAATGACTGCCCAGTTGCAGACCACATTTCAGATGCAGAAATTGTTAGAAATATTATGTTCAGTACCACCAATGGTGATGACAATGGTGATGACAATGGTGATGACAATGGTGATGCTTCTGATGACACAGAGGACACCACACCTGAGGATAATCCACCATTAGCAACAGAAGTGTCAAAAATTTATAGTGTGCTTTGAGATGGATGGAGACACAAGATATTGACTATGTTCAAATTCTTCAGCTATGAAATATGATTGACTTTGTGCAGAGGAAACATGACAGTAGCAGATAGCGGCTTTTCAAACAATAATAAAGTATTACAATTCACAGATAAGAAAATTTAGCGGTATGAAATTTATACAGACACCAATTTTTAACCTTTGAACATACTATTCCTTCATTTTGTACATAATATTTCCAGGCCCGAGTGGCCGAGTGGTCTAAAGCGCTGTCCGTTACAGATCACTGCCATCTCACCTCTGTCTGCGTGTGTTCGAGTCTAGGATTCGGCTAATGTAGATATGTGAGAAAGCTTGCCAGTAGCTTCTCGTGGGTCGGTGGTTCTTTTCGGTGATTTCCCGGTTTCTTCCTCCACCATTAATACTGGCCGCCATGAATAGCCTATCGTGTGCTGAAAAATGGCGTTAAGCCCAACAACAACATAATATTTCCTATTTACTTTTTCATTGAATTCAGTCACATAATTATCTGTGACAAAATTATTGAATATTTTAAATCTTTGGATATTTTCCATGGAAATACTTGTATTGTGGATTCAATGTATGTCACTGTGATTCATGGATGAGTACTCATTGTTGTTACTCATTTCATGCAATAGATTATATATGTATATATCAGCTATACATGTGTATGTACCAATGTGTGGTGCACTAAATAAAGAAATATATTATATATGCCAATTCTCTTATCACTGCAGGTGTTTCCTCATTTAATTGAACTTATATAATTTAATCTGGTAATTATAGCAATGAAGCAAATGATGTTTCTGCACCCGTTTTCATTACCACACCCACCCACCACATTAACCAATTTGTTGGTACTGTACATGGTTGGCTAAATTCAAAACACAATTGGTTTCTATGGCTCACATGGCTCACAACTACTACTTTAAAGCCGGGTCCCACTATAACTAATTAGGAATTTGAATGTCTGTACAAAGAATAGACCAGCAGCAAATTGTGCTAAGAATGAACCAACATGAAATTATGCTGAATAATTACTTTGTATTGGACACAATCCAACTTGGCATAACCAGTTTAACAAGTAGCCAGAATTTACCTTTACAGGCATTAATACAAGTGTTAATGGTGAACAGTGCCAGATTACCAAATAGTATGTACCAGCCAATGGGCCTCATGTCTTTTAGGGGCCCTGTGATAATGGATCAAAAAAATGTTGAATTGATTTGATCTTGACATATTAAGAGATAATTTGAGAGTGGGCCCAGAGATTCTGACTGCCTAGAGGCCTCAACAGGATTTCATCTGGCACTGATGGTGAAAGTGCACATGGAATTATGTGATTGTGACCATAATGCAATTTGTCTGATATATTTTGCTGAAGTAATTATGATCATTGAATATTTTTAAATACACTATAAGGAAGAAAACACTGAAGTATCTCAAGGCTAACATGCTATACACTTCTCAGATTACACATCAAGACATCATGTGATGATACTACTAACAGTCATGCTGTATTTGTCGATTGGAAAACCCCTACATAAATTTAAACTTGTCCAGCTTTCAGTGGGATTTTAGACCTTTCCACTGTCAATACAATCTAAATTTCATGATTTTTCAACACTGAAAATGATAGAAAAAAATCCAAATTCAAAGTAAAATTTAAATATCATGTAGTAAACAGATCGCATAAAAAAGATTATTATTATTATTATTATTATTATTATTATTATTATTATTATTATGTTGAATTATGTGAAAGGAAAGACACTTAATACTTAATTCACTAAAACAAATATAGCTATACCCCATTATAGAACACCTCATTATAAAGTGATTCAGTATATAATACATTACAATCATGGACTCTATGACCAAAAATCATACCAATGACTAACAACAGCGGCTGAAAGAAAACAAGGTGAAACTTAATCATCTATTTTTATTTCCTTTTCAATCACCATTAACAAATTTTGATAATGCCCTCTTAGTTACAACAGAATTCTGTATATTATTTTTTTCTCAATATATAATGGTTCTGTATGCATCAGAGTACACAGTGTAAACTGAGTTCAATGCATAGCATTGTCTTCAGTTATGGCCACCAACTACCATATTTTAACAAGGGAGAACTACCTCAAATATGTTAAGCGCTATAATCTTTTTTTAGAAATAGCCGGTATGGCAAGCTGATATTCTAAATAGAATGATTTATATGCAATTATATTTTAAAGATAAAACTGAACTAAGTCTGTTGTTCAGGTTCTGAATTTGGAAAGTGGAATGTTTGTTTCATTCACAATAACTGGAATGTCTGCAGCAGCAATAAAGGTAAACAGGGGCTGTAACTCTAGATTACTTGTTTTGTCTACCATCTTCGGTAAGCGATTTGTTCTGAATAAATATTGCAAAGATATCTGGCTAAAAGGATTTGATGAAATCTGGATGCATTGATATGTGAGGGCTTTGGTGACTGTTATATAATAACTCACACTCTACAGCATACTCTTTATCTGCTTGCTATTAATTACATGTTGCTTTTCAAGTGTCTGAATGACAATGACTAGAAATGAATATGTTCAGGGCAATATGGCTATCCAAAATTTTGACACTATGATAAGCTTACAAGTTGGAGCTCAAGTTTCAAGTGATTTATCAAGTTTCAAGTTGTTCTCTTGTAAATTAATTTGATGTAGCATAGTTTACATTTTGCTTCATTTCTTTCTTTCACAAAATGATGCAAAACTATATTAGCTAGGTAAACAAAAAAAAATATTTGAAAGCCAATTTTATACTTGAATATCTTTAAGAATATTTTGTTTCAAGTTATTGGCTATTTGTTTCAATTTTACCAGTTATATTCATTTATAATTCTAGGCTTATAATTCTAGGCAAACTGCAAACAAAAAAGATCCTGATCGGCTGTAGCATAACAATGCATCTGAATCAGGGTCTCTGTTGTTTGTTTTTAGTTTTAGTGATTACTACTAACATATTCTACAGATCCATATCTGCTGGTACATTATGCAATGGTAGATCTGAGTCTGTGCTATCTATATGTGGTACTACTTGTGCAGTAGTTGTATGGATTTGTCTTGGAAAGTCGGTGTAGCTCTGTAAGAACTTGACATGTGTAGATAGAACTAAATTAGAAGTGAATATGCATAAGTGACAAGGTCACATAAATACAACCCATCACTGCCTGCCAGAGGGCTGCCAACCATATTCCCACTAACCGAACTGTTTTGAAAACTGCGGAAACTTAAATTTCTTTTGTTTTGATTATAAAGAAATGATATTATTCATTCTCAACATATTTCCATGAAGTCAAGTCTTACTTCAATCCACTATTTTCTTTGAGTGTCCTGGAAAAAAATAATGTCTGTATTTGCAAATAGTCGCTTTCCTTTATAAAATGTAATCATTTCTCAACAACTTCATTGAAAATCAATTGCAGGAGGAACTGGAGACAATCTTGCAACTCAAATAATCAAATAATAAATGACAACTGCATGTGTGACTTCTAAATTTAGCTTATTGGATTTCAAATTACGCACATCACAATTTATGATGACTCATGTTCAACCTTAAATCTCCATCAGATCGTTAAACATTGCTTATCTGAAATATAACGACATCAGTTTCTTATAGCATGAAACATTAACTTACATTTCCAAGGCACACTTTTATTTAGAAATGAAAGTTTAACAACCACAACCACCACTTGTAGATAAAAAAGGTTGAAATGTTTAGACTAGAAAATGGGTTTTAATAAAATAAATTACCAGGAGGGTTTTCAACACACTAAGTGACTTAATTTTGTGAATATGGTTGATTATCTGAGCAAGATTTTTAATAGTGCACATAATATTACCACACTTCCTAAAATACATCCTAGATAAGGTGTCACATCTTTTAACATTTAAAAATTTTATTTTAATTCTAAGACACTGTGGAACTCATACAATCTGGCCATACCAAGGACATAATAATATTCGAAGTCAGACTGAGCAGTAAAAGGAAATATGATACAAATCCACTGCATAAATGCTACATATAGATGGAGCAATTTTTTGAAGCCACATTTGATGAAGATCTCCAAGGAACTGGAATGGTGGTAGGAGCAAACTATTTAGATTTCAATTTTGATTGATACATATACTCTAGTTCTGGTATGGCAAAATCTCTCAGGTTGAAAAAACACTTGAGTAACCATGGAAATGAACATTACGAATAAATGTGGAGCAACTACAAACCCTGGCTTAGAATGTCATCACAGAAAATCAAACCTGGGATTATTTCAGATGTGTAAAGCAACTGCGTGAACAAGACCCAAACCAAAATGCATGCTTACAACAAGCAGCTAGGTTACAACAAACTATCTGAGGTTGTGCAAGCTAGTAAGGGTACTCGCACAAGCTTGCAAAAGGAATATTTTGAAGTTTGCAAGTTTGCAAATTTTAAAGTTATAGCTTGTGCAAGCTTGCGAAGGGAATTATTTTTAACTCTGTAAGCTTGCAATATTTAAAGTTCAATCTTGCAAAAGGAATTCTTTCCAAGTCTGCAAGCTTAAAAGCTTGCAAAATCTAAAATTCTAGCTTGCACAAACATGCAAAAGGAATTTTCCCATATGTGTAAGCTTGCGAAAACTAAAATACTTGATGTAAGCTTGTCCAAGTTTGCAATAATCACTCATGAAAGATGGATGTTGGCAGTAACTCTGCATGAGATCAGTACTTCCTGAAATGTTGAAGACTATATGTTGTGACTAGATCATGCTCAGTATAAGAAAGTGTCAAATTAAAAGATGTTGACAGTAGTCTACTTTACATTTATAGCATCCGAGTTAAATAAAATACATTTTTAGTGTTACTTAATGTACTCAGATGATACATAAATAAAGTATATTATTCCAACATTTCTCTATGCTTAAATTAACTATGATTTATATTTCAAAATTAACTGAATTATTTCTTGACTAAGACAAAATATGAAATGTTGCTTTTTGTACAAAATGTCTTTTTTCTCATTTTCAATATTTTTATGTTTGCAGAAACAAAACTATTTAAGTCATTTTACATTGTACATTCAAATTAGCTATGCAGTCATTTTGTCAGAGAATGGAAGACATGGATTAAGATTTTAAGATTTTGATTTAGTAAAATCCTGTATAATAGATCCAATTGCTGATTGCAAAGTTATTTACAGACTAACTTAGTAACAACAAGATATTTGATATTAAGTACTTGTAAATCCTATTTACCAACAATATATGCACCATCAAATAGTCTCAGTAAATCTTGTAAAATTAACTTCTGGCATTAAGTTTTTGAAAGAATTGATATATATTTGTTTCAATGACAATCTGCTGCCAGGAGAAAAAAAATAATTGTCAGTTATTTACTAAATAAAAATTAAAAAATATATAACATTTTTGTTTTTCTTTGAGAGAGAGAGAGAGAGAGTTGCATTCCATTCTGCCAACATTCTATAAAGAATTGAACTTTGTGAATTTTGCTTGTTTAAAAAGTAATCAAATAAAAGCATACAAGATGAAATGTGGTTTTCCGTAACAGAGACTTAATTTAGTATTGAGTCAATACAGTTATTTCCCCCTGTTTATGGTCAGCAGACTAGTTTGTAAACTCTAAATAAACACACACCATATTTGAAATGCAAGAACACAAAACAACCATTAAAGCCTCACATTAAAAAATTAGGTGCAATTTTCAAGGTTGACCGCCACAATGTAGCTCGTTAATTTGGTAAATTTTATTATAGTTATCATGTTGCTGAGTAAACTCAAGAGTCTGTTGTATATTTCCAGTTTCTGAGATTGTAGATTGGTGGTTACTGTTCTGTTTTTTTTTTAAATATTTAAATACATTGGTAAGTGACTTTGTAATTGCTTCACCCAATGACTGAGATGACAACTCTGCATATTATTATTACTTATTGATGTGCTTGCCAAGCTGCAGTAATCGATACAGTGATGTCAGTTATCAACAATAGGGCTATGAGATTATAAAATTAAATGCACACTTGTGACTCACATTTCCATTATTCTTAGGGTCTTTTTTTTACTCTCGCATATTAAATTCAACAATTTTCAGAGGTTGTTACATTTGATTCTTTTCATTATCAAAGAAGAATTGGCAGTTATTTTATTTCAAAATGTCTTAAGGTACCAAAAGCTCTGAAATTACATTTGTTTGTCATGTGTCGTAGCCCTTTTAAAATGGATGGTAAAACTAAAATTTAGAAGCTCATTAAAGGATGATCTTGAATAACACTTACTGATATTTGTTGGACTTGATAAGTGATTTTGGAATGTTGAACTAAATATAAAATGCTTTTTTATAGAGGCAAATATTCATTTCCCCCCACCCCCAGTTACAATGTAAATGTTGCTGTAATCCATTTCTATGGATGATACCTAAATCACACCAGAAGCAGAGGATGCAGAATTTTATTTGGAGGATTTGTTTAGCAGAGTAATTCAAATAGCAAACATTCTTGTTTTCATCTAATATATTATCATTTTGATAGCTGAAAAAGGGAACCTAACCGTTTGACACCATCCTGCCCCAAATGGATTTTTAGATAGAAGTAAATTAGTAGAACATTTTCAAAGCCATACAGATCAGAGTATAAAGAGGTTCATCACACAGATCCTATTCATATACTCTTTTTTTTATCTGAGTAAACATTAAATGATTTGATGACTCCATTCTTTTCTTTCATTGTAACAGCAAGATCTCATGCTATTATTAATGTTCACCATATATAAAATTTTCATTTTAATATTTGATATTAAATACTTTTCGAACAAATAGAGCTTGAAAAATGCATAGATAGAGCTTGAAAAATGGAGGTATGTGACCTTGTATAGAATAATTTAATTGATACCATATTAGTTCTTCTGATGCAACTAGCTCAGTCAGCTTTCTTTGCAAGCATGTAATTGGCAAGCTTGTGTAAACTTGTAATTGGCAAGCTTGTGCAAATTTGTAATTGGCAAGCTTGTGCAAGCTTGTAATTGGCAAGATTGTGCAAACTTGTAATTGGCAAGCTTGTGCAAACTTGTAATTGGCAAGCTTGTGCAAACTTGTAATTAGCAAGCTTATGCAAGCTTGTAACTGGTAAGTTTGCATGGTTTCAAATCTGAGCTTGCAGCAAGCTTACATAGCGGTTTCAAATCTAATACCACAAGCTTATATAATAAGCTTGTAGCAAGCATGCCAAAACCTTAAAAATAAGCTTGCATTTTTGGTTTGGGAGCTAGGGTCAACTGAAGCAATTTCAGACAGATATACAGGCACTCTGTGTGATTGTATCATGGACCATAATTTACTTTTTCAATTATCCATAAGTTATGATACTGCTGATAAACAGGAAAACAGTTATTATTTTGTAACCTCTCAGTGTCCAATGTTGGGCTATGTAAATTCTGAATAGTTTATTGTCAATTGCTAATTTACAATAACCTTCCCAACATGCATCATGAACAAATGAATTTAACCTATTTCCTTCTTTCCTTAAGTCTGAGACATTAAAAAAAAATTGTGTAACATGATTATTTAACTTCAATAAGATCTCAGTAAGAAATCCAGTTAAATAAGATGTGCTATCAATGTCATTCTTTTATTGATTACTGAAAGGTGCTGTCAGATAAAGTAACCCAACAGTACTTGATTTATGTATTTCCGAAATTCACCTGATTGTACTCCATTTATCTAAATTCTATCTTGCAGGAAAGCAGTACTCTTTATTCAACAGCAGAAGTATCAACTCACATGATTGTTTCCAAAACAAGCAGTTTGTTGCACAATCTGATGATTTCGTTTGATAGGTCAACATTACAAGTGAACAAATCTGTCCATATTTAACAACAACTCTATCCATACAACAGTGTTTCCCTTTACATACAGTTGTGCATCAGGGAAACACACTGGAGAAAATTGATGTACACAATTTTTTGCTGTGTGCTTTTTGACGCAAAGGATTTGCAAACTACAATCAGGATTTATGTCATATCTAATGCATTGGATTAGGGATGCCATCATGTATACTTTGATCATAGGCATATTCTGGTTTCCAAATTTATATGCTCCCTCTGTTGCACTCTGCTATACTGAGCATACGAGCAGAGAACCAGACTAGTATAGGCAATATTATAACAGCTAGAGTAGCTTCCCCTAATCTCAAGAGCTCTCACAAGATTTTAACAAGCTAAGCAAGATGTTGTTCAGAAGTTGTAACTCAATGCTTGTTGCACTAAAATGTGATCTCAAGATTAAAACAACATGCACTAAGAATCATTAGCAAAGAAAGTGAAAGAAGCAGAACACAAAAGAGTAAATGTGGATCTCACTTTAATGAAAAAAAATGGAGAAAATATTCTCTAGACTGGAATATTGCACATCCTTTGGGATTACCAGTGTGACTTCTGATCTTGTGATTGCAAAGACTGCACAAGTGAAAAACTCTTTCATAACAGCATTTAAAATTTTTTAAAAATCTGCCCTTGATCATCACGAGATATCTTTTGAACACATTATTACCTAAGACATTCTTTCAGAATAAAGAATAAGTAAGCTTGTAGAGACAAATCTATTTGGATTACAAATTCAAGGGGTCGTTGCAGATTTTATCTTTGCAACTAAAGAAAAATTAAAATGTAACTTGTTAAAGAAAAGATGAATCATCAGTCTCTTTGATTTTTGGATAAATGTGTTTTAGGATGAAGTAGAATGAAACCAATGATAGTACACATTTTATGACAGGTTGTAGATTAACTGTCATTTGGTTAAAAAGATTTATATGGATTTTTATATTGGTTTATACTTAATGTACTGGTCTATAAAATTTCTACATAAAGATTATAAAAACTCTTTTAAAAATAGGACTTAAAAATAAAAAGAAAATGAACTAATAAAATTATCCTTTGAATGGACACTGCATTTGTGTGATAATTGTGTGCATTGGTTAAATTTGTATATGAGTGAGAGAGAGAGAGAGAGAGAGAGAGAGAGAGAGAGAGAGAGAGAGAGAGAGAGAGAGAGAGAGAGAGAGAGAGAGAGAGAGAGAGAGAGAGAGAGAGAGTACATTGTGCTAGTTGCAATATCCTATTACAGCAGGAAAAGTATGGATCGGATGAAAATGTGTACATTATACTTTACTACAAATCTGTCCATATTTCAATACAAATAAGTCCATATTTTACTCCAAAATCAATTCATATTTCACTCAAAATCAGTCCATATTTTACTCCAAATTTGCCTATATTTTATTCCAAATCAGTCCATATATTACCCCAAATTGTTGAAATGTTACTCCAAATAAGTCCATCTTTTAATCCAAACTGTCCACATTTTACTCCAAATCAGTCCATATTTTATTCCAAATTGTCCACATTTTACTCCAAATCAGTCCATCATTTTACTCCAAATCAGTCCACATTTTACTCCAAATCAGTCCGTATTTTAATGACTTGAATATGTGTACAATCTATTCATGCTTTAGCTGTTATTATTTACAAATTGTTGCTTTCTTGCTGCAGTTTCATTGAAGGAAATGTCACTGTAAAATGCACTCAAATAAAATTTTCTCCCATTTTTAATCATGTCATGTATTCCCATAATGCATCTGAGTTTCTTATACAAATTTTTAAACAAATACATTTGGCCAATTCATTGTTTTTAAATCTCAACATACCTAAAAGAGAGCATATCACTTTCCAATGATTTCAAACATAATGGTGAGATGAAATAAATCTGTAACAGTTTACTCCAAATCAGTCCACAGTTGAATCTAACATATTCTAAATTTGTTAAATGAACTGTACAAAATGAAATAACATTCACTCATCAATTATTTCTGTGCCAATAAATGAAATATTTTCATCCCAAGGGGTGATTTCTGGACACACATAAATTTGTCCCCATTACAAATCAGGCATCTCACAAGGGAATTTTCAAGATACAAATGAATTTGTCCCCATTACAAATCAGGCATCTCACAAGGGCATTTTCAAGATACAAATGAATTTGTCCCCATTACAAATCAGGCATCTCACAAGGGCATTTTCAAAATATGGAAGAATATGTCCCCATCATGAACCAATTTTCTGGATGTGGATGAAATCTGTCCTCATTACAAACCAGGCATCTCACAAGGGCATTTTCAAAATATGGAAGAATATGTCCCCATCATGAACCAATTTTCTGGATGTGGATGAAATCTGTCCCTATTACATACCAGACATCTCACAAGGACATTTTCAAAATATGGAAGAATATGTCCCCATCATGAACCAATTTTCTGGATGTGGACGAAATTTGTCCCCATTACATACCAGACATCTCAAAAGGACATTTTCAAAATATGGAAGAATATGTCCCCATCATGAACCAATTTTCTGGATGTGGATGAAATCTGTCCCCATTACATACCAGACATCTCACAAGGACAATTTCAAGATACAAACCAGGCATCTCACAAGGACATTTTCAAGATACAAACCAGACATCTCACAAGGACATTTTTAAGATACAAACCAGACATCTCACAAGGGCATTTCAAGATACAAACCAGGCATCTCACAAGGACATTTTCAAGATACAAACCAGACATCTCACAATGGCATTTTCAAGATACAAACCAGACATCTCACAACGGCATTTTCAAGATACAAACCAGGCCTCTCACAAGGGCATTTTCAAGATACAAACCAGACATCTCACAAGGGCATTTTCAAGATACAAACCTGACATCTCACAAGGGCATTTTCAAGATACAAACCAGACATCTCACAAGGGCATTTTCAAGATACAAACCAGACATCTCACAAGGGCATTTTCAGGATACAGATGAATCTGTTCTGATTACAAATGAACAATCTCATGTAGAAAGCTTTTATTTTTTAAGGTCATGAAGTTTTCCAGTTATGTGAAAAATTAAATACTAGCTGAGATGAAGTTGTAGTTGATAACCAGATTTTAATGGTACTTTCAGAATCATGCTGATAATATGATAGCAAATTGCCATTCCGGATGACAAAAAATGCCAGCCAACCCAGCTGGCCTGAGTAGGTGCTGAACCTGCAACAATTGGATTACATATCCAATGTTCTGCCACCTAAGTGACTGAGACAAAAGTTGGATAAAAAATAAGACAATCCCCACATTGATAAATAAAATTAGATAACATTAAGGAATACCTTGCAAACGTGATAGATGGCAGTAATGATATATATTTTATTAAAGAAAAGAAATAAGAGACCCACATGGGTTAGACATTGCTCAATTAAGTTTATTTTTATTGATAAAATAAAAAAAATCATTTTGAGTATGAAATTGTTCTGAGACAAACAAAATCTTGTTTAGTGTTTCACTTATGTTGATATGTAATTTTATCCAACTAAACTTTATTACCAATTTTTGGTGTTTGTATACTCGTGTGAAAATCATCACTGTAAATGATTATGAGCACATATTTGCTGCTACCTAGAACCCATCTGCAATGTCAAGAAAGTACAGATTGTTTTTTGGCAAAAGCTGACAGCTGTACAGTTACAGACAGCAGCACATTAAAATTAATTAATATTAAAACTAATTTGTAAATGCTGTAACACTAATCAAGCTGGTTTATTTCTATAATGTACATATGTTTAAATCACGACAGTTGTGAAAGCTGCACATTTTTGTAAAACTTATCCTCCAAAATACAAATATTTTTCAAAATGTGTCCCCCAAAATGAACATGTATTTTGTGCAATATTATAAAGTGTGTGCAGTTGGCTTTGATTTGGTTTTGTATTTCACAGATGTATTATTATGTTTTTAATTATTATCATTATTTTTATTATTATTTAAAAACATAGGGATCATGAATGAAATTATATTAAAGCTCTGTTTGTGAACTTTTCAGCAAAATTTAGTTGCATATGGTGTATATAATTTTTATTCCAGTCTGATTTTGTACTTGATAGATGTGATCCTCATCCATTAATTAGCTGTTACTAATTAGGTCCTTCAAAAATTAATTGTACTTTTACTCTGTCACATTTTCAAAACATGCTTAAGGCTGCAGTCTGTCTATAACAAAAAACTGCTTAGTCAATACACATATAACCTCATATCGTAACTTGATACACCTATACAGAAAGGGTGCACACTGATCTAACTGTACAGTTCACTTAAGAATACCTCATCAATTGTTAAGTATTCTGCAATAATATATCACATCAGCAAGCATCCACATAGACTGATACCCAATACATCAATTATTCACAGTATTTTAATAACACAACTAAACTGCCTTTAAATGATACATTGATGTGCTGATGTACCATAAAAGACCAGTTGATAAAATGAAACCCGTGACATAATTTATTCTTTCTGTGCAAAAATGTGGCTGTTTAATCTCAATGCCACCAAAAATGCTCATCCCTAGTTATAAATATTTATTGTTTGAAAATGCCCACAATTGTGAATGAGAGAATAATTTTTTCATGTCATGCATGAAAAAAGAAATTAAAATGATAGATTCACTTACCTTCTAAATTTCACAATATCATAAAAGATATACAGTCCAATTTAGGAACCACCATAAGGTTTCAAATGAATGTTAGATTATAAATCCACCAGCAGGCCACTGTCCATTCATCTCAAGTTCACTTCAAATATGCACCAAAAAATGTGTTCCTATCAAGCAATATTTTAATGTTTGCCCTTTCTTCCTTAAGAATATGGAAAACCACAACTCTCAGTAAATGTTTTCAAAAAAATAATAAATTCCATTTATAACACACAATTATAGTGAACTTTTACATCTTTCATTTCTTCCTAAGTAAACAGATTTATAGTCTCTTAATAGTCGGGGAAAAAAGAATATTGAAATTCAACACATACAGCTCAAGAAAAAAAAATAAATAAAAACTTAACAGCAGCATGGACTGAAATCAAAATCCTGTTTTAATCACTCCTTGAATATTAAACAATAATAAAGTAACTTTATGGCATGACTGGTAATGATGATGTACTATCTACCAGTCTGAATTGAATTATTGTGAGATACTATAGCTACCAGTCTAGCTACGAATTAGAGTCAGCAGTTATACCAATCACAGTGACTGCTGAAGAACCTTGCTATGGTATTGCATTTACCAGTCTGTCATGAAAAATCAATGAATTCTTCCTACCTCTGGAATTATCACTGTCTAGTTCATAATCTCCTCATGAAAGTTGGCAGACACTTGCACATGGCCTCCGCAATGAGCTCCTAAAATTGAAAGAAATTTGAATTCATTTCACTAATTTCACTAGTATCAATCATCTTTCCAAGAACTATGCAGCATTCAGGATGATTTTAATATGTATTTGGAAACATTCTTCAAGCCATAACAATCAGTTTTAAAATCCCGAGTAATCCTGCTTTAATGTGCTTCCTTCTAACATGAATTTTGATACAATATTATCACAATCACCCCCCCCATTTATTTGTATCAAATGTCCATTTTTTTCAGACATTAATTAAATATCAGCCAAGCAGAGAGATAAAAATAATTGAACTGAGTTTCAAAATCTAAAAGGTTACTAATGTAACTGATGTTCTTACATAGAAATGATTGATTTATATGAAGCAAGAGGACATCTTAAACCCGATTGTTACATAAATTGGCCAATTATTAAATATCTGACATTAAGCTTCAGAGTTTTCTATCAAACAAAGTTGTTATGGACTGGTGTGATGTTGGTCAAAGCATTTGAATGCATTAAAATCCATAATCACATTATAAGGAGGGATGGCTGAGTATTACTAACGTTTGACTGGCATTGTTTATTCCTCCTGTCCATAGACTAGTACCTAACATGGTTGACAGTTATGGACTGCAAGTACCACAAGGTAGCAGTCTCCCCTGTACATTTAATCCCTTTTATCAAGGAATCTATTAAACATTAGTGAGGCAGTCAGAAATTCACTGTAGGAAAAATGAATATTTACACTGATTTTGGTGGTGAATCTAAAATAATGTCAACTCCAAATCTATTGTCCATTGAAAAAAATGTCCATCAGCTACTTCTTTTCTGTGATATTGGTGGACTGCTGACCAGCCTGACAGTCACCTGTAATTACTCTTTGTGCTGCTTGCCACCGAACACTGGACAACTGAACATGTCAATCTATATAACTTGTACAAATTCAATTTGTTGTAAATTTTGCACATTTTGGTCAATTTTCTTTTGCTGCAGTTTGGTTTAAATAAATATTTGAATTTTCATAACATAACCATTCATTTTAACAAAGTTGGTGCACTAAAGATTAAGTGTAATATATTGTCAAAAGGTCATATATACTTACATCAGTCATTTTTGTTTTCTCAATCAACAAAAAACAAAGTGTTGCTTTTATCCCAAAATTTTAAGTTCAAATGCATTATACCAAATGATGTGTGATTCGTAATAATTTCAGAATTATTTCTGTTTGGCTTATCTACAAAAATAAAATCTTCAATTCTAGTTAGATAAATTTGTAACAAATTTTAAACTGTCCAAGATCTCTCTCTCTCTCTCTCTCTCTCTCTCTCTCTCTCTCTCTCTCTCTCTCTCTCTCTCTCTCTCTCTCTCTCTCTGGTCTCAGGCTTTGGTGCAACAATCAGAAAAATTAATGGTATTAAATTTGTCCCATTCTTTGAATTCTTTGGACTGGTTACAAGTTGTTTGGTTACTGAATTCACTATATGGACTAGTTACCAGCTTTTCAGATAGGGAACCAATAATTTTGTCTTCCCAGTGAATGCAGCAATAATTACTAAATTCATCCTAGATATTCATGTCAACCACTAAAACAAGACATTTTAATGATTTTGTTTTGCTTACAAAGGCAGAGGGAGATCAGTTAACTTCAGAAACTCATAATCATGAAGAACCATTATCTTGCCCTAAAGATGTATTGCAAATTCTAGGGATTAGTGCAATTCAATACTCTTGGTATTCAAATGTCTTTACTTTTAATTTCAGGATGCAGTTTCAATGCAAAAGTATTGCCTATGTTAGTTCTGATGTGGAAAAATAAGATCAAAAAACAAATGCAGTAGAATAAGCTTCCAGATTTCCTATTTCATCATTCATTAGATATATGTGCATAACGTCTGAATATTCATCAGTTATCATTGATATATCATCAGTCCTCTTTACATAGTTATCCACTGAAATCCTCTACCAAGCTGCATTGAAAACGGTAATTTAGTTCTAATTAAATGAAAATGACATTTTTGGCATCTTGCATAATTTCTTTATGAATTCACACAATGTTGCTGTCAATGTTTATGGACACTGTTGCTCACAAATATATTATTTGCATGCATCTGTGGCTTTCAAGTGAAGTTTTGAAAAAATATAGTATGACCAAGTTATGATATGTGATGTAGATTTACACTAGGATTCATCCAAAATTGTGACCTAGTTGTGGTATAAGATTATTAACATCCATACTTTGTAACCAATATATGGTGCACACCTTTCATTTACAGAATAATCATCTTTGCTGTATTCCAATATTTGTGTGTAACCCATCCATACACCATAATACATCCATACTGTGTGTAACCCATCCATACACCAGAATACATCCACACTGAGTGTAACCCATCCATACACCATAATACATCCATACTGTGTGTAACCCATCCATACACCAGAATACATCCATACTGTGTGTAACCCATCCATACACCAGAATACATCCATACTGTGTGTAACCCATCCATACACCAGAATACATCCACACTGTGTGTAACCCATCCATACACCAGAATACATCCATACTGTGTGCAACCCATCCATACACCAGAATACATCCACACTGTGTGTAACCTATCCATACACCAGAATACATCCACACTGTGTGCAACCCATCCATACACCAGAATACATCCATACTGTGTGCAACCCATCCATACACCAGAATACATCCACACTGTGTGTAACCCATCCATACACCAGAATACATCCACTCTGTGTGTAACCCATCCATACACCAGAATACATCCATACTGTGTGTAACCCATCCATACACCAGAATACATCCATACTGTGTGTAACCCATCCATACACCAGAATACATCCACACTGTGTGTAACCCATCCATACACCAGAATACATCCACACTGTGTGTAACCCATCCATACACCAGAATACATCCATACTGTGTGTAACCCATCCATACACCAGAATACATCCATACTGTGTGTAACCCATCCATACACCAGAATACATCCACACTGTGTGTAACCCATCCATACACCAGAATACATCCACACTGTGTGTAACCCATCCATACACCAGAATACATCCACACTGTGTGTAACCCATCCATACACCAGAATACATCCACTCTATGTGTAACCCATCCATACACCAGAATACATCCACACTGTGTGTAACCCATCCATACACCAGAATACATCCACACTGTGTGTAACCCATCCATACACCAGAATACATCCATACTGTGTGTAACCCATCCATACACCAGAATACATCCATACTGTGTGTAACCCATCCATACACCAGAATACATCCACTCTGTGTGTAACCCATCCATACACCAGAATACATCCACTCTGTGTGTAACCCATCCATACACCAGAATACATCCACACTGTGTGTAACCCATCCATACACCAGAATACATCCATACTGTGTATAACCCATTCATACACCAGAATACATCCATACTGTGTGTAACCCATCCATACACCAGAATACATCCATACTGTGTGTAACCCATCCATACACCAGAATACATCCATACTGTGTGTAACCCATCCATACACCAGAATACATCCATACTGTGTGTAACCCATCCATACACCAGAATACATCCATACTGTGTGTAACCCATCCATACACCAGAATACATCCACACTGTGTGTAACCCATCCATACACCAGAATACATCCACTCTGTGTGTAACCCATCCATACACCAGAATACATCCACACTGTGTGTAACCCATCCATACACCAGAATACATCCATACTGTGTATAACCCATCCATACACCAGAATACATCCATACTGTGTGTAACCCATCCATACACCAGAATACATCCACACTGTGTGTAACCCATCCATACACCAGAATACATCCATACTGTGCGAGTTGTGGTGTGTAACATACATCATCTCTTTGATCATGGTCCACTTTGTGTGCTATAACACCAATACAACTACAGAAAATAATTCTGGCAAAATGGAGAGAGAAGCAAACAGATTGAACAAGACCATAACAGATAATGCTGAGAACACCCAAATGCAATGAATAATATTAAAATGTCAACAATAAGTCAATGAATACTTGTGTGAAAGGTTAAATTTGTGCACCAAGTATCAAACAATATGGCCCTGTTATATATCAAAAAGCTAATTCATGCAAGAAAACAAGACATACAACCAATTTAGATCAATTTTAACTAACCACCTTTCCATGCCAAAACCAAATCAAAATTTTTTTAAGAAATGTTTTCAATATCTGTGGTCACTAATTTTAAAAAAAATACAAAATTAAGTTAGAGTAAATACAAAATATAAATGTGTTTAATTGTATTCTAATTCTATGGATGTGAAATGGAATCAGCCTGATTTGACAAATACATTACAACTTACAGTATATTCTCCACATTCTCACTATTTTGTACTGTATATAGAGTGTTTTCCTTTACATACAACTGCATGTCAGAGATCCCCTAATTTAAATCTGATCACCAGTTCTGACAGCAAAGAAATTTTGACTCTCAATTTTGGACAGCTCAGGGAAACACTAACATCATGCCTAGTTGGAGCATTTTCTTATAAAATTTTCTGTTTATTAAATCCATATAAAACTTAGTCCATTATCAACGTTTTTTAAACTTGTTTTGTTTTTGTTTTATTGTGTGTGTAACTATGTACAAGTCATGTAAATATGTATATAATAGAGGCCCACAACTATGTACAAGTCATGTAACTTTGTATATAAAAGAGGCCCACAACTCTGTACAAGTCATGTAAATATGTATATAAGAGGCCCACAACTCTGTACAAGTCATGTAAATATGTATATAAGAGGCCCACAACTCTGTGCAAGTCATGTAAATATGTATATAAGAGGCCCACAACTCTGTACAAGTCATGTAAATATGTATATAAGAGGCCCACAACTCTGTACAAGTCATGTAAATATGTATATAAGAGGCCCACAACTATGTACAAGTCATGTAACTTTGTATATAAAAGAGGCCCACAACTCTGTACAAGTCATGTAAATATGTATATAAGAGGCCCACAACTCTGTACAAGTCATGTAAATATGTATATAAGAGGCCCACAACTCTGTGCAAGTCATGTAAATATGTATATAAGAGGCCCACAACTCTGTGCAAGTCATGTAAATATGTATATAAGAGGCCCACAACTCTGTACAAGTCATGTAAATATGTATATAAGAGGCCCACAACTCTGTACAAGTCATGTAAATATGTATATAAGAGGCACACAACTCTGTACAAGTCATGTAAATATGTATATAAGAGGCCCACAACTCTGTACAAGTCATGTAAATATGTATATAAGAGGCTCACAACTATGTACAAGTCATATAAATATGTATATAAAAGAGGCCCACAACTCTGTACAAGTCATGTAAATATGTATATAAGAGGCTCACAACTATGTACAAGTCATATAAATATGTATATATAAAAGAGGCCCACAACTCTGTACAAGTCATGTAAATATGTATATAAGAGGCCCACAACTCTGTACAAGTCATGTAAATATGTATATAAGAGGCTCACAACTATGTACAAGTCATGTAAATATGTATATAAGAGGCCCACAACTCTGTACAAGTCATGTAAATATGTATATAAGAGGCCCACAACTCTGTACAAGTCATGTAAATATGTATATAAGAGGCCCACAACTCTGTACAAGTCATGTAAATATGTATATAAGAGGCCCACAACTCTGTACAAGTCATGTAAATATGTATATAAGAGGCCCACAACTCTGTACAAGTCATATAAATATGTATATAAGAGGCCCACAACTCTGTACAAGTCATATACATGTACAAGACAGATTTAAGTGTCATGCAACTAATCATTCCACCCTCTTTAAAAAAGGCATCATTATCATTACAATTTTGTTGCTTATTCGTAGGTTAAAAAAACCACTGCCGCATCGTAACATTTAAGATGGATAAAAATGGTACTAACAACTGCCTTGCTTGACATTCAACATTAAGAGGTTAGTGTTAGGACTGGTCAGACTGGTTTCAGGATAATGTGACTGGGTGGACATCATGTTATATGTCTGCAGCATGATGTTCCAGTGCTAGACATCCTAACTACAGAAGCCATATGACTCAAAATGCTTTAAAGCTACGTTAAATATCTAAATCACACTATTATTATTATTAATATTATTATTATTATTATTATTATTATTATTATTATTATTATTTTTATTATTATTATTATTATTATTATTATTATTATTATTATTATTATTATTGTTATTATTATTATTATTGCTATTCTATTGTACTTTGAGCACACAAGATAAAGAAACTATAAAGTAAAATCAGCAAAATATTATGCTGGAGGGAAAAATAAAAATGAATTTATATTATATCAGCAAATTAAAATGCAATCTAGTGAAAATCAGTGAATTTGGTATTTAAGAATGCATTCTCAATAGGAAAAGGAAGATAACTGAGGTTAACAAGTGTATTTAAGCTATTTAAAAATACAAGCATTAAAATGCCTATCAATTGTCACATAAAACAGTGTAATGAATTTTCTTGAGTTTTAAAGTAATTGCAATCCATGAAACCTTCACAATCATTTTCAAAGAAACATAGCAAAGAAATTTATACTGCACAAAACTTGACATCTTTGTAAGAAAAGTGAATTGATGTCAAACAAATAGAAACTTAAACCATTATTCATAGCAAAGTTGACATTCAAATAACAAAACAAAAGTAAACTCTGTGCATTTTACAAAGAATGAAAATCTTGGGGGGGGAGCATTTCCCAGCTGTTCTTAACACACTTTATGAGATGAAATATTTTGTTTTGATTATCCAGTAAATAAGAGCCTAATGAAATTCACAGTAATGGAAGGCAATTGTTGGATTGCAATATGTTGACATCTTAATACTGCCATGATATGATGACATCTTAATACTGCCATGATATGATGACATCTTAATACTGCCATATGATGACATCTTAATACTGCCATGATATGATGACATCTTAATACTGCCATGATATGATGACATCTTAATACTGCCATGATATGATGACATCTTAATACTGCCATGATATGATGACATCTTAATACTGCCATGATATGATGACATCTTAACACTGTCATGATATGATGACACTTTAATACTGCCATGACATGATGACATCTTAATACTGCCATGATATGACATCTTAACACTGCCATGATATGATGACATCTTAATACTGCCATGATATGATGACATCTTAATACTGCCATGATGTGATGACATCTTAACACTGCCATGATATGATGACATCTTAACACTGCCATGATGTGATGACATCTTAATAATGCCATGATGTGATGACATCTTAATAATGCCATGATGTGATGACATCTTAACACTGTCATGATAAGATGACACTTTAATACTGCCATGATATGATGACATCTTAATACTGCCATATGATGACATCTTAATACTGCCATGATATGATGACATCTTAATACTGCCATGATGTGATGACATCTTAATACTGCCATGATATGATGACATCTTAATACTGCCATGATATGATGACACTTTAATACTGCCATGATATGATGACACTTTAATACTGCCATGATATGATGACATCTTAATACTGTCATGATATGATGACATCTTAATACTGCCATGACATGATGACATCTTAATACTGCCATGATATGATGACATCTTAATAATGCCATGATGTAATGACATCTTAACACTGTCATGATATGATGACACTTTAATGCTGCCATGATATGATGGCATCTTCATACTGTCATCATGATATGATGACATCTTAATACTGCCATGATGTGATGACATCTTAATACTGCAATGATGTGATGACATCTTAATACTGCCATGATATGATGACACTTTAATACTTTAATACTACCATGATATGATGGCATCTTAATACTGTCATCATGATATGATGACATCTTAATACTGCAGCAACCAATCTCAATATGTCAGTAATATTTTGGCATAAAGTGACACAACGAGTACAGATTTTTAATGTTACTTTCTATTTACCTACAGAAATGTCATGGTAATATTGGAAGTTTAGGCTGACTTTAGTTCTTATATACTGTTGGTACTCATACCTGGTCAAACTTCAAACAGATCAGGGTCTATAATGTTTGTTCTAATGATTACTATAAACTATAAAACTAAGATCTGCTAGCTCATCATGTTATTGCAGATCTGGGACTAAGAAGTTTTCAGTTGGATATGATTTATAAGCAGGTATTAGTTATATTGACCCATTAACCCCTTCTCAAAGAAATTTCTTCCATTAAATTCCTGCTTCTTATAACCACGTTTTCAATATCACCTAATCTTACTTGCACACGAATAGGGTAAAAAAGGGTATTACAACATTACTCTTAGAATTAGCTATCAGTCTATCAAATGTTCACAAAGTGAGGGAAGGATCGTATAGGGAATTGGGTATGCTTACTAATAACTATTGATTTAGCAGAGAATAGATCTTATTTGCAATCTTATCAGTCTTTTTGGATCAGTATTTTGTACTAAATACACATAAATTTGGAAACATTAACTTAAAACACAACGTTGTCTTACTATAATTTTAATTATGGACTTGCACAAAACTTTCACATGGGCTCTCACAAAAAATCTTTCAAACTGTGTTGTTGCCAACATATATGATGTTTGCTATGTCTTGTATTTTTTTCTGAAACAGGAACTGTCAATGTTAATTTCAGTACTTTTCAGGGTTAATGAGATCCTCATTTCTCCAGCCAACCTTCATTTTGCCAGAAAGTAAAAAGAAATTTCAACATTATATTTAATCTAATAAAAAATTAACACTAACCGAGAACCCAGCTAGGGGGGTGTTTTTATATACAGACAAGAGACTTCAAATACAACAAGCATTCAACAATGTAGTCTCAAAATAAAAACACAGCAAACCTTAAATTGCATCAAAAATTGAAATGTTCAGTGCCTTAAAGTCCTCTTAAGGGATTTCAAATTTCATTAACCTTTCTACTGCCCTCTCAACTCATCAATTGCATTTAAATTCCCTTGAAAACATCACAAGTCACTCCATCATTGATTTAATTTTCTTTCCCAAATTATAAAGTCAAATGCTGTTTTTTTTCTTAGACTTTACAGAACATGGTATCAATCTGGTTCAATTAATAAATGGTAGACAAATACCTCTGCTGGCAAACTAAGGTTTTCATTTTATCACACTTTTAGTCTAGCAGCTTCACACTGTTTTATGGAAATATGTGCTTACAAATGATCCCTTCTAGAGCATGTCATAAATTTCAGTACTTGCAAAATGATCCCTTCATGATCCTGTCATGAATTTCAGTACTTACAAAATGATCCCTTCTTGATCCTGTCATGAATTTCAGTACTTGCAAAATGATCCCTTCATGATCCTGTCATGAATTTCAGTACTTGCAAAATGATCCCTTCATGATCCTGTCATGAATTTCAGTACTTGCAAAATGATCCCTTCATGATCCTGTCATGAATTTCAGTACTTACAAAATGATCCCTTCTTGATCCTGTCATGAATTTCAGTACTTGCAAAATGATCCCTTCATGATCCTGTCATGAATTTCAGTACTTACAAAATGATCCCTTCTTGATCCTGTCATGAATTTCAGTACTTGCAAAATGATCCCTTCATGATCCTGTCATGAATTTCAGTACTTACAAAATGATTCCTTCTTGATCCTGTCATGAATTTCAGTACTTGCAAAATGATCCCTTCATGATCCTGTCATGAATTTCAGTACTTGCAAAATGATCCCTTCTTGATCCTGTCATGAATTTCAGTACTTGCAAAATGATCCCTTCATGATCCTGTCATGAATTTCAGTACTTACAAAATGATCCCTTCTTGATCCTGTCATAAATTTCAGTACTTACAAAAATTCTTCATTAGCAAAACCACAAAACTGAAACCCATGAAATTAAATGAATTCAAAGTATATTTGTTGATCCAAATAAATTATAAGTCAAAGTTCAAAAAATGTTAGCCTAAGCAAACAAAGTCAGTGGATTCACTCTAAAGGTATATTTTAAAGTATGGTTATGATAATGGAGAAATCTTTTAAATTCCATTATACAAACCATGACCTCTAAAAGCATGTCAACAAAAATATGTACTGGTAGGATACAGTCAAAAATAGACAATGATGATTTGAAACCTGAGAATCGTATGCCAGTAATGAATGTCTATGTCTTCAGTCTTCAGAATCTGTCTCAAAATCTGAATGGCCAATAACATGTATCACACAAAATTGATTCATCATTTTATTTTCCCTGTTTTGTTCTATACAATGGATAGTACTTTTTATGTTTAAAAAAATTCAATTTAAAATTTGATATTGTAAATTGGCAAAAAGAAACAGTGTTTGGATCAATATCACATTTAACAGGTTATTTTGCCAGTTATTTAATTTAAATTCAAGAAATGGTCCTTTTATTTAATTGAAAAATTATTTCAACAACTTAATTCATGAACTGACAGTCAGTGCTAAAACAAAAGTAAAAATTTCATTTACTTTTGTTATTTTAAATATTTAAAAAATCTTTTTATTAGCTGCTCACTGGGTGAACACAGACACAAAGCCCTGACCTATTCAAAACTTTCCTTTCCATTTTCAAATTAGTTACAGTCACCTGAATTATCAGTGATTCAATTTATTCATGATGAATTTCTGCTATGAGTATACTGAATTCTATGAATTACCCCATCAGGACTTAAGCATTGATCAAGGAACCTTGTGAAAGCTGTGCAAATAAACTGATATCTTAAATGTACACATCACTGTTAAAAATAAATTAATTTTAGTCCTATTTTTTTTTCAATTCAGTGCTGCAGCTTGTGCTAGAGTCGTATTTCTGCTTTCACAGCCTGTAATAATAAGAATTTTTAGCAATTAGATGCTAATACAAGTCACTAAACTCACAGATTTTTTCTGATAAATGAAAGTAGTCAGCATGGTGAATACATGCTAAGACCTGGAACTAGAGCCTAAGTGGGTCTGATATTGATGTACCTCATGTACAGAACTTGACCATTGACCATTTCATTGCATCTCTAAAAGTGCAAGACCAGGACCCTATTTAGACCATCTCTCAGGTCAGATTTATCATACTACTTGCTTATAAATCTAGTGCAAATGTAAACTGCACAGACCCAGATCTGCCATTACATAATTCACAAGCAGATTTGTACTGTGGCAGTTTACAGTGATATCAAGCATTGAAGCACCATGCCACAGACATGTAGCATAATGCCCTGGCAGATCTGGTTCTGTGCAGTTTGTAAGGGTGATAAATAGAACAAGCATAGACCCTGTTCGGCAGATGCATTATGCAATGACACACCGGGATCTTTGTTTTTAGCATCAATCATATATGGTATATAACTATAGTATATAAAAAGATGGACAAAAATCCACTAATGAATGTATCTGGAATTTTTTTTAATGTATCTTTCCTATGATCATCAATGAGTTACAAGAGATATTTGTATCATTACTTTACTCAATGCTTGCTGCTTGTGCTTTTACTTTAAAAAAAAACAAACACTGGCATCAGAAATGCAAGCTTTTAACCTGCCATCTTTTATACTGTATTTCATAGTTTGAACTCATTGTAGTATCCAGTTTGCCTAATGGGTGCCTGTGTAAAGAGCCTTCACAACATGTTCTGACAAACCACAAAAATAAGCAAATGTAATTTAGGAACTGTATATACTCATTTATAGTTTGAGTCTAAGTGCAAGCTGCAGTGACCTAGATCTGCTAGCACATTATGTGTCTGCAGATCTGGGCATGTACAATTTGTTAGGATTAATCAGCAGATGTATTATGCTATGGTATATTAGGATCTTTATACTTTGCAGTTTAACTCAACTTATAAACAAGTATATACAATATGGTAGAGCATGGAAATGATTATTTGTCTCAAAGGTGCCATAATATGGCTTTCAATGTGATCAGGCCATTTATTGCATCAACTGTTAAGACCACCCAGAGCATGGTATTCTGCATTGAATATTACCAAAAACAGCAGACTTCTACATATTTAGCAAGCTCTGATAGTAAAATTCACTGCAATACTTTGTTGAGATTGTCAAAAGTTTTCATTTATTATAATACAGACAGTATGCTCAAAACACAAACTATCATGTCAAGTTATGTTTCTAACATTTCTTAGATCACATGTTGAAGCCTTCCTGTTGGCACAGTCATGTTTGACTGTTCTTCCTCTCTGGACCCACTTAAATCCATAAACAGTCTCAAATTTGACCAATCTGATTGCTTGAGCACATTTATGATTTTCACACAAAAGATCCCTACAGCAATTTTATGTCCTCTTACTCCAGATAATCTCCACAAATTCCAGTAAGAACTCATTAAACACTTGATCAATTGAATTTTGACTCAGTTATTTTTGTGTCATCAAGTGGTGGCTTAAAATTCCCAACAATCATCATGATTTACAAAGTTTTAGGACAATTCTTTCTATCAACTTTTTCCTGACCAGTAGCATAGGAACCATTTATTTATTTTCAGGCTTTGTTTTTCTTTTACAATTCTCTTAAAGATTTTTCCTCTTTTTTTTTGAATTGGCAGCCAAAACTGATGGTGAATCATCATAAATTGTGTAAATGTGAATGCCCTTCATAGCAGGATATTTTCTTGCAAATCTGGTCATATTCTGTAAAGAAGTTTTGAAAATAAGTAATTTAAAGGATTTAATATTTTCCATGGCTGCCAAAACTGGAGATGATTTATTTAAGTTCTTCATTCCAGGATGCTTTCAGTCCATTTTGATAAAATTTTGCGCCTTATATTCTGAGAAATAGTTAAAAGGTTTTTATACTTTTAGAAATGGCACATGACCATATCTGTCTGAAAATAAGCATCAACTGTGCAAAACTGAAAGGCCTTCATGCCAGAATGCTTTCTGTCGAGTCTGCACAAAAGACATTCAGTTCTGCTTTAATTTAAGAACCTGAACATAGCTATTGTTGACAGACAGTAAATAATGGCTGATACACGACACATGATGTATGCAGGACTATAGCACAAGTTCACTTGGTCTAATGTTCAGGTGATCTAAAAAAAATTTAAATGTTAGAATGGGAAAGCACAAAATGCAAACCAATCATAACGATTCATGCCACTCATCAAAATAATGATGGTTATAGAGAAATAGCTCCATTTTGGGGGGACTCATTATTACAGCCTTAAATGGAATTGAAGAATTAATCCTTTACTGATTATTATTCAACCTTTCTTTTCCACGTTCAGTTTTGAGAATAACATACAACTCTTGACCTGAATAAGCTAAAAAATAAAATAGCTATGAAATAAGCTAAAATGGCATTTCTTAGAAATTAATCTTACACATAATACCATTGGAACCTATTCTGCCCTTATTTCAATGCAAGCTGTCAGAATAAACCGTTTCAAAATTCACTGTCTAACAGAACTCAACATACATCTTTTTAGGATCATTTGGAGGATTGGATTATTTTTACAGACTGAAAGTTTCCTGCGGTAATGGTAATTAACATGTTCATGTCATTGCATTTTAGATCCTTTTGATAATGGATCTGTGATGAAGTATCTAATTTGAAGAGTGAAAATAGTGAAATATATCCATAATCTAATTTCTCCTTGTAAAAATTGCATTAAATTAGTAATCACACAAAAGACAGGCATTGAATTAGTAGCAGTGTACTGACAAAATGAATCATACTATGAAGTAGTAATCACAATAACTGTGCTGTCCCAAACACAAAGGTCACTATCATTGAAATCTCTCTCTCTCTCTCTCTCTCTCTCTCTCTCTCTCTCTCTCTCTCTCTCTCTCTCTCTCTCTCTCTATATATATATATATATATATATATATATATATATATATATATATATATATATATATATATATATATGTGTGTGTGTGTATATGTATATGTATATGGGTATATATATAGGTACATGTATATAGTGTATATAGTAGTATTTAATGGCACCTTAGTATAAATGACTACTACAGGTTCAAAATATGAATAAAAAAGAATTGCAACTTAAGGTAAAAGAAGTTGTGAATAATTCTACAACACTAAACCAAGCTTAAAATCCTTCCAAAAAACATAAGAAACAACACATGAAAAGGTAAAGTTTTTAAAATTCATAAAAAAGATGTATAAGATAATAGGTTAAAATAGGGTTTTCTTTACAAATATACCAAAATAATCAATATATATTCCCTAGTATTTCATTTATAATATTTTAAAAGTCCATTTTCTTTTATTCCATCATTTTTTTCAATATTTATTGTCCCAAAATTTATTTGGCATTACAATAATAATGTCCTGGTTTACATCATCACCCAAGTTCATGACCTAATAAGCTTGTGATGATCTTTATTTGTTTTGATTAACAGTCACTTTAAAGACAGTACTGGATATACCATGCCTGGTATTCATGAGCTTAGTCCTTTACACAAGGTCTATGCCTATTTCCACACCTATATCCTGCAGGTTATACAGGACTTTACAAACCCAGCAAGAAGGTATGGATTATAAAAGGGTGTGGGCTATATTACAAATGTTTTACACATATGGTAATAATAATTCAATATATTGTTTGAAAAACATGAGTAATAACTTGAACGCCAACTTTATCCACCGACCTTGTTGCCGGACTGTTGAAACACATCGGTACTTCGTCCATATTAATAATGGCAGAATGGCGAAGGTCAAACTTGAGAATTTTCCTGGCAATGAATTTACGAAAATCATCCATCTTCTTCCCCCAATTCTCAGGTAGATGTTGGCTAACAGTCGTTTGTGTTCTGATGGAAAACTGGTTCTTCTTCATAAATGTATATACCCAATGCACTCCTCCTTTGCACTTATCAATGTGCTTCTCTGCTGCCATGAGTTTAGCCTTCAGTTTCATGGCAACTGTCAAGATTGATCGGTTGTTTTCCATCTGAGCCATGATCCATTGCTTTAGGTCAGATTCAAGTATGGCCATTTTGCTTTAGGTCTGCAAGGAGCTCGAGAAAAACCCAGTCTGCCATTGCCAAGGCAGGCTGGCTCAAGAATAACCTTGTCTGCCACTGCCAAAGTTGCCTCAAGAATAACTTCATCTGCCATTGCCAAGGCTATCTATAGAATAACCTAGTGGCCAAAGTTAGCTCAAGAATAACACTGTCTGCCACAGCCATTAGGTTGGCTCAAGAATAATCAAAAGTGTTGAGTTTAGGGAATTTATTGACATTAGATTGACTCATTTTATTGCTTTCATGTTTAATGGCAAGATAGCATGTCTGTGGTTGGTTTATGTTTCAATAGCTCCATTAAATACAAAAAAAAACAAAGATAAATGTTGCTGACAAGATTTTATGCTCAGATCATGGATATCTGTGGTCACCCATGGTCAGCTATAATCAACCCATAAAACATGGAGAATACAAAACTGCCTTTTGCCTTGGAAATATGTTACAGAGCAGAACTTGTGTATTTGTAACATTACCTTAAATCTAGCAGATTTTACAGATTACTACAAATGATAAAATTTTCTTTATTATTATGCCAGTATAATGGAAGAATTCAGATCTTCAGATGTAGAATACATTGAATTTCAAATCCTATCATATCTATCAGAACAAGAGTAAAATATATGTGTTTCCTATTGCATTCATTTTAAAATTAGGGTTACAAGGCAGGTTATTTTTAAAATAAAAACATACATTTAAAGTTATTCCTTTGTTGTTGTTTTCTATTTTTAAAAAAGTGATAGGGCCAGCAATGAGAAACAGACATTGTTGGCCAACTGGAAACACATTTTATTTTTTGTTTGGCCTAATAGATGACAGTATTCTCTAATTTCTACATAGTTTGCAATACTTAAAGAGGGCCCTTGGTGAGCAAGTGATATAAAGCCCTTGCCTTTACTGATGACTCCCCCTCTGTCTTTGTGGGTCTGAGGCTTTGGTTCAACCAATATAAGTATGTGAGAAAGGTACCAGCAGCTTCCAATGGGTTGGTGGTTCTTATAAGGTTATTCCCAGGTTTCTCCTTCAGAAATTATACTGACCACTATATATAGTCTATCCTAAACAGAAAAATTACATAAAACCCCAAAATAACAATATCTGTAAAAATTATTTTCAATAATAGCTGTGATATCACTGTTCAAATTTTGGGCATTTTATATTTAAAAATCTTAATTGAATTAAAAGTTAATATAACAACTTAATTTCTCTATTAGTGTGGATTCTTCATTACAAAAACTACATAAAACTGTACACTTTTAAATATATGTTACTTATAGATAAAGAAAAATTTGATTACAAAGATATGTATTCTACAAAAAGCAACCATTCTAAATTCTCCTTTCTTTGATGATTGAACCAATCAGACTCAAAACAAAAAAAAATATAAACATTTTGCATGGTCAAACCCCAACTTCTATCAGATGGCAGTGTATTCAAGTTACTATACAAAAGCAAATTTGGTAACAAACAGACAAAGACATGACAACATAATGCCTTGTGATTTATATCAAGAATATTTTAATCAACATGGCTCTTCTCCAAAATTTTGCAAATTATTGGAACTACTAAAAGGGATGATTAAGAAGCAATTTAATTATCCTATTTCATCCTTTCCTCTTTCAATTCTTTTGATCTTTATGTGTGAATCTAAAAATACATACAAAGAAGAAAAGACCATTCAGCTGTACCCAAGCACTAAGTTACAAATGATTTCCCACAAAACAATAACTTTATGGCAGCATTGCTTCACTCAATCAATATTGCCATAAAATAATAATGAGCGGTGGCTGAATGACACATATGCCTGCTTAATCCATTCAAAGATACTGCTAACTGGAAAATTTACAGCAACCACATAAGTTAAAAAATTACTCAAAAATTATCATGGTTTACTATCCAATGTTTCTGTATACTTAAGTGAAACCCTATCCTTTTTTGCAAAATAATGAGTACCTTACTGCAAGAATGAGTTACAAGGGCCAATAATTTTGAATCTAGCTTGAAAGTAGAGCACACATTTTAATGGAAAGCACAAAGGAAAGAAAATATTGACCCAACCTTGCAAGAAAATGTTGATTTTCATATGAGGCAATTAAAATTGACTTGGACATAAAATGGATAAACCATAATAGATTCTTGCATCTAATGATACAGAACTAAAAGATTTTTAGAAAGAAATATCACATTTTTTGGGAAATGCAAGAATGGAAAGTATCAGTTCAGAAACTAATGTCTTAAACTATTAACAAAATGTTTTATTTTGATGGAAGGCAGATATGAGATGCCTCTTGGTTCATAGTCCTCAATGAAGGAACTTGTCAGGAGTGCATGGTTGACTTGGTAGTTATTGCTGAATAGTCCTCAATGAAGGAACTTGTCAGGAGTGCATGGTTGACTTAGGAGGTTATTGCTAAAAAGGAATCAATGAAGGAACTTGTTAGGAGTGCATGGTTGACTTGGTAGTTATTGCTAAAAAGGACTCAATGAAGGAACTTTTCAGGAGTGCATGGTTGACTTGGTAGTTATTGCTAAATAGTCCTTAATGAAGGAACTTGTCAGGAGTGCATGGTTGACTTGGTAGTTATTGCAAAATAGGACTCAATGAAGGAACTTGTCAGGAGTGCATGGTTGACTTAGGAGGATATTGCTAAAAAGGACTCAATGAAGGAACTTGTCAGGAGTGCATGGTTGACTTGGTAGTTATTGCTAAATAGGACTCAATGAAGGAACTTGTCAGGATTGCATGGTTGACTTGGTAGTTATTGCTAAATAGGACTCAATGAATTTTGTTCAAAATAGGTGGTTCCATGTTACTTAGCAACAATATTTATTTTCTAACTTGACTGACATTTACACCACTGAATCAAATGTAAACCATCCACAAAGCTTGGAACAAAAAAAAATCTGCAAACCAATCTTTCTTGAAGTTAATGACCTTGACCATTGACCTATATAATGTTAATCCAATAGGTCTCTTACATATCTTAGAAGCTTGCTCTCCACAATCTTTGGTCAATGTACATGATCTAGAACCAAACTTATTATGCAAACAACAATTTTATACTTCCAATTACAGTGACCTTGGCTTCTGAATTGTTTTTACTCCAAAAGTCCATGACCTTTCTTACTGTGTAAGTCATCAACAAACTGTGGTTATCATAATGTTCAATTATTGAAATGTTTGTGCAAAAGCAATTTGGTTTCTTTCAAGGACAGAGACCATCACTTTGATCTCTTAATCCCAAATTTGGGTCTACTTTTTGGATGCAAACAAACCATCCAAAAGCAAGTTTATGACATTGAATGAAAGTAACTGCAAGGAAACGATTTTATTATTTCTAACAGAGCAACTATGAACTTTAATCTTTTGACCCCCAAATCAAGCACATACTCTCCTCAAATTGTGGTCTAGGTCTGTAATGTAAAGTAATATTATTGTGCATAAACAATTTTTATTCATTCAGTCAAAGTGATCTTGACCACGGAGCCAAAAATCCATAGGCATCTTCCTTATCCAAAATGCCAGCCCTCCACAGACTCTACTAGTGGTCTTTTAGGAAAAATTATGTTACTGTCCCCAAACCATCAATCAGCAACCATAACCTTTTTACTTAAAACCCTAAAATCAACAGACTTCTTAATTACCCCAAGTGAAAGCTATCCAGATATCTGTTAATTAGAATTGATGTTTATCATGTACATTACATAAAAATAATGTTATATTATCTCTGATACAAATATTGTTGTATGATGTCTGTTATCTAGATTTAGTGTTATATCATGTCTGTTATATTGAATTATGTTATTGTGTAAACAAATTTTCTTATCTCAGTCAGTAACCCTGATCTTGGACCTTTCATTACCAAAATGTGCAGGCGTCTTCCTCACCTCAACTGTGCAAATCTTCCCCAAAAGTTTGGTAAAATAAAGTATTCTATATAATAAGTTATCTTACCTAAAGGGTATAGATCTACAGCCAGCCAGATGGACGTGCATCATGGCATGATACAGTCAGACAAAGTGGTTGACATATGAGTAAATAAAATCTAAGTTAGCTAATGTCTTGGTAATTGATAATAAGATCATGGATTTGTAAGAACAATCAAATGGCAATTAACTAAACTCATGGGGTACTTGGATTTTATCAAGACCATCTAGATATTTTTTTTAATAAAGGAGAAATAGATTGTTGCAAAAAAGAATCTGGCCTTCCATTCAAATTATCTCCCCTTCTCTACATCATGAAATAATGCACTTGTACAACTAGGCTGGTGCAAAATAAAGCACTTGTACAACTAGGCTCAAGTGCCAAATAATGCACTTGTACAACTAGGCTGGTGTCAAATAAAGCTCATCATTTGTTAAGTTTTATTGCTCATTTTTTTGATAGAAATTCATCTGGAATATGGGTGGGGTTTTTTATTAGTTTCATATAAAACTATAATCAATAGCCTCATGATAAGAAGGCTGGATAATGTTGACTTGTCTTTTAATAAAGCTTTGTAACTTTTCCTTTAATTTTGTTCATCTCACTATATCAATAACACATATTGATGTTGTCTCTACGATGTCTTCCAAAAGGCAATAAAATCAACAAATTAGGAGTCCAAGTTGAAGGAACTGATATTCTCATGTCTGCAAAGAATGTCCAGGAACAAAAGATAAGATCATTTCTTCATATTACTCCAGTATTAAAACCATCTATGATATTCTTGAGTGACAAGATTCTACATTAGCTGCTGACAGTGGCAGATATATTGGATACGAAATTTATGCAATTTTCAATTAGAATAATCATAACAGTATGACAATCCATTCAGGGATCTTTGTGACAAGATTTTCAATATGTTCATTGTGGTAGCCATACTGGATGTACGAAAGGCACCATTTGTATTTAGCACCAAGAACATATCACAAATCTTTTGGTGAAAACCCTACATCAGTTCTAATCAGGTAACAATAATAACATTTTCAGGATGGTTTCAGAGATTGTTATATTGTATGTCCTAGTAGAAACATTTGCTTGTAAGATTAACTTAAGATATCATAAGAAATCTTCTTGAGAAAAGAAAATGCCAATATGGTTTCCCATTCAAAAGTAACAAGATGTTTAAGATGGCTACCATCGTGGGCATACTGTAATTAGATTGGCATCATTTTTATTTATGACCAACTAGACATCGTAAAAAGTTTTTGGTGAAATACCCAAGTTGATATTATCCTTCGTTTGTAATGGGTAGTGAAAAAAGATAATCAAGATGAGCAGTATGGTTGCTCAGTGTCTTTTAAACCATTTTTGTTTAGCACCAATTGGATCATGGGATTGAAAGTGTGTCTAAAGTGTCATGGCAGTCTTCCAGTTTAGATGTAACTATAACAAGGTCATGCCAATGGCTGGACATACATGTCAGACATTGTACAACATTTCCCAGAAACTGTTCTGTTCTAAAACCAATAGAGTTTAAACAAGAGTTCCACAAAGGGACCAATGCTCTAATGAGCATATAAAATTTCCTAATTTCATGCAACTACCCCCACCCCAATGCATACTTTTTTAAAAGTAAAACATTATTATTTGTGTCAGCTTTCCATTTGAAGATGAAGCTAGAAAAAATCTACCATGTAGTAATTACAATGCACTTGAAAAATAAAAACAGTAAAAAAATTGAATTTCTTTAACCTAGTCAGAAGTGAAGTATCACTCCATGTACTTATATAAATCTATTATTAATACAAGAGTCCCTAAAATGGACTGACATTCAAAGAATATCCAACAATCCAAAAAACCATTTCTTCCTTTTTAAATGTTGCAACCATCTGGTGGCCATACTAGATTTATGACTGGCACCATTTTAAATTAACAACATCTAACCCTATCTCAATATTGCCATTTTAAATTTACACCATTTAGCCCTATCTCAATATTGCCATTTTAAATTAACACCATCTCAATATGATCATCTATTTAGTACTGATAGTTATAAAGGATTTTCAAGATGACAGTCATCATAGCATATTATAGTTAAAATCACTGCTGTTTTCATTTACAAAACAGCTATATACTCTAACAACCAGCTATATACCATAACAACCAGCTAAATACCATAGCAACTAGCTATATATACCATAACAACCAGCTATATATACATAACAACCAGCTATATACTATAACAACCAGCTATATACCATAACAACCAGCTAAATACTTTAACAAACAGCTATATATGGTAATGACCAGCTATATACAATAACTACAGGCTATATAACATAAAACTCTTTGGTGAAAATCTCATGTCAATTATGACCAAACATTCAGTGAATGTTGTGTTTACAGAATTTTTAAGATATCAATCAAAATTACTGTCAATTAGGACTGTATATACCACAAGATATCAATCAGCATTATTGTCAATTAGGACTGCATACACCACAAGATATCAATCAGCATTGCTGTCAATTAGGACTGAATACACCACAAGATATCAATCAGCATTACTGTCAATTAGGACTGCATATACCACAAGATATCAATCAGCATTATTGTAAATTAGGACTGAATACACTGCAAGATATCAATCAGCATTATTGTCAATTAGGACTGCATACACCACAAGATATCAATCAGCATTACTGTCAATTAGGACTGCATACACTGCAAGATATCAATCAGCATTCTTGTCAATTCGGACTACATACACCACAATATATCAATCAGCATTATTGTCAATTAGGACTGCATACACTGCAAGATATCAATCAGCATTATTGTCAATTAGGACTGCATACAATGTAATCATTATTATTGTCAATTAGTACTGCATACATCACAAGATATCAATCAGCATTATTGTCAATTAGGACTGCTTATACCACAAGATATCAATCAGCATTACAGTCAATTAGGACTGCATACACTGCAAGATATCAATTAGCATTATTGTCAATTAGGACTGCATATACCACAAGATATAAATCATTATTGTCAATTAGGACTGCATACAATGTAATCATTATTATTGTCAATTAGTACTGCATACATCACAAGATATCAATCAGCATTATTGTCAATTAGGACTGAATACACTGCAAGATATCAATCAGCATTATTGTCAATTAGGACTGCTTATACCACAAGATATCAATCAGCATTACAGTCAATTAGGACTGCATACACTGCAAGATATCAATTAGCATTATTGTCAATTAGGACTGCATATACCACAAGATATCAATCAGCATTACAGTCAATTAGGACTGCATACACCACAAGATATCAATCAGCATTATTGTTAATTAGGACTGCATATACCACAAGATATCAATTAGCATTATTGCAATTAGGACTGAATACACCACATGATATCAATCAGCATTATTGTCACTTAGGACTACATACACAGCGAGATATCAATCAGCAATTTTGTCAATTAGTACTGCATACATCACAAGATATCAATCAGCATTTTTGTCAATTAGTACTGCATACATCACAAGATATCAATCAGCATTACTGTCAATTAGGACTGAATACACTGCAAGATATCCATCAGCATTATTGTCAATTAGGACTGAATACACTGCAAGATATCAATCAGCATTATTGTCAATTAGGACTACATACACCACAAGATATCAATCAGCATTACAGTCAATTAGGACTGTGTATACCACAAGATATCAATCAGCATTACAGTCAATTAGGACTGCATATACCACAAGATATCAATCAGCATTATTGTCAATTAGGACTGCATACACCACAAGATATCAATCAGCATTATTGTCAATTAGGTCTGAATACACTGCAAGATATCAATCAGCATTATTGTCAATTAGGACTGCATATACCACAAGATATCAATCAGCATTACAGTCAATTAGGACTGCATACACCACAAGATATCAATCAGCATTATTGTTAATTAGGACTGCATACACCACAAGATATCAATCAGCATTATTGTCAATTAGGACTGAATACACTGCAAGATATCAATCAGCATTACTGTCAATTAGGACTGAATGTACTGCAAGATATCAATCAGCATTACAGTCAATTAGGACTGCATACACTGCAAGATATCAATCAGCATTATTGTCAATTAGGACTGAATATACCACAAGATATCAATCAGCATTACAGTCAATTAGGACTGCATACACTGCAAGATATCAATCAGTATTATTGTCAGTTAGAACTGCATACACCACAAGATATCAATCAGCATTATTATCAATTAGGACTGCATACACCACAAGATATCAATCAGCATTATTGTCAATTAGGAATGAATACATTGCAAGATATCAATCAGCGTTACTGTCAATTAGGACTGAATACACTGCAAGATATCAATCAACATTCTTGTCAATTAGGACTGCATACACCACAAGACATCAATCAGCATTACAGTCAATTAGGACTGCATACACTGCAAGATATCAATCAGTATTATTGTCAATTAGGACTGTATATACCACAAGATATCAATCAGCATTATTGTCAATTAGGACTGCATACACTGCAAGATATCAATCAGCATTATTGTTAATTAGGACTGAATACACCACAAGATATCAATCAGCATTATTGTTAATTAGGACTGCATACACCACAAGATATCAATCAGCATTATTGTCAATTAGGACTGAATACACTGCAAGATATCAATCAGCATTACTGTCAATTAGGACTGAATACACTGCGAGATATCAATCAGCATTACTGTCAATTAGGACTGAATACACCACAAGATATCAATCAGCATTATTGTCAATTAGGACTGCATACACTGCAAGATATCAATCAGTATTATTGTCAATTAGGACTGCATACACCACAAGATATCAATCAGCATTATTGTCAATTAGGACTGTATATACCACAAGATATCAATCAGCATTATTGTTAATTAGGACTGAATACACTGCGAGATATCAATCAGCATTACAGTCAATTAGGACTGAATACACCACAAGATATCAATCAGCATTATTGTCAATTAGGACTACATACACAATATGATTTCTACAATAACCACAATTGCAGCAGTCTTAGATGTCTTACAAACACAATTTACATTTAGGACCAACTAGACAACAATAAAAGTGTTAGTGAAAACCTCCTATTAATAGTAGTAACAGCAATAACAAGACTGTCAAAATGACTCCATGGTGGTCATTTTGTTTGGCCTGAAGGTAGGAGATTCATTAGGGACCATGCAGACTTTGGGATGAATGTGTTGGGCAGCAAACCTCCTGGTAGCTGAGGAAAACTAGCAATAATAATCTTGTTCTCAGAGGAGACAGATTAAATGCCGTTACATAATTTTCTTGACCAGTGGAGCAAACAATTAACCATTTTATCCACAATAAATGTATTAAAAACACTGCAGCTACTTTTTAACTATAAACTACTTTCAAGGTGATGTAAGGTAAGAACAATTTGAATATTTAAGTGACTATTAATGAACATTATACATCTGGAAATTTCTACACTAACTACTTTATCCAATGCTTGCTGGAAATAAAAGTCATTTCAATAAATAAACAAGTCCAGCCTTGGTGATTAGCCATCCATGAAGCTTGGTCAAGAACATAGCAAAAACCATAACCACCCTAACACATCTTACTTACCCATCTTACCATTGACTAGAACCACTGCAGCCATTTTTATTTAACTCCCTTACCATTACCTTCAGAGCAATCATATCTCAAATGGCCCCATAACAATCACTGCTTGCAGCTTTGGTGGACCAAATCATATCCCAAATGGCCCCATAACAATCACTGCTTGCAGCTTTGATGGACCAATACAGAGGCTTTCATTTAATCAATTTTATAGATGAAATTACTCAAACTGCCACAGATATTTGGTGGCAAATTACAGAAAGTGATTTAAAAGAGCTTAATTGAAGTGCTTAAATGAGGCCTTTTCAGTGTGTAAACAGACAAAGGGCGATTGCTCTTGATTAATTTGGAGTATTTTATACTGAAAAAATCGAGCTAGTGGAAATCTAATGTTGACAAATTGAAAAAAAGCCAAGAGTGCACCATAAATAATTAATAGTATATTCAGACCTGAGACCACTTAAGCATTGACTTTCTTTCTAGCTTTCTAAAGTGACAATCAAGTGGCATGCACCTCCTGTATATACCACTTATAAGACAAGTCAAACTGCAAACTATACTGATCCAGATATACCACTTATAAGACAAGTCAAACTGCAAACTACACTGATCCAGATATACCACTTATAAGACAAGTCAAACTGCAAACTATATTGATCCAGATCTGCTGTCAACTAATGCACCATTAGATCTGGATCTGTGTAGTTTGATTGAATTCAGCAAAACAAACAATATAGACAGATTACATTATGCTACAGAAGATAAGGATCTTTGTTGTTTTGCAGTTGACTTGACTTATAATCAAGCATATATGGTATATTAAATTGAACAATCATTTGCCTTGGGTCCCATAAAGGAACAAAGTCTACGGTACTGATCACTTTTACAAAGTTTGGTAACAGCTTAACACATAATTTTTTAAAAATGCTGGCAAAAGAAAACTATCATTTTTCATAAACATTACAAGACCGCTCCAGTGGCCTAGAGGTTAGAGGATTCACCTCGGATGCTGGAGGTCACCGATTCAATCCCCGACTGAGTCATACCAAAGATTTTAAAAACTGGTACTAACAGCTGCCTTGCTTGGTGCTCAGCATTAAGAGGTCAGTGTTAGGACTGGTTGTCCTAGTATCAGGATAATGTGACTGGGTGGGATATTATACATGTCTGCAGCATGATGCCCCATTGCTAGACATCACTATCCTCCTGTCTCATTCCTTTTAAATGCATAAACTATCTCACTGCAGAAATCATAGCGATATGACTGAAAAATTGTTAAAGCTATGCTAAAATTATAAATCATAAATATTACAATGATGGTAGATAACTTGGGATAGTTTATGAATACAATATCATTTTGTATAAACATTAAAAGGAAGGTAAATAAATTGGGATAGTTTATGATAGAGAGTATAACAGTGCCAATTTTACATCCCCAGGTGGGTGGAGCTTAAGATGTAAGGAACATTGTATTCAGAAATAAATAACAAAATTAGCTGTGATTGGTGCATTATGTAAGAGTTGTACTTTCTGTTAGGCTTAAAGAAAGTTGAGCCTTTTGCAACATGGGAGGTAATTCATATCATATTGTTGTGGCAGGAAATTCCATTGGGTTCCTGACCATATCTTGGTCTATATTTTACCAGCCTATACAAATAATAAAATTTGCCACTTTATATTGATCCTGTCCAAATGACCAGATCAACATGTTATTCATGCATATCTGTATTTGACAGTGTCCGAAAGTGAAAACATTTTCACATAAGATGATCTTTTGTCTGCATATCGATTATAGTCTGGGGAAAAGTGTCTCTAATACTTGTGGACATCCAGGGAACCCTCAAGAATTTTTGTAAGGGGAGTAGCATTTTTTTTCGAGTGGGGGTAGTCATGGCTGGGAGAGTTGGTATAGTAAGCAGTCTGAAACTAAAGCTAATATTTACTGTTTTGAAAAAAAATCTTGTGACATACTTTCAACTTCATTTGCATGTTTAAATTTGTCAGAATTTATATATATATATATATATAAATTTTCAGTATGATTTTGGAGGGTGGGGTGGCTCCCATGCTTGAGGATTGTGTACATTAAGTGGATAATTTCATACCTTGAGTAAGTGTTGACATCATCAGCAATACAGCATCATTATGTACATGATGTCCCACATGATGTCAGATTAATAAATTACAACAATGCTGTCTTCCAGATCAATATTCATGTTTCTTTAGTTAACCATTATGAGGATTAGTGGCATGATTTCTTTTTATGACCTAAATAATACATTATACCATCTATACTTGCTAATGAGGTGAGACCAATTGCAAACTATACAGACCCAGATCTGCCACCACATAATAAGCCAGTAGATCTGGAGCTGTACAGATTCTGGGGATTAATTAGGGCAGCCAACAAATAGACCCTGATATGCATGTGCATTATGCTACAGCACATCTGGATCTTTGTGTTTGTAATTTGACTTGACTTAAAATGAGTACAAATGGCACTTTACCTACCTTGACTCCTGTTTGCTGTGATGCAGTGCTTTAACCAGTGGATAATTTTCAACCATCTACTAATTATGCAAACAGTTTAACCAACAAAATTGCAGCCAATATTTGTAGAGAAAACATTGCAGTACTAAGGAAAGAAAATTTAACTTTGATAACATCATAGACAGACTTATTCACTTTGTAAACAACGGAAAATTATGAGAATTTCCAAGCAGCTACCAGGAAGAGAAAATTATCAACTGATCTGGATGGAGAACATGTTGGATTTTCTTTGGAAGACATCAACATTAACATTGAAATAACCATTTAAAAAGACAGCATGAGGGATTGCAATGAAAGGAAAGAAGACAACAAAAAAAGGAAACAATTTAAGGACTATGGAAGATGAGTAATGGGAAAGAAGGTAGAAGACACAAAAATACGGACAAAAATTAAGAAGGGATTGATGTAACATTAATGAAAGACCTGACACCGACATGTCTCAGAGTTCATCTGTGGAATCGCAACAAATTTAGACCCACTCTTTCTTTTTTCTCTGGGCATTTTTTATTCAGCTGAGTGTAGCACAAACCAAGATTCAAACAAGCTCAAAGAAAAAAAATCAAACTGGAGTGATGTTACACCCGAAGAGAAAAATAAAGGCCCATCCTGCAATCCGATTATTTCTCTGGATCCAACAGCTCCCAAAAAAATCCAAAGTAGTGGTCAATAAATGCCGTAGTTGGAAATATCAGGATGAGGAGAGATAGATTTGATAGGATCTTAAAATATTTTAATGTAAAAAATGGTCACCATAGTCTCCTTATCCTTCAACCAGGTCACAAAAAGGTTAGGTCATTATATGATGCCAGTCAAGACAGCTTTCTGGCCAGGAACCATAACCCTAAAAAATGTGATGATGGCTGACTGGCCAATTAATTTCAACATTTAAGGATGAAATCTAGATGATGGCTGACTGGCCAATTAATTTCAACATTTAAGGATGAAATCTAGATGATGGCTGACTGGCCAATTAATTTCAACATTTAAGGATGAAATCTAGATGATGGCTGACTGGCCAGTGATCAATTAATTTCAACATTTAAGGATGAAATCTAGATGATGGCTGATTGGCCAGTGATCAATTAATTTCAACATTTAAGGATGAAATCTACATGATGGCTGACTGGCCAGTGATCAATTAATTTCAACATTTAAGGATGAAATCTACATGATGGCTGACTGGCCAGTGATCAATTAATTTCAACATTTAAGGATGACATCTACATGATGGCTGACTGGCCAGTGAATGGCTTCATCAATTGATTTCAACATTTAAGGATGAAATCTAGATGATGGCTGACTGGCCAGTGATCAATTAATTTCAACATTACATATAAGGATGTAACTAACAAGTTTAATTATCAGCACCTGACTCCAAAGATCTGTGAAAAAATTTGCCTAGTAAATGCAAAAAACTTTTTCATCAGTTCAGATTTGTGTGAGATACAAGACATTCATGTGAAACAGTAGAATAAAATAGACCAGGAATCCCATTACAGCATCTGTAGAAGAAAAACTGAGGGCATATCCATGTGAAGCAGTTAAAAGAATGACACAAACCAGGGTTCCCATTACAGCATCTCTGGAAGGGAAACTCATGGTTCAAGGATAAATAAATATGGCACAGTAAAGTGAATTTAACACCACTGTTTGAAATCACAAGCAGCAGATCAACACCCTGTCCACATCAACATAGATCCAGCAATCACTGAAAAGACAGTACAGTGCAAGCCCAAAAATGGAGAATTCAAGGACATCAGAGTGCCATCAACTAAATGAAAATAATAATAAGACCAAATGAGAACTCTTTATAGTAAACATAAAGCAATTGTTGTACCTTTTGCTTTTTTTGGTTTTTTTGTTTAATGTTCTCATCACCAACAGATTTATTACTGATGTAAGAATCAAGTAAAAAATAAGGCCACACCACATGATGGATTTTAGAATGAATGTAGCACAGTTGCTCAAAGGAGACTACCAGAAAAATAAAATGGCAGCTAGCTATATATATGGGATGTCATTATCACAAGACAGAATGTCAACAATGTACAAACAGAAACCATGGTGAGAATTGTCTGTATTTGAGTATAGTGTAATATTTATGTCTGGATTATTGTAAATATGTGAATATATCTTACCATTTATTTATGTGTGGATTGTTGTAAATATGTGAATATATCTTAATATTTTTTTATGTGTGGATTGTTGTAAATATGGAATATATCTTAAAATTTATTTATGTGTAGATTGTTGTAAATATGTGAATATATCTTAATATTTATTTATGTGTGGATTGTTGTAAATATGTAATATATCTTAATATTTATTTATTTGTGGATTGCTGTAAATATGTGAATATATCTTAATATTTATTTATGTGTGGATTGTTGTAAATATGTGAATATATCTTAAAATTTATTTATTTGTGGATTGTTGTATATATGTGAATATATTTTAATATTTATTTATGTGTGGATTGTTGTAAATATGTGAATATATCTTAATATTTATTTATTTGTGGATTGTTGTATATATGTGAATATATTTTAATATTTATTTATGTGTGGATTGTTGTAAATATGTGAATATATCCTAATATTTATTTATTTGTGGATTGTTGTATATATGTGAATATATTTTAATATTTATTTATGTGTGGATTGTTGTAAATATGTAATTTATCATAATATTTATTTATTTGTGGATTGCTGTAAATATGTGAATATATCTTAATATTTATTTATGTGTGGATTGTTGTAAATATGTGAATATATCTTAATATTTATTTATTTGTGGATTGTTGTATATATGTGAATATATTTTAATATTTATTTATGTGTGGATTGTTGTAAATATGTAATTTATCTTAATATTTATTTATTTGTGGATTGCTGTAAATATGTGAATATATCTTAATATTTATTTATGTGTGGATTGTTGTAAATATGTGAATATATCTTAATATTTATTTATTTGTGGATTGTTGTATATATGTGAATATATTTTAATATTTATTTATGTGTGGATTGTTGTAAATATGTAATTTATCTTAATATTTATTTATTTGTGGATTGTTGTAAATATGTGAATATATCTTAAAATTTATCTATGTGTGGATTGTTGTAAATATGTGAATATATCTTAATATTTATTTATGTGTGGATTGTTGTAAATATGTGAATATATCTTAATATTTATTTATGTGTGGATTGTTGTAAATATGGAATATATCTTAATATTTATTTATCTGTGGATTGTTGTAAATATGTGAATATATCTTAATATTTATTTATGTGTGGATTGTTGTAAATATGTAATATATCTTAATATTTATGTTTGGATTATTGTAAATATGGAATATATCTTAATATTTATTTATGTGTGGATTGTTGTAAATATGGAATATATCTTTATATTTATTTATGTGTGGATTGTTGTAAATATGTGAATATATCTTAATATTTATTTATGTGTGGATTGTTGTAAATATGGAATATATCTTAATATTTATTTATGTGTGGATTGTTGTAAATAAGTAATATATCTTAATATTTATGTTTGGATTATTGTAAATATGGAATATATCTTAATATTTATTTATGTGTGGATTGTTGTAAATATGGAATATATCTTAATAATTATTTATGTGTGGATTGTTGTAAATATGGAATATATCTTAATATTTATGTTTGGATTATTGTAAATATGGAATATATCTTAATATTTATTTATGTGTGGATTGTTGTAAATATGGAATATATCTTAATATTTATTTATGTGTGGATTGTTGTAAATATGGAATATATCTTAATATTTATTTATGTGTGGATTATTGTAAATATGGAATATATCTTAATATTTATTTATGTGTGGATTGTTGTAAATATGGAATATATCTTAATAATTATTTATGTGTGGATTGTTGTAAATATGTGAATATATCTTAATATTTATTTATGTATGGATTGTTGTAAATATGGAATATATCTTAATATTTATTTATGTATGGATTGTTGTAAATATGGAATATATCTAAATATTTATTTATGTGTGGATTGTTGTAAATATGTAATATATCTTAATATTTATTTATGTGTGGATTGTTGTAAATATGGAATATATCTTAATATTTATGTGTGGATTGTTTTAAGCAATATCATTAAGATCTATTACAATGTAAATAATGACTTGCTGATGTTTGGGATTCATTACAAGAAGGGATATAATAATTAACTGATACACAGTGGTTTATTTGTTTTTGAAAAACAGTTATGTTAAGAATTCCAATGATCAAAGGCAAATCAAATTTATCTTGCCATTTTCATACCAGGGGGTAAGGTTCAAGTTTTCAAGAGAGATGACATTAGGATCTCTCTATACATAAAAAATGGAACTATATTATGTGTAAACTGTTTCATTTTATTCAGCATGAATTCACAATTGATTTTATGGCATTATACATGGTTTAATGAATAATTTATGACAAGAGAATCAATACTGGTAAATAAATTACTTATTTTATTGTCTTTGTATTTCTCTTGCATGAAATTTATACCCTTACATTATACTGTTATTGTTACTAAGAAAGCCTTTTGCCAAATTTCAGCTGAAGTGAAGGAATATAAATTTCCAGTAATTCAAGACAACTGCCAAGTATTGGAACCATCTCTGATATTCTTGAACATCAAGAGTTTAAGTCTGCCCCTGTCACAATCATATTAGATGTCCAGTGGCACCAATTTCCTGAAGGACCAACCAGACATCATTAGAAGTCCACCCGAGAAAAGCACAAGTTTGTAGGATTTCTTTTCTGAAAAAGTGGTCACAACAAGACCTTTAAGATGGCTGCCATGGTGGCCATCAGACTGGTCCATTTTCATTTAGGAACCAATGAGTCATCTTAGTGAAAACAATATTAATATGACAGTCCATTGCAGAGTAGTTAACAACAAGATTTTCAACATCAGCACTGTGGTAGACATATTGGATATCACAACAGAACCATTTTCATTTTGAAAATACTAGACCTTGAGTTGAATATATATATATATATATATATATATATATATATATATATATATATATATATATATATATATATATATATATATAATAACCAATTATGTTTTGGTAGTATGCTAAGTCAGTTACTGTCACTGAGAAAAAGGGGCACTGATAAGTTTATCAGGTGATCCCTCTTTCTATACATTGTTGAGGACTACCTAACTGCTTCACTCAGGGGATAAGTTAATTCAATCCAAGTCAATGCTTAGGACCACATAGCATCCAAAATTTGGGGCACCACATTCTTTCTCACTTTTTTTGATGCCTCTGTCCAAGTTGGAATTTACTCTACATAGTAGATAATGAAAAATGAAGAGGGGGAATGCATGATGTGGGCTAATACAAGATCAATCTCTGGATCCTATATATCACATATATCTAGACCATCTATAACTCATAAATCAAGAGAAGTGCTTTTCCACTGGAAAATGAGCAACATTAACAACCAATAAGACCTGTGTTTCTAAAACACACATGGCCCTCACTGCCCTACTGCAGTTTCAAACGTCTGTCAAAATAGGTGCAAAACATGTTTTTAAAAATAGAATTTATGTCATGAAAATTTATTTATGTCATGTGCATAAATAAACAAATATAGCAAACAAATTTTATTGTCTGAACAGGGTGGCTTTTACTCAATCTTCATAAGTCAGATGACTGATGTGAGGACATGGATGCCTCTATTGCATGATATCACTTCATGTATTTTCGAAAAAAACAATACAACAAAATAAAATTATTTCCAAACTCTTTGGTATAGTGCCAAAATGTAATTTAAAGCTGTATCGCCATAGAGCTTTTGTTGCCAATTTTATCATGAGCATAATCTGTTCAATTAAACTCTATATCATGCCACAAGTAAAAACTTTTATCATGCCATTTTGTGTACATCTGTTCAAATTTACCTTCTCAAGCAAAAGATCAACACAATATCTGCTCAAGCATACAGTTTTTTTTAAATCTGACTTGACTCAATTTAATAAAGGATGGGTGTCACTAGATTGTCTCTGATTATAGTCCCATACAATGGGAAGAAAATGAAACAAAACATTTCTTTTGAAACGAGATTTAGTTATGTTCCAATCCAACATAAACATTCATTTTTTAATTCCAATACAAACATATATATTTTATAAAGAACAACTGGTAGTCTATTCATAACACCTTCTTAGAATGATCCCTCTTTAAAACACTGTTCAATGGATTAACACAAGTTTACCTTATAATAAGTGAGCATTGTTAGTGCAGTAACCTTATTCTGGGGTAAATTGAACATAGCACTATAACTGTGATGGGATCTGTGATGATAAGTACCTTATAAAAAGGGACCATGTCATAGTGAGGTGCTTTATAAAAGGAAATGTTATAATGAGATTCCTTGTAAACGTGGACTATCATATATGGAGTTATATTATAAAATGGACTATGCTACACTAAGGTGTTTTAATAAAATGTGCCTTATAAATGGGACCATGCTTTATAAAAAGGGAATGAAATAATGAGATTCCTAATAAAGAACACTCATCAACTCTCACATCAGGAGTCCTGAATCCATGCCTACTTTCTGATTTTTGCAAAGAATTCCTAATTATGTCCTTTGATTTTCATTCTCATTATGTTCATTGATTTTCATTCTCATTATGTCCATTTAATTTCATTCTCCTAAAAAATAATTCTGCAAAAATTGATATATCATATACAAATAAGCCATGATTTATATCACCTGTGAATATTGATGTGATGAAAAAGTTCTTCAGTAAATAAAATGTTAAGTATCAACAATTTGTCATAAAATTATGAATTATTTTTTATCCCCATAACTGAAATCACAAAATAAACCACAACAAAAAATAGACCACAGCAATAAAATTGTGACCAATTTGTTTCAATTCTAAGAAATGATCACTGTGAATGCTGTAACACCTCCATTCCCATGAAAGAAACTTACATGAGTAAAATGCCTGGCATTACTATTCCATATATATATATATATATATATATATATATATATATATATATATATATATATATATATATATATACACATATATACAGTAGACTCTTGATTATCCACGCGGTTTAACCGCTTTGCGGCTTAACCGTGGCAATGTATTTTTAAAGAATTTTTTTCTCCATATCTTAAAAAGATGGGGAGTTATGCGATGATTTCAAAATCGAAAATTTTATACAGGAAGTCGACCGACCTGTTTAAGGATGACTCAGGCTTACGACTGGTTCCTGGCAAGAGTTGTTGTATAATTTTATAATAGGGCTTTATTTCCTGTCCCAAGGAAATTGCGGATGTTAAACGCCTTCTTTTTGGTAGTGGGGCAAGGAGTTCTCTTAAAAGAACAGTACGATTCTTCAGTTGTTATCAATACAGCAGGCTACTTCAGTTGTGTCCAAAAATACTGTATTTAAGTTTTTATGTTGGAAAGAGGATAATGGAGTGGAAAAGAAAGCGCATAGTTTTAACAATTACCCAAAAACTTGACATAATTAAGAAACTTGAGCAAGACGGGTCTACCAAAATCTTAGCTTTACAATATGGTATAGGTGAAACAACAGTTCGCGATCTCCGAAAAAATAAAAATAAATTGATTAACTATGCCATTAATTCTGATTCATCAAGTGGCTTATCAAGCAGAAAAACAATGAAACTGTCAACTTATGATGAGCTTGATAAAATGATGTTGCAATGGTTTAACCAACAAAGGGCACAAAACATTCCTGTTTCAGGAATTCTCTGCGCAAAACAGGCAAAACTATACTTTGATGCATTAAGAATGGAAGGTGATTTCAATGCATCCTTGGGATGGCTGACGCGATTCAAACAGCGGCATGGAATACGTGAGATTTCTATACATGGGGAAAAATTAAGCAACAATGAAACAGTTGCAAATGAGTTCCAAAATGATTTTCAAAAGTTCATAGAAGAGCAACAGGTGACTCCTGAACAAATTTATAATGCTGATGAAACTGGCCTAAATTGGAAATGTCTTCCCACAAAAACATTAGCACATAAATCAGAAAGTCGAGCACCGGTGCATAAATCCAGCAAAGAAAGAATCACTGCTTTATGTTGCGCAAATGCTACTGGTTCTCATAAAGTGAAACTAGCTGTAATCGGAAAAGCGAAAAAGCTGTGTTGTTTCAAGCAAACTGAATAAACCAATATGCCTGTGACATATTTTAATCAGAAGAAAACCTGGATGGATAGCACAATTTTTAAAACATGGTTCCATGAAAACTTTATACCACAAGTTCGCGAGCATCTGAGATCAAAAGGTTTGCCAGAGAAAGCCATTCTTTTATTAGACAATGCTCCAAGCCATCCAAATGAAGTGGTTTTGCAGTCTGCTGATGGTAAAATAATAACACATTATTTGCCACCTAATGTAACCATGCTAATCCAGCCAATGGATAAGTGGTGATTTCTGCTATGAAGAGGCTATATAGAGGACGACTTCTGCAGAAGTTAGTGGAAGAAGGCAATGATTTAAAAACTTTCTCAAAAACAGTATCATTGCTGGATGGCATCTACTAAGTTGCACATGCCTGGGATTCCAGAACACCAGCCACAATGAGTAAATCATGGAAAAAAATATTTCATGAAGTTGAAACTGTCGACTGCAATAGTTTCGATGAAGAAGAGATTTCGATTTCTGAATTAGCCATTTTACAGAGTACAGAAGGTGGTAAGGAAGTTGATAGTGGAAATATTTTAAAATGGTTTAATGTTGATTGTGACGATCTAGGGTGTGAGGTTTTGTCCGACAGTGAAATCATTAAAAATGCACAAGGGCAGACAACATATTCTGATGAGAGTGACGACGAAGACATGGAACTTATTCCTAAAACAAGGATAAACAATTCATCTGCTCTTCAATGGACTGATGGTTTGCTAGAGTATCTGGAGCAACAAAGTGATTCTCTGCTCTCAGATAAATTGGTATTACGCAGATTGAGAGCAACCATAAAGAAGAAAGAAGCTATATCATTAAAACAGAAATCAATAAAAGACTACTTTTCCTCAACATTCCTTGTTTTTGTTTGTTCATTTATTCATCTTCCTTTATTTTAATATTCAATATAATTGTATTAAATTTAATTATTTATTTTCGTGTTACGACTTTAGGATATTAGTGAAGAAGAACATTGGCCTGCATCACAAAAGGTAAACATAAGTAGGATATTATGGCAAAAAAAATTAACTAAGTTAATTTTATGCCACTATATCTGGATTGTATATATGCACTTTGGTTTATCCGCTGTTTTTGATTATCCACGATAGCTCTCCCCACCATTACCGTGGATAATCAAGAGTCTACTGTATATATGTTAATTACCATACTTAAGATGAAAGAAAGAATAAAAATCATGCTGCACAGAATATGTATCAATTCAGAATACCCATAAATATGTTATTTAATACAGAAATATTATTGCCTTCCTTAGTTGACAATAAGGAAATAAGGTGGGATATAACATGTGGGAAAAATAATTGCCACAGGCCTATGGTTGACCCTGTGTATTTAGGCACTGTTAGTTACAACAATATAGGGCATTGTTTATGTGACAATCAATTGCTGGTGCTTACATGATATAACTGTTAATTATACACACTGGTTATTTAAGACTAACTATAAACTATTCTGCAGTTTGGCAACAGCTACCAATATATGAAGGAGGGCACTTCCAGGGAAAAAATAAGGCACATCACAAGGAGAAACAGAGGGTCCTTTGAGAATTTCACATATATTTCGCCCAAAAGATTGGTAAATATTTAGTGACAACAGGCTTAATAAGTGCTGCAAAAAAACATCCTGATTTTAGGCACCAATCTCCCTATTCTTTTATTTGATCACCCTAGTTGACTTTTGAAAATTTGACTGGTTTGAAAAAGAGACCATGTTATACTGAGGTGAATAATAAAAGGGGACAGTGTTATACTGAGAAGAATAATAAAAGGTGACAATGTTATACTGAGGTAAATAGTAAAAGGGGACAATGTTATACTGAGGTGAATAATAAAAGGGGACAATGTTATACTGAGGTGAATAATAAAAGGGGACAATGTTATACTGAGGTGAATAATAAAAGGGGACAATGTTATACTGAGGTGAATAATAAAAGGGGACAATGTTATACTGAGGTGAATAATAAAAGGGGACAATGTTATACATGTACAAAGTAACTAATAAAGTGGATCATCGGTTGTTTAGCACAACCCAAATGCCAACAACATGGCAGATGACTGAATAGGTGGTAGAACTATTAGACTTTCACCAAATTAAAAAACTATGTCACCATAAAAAAGCATAAATGATGCTATTCATGATAAAAAAAGTTCTCATTTAAGTGAATCAACAATAAATGATTGATCATTTTGAACCAATAAATTGTTCATATTTAAATTTCAATAAATTTATACCTATAGCAAATATATTGAAATTTTATAAGCAATTAACAAAGGAAGATTTGTATTAATTCTAATTATTCAAAATCAAGTTTAATTCTGAATAGATTTTACAACAAAATGAATGCAACAGTCAAATCATGATATATACATGTAACTGACACATGATCTTCCCTTGAACCTTGTCAATATAAAGTTTCTTGAATTTAATTTGATTACTTATTAATGATCACAGTAATAATAATCTACATTGTATAAAAGTAACACAATTGTTATTCGTCTGCCGAGTCGACGAAGAACACTCTAGTCATTAGGGAGTTGGAGGGGCTGGTTCTATTCTGTGTGTGCGCAGGTGGCTGATAAGGCCAATCCTTGCACAGAAGGTTCATTTGCAAAAGGGACATGGGATGAGTGGGACATCTCCAGGAGGGTTGCTGGCACGTGCTTTTCTGCCTTGCCTCTTCATCTCTGTAGCTGCTATCCTGCTTGATTCATACAGCTTGGAGCCTTTGTGCAGATAGAAATGCCAAGTGACTCAATCACTAGCTGATTGCTCCCATGAGTCAGGGTTTATGTTGAATGCTTTCAATACAGCTTTCAAATTGTCTTTGAAGCATTTCTTCTGATCTCCGTTGGATCGATGTCCTTGCTGGAGCTCACCATATAAGAGACTCTTAGGAAGCTAGTGGTCTGGCATGCATACAACATGTCCTGCCCAGCTTAACTGAGACTGCATCAGGATGGTATGAATACTAGAAAGACCTGCTTGGGCAAGTATCTCGGTGTCTGGGACTTTGTCCTGCCGTTTGATGTTGATTATTTTCCAAAGGCTTGTGGTGTGAAAGTGGTTCAGCTTCCTGGCATGGTGTTGATACACTGTCCACGTTTTGCATGTGTAGAGAAATGTGGGTAGTACAACTGCCCTGTAGACCTTTAGTTTGGTCATGATGCTGATGCCTCTTCTATTCCATACATTCTCACACAATCTGCCAAAAGTTGCGCTGGCTCTGGCAATGTGGAAGTACACCTCATCATCGATAGTGACACTCTGTGAAAGTGTGCTTTCAAGGTAGGTGAAGTGATTCACTACGTTGAGTTTTTGGCTGTTAACAGTGATGTAGGGCTCATTATAGGGCTTTCCCGGGGCTGGCTGATGCAGTACTTCAGTCTTCTTAGTTCTGATGGTGAGACCAAAGCTTGTGCAGGAACTGGAGAACTTGTGAACGCTGCAATGCAGGTCTGCTTCTGAGCCAGCATTGAGGGCACAATCATCGGCATGTAAGAACTTCCTGATGATGTCTGTCATACCTTGAGGGCCTCAAGGTAGATTAGTTGTTAGCTGATTGAGTTACCCTCTTTAAATAAAGTAATAATAATAATAATAATAATAATAATAATAATAATAATAATAATAATAATAATAATAATAATAATAATAATGTCTGTAATAACCTTGGTTTTCGCTTGTAGCCTCCTGGGGTTGAATAGTTTTCCATCTGTACAGTACCTGATGCCAACTCTAACATCTCCATCTCTGAAAGCATTATTCAGCATGGCGGAGAAAAAAAGACTGAACAGTGTTGGTGCCAGAACACAACCCTGTTTGATGCCATTGGTTACTGGGAATGGTTCAGATGACTCTCTATTTTCCTGGACTCGTGCCTGCATGCCATCATGGAATTGCTGAACCATGGATATAAAATTTTTTGGTCATCCATACTTGACCATTACCTTTGATAATCCTTCTCTGCTGACAGTATCAAAAGCCTTTGTCAAGTAAATGTAGATCAAACAAAGGTCAGTGTTTTGCTCTTGAACTGATAATTAGAAAATCAAAGAATAAAATGTCATTACTAACATTTCACTAAAACCCTAAAAAATGAAATCATACATACATCATAACATCGATACATTTGCAAATAAATCAACAAATGAAATAGTATATTAAAATCTGGAAACTAAGATTGCATACCTTTGCAGTTTTATTTGTTTTCCACGAACTTCCAATGTATAGTCTGTCGCCTATCTTAGACAATTATCTCGCCTTACGGTAATCATGAGAAACGTACTTTCAACATTCCTGGAGCCCCTTCTGACTTCTTGCAAGTAAGATTGAAGAATGACTCAATTTTTTCCAAGAAGAACCACTAATTCCTTATAAGAGTTACTCCTTAAGTTTCCATTTACCAATCAGAATTGACTGTTTCCTAAATTCTCTTACGTAGAATTTTTGATTGACGAAAATAGCTAATCATGTTGCAATTAACTTTTCTTTGAACAATCAATTATTGACGTGCTTCTCCTTTTTTTAATGGTGGAGTTTGGAAGAGTGTTATGCCAAAACCCTTGTACCATAACAGACTACTCTGTCAAATTTCGTGACGTGGAACTGAATTTCCTTTGACATTCTGAGATGAAATGAGAATAATCATATAACTGTCACTAGCCCTTTCTACTTTAATTAGGTTAATTTTGGTACAATTCATTTAATTAATACTTCTAAGAGTTTCACAATTCAACACATCACATACACAAAAGCATAAGAATATTGATTGAGCAGTGTACACATGGATTCAGTACAGCACACACATGGATTCAGCAGTGTACACATGGATTCATCACAGTGTACAGTCATAACAGCAATTTTTTTTTTTAATCACATATTCAAGTTAACACCTAAAGACATTTTATGTATATAATTACAAAACATAGAAAGTTTGTCATAAGCTGCAAGGAAAGGAAGTCACTTTTAATGCGTCTTTAACATCATTAGGCAGGCAGTTCCAGATAATTTGCCCAAGAAAGGCAAACTACATTTATAAAACTGATTAATAACATAGAACATTTTATTAGCAGACCAAAATCTGTATTTGGCCCCAAAAAGTGCATGTATATTTTCTGTTGCACTTTTAAATTAGGATAGGCAGGTCTTTTATTGTAAACATTATATAATTTTTTTTCTGAAATTATTTAAAACCATGATGGAAAAAGTGCAAGAGTCAGCACTATGAAAAAGTGATATTAGAAAACAATTATCATGTAGAGGTTGGGAAATCTTTCCATTGCCATGGCAACTGTATATTCACATCTTTTTGGTAACAATAATGATATGCCCCAGTAATGATAAATTGTTATGAACTTGAACTCCTAAAATATATTAGACTGAATAGTTTCCACAAAATTAAAATTTAAGTGGAGAATATTATTTTTAATTCTCATTGACATGGTTATCATCATGACTTCTGTTTTGTTTATTCCATGTTTACACCATCTGACGTGTCAAGCAAATGCATTATGTACGTTGCTTTCTGCAGTATTTTTAACAGATCTAATATCATACAATGTAGCATCATTAACAAGGTGGCATCATTAACAAGGTAGCATCATTAACAAGGTGGCCTCATTAACAAGGTGGCCTCATTAGCAGAGAGTCAGTCTCAATTTGAAAATTGCAATGAGTGCCTTCACCAGTCAGCTTGAGTTTCTGAATAATTTGTAACCCCTGAATTGAACTTAGGCTAAATCATGCTTACACAAACCTTAAGCGATCTTGTACAATTGTTCCCTTGCTTCACTTAAAAGACACTATTTTAAGTGAAAAGATTGCTCAAGATGATCAAATTTTTCCAAAACAAACATTCTGAAATAATTAATGACTTTCTGCATCCATTTAAAAATGTATTTAAATTATTAAAATGTTGATGATCAAATAACTGTTTGACCTTACAGCAAATTTATCTTTTGAAAAATAATGGTCATAAAATTTCATACACAACATTTAGCTGCAAAAGACACATTGTATGCTCCTGCTTACAAATCAGATACAAGTTCAAACTTAACAAACACAGATCTACTATTGCATAGTGCATTGGTAGATCACTGTCAATACAGTTTATTAGAAGTAACTGGTAGAAAGAATGACAGACTCTGATCTGTCAACACCTTATACAATGGCAGCTGAAGCTCCATGTTCATTGCAGTTGGAAGACAGACTTTGATCTGCCAACACATTATACAATGGCATATGAAGGTTGATGTTCATTGCAGTTGGAAAACAGACTCTGATCTGCCAACACATTATACGATGGCAGATGAAGGTCCATGTTCACTGCAGTTGGAAGACAGACTTTTATCTGCCAACACATAAAATGGCATATGAAGGTCCATATTCATTGCAGTTGGAAGACAGACTCTGATCTACTACCTCATTTTAAAATGGCAGATGAAGGTCCATGTTCATTGCAGTTGGAAGACAGACTCTTATCTGCCAACACATTATAAAATGGCAGATGAAGGTCCATGTTCATTGCAGTTGGAAGGCAGACTTTGATCTGCCAACACATTATACAATGGCAGATGAAGGTCCATGTTCATTGTAGTTGGAAAACAGACTTTGAGCTGCCAACACATTATACAATGGAAGATGAAGGTCAATGTTCATTGCAGTTGGAAGACAGATTTTGATCTGCCAACACATTATTCAATGACAGATGAAGGTCCATATTCATTGCAGTTGGAAGATAGATTTTGATATGCCAACACATAAAATGGCAGATGAAGGTCAATGTTCATTGCAGTTGGAAGACAGATTTTGATCTGCCAACACATTATACAATGGAAGATGAAGGTCCATGTTCATTGCAGTTGGAAGACAGACTTTGATCTGCCAACACATTATACAATGGAAGATGAAGGTCCATGTTCATTGCAGTTGGAAAACAGACTCTGATCTGCCAACACGTTATACAGTGGCAGATGAATGTCCATGTTCTTTGCAGTTGGAAGACAGATTTTGATCTGCCAACACATTATAAAATGGCAGATGAAGGTCCATGTTCATTGCAGTTGGAAGACAGACTTTGATCTGCCAACACATAAAATGGCATATGAAGGTCCATGTTCACTGCAGTTGGAAGACAGACTCTGATCTGCCATCACATTATACAATGGCAGATGAAGGTCAATGTTCATTGCAGTTGGACCAGACTTATAAGTAACTATAGCAATATGTGGTTCAAACACACATTGTCATTTTTCATGGTTCAAAGGTATTTGTCTTACCAAAATTTAATTGTCTTTAAATGTTCAGTGATCACTGCATAAAAATAGGTGTGAAAGAAGAAAAAATATTTAGCATTTCACTGTCTTTTGGTTCACTCTTTTTATTTATTTATTTATTTATTATTTTGAGAAAATACATAAATAATATTCTTTTCTTATTGCCACAGAATTAAAGAATTCTAAGGAAAATTTCAAATATATTTCTACATGTTCAAATGTTCTTTAATGATGAAACCCACTTTTTCAAAACTCAAAGACTTCTCAAGGTAACCTATAAAATTCCCAAATTTTCAAGCATATTTATACGCTGGTGGAATTTTTATTTGAGAAAATCCCAAGAACTTTTGTTTTTCTACCTAAATGCAATCCATGAAACTCCAGTTTTGTTCTCAAAAAAGGAAGTCAGTAATAATGTGGGTAATAAAATTCCAAGGTGACCTTGATGGATTTTACTGTCATCATGACAATTCGTCTGATCATTGGAAATGAAATTAATCATCATTAAACAACAGTTTGTCTGAAACTATTGCATATCTTCTCATTTAATCTAATATATGATACTAAAGAATTCCATAATTTCTATAATTTAATTATATATATATATATATATATATATATATATATATATATATATATATATATATATATATAGTTTAAAGCTTCCACCATCTTTAATTACTGGGCTGATTGTCCATGAAAATATCAATATTTTAAAGGGTATAATAATAATAATAATAATAATAATAATAATAATAATAATAATAATAATAATAATAATAATAATGATAATGATATAAAATTTCGTCCTGTATTTAAATCAAGATATATTACTAGGACTGTTCAGATTTCATCATTTGAGACATCAGTTATGAACAGAAGACATTCTAGAGCCTGTCTTGTGACACTCAGAAGATGTTGTTCCATAATAGTGTACCAGTACATTAAAAACTCTTTTTAACCAATTCCTTCCAGTAACTTAACAGTATAAATGTGTTCTTTTTTAAATCTGTAAGAAAAGGATTTACTTGTTAGAAAAATTGCAAAGTGGTCACTTATACAAATCTTAAAAACCATTATTTTCAAAAGATTTTTTGTATTGAAATAAACATGGTCAAAAAGTGCTTTAAATGGAGATGCTACTGAAATGGGTTCATTTACAAGCTGTCCTATACCTAACAAAACAATAAAATCTATCCAATTCACTTATATGTGATCATTGAAAAGGTCTCTGTTTATGTGACCTAGAATATAAAATTAATTTTCTTGGCATGAAATTTTATATATTTGACACCAATCACTATATGATGATGGCCCAGGCATCTCTACACAAGACTAAATGGGGCTCATCTTTTTCCGCATTAATCTGCAGCTAAATGGATTCTATTTACTGTATTTCTTATCTTCCCTTCTTTTAGCAACAGTACAAGTTTTAATATACACAAGGAGTCCACCTCCACCTGCTTTTCTATCCCTACAATAAGGTTTAACATCACTATTGATAAAAAAGAAATGTTTTCCCCCTGCTTTTCTCTTATATAGTATTGTAAATTCAGAATAATCACAGTATAAGATTTATTGTTGTGGTAACCATCTCAAGTAATAAGCAAAGTGAATAACAAAAAGAAAAAGGAAGTCCAGTCTTGTTTTAAAAACCAATAAACATATAAGTATACTAACACAGCATAGAACCAAATATCAGGATTCACAGAAACCTATTTGCAAATACATATAATTTGAATAAGGTTCAAGTTACAACAATGATAATGTTTCCCATGGAGCTTTCAACTTTCTGCAGCAATATTAGATTCCTCAAAAAGCTGGGAGTAATTTATCATCATCTTTACTGAAAACTATGCTGCTTGAACTCAGAACATCACATTCCCTCTCACACTGGTGAAAATGTGACATGTATGTATTCTATGTAAGCCAGTGTCTCATGTTTAGTTTTTTGCTGATGTAATGCTTGTGCAGGTGATGCAAAAATTTATTTGTCCCTAAATCTTAAAACACTAAACAAATTTCAAAACACAGTGCAAAAAAGCAAATCATAAAGTAGTTCTTTGCCAGGAAAGTTTGATATGAAATAGTAATAAAGAAAATAAAGTGTTAAGACCTATGAAAAGATACTTCTTTTCTTAGATTATATCACAAAGCAACTGGGATATAAATGAATAGGTGATTTGGGCCATAAATGAATAGGTGACTTGGGCCATAAATGAATAGGTGATTTGGGCTATAAATGAATAGGTGATTTGGGCCAGAAATGAATAGATGATTTGGGCCAGAAATGAATAGATAATTTGGGTCATAAATGAATAGGTGATTTGGGCTATAAATGAATAGGTGATTTGGGCCATAAATGAATAGGTGATTTGGGCCATAAATGAATAGGTGATTTAGGCCATAAATGAATAGGTGATTTGGGCCATAAATGAAATGGGGATTTGGGTCATAAATGAATAGGTGATTTGGGCCATAAATGAATAGGTGATTTGGGCCATAAATGAATAGGTGATTTGGGCCATAAATGATTAGGTGATTTAAGCAAAAGTAGTTTATTAGTATTATGTTAATCTGTATATTATCAACAACTAATCCACACTGTCCTTGCAAGTTATAAACAACTGACCCACCAGGTCCTATAATATACTATGAACAACTGAATCATCTTGTCCTGTAATATGTTATGAACTGAACCACCTTGTCCTATAATGTTATGAACAAACGAACCACAGTCTTGTCGCTATCATACATGTTTTGAACAACTGATCCATAACATTTTATATGTTAAACAACTGAACCACACTGTCCTATATGTTGTGATCAAATGCACAACACTGTTCTATGTTATTAGCAAATGAACTACATTGTCCTATAATATGCTATGAACAACTGAACCACACTGTCCTATGTTTATGAACTGAACCACACCATCCTATATGCTATGAACAACTGAACCACACTGTCCTATGTTTATGAACTGAACCACACCATCCTATATGTTATGAACAACTGAACCACAGTGTCCTATGTTTATGAACTGAACCACACCATCCTATATGCTATAAACAACTGAACCACAATCTACTGTTATGATCAACTGAACCATACTGTCCTATAACATGTTATAAACAACTGAATCACACTGTCTTATGATGCTGAACAATTTAATTACACTGTCCTATAAAATGCTACAAAGAACTGAACCACACTGTCCTATAATGTTGAACAACTGTGTTTTACTGTCCAGTATATGTTATGAACAACTGAACCACACTGTCTTATGATGCTGAACAATTTAATTACACTGTCCTATAATATGTTACAAAGAACTGAACCACACTGTCCTATAATGTTGAACAACTGTATTATACTGTCCAGTATATGCCATGAACATCTGAACCACACTGTCTTATATTATAAAAAAACTCAACCACACTGTCCTATAACATTATAAACAATGAACCACAGTTCTATAATGTTATAGACAACTGAAGCACAATGTGATAAAATGTTATAGACAACTGAACCACAATGTGCTATAATGATGCAAACAAGTGAACCACACTGTCCTATATGTTACAAACAACTGAACAATGTAACACATTGTTAACTAATGGTGTTTTTGAAATGGAATAAAAATATAAGACTAGGTATCATTTTATTTTATTTAGGCCATATTGGTTTACACTGGTTTGATCTGGGTCATGGGGTCCATATTAGAAATGCATTGCATCCAGAATCTAACAAGGTACACAATAACCTTGAAATGCAGTGTACAAATTTTGATCTTTAGATCCCAAATGGTAGTGTGAGAACTTTAGGTCCCAAATAGTAGTGTGAGAACTTATACGCAGTTTACCAGTTAGCTTTTAAATCAAGATCCCAGAAGGTCATGGTATCTGCTTTCTAACAATTCACTCCCCAGTTGTTCAGACTACTCCACATATATTAGGTTGACTTTTGGGCCTGATCTGTGTCAAGTTCTGCTCCAGTGACATCAATTATAAAAGGATGAAAAACAGAGTCAGGAAATCTTATTGATCCTACAGTAGAAGACAGTGACTGGCTACATCACAATTATTATGCACACCATTTATACTTGCTTATAAGAGTAGTCCAACTACAAACTGCACAGACCCAGATCTGCCAGCAGATCTAGATCTGTGCCATTTGTAGGAGCAATCAGCAGAACAAGCAACAAAGACCCTGATCTGCTGGTGTTTTATTCTATGGCAAATCAGGATCTTAGTTGTTTGCTGTTTGACTCAACCTTTAAGCAAGTACTTATGGTATGATGACTCAGCATATTCTTCAATTTCTGTTTAGATACAATTGTAAACTCAGTTTAACCAAATTCACAATCATCTGTTTTCAAGAAATACAGCTTGTCATTTTGTATTATCTAACGAAACAATGAGTTGACTAATACTATGAAAACAGTATATTATCATTTGTTTTTGTCCACTAGGGCAGCAGTCAATTGGAAGAATGTACATGAGATGATCTTGCTGGATTCAGGGGATGATTTTGCTTGTGGTAAAATTTCATACATTATCAGCAGATATTGTGCAGTACATTAGTGCTGTACTAGTATTAGTAACTATGATGTGTCCACTCTTAGACACACTGAGTCAGAATGTCACTGAGTATCCATTGCTAAATGCATATACATCAATTTAGGATTGTACTGACAAGCTTGCATTATGACTGAACAGAAAGATGAAGTCAGTGCAAATTTCTTCACAGCAGTCAAAACTCTCTCTCTCTCTCTCAGACACACACACAAACAGACACACACATACAGATGCATGCATGTAACACAATACCAAATCTAATACCCCTGGATCTGAATGATTAATCTTCACCTGATAAACTGAGGTGAAAATAGTGGTGATAGGCTTCCATGCCAAGATAAATAAAAGAGTTTTATTTCAACTTTTCAAGCAATAAACACAACAGATTCTTTTCATCTATAAATCAAAGTAAAATGTCAATTTAAAAGCTATTCGAGGAACTAAAAATGTTTTTATCAAAAACACTTTGTTACCCTTTCTTACTTAAAAAATTGTTCATCCCTAAAGCATATCTTTGGTCACAAAAGTCACATGCCATTTGGACAGCATTAACAGATGCGCCATCTGATGATGCATATAAAATTCAAACAGCTGACTCCAGCATAACAACACAGTCACTGATTACAAAGGCCCTAACATAACTCAAGCCCATATACTACACAGGCCCCAAAATAACACAGGGCTTATTACAAAGGCCCTAACATAACACAAGCCCATATACTACACAGGCCCCAAAATAACACAGGCCTTGTTACAAAGGTCCTAATGCAACACAGCTCATATACTACACAGGCCCCCAAATAACACAGGCCTTGTTACAAAGGTCCTAATGTAACACAGGCCCATATACTACACAGGCCCTAAAATAACACAGGCCCATATACTACACAAGCCCCAAAATAACACAGGCCTTGCTACAAAGGCCCTAATGTAACACAAGCCCATATACTACACAGGCCCCAAAATAACATAGGCCCATATATTACACAGGCCCCAAAATAACACAGGCCTTGTTACAAAGGTCCTAACATAACACAGGCCCATATACTACACAGGCCCCAAAATAACAGTCCCCAAAATAACACAGGTCTTGTTACAAAGGCCCTAATGTAACACAGGCCCATATACTGCACAGGCCCCAAAATAACACAGGCCCATATACTACACAGGCCCCAAAATAACAGGCCTTGTTACAAAGGCCCTAACATAACACAGGCCCAAATACTAGACAGGCCCCAAAGTAACACAGGCCTTGTTACACTGGCTGCATTATCTTTCTTTCACCCAATTGATCTCAGTGTAACATAACCTCCTATACAGCAAAGTACACTTAACCTTGAACAGCTTCATAGTCTGTGAATGATGTAAAAAAACAAAATTGTTAAATGATAAAGATTGTGATATTCTGTGCATCAACTCTTGGGATGTTTCCATAAACACTGACCAAAACAAATGTCTTTTGGACCTACATTTACAGTTAGTTCTTTATATCATCAGTCAAGCAGATTATAACTTATTTGAACAAAATCAGTTTCCAGATAAATGGTGCCTTAGACCAGGGGTCTCAAACTCAAACCACCCTGAGGGCCACAAGCAGATATTTTCTATGGCCCAATGACTGCACCACCTTTATCTCTCATGACACATTGAATGCCAATCTACCAATCATATTGCTGGCCACATGATACAGATTGGTGGGCTGCATGCAGGTCATGTGCCACATGTTCCAGATCATTCTAAAAGCCTGATTCTTGTCTCACTGATTGATACTTAAATTACTAGACAGAAAATGTTCTACAAAATTGTCTTAATTGCACAAAAAGCAAAATCCTCATCAAGATATAAACACATCAGCACAATACTGGCTATATGGTGCTGATTCATAGTTAATGCTCAGAAATTAAACATAAAAAGCTGCAAAATAAGGAAGAAAAAGCTTTCAAAAACATCACTACTCTACTCTTTAAGGGACTGATTACTCGGCTGTTTGAAAAAAATTCCATTAATTCAAGACAAGACCTTTTCTTCCTTGGAAATGCTGAACACTGAAATCGTCTCTGATATTCTTCAATTATACCATTTTAAAATTAGCCATTGTGGCAGCCACATTGCATGCAAGATTGGAAAACGTTCATTTAGGACAAACTAGATACCATTATAAGACTTTTTGTGAAAAGAAAAACAAAAAACATCAAATATAACCAACTATCCTGAAGAAATATTGATAAGATTTTCTAAACATTCATTGTGGTAGAAGACATATTGGATGTCTGATGGTCACCATTTCAATTAGGATCAAATAGATATTGCAAAAAGTGTTTCAAGTGAAAATGCTGTGTTGATATGATCATCAATTCTGGAATGGTAATGATAACAAGATCTTAAAACTGTGACATTGTTAATCTGATTGGCAATTCTTTTCCATTCAGGAAAAACTAGACACCACAAAACTAGACACAATAAAACTAGACCACAATAAAACTAGACAACATAAAACTAGAACATAATAAAACTAGACACCATAAAACTAGACATCATAAAGTCTTTTGGAGAAATCTTCATGTCAGTATGATTTCTTGTTGATAGGTAGCAATAAGATTTTCAAAATGGCTACCATAAAGGTGGCCAAAATAAATGTTAGATTACCACCATTCAGAGCCATCCAGGCACCACAGAAAAGACTTCTGGTGTCATGTCAATATGACTCTGAGATCCCTGTGGCAAAGTGGCCTAAGACACTATCCTTTACAGGTCACTGACATATCACCTCTGTCCACATGGACTATAGTCTTAAAAATGACCAACATGGGTATGTAACAAAACTTGCCAGTATTTTTCCATGGATCAGTGGTGTCTTCCCAGGGTTTTCCTGAGATCTTCCTATTGATTTACTGTCTGCCATTTAAAACCAAGCATGTGTTTTGACAAATGATAATTAAACACATACCATCAAATATCTAGTGTAAATCCCAGGCATACCAACCATCCAACCAACATCAAATATCTAGTGTAAATCCCAGGCATACCAACCATCCAACCAACATCAAATATCTAGTGTAAATCCCAGGCATACCAACCATCCAACCAACATCAAATATCTAGTGTAAATCCCATGTAAAGATGATCTGCCATTGAAGATTAGCAGTAACAGGATTTTAAAGAAGGCTGTTATGGTGGCCATACTAGAGCCCAGATCAACACTGTTTTTATTTAAGACCTGAACCAGACATAAACAGACTTTTAGTGAAAACCTCATGCTGAAATGACCATCCATTTAAATGGAAAAGCAACAAGAAGTGATAAATCTATGGTGAGGAACTGATGTTATTCAAATGATGGATGACAGACATCACATAGCCCTACTAGTCAAAAGACCTTGTTATTACTCATGAATGAAAACCATTTGGTATTTCAGTTCTGCATTATAAAAGGTTTCAGCCAGGTTTAACCACCAAACAAAATACCTTCCATGAAAGTCCTTCTATGCCCTAAGTGTTTAGTAAAACCTATACAAATCATTTAGCAGTATTTATTTTCCAAATGATTGCACATCTGCTCAAACAATTAATGGAGATCCATTACAGATAGGATACTGTCCATTAGTGCAACTCTAATAATAAAGCCAGGTTCCATGTCATGGGGGACAAGATTTACTGATTTCATCAAACTGTATTTGTAATGCTGCCATCAAGATATTTAACAGGCACTACTCAGATATTGTACCTACTGACAAGACTTGTAAACTCTGACAGATCAATAGAGTTTTCGAAAAGAACCACAATCAGATATTCTGTAGTAGCACTTTGGTTCAATAACATGCATCCTACCCCACCCCCACCCCATCCCCCCTCTTAATTCTATTTCTAAAACTTTAATGAATACATAATTCTGTTTGTATTTCACATAATTTTAAAGTTATTATATCACTATGGAATCAACCAAATTACTTCAACTTGAAAGTCATCTCAATGTTGTTAAAGAATTAACTGTAGTCAGAAATATTCATGTGATCATCAATTTAATGTCCATTTTCTTTTACAAACAAATGCTTTCCTGAAACAAGTGGCTTTTCTTCATAAAAAGTGTCTTCTTCATGAAAGAACATTTATACAAAAATTTGTTCTTTTACAAAAATTGTTTTTATCATGATTGAACCTCTCTAGATCAGCTCTCCTGACCTCCTCCCCCTCAAAAAGACACAAATGTTCATGAAAATGGTTTCGTTTTTGTTAAAGAAAACAAACGCCAATTTTAATTTAAAATTTGCATCAATGACAAAAGGATGAAACAGGTTTGAGTTGACATATGATGGTAATCTTTGGGCAAGAAAGACCTTTTTATGAAAATTTTTATCAGAGATATATGTAATAAATACTTTCTAATAATTCATGGAGACTACTATGAAAAAATAAGTTACTGCTTTTGTATGGATGGTACATAGCAAGTATTTAATCCTGAATTGTGCTTCCTTACTCCAAAGTTTTAATCTTCATTTGGGTTATGTCAGTGTGCGTGTGTGTGTGTGTGTTTGTGTGTGATTTGAATTTCTAACAAAGCTTTTCAACATTTTTCAGTTATATTGCTACAATGCCTACGGTATGGCAGTTTATGGTTCTGTCTAGCACTGGGCATAATGCCACACTCATGTAGCATCGTGTACCATCCAATCACATTATCCAGAGACTAGGCTGACCAGTCCCAACACTGAATTCCTAAGGCTGAGCACCTAGCAAGGCAGCTGCCAGCATCATTTTAATAACTCTTTGGTATGACTCAACCTGGGTTTGAACCCTTGACCTCCCACATCTAAGCAAGATGCTCTAACCATACAGTAGTTTCATTTTAATCCTTGGGAGTAGCTATGTCATAATTAATCTCTAGATAATGTATCAGTGTACTGTATGTATTTACTTACTATTAAAACAGCAAAAACAGACATCCTAATATGCCATAGCATAATGTGCATACCGATCAGGGTCTATGCTGTTCTACTGATTATTCCTAAAACAAATATAGAGACCCAGATCTACTGGTACATTAAGTGATGGCAGATCTGGGTCAGTGAAGTTCAACTCATAATCGAGTATTTACATCAAATGGTTCCTACCTGAAAACTGGAGTTGACAAAAATGATTAAAACAATTTAAAAAATGTTGGCACTATGGATTTATCTTCAATATTACACAGACCACCAAATTTACAGACTATCCTAAATTTTTATTTTTAAAAAAATCCGGGGTATGACATGAGCTTAGTTGCTTCCTGGAGTGTAATCATAGAAACAGCAGCTCCAAGTAAAATTGACAACATCCACTGAACATTTAAAGCATTTTAAAATTACCTAATTTTGAAAACTGGGAAATAGAACTGTACCATATTTTGCTTTTACAAATACTAATTTAAATGCCAATTTTATCAATATATCTTTATTAGGCATTTAACTAGTGAGAAATGTAAATCATTAAAAACATTTTAAAAAAGGCTAAAAATTTCGCATTACGTTTTCTCCCTTAAAAATAAAACTTAATTAAAAATAAAGAATTTTTTAAAAAATGATGACAATATATTTAAAATGTCATAATTGTTTCAAATAGGTGAATATTTTTTTTTAAAAATGCATAATTCATTTTTTTTAAAAAAACACCTTTTTGCATATAGGTAAATTATGCCTAAAGAGACTGCAATTCCTAAATAGAAAGTAACTTTATGAGAAACATACACTGAGTTCACAAAAAGATTATTTTCATTTAAAAATGTACAATTTTACAAAAGATGATTGTACAAAAAGATACAAAGTTTCATGAAAATATGTGATTTCTTTCAAAAACAGTCTCTTGATAACTACAGTGTTCACAAAAATCACCCCCCCCATATCTGTTCAGCCAAAGCAGAAACTATATATGTGAAAAAGACATTTCTTTTTACTTATACCATATATACTCACTCATAAGTCCAACTACAAACTACACAGATGGGTCTGTGCAATTTGTAACCAGTTTTCAGTGGAACAAATAATATTGACCTTGGTCTGCAGGTACATTATACTATGGCAAATCAGAATCTTTGTTGTTTGCAGTTTGACTCAATTTATATTAACTATACACAGTATGATGTCAAATTAGGTTAAATTCTGTTAAGTAGATCATTTCAAAAAGTTGTAAAGAGCAATTCTAAACTGACCATGTACAATGGATGATGCCCTATGCAATATGGATGACAGATAACTCATGTACAGTACAAATAAGCTCACTTGGCTATCTGGCTAAGATTTGGTAAGATACCAGGTAGTTACCAAAATCTAAATAATGAAGAATCTGTTATTTTTGCAAGTTCAACTGTTGTAAATGTGCTGAATTTATATTACAATCACAAAAATGTGTGATGAAAAAATCTGGTGATTTACAGTGAATCAACTCACCCTCACAAAGTTCTTCCCATGAAGAAAAAGGCTTCCAATTATGATTCCACAGGATATAACAAGTTATTCCAAAATTTGTGCACAAGTTTTCAGGTATGATTAAATTATTTCTTTTTAAATATAAAAAACAGAAGTTAGTTTTATAAACAGTATTTCATTCAAATATTTGTCAACATTTAGTGGCTAGATACTAAAATATGCTGATGAAAGCAGAATAAAGTTTGCATTGTTTGAAAAAGTCCCTAAAATATCCATGACTGCATATACCTAAGTACCTTACCAAACAGATGATTGTGTCTATGATATAGTATTACTGCTCAAACTGTATTCACTAAGGACACTAGTATTACTGAAGCAAGCTGCCTGATGGAGGTCTATTGATCAACAAAATCATGCCTAATATAGCAAGAACATCCTGATTGGATAAGCGATGATTTTTTGTAGTAAATCTCAAACTTCTGTCACAGGAAATGGCAGCTAACTGATCAGCAGTTAATACAGTTAATATCACTGGCCTCAAGCTTCTTTTGAATGCCATTAATTTAATTAATCAAATAAATAAACACAATACTGACAGTCTATTGAGCCAAAAAATGAATAATTCTATCCTAGCCTTTTAATGCCACTAAATAAATCTGATAATAAACCCAATAATGAAAATACTCTTGTGTTCTGAAGTCTATATGCCTTCATACGTCCAGATGCTCTCTAATATCACGTTTTAATAAAACTTTTTAAACAGTTTAAAAGAGGTCATTAGCTTCAGTGCTGTTTTTATTAATGCCTACAGCTCAGCAGGAATAAAGACTGCATTATGACTGCATGCCAGTGTACTGTCTCTAAATTTTGGTCCTAAAGAAGTTTATAAGAACAAATCAACTGAAGTCTCTGTACTTTTCATATGACATGTTATTCTTAATAGACTGCAGCATAATCATTTGCAGAAATGTAAACAACTAATTTTTCCATATTTAAAAATGTACAAATTATTTCCAATACATAGGTAGCAGGGGGTTGGGAATCCATCCCTTAGTTCATTTTAAGTGCACATTGCTCTGCATGGTACAGAGGTTTAGTACATGGTTTTATATTCTAATTCCAAATTTCATTACACAATTTAATGGCTACTTTAAAGAAAGTGAGACTGAGTGAAAAAGAAAAAAAGCAAGTATATTTATTTTGATCATTTTTTATGTGTATGCATATAGACACATACATTTAAACATATATAAATATATGTACCCCTCATATATATATATATATATATATATATATATATATATATATATATATATATATATATATATATATATATTGTTACAAGCCAGAGGTTTTTGCTTGACCAGTGTCAATGCCAGACCACATTATTCACAACTTGCTAAATATCTATTGACCACACATCCGCATAGTTTCTTTACGTCAGCTTTCCATTCCATTAGCAGTTCACACCATAAAACTTTACAACTCTCCCTAACACTGTGGACTATTTTAACTATGCAACCTTAGGCCAGTCAATCTACCGTTTCAAGGCACATAATACCAATAAAACTACATCACATTTGCCAGCATGACGACTTAACAATATCTGCTAAGTCCTTTCACATTTATTCCAGTGTATAATTTACCGGTTTTCTAACATAAATGTGCCATTGCAGTCACAACAACCAATGAACACCATTAGCTTTTATTAAATACTACATCACTCCAGGGTCACTCATTCGGATTGGGTCTGAATTCGATACTCATTGACCATGGTATCTTGGAAACCCACTAATACTTTCTCTGTGACGTTTGCTCCTAGTAATTGGCTAATTATTTCGGGCTGAGGAATATTTCCTATTGCACTGAATTCCAATTGAATCAAACAAGTAATCACACATTCCTAAGAATTACTTAAACAGAGTGCTATAACCAAATGTGCATCACCTTAATTATATATATATATATATATATATATATATATAGTTACAACCCTGTAATTTTATGGTGTGTTAATGAATCAGTTCTGTATAAATCTTTTTATTTCTTTAAATATAATTATTAATATAATTATATTAATATCAGTCAAATAGTCAAATATGTTTTTGAAAAATAGTGTTTACTTGAGTCGTAGGTGTGACTCATATGAGCATGTGCTGTGTATGATAACAAATTCATTACAAGTAAACATTCAGGAATAGCTATGAAAACGATTTGCTGATAATGGGTCAGGCTTTCATAATGTCCAGAAGTATTACAAAATTGAATGCATCCTCATGCGCATGCAATTCAAACAATGTATTAGCTCTATTTATATGTTTGAGTTGTTTTTTTTTTAAGACATACAGTCACAGACAGTCGTAATTGAGAGTCAACAGTCACGGACAGGCAGTTGTTGAGTCATACACAGTCATAGAGTCATGAAGTCAGAGATATACAACTTCTATTACCTTAGAAAAGGTATTTTTGTGCTAGAAGAAGTTGTCTGTTCGTATGTCTATGTAGCACAACATGTCTTGTTAGAGGAGCTATTTTTACTTCATTTTTATGAATAATTGTTTTCTAGGAGAACAACATTACTGATTTGGACAAAGACATTTTCCCGAAAATATTCTAAATTGGAACAGGACAACAAAAACTGTGCTTTATTGTGTAAATTCTGGAATTTTCTGTTTGCCTACGTCTGACATGGTCATCCGCCATTTTGGACTGGAACTTCAGACTGTGTTTAGAACTTTTTATAGGACTTATGTTTCTATTTTGAACAAACAATTTGGATAATTTCTGTAAATCATAAGTCTTGCTTAAATTATTTACATTATTTCATATTTTCTGGGAAAATAAATTATTTTTGTTAAAATTTACAAAGCCTGTTGTATTCACTCTTTCTTTTATGCTACTTAGAATGAGCCGCTATAAAAACACACACCCTATACCCATGCATGCTACTTGTTACTACTAGATTCAACATTCACTTATAACAAGTTCTTCTACAGTAATTATTGTCTTTAGTCAATTGGCAATATTTACATACTGTCATCTTTTACAATATTATTGTCTCTTATTATCAATCTTCTAATAAAATGACACACATTCCTATTAGGATTCATCCATAATGGAATTTCAAGAAAATCCTCCAAGTTCTCTTTAGTCGCTTTATTATGTAATTCAATATATGCTGTAAATGCATCAGTCTAGAATCCATGCAAAGTATTTCTCATCTTTGTCATAAGAAAATCTATACCAAAAGTGAAAAATATCTATATTTGGTATGGAAGTTGATAAAATCTCTTTAGCAATGACAAGTCTTCTCACCCAATTGTGAATTTCAATTCATGTACAAACATGCTTATACAGTAGTAACCCTTTTATACGGTCACCCCTTCTGCACCGGGTAAGTGGCCTTATAAGGCGGGTGGCCTTTCCAGAGTGGGACTAAATTTTTTGTGAGAAGTATATGTACGTAGTAAGAAAGCTTCATTTTTCAAAGCATTAAATATCTTCCTTTAAAAGCAACATTAAATATTAAACGGTTCTTGTGCTATAATAGTTGACTTATTTCAACTGAGTATGCATTAATAGTTCTTATTCTTGGCAAAATCGCGATATGCGAGCGGGTGTTGTCATGCATATAGCAGAACCATACAAAAACATCATTTGAATCTTGGTACATACGCAATTATCTATCCATTTGCTCCATTTTCCCACTGCTGCTAAATAACTTATCGGTTATAATGTTATTTATTTGAGTCTTTTCAACATAAAATTGTTTTATTCAAGTCTTTTCTACCTAAATTTGTTTGAACAGTCCCCCTCCCCACCTCACCCGATATCGTAGACTATATATAATAACCAACGTTTTCTGAAAAAATCATCTTTGTTTACGTGATGACATGTTAATGTTTGGTAATGAGTTATTCCGATGTTGCTAACTGTATGCGATTTAATTATGCAGACGACACATTTGTTGAGCAGACGACATGCTTTCTTCGTAAAGGAGCAACAAGTTGTGTTGTCACGTGATTTTTCCGTCTTTGTCTAGTACACTGTTTCTATTTTTAGCCAATGCTGACCATGTGATCTTGACCTTACATCTAGTTATAATCATCAAGGTTGCAACTACCAGATGGATGAAACAATTTTTTCCGCAGTTAAACAAGATGCCGCATATTTTTAAAGGCAGCGATTATCACGTGTTTCATTAGTCTTGGTCTGGTACCCTATTGTTTTTATACATAGATATTTTTTTTTTACTCTAAGTGTGAAAAATGCCTCGGATACGAACGCATATTTGATCGGAACAATAGCACCTCGCGGCCGTTAAGATTTATAAACTTTACAATTGTTTCGTAATAGCCACTAATTATGTAAATTAACAAGCTCCACATCTTGCAAAGGGAAGCCACAAAGGCTATCAAACCATTTTCCGAGCAGACTTTCGTATTGTACAACAATATTGCCCCTTCTCTGATATGACTACTATTAAGAAGTGTAATCTTAACAATTATCCGATGATAAACCAGACTTCTAGGATAACACGCAGTACGGATATATGGATTACCTTTATGTAGGGATTAAAATTTGAGTCTTTCTCAGCTTTAGGAAATAACTGTGGCTTCTCGTAAGGTGTAAAGGATATAATATTAACCTTAGGGGTACATATAGAACACTTTTTTTGAAGAACGAAAACCTGACCTCGGGGAACAGAAATCTGATTACTTAACACAATTAGAAAAAAAATTGTTCTCGATACCTATTACAAAATAAAATGCGGCTGCTTGTGAGGGGTAAATTTTATGTTTTTGCAAAAATATGCTGGTCGCTGGTCACGTTAGCCTGGTGGCCTTTCGTGAGGGGTAATTTTGAACACAAATTCATCGGTGCCTTCAGATTCTGGCCATAAGGAGCGGGTGGCCGCTGGTGAGGGGGGGGCCGTTCAAGAGGAGGACTACTGTATTTAATATTTTGAAACCTCTTTCCATCAAATGACTCTTAATACTTCCCTTTTGACTTTATCTTTTTTGACAACCCCATACATACATATGGAAAATTTCTAACTCTTGAAGCTTGGCTTTGGGTTCATTTTGTAGACTTAGAAATTAATGATTAATCATGGATATGGACAAGCTTTCCACAACTAAACATTTTTCAAGTGGGGTAAGTTTTCATTTTGACTGCTATAGAAGTGAAGACTAACTTTTCTAAATTTGCTTTCATAATTGACCTTGACCTTATCTAACTCAGTTCAAAGAGAAATACCAAGATTGGTTTAATACCTGTAAAACCTATTCCAGTGTAAATGATATTCTTGGCAGTACCTTACAATACTTCCAGTGGTATTTCTATCCATACACATTTAGTTTTTTCAATAATTTTACTGAGCAATGAAAATTTAGAATACTGGTAGACAAGATCTTAACAGATTGTTGGGAAATATCAAGGATAATAGCAGTGTCACCTGTATACTAGAAATTTTGTGTCTTTTTATTTTAATTCCTTTGATGTTTAGATTTTTGTAAATCAAATGGTTTAACATCACTACACATAAAAAGAAAAAAGACTGGGGTTTAGGGGTCACCTTGTCTACATCCTCTCTCAATTCCAAACCATGATGAGCATTGTCCATTTACAGTGACACAAAATTTGTTCTATTTTTAGAAGAGATAGATCAAGCCCTGAAAATCCTTCCTAAAATTTAGAAAATTTAGAACTGTCAGTTAAAGGCTACACAACAGAACTGAATGCATTCTCAAAATCAATTAAAATAAGTCCAGGTCATAAACAGTATGGATATTGTTACCTATGTATCTACCTTTAATAAAACTTGTTTGATCACTACATATGATTAATTGCAGTTTAATTGGTTTAAGTCCATTTGCACTGCTTGTTGACTCACATGACTCTGTACAAAAGGTCTTCTAAATATTTGCCTTGTTTGATGCCAAGGTCTTCTTTTGTCAAATCTGGTCTAACCGATGCCAATGTCTTCTTTTGTCAAATCTGGTCAAAACTAATGCCAAAGTCTTCTATATTCAAAATCTGGTCAAAATTGATGCCAAGGTCTTCTCTTGTTAAATCTGGTCAAAACTGATGCCATGGTCTTCATTTGTCAAATCTGGTCAAAACTAATGCCAAAGTCTTCTATTTTCAAAATCTCGTCCAAATTGATGCCAAAGTCTTCTATTTTCAAAATCTGGTCAAAATTGATGCCAAGGTCTTCTTGTGTTAGATGCAGTCATAACTGATGTCAAGGTCTTCTTTTGTCAAATCTGCTCAAAATTGATGCCAATGTATTCTTTTGTCAAATCTGGTCAAAACTAATGCCAAAGCATTCTATTTTCAAAATCTGGTCCAAATTGATGCCAAAGTCTTCTATTTTCAAAATCTGGTCAAAATTGATGCCAAGGTCTTCTTGTGTTACATGTGGTCATAACAGATACTAAGGTCTTCTTTTGTCAAATCTGGTCAAAATTGATATAGTGGGTTTTTTATTTGAAGATTCTGCTATTTTCAGATAAGAATGGCCATATATAACAATAGACCAGCATCATTAATGGTCAAAACTAATGCCATAACAAATGGAAGAATATTGCAGAAAATCATTACCCCAAGTAAGAATGGCTATTTATAGCAACATACAATCATCATATATATGACAACAGACCACCATTGCTAGTTTCATTTTGCAACTAGATGAGACAAAGATTTTTCAAACCTATTTTAACACTGTATTATGTTAAGAGTAATTATTAGAACCAACAAGATAGTCTCTAGTGCATTATACAATATTTTTTGCAGTTGGCCCTGAGCTAGACGAGACAAAAATTCTTTTCAAACCTATTTTAACATTTTATGTCAAGAGTAATTATTGGAACAAAAAACAGACTGGTGCATTATGCAATGTTGTTTGCAGTTGGCCTTGAAATATAACATAGATTTTATATTGATACTGAATTATGCATTTAAGATGTTTTCCAAGACAGTGGTGGACCACTATAAAGCTCCTAATTGTACCGCTTACTTCTTATACAGCTGTGGGTCCCATTTGGTTACATTTTGTTTATGGCTGCTTACCATAAACTGTCAAGTAAACTTCATGGTCATATATCATGCACAGGTATATTTTGGGAGTAAACAATGGTGTGAAGCAAGCCTTAATTTTGGCAACTTAAATATCAGGCAGCTGGCACTGACTAAGCAAGTATCATTCACTGAGACCAACTTAATGTCATGCTTCATTGATTTCATTTTTTTTTTGCATAATGAAAGTGTATGCATATTATTATGTTATTCTTCCATTTGTTATGGAATAGGCTTCACACATTTGTTATGGAATAGGCTTCACACATTTGTTATGGAATAGGCTTCACACATTTGTTATGGAATAGGCTTCACAAATGAAATTTATTAATACATTTTATGTTAATCAATAATTTCCCTAACTTTGATTTCATTCTCTGACAGTTTTACATAATCCTACCTTATAAGAAACACACACAAATGAGTTATGCTTCATCAACATGATCTGCAGTTATTAGAAGCACTTGTACCATTATACTACTGATATTAATGGCCTGTCTTTAATTGATTAAATTGGTTAATTGGTGAAATTGGTAATTTAACAATGTCACTGTGAGTATCATATAAACCTAAGCAAAACCTTGTGAAATCTGCAAAAAATGCCATTACAGAGTTACTAGTGATCACTTCCTGAATGAACATAAGAACATGAAGCAGCCTGAATGGCTGCATCCTCAGCATGCCAACCAATCAAATCAAGCCAACTGTAACCTACCACTGCTTTTACCATGACTTAAGAATCTGCCATATGGCTGCATTGGAAAGTCTCCTAAAAGATCTATACCTTGAAACAGCATGGTTTTTCAGGATAACTGGGACAAAGAGTACTATAAGTAAAGATATCACTTTTGAAATTCACAAAAGAGTAATATAGATTGCCCTGGAAATATTTTTTAAGAAATTCTTACAGATATAATAGTTGTGTCTACTGCTGCTTAGTAATTATTAATTAGCTTAGTAATTATTAATTAGCTGTAATTACAATTTGTACTTTGATTTCTTATTCTTTAGAATACTGTCAAAATTATTTCCAGATGCAATTTAACCAGTTCCAACAATCAGACATCCACCTCTAAAAGGGTAACATGTCAAACATCCAAAAGACAGCCACTTTGGTCAAATGACTACCATTGTAAAGCAGCCAAATTTTAAAGGAACAAGATATATTTTAGTCTTTTAAACAGATATGTTTTTTTTTTAAAAAAAATACAAAGAAAGAAATAAATGAGAACACCATGAGGTTAGTTTCATTTCATGTATTATCAACTATGTGTGTAATGTACTAGCTTTACTGTACTGTAGGGGTGCAAATTCAGGAGAGATATAAATATCCCAAAATATATGCAAAAATATACTATAAGCTTGGACAATGGAACCAATCATATGTTAAGCACCCATACTACTCTAGCAATCACTCTAATGAAGTGAATAAAACAAATCATTTTCATATTCATGCTACAGTATTTTTATAAAGAGAATATTTAAAAAAATCAGAAATGGTGTCAAATAATAAATTATTCTCATGTATCTGGTCTCATCTCTCCATAAACAGCACTTAATTGCTATTGTAGTATTAGAGATTGCAGTGGCTTACAAGAATCAAATATAATATTTCTGTGCAATAAATGGTTACCTATTAAATGATCTGTTGATGAACAACTTTTTCAAAATTAAATAATGTAGTTCCGAGACATTTATGTCAGCATTATTAGTAAGTCAGACATTAATGTCAGCATTATTAGTAAGTGAGACATTTATGTCAGCATTTTTACTAAGTCAGCCCGATGTATCCTGAAATGTGTGGTATGCCTAACTTCTTGTCAATGTCACCTTTCATTTTCCTTATGATGCCAAATTCAAAATGAAAATCATCCATTCTTTTGAGAAGAATTACAAGTATAAAAAGAGAAATAGATTGCTTAGTACAGTTTTATGGATTAATATCTGGCTCAAAACTTGGAAGAATGTACATTGGATAAAATTGTAATAATTTCAAACAGAAAGGCTGAAAAGTGGGAGCTGAGTGCATTTCTTCTTACTTTGGATGAACTGCAAACAACCCAGACAATATGAATCAAAAGAAACAACTAATGAATCTAATCAAGATTGGATTGTATTACTCTATTCTATAATTCCAATTCACTTTTCTGTCTGAAATACTCCATCAGTAGGGTCAGACATATTGTAGTTTCCATACAGCTGTTAGATGTATGAGCCTGAATGGTGGAAAATGCCCATGTGTATGCAATGAATACCATTAACAGGACAGCTAATGGTTTTAACTAAATAAGAGTCTTTTCAAAGGAATAATACTCAACTACCATAAGAATTTCCAGGAAATGATATGTGTCATGGAATTGTATAAATTTATTTATTAAGTAAATGTACTCAGGTTTCATTGTGTACAACGATATCCAAGGGTGATCAATGTATATTCTACAATATTTCAAAACAGTTGAGTTTGGTTTATCTTATACCACATGTGTGGAGTGCTTTAGACAGGAAAAACTGAATACATGAATTGCACAGACAATGTTGAGCTACATTTCCTGTGTATAAATGCATCACACTAAAACCAAATCCTTACATTATGAACCATTTTGTCAATCAGAGGTCTACTTTGAGACCTACATATCTCCAGCTGTAGAGGTATGTAATTTATTCATTTATATGCATTGTAAGTTATATCTATTATATTATTATGTTTGATTTCGTATTTCTGTGACTTCGACTAGTTAGTAAATGCTGTTTTGTAAATGCTAATATGTTATATTCTTATCTGTGATTTAGCAAGAACTCTACAAGATTGCATTTAGTGAATAACTGTTTAGTGCATTATAATTCATATAATTCGCCAATTTACTTCTGAACCAGTTTATTGTTTGTCATTTTATAATGCAAGACTGATAATGTATAGAACTTACTGTATATACCATCATTGCATACTACCATATTCACCTATGTCATGCATAGTACTCGGTATTGAATATATTTTCAGCCATGTTGTGCTGTAGAGTATGCAGTGCTGTGCTGTGTGTACAGCTGTGTAGAGCTGCATAGGCTTCGTGTGCAGTGCTGAGCCATGCTGTGTGAATGTTTTCGAGTGCTTCAAATATTACAACTAATCGGGTTGAGGGTAATCGGACGTTGCAGACCAAAGTGTTGGGTGCTAATTGTCTAACCCAGGAATTAATGATGGTCAGTGACTACAAATAATCTTTGCTTGTTTGGCCAGTGGAACTGGTAGCAAAGAATTAAGAGAGTATAGACATTGCTCCAAATTTATAACATTTTAGCTGTGGGCTAATGTAGGTTTTTGTGCAATACCCAGTGTTTTATTATTGAGTAAAACTATCAATACATTATTTTGAACAAACTATCATATGTTTTGCTATTATGAGTAAAACTATCAATTCGCTATTTTAAATATATCATTGGTTTTTGCCATTTTTGAGTAAAACTATCAATTCATCATTTTGACCATAATATCATTTGTATTTTACTATTGTGAAGATCACATATCTGTTTTGTGATATACCTTAAATTCTTTACTTGTCTTGGTATCATATTTGTTGCATTAGTAAGATTGTACTAATTATGTTAATTAGTCTCATATTGGGACCCATTCATGCACGTATCTATCATACTTCATTTGATATTTTCATATAACATCAAATATTGTATTGCAATCCCATCAATGGTGTTTTGTTGTTAATCCGAAAATCGCAAACTTGGTATCTTGTTACAATATTACCATTTCTTGTTTTCAACTGATGAGTGCTGAAACCATCTCTTCCAGTCTTAGAAGATGAAACTTTCAAATTAGACATGGTGGCAGCCATATTGAATGCAAGATCAATTTCATTTTCTTTTAGGACATCCTAGACGCCATTAAAAGACTTCAGTAAAACTCACATGTTAATATAAACATTCAGGAGAGTAAATGCCAATATTTTCAATATCTTCATTGTGGAAGCCATAATTAGGTCCAATTGGAACCATTTTCATTTAAGATTAAGCAATTAGTTTTCTTGTGAAATCGTGTGCAATAAAACCTTCCATTTAGGAGATGTGGCAATAACAAGATTTTCAAGATGTCTGCCTTGGTGATCATACTGTCAGATCAACACCATTTTCATTTAGTACCACCTTGATTTCACAAGAAGTCTTCCCAAAAAGAAAAAACCCAATGCTGATATGGCCTTTCACCTAAGAGCAATAATCTGATATTAAATGTGGCCGTTGTGGTGGCAATTTTCAATGTGCAAGTTGGGTTAATTTCATTAAGGACCAATCATAAGAAGTCTTCTGGTCAATAGCCATATTGATGTGACTTTCCATCTGGAGGAGAAGTGACAAGACTTACAAGATGGCTGCCATGCTGGCCATCTCATATGGAGATCAACACCATTTGCATTTAGAACTGATCAGACATATAAGCATACATGCCACCCTACCCCACCCAATCCATGAGGAATAAAAATCATTACTGCAAAAAAAGCATGATTGTAACTAACCAATTTTTTAGGTTGATCTTTGTTAGAATTAATTATGGTAGAACACACTTAGTTGCAAACACGTAGCATTAATGAGATTTATATGGAAATGGTCAGCTCGTACAAGCCATAAAGCTTCAATTAGTTCAGGCAAGGCTAGAAGTTATTAGTTTGTAATTAAGGGCTTAGTTTGTTTAAACTTACTAAATGGGATTCAAGTTTTGATTTAACTTACTAAAGGAGTTTAAGTTTTGTTCTGTATAGAACTGATTGTAGGAGTTTAAGTTTTGTTCTGTATAGAACTGATTGTAGGAGTTCAAGTTTTGTTCTGTATAGAACTGATTGTAGGAGACAGCACAGTCATAGCCATTTGTTGTTTGAAATAACACAGTGTTTAGTGCCAGAAAGGTGGGAATTATTGTAAATCTGATTCGTCATGCTGTGGAAAATGAAAACCTTAAGTTTAAATGTACTGGAAAAATTTTGAAACTTTAGTCTGCATTTCTCTGCAAGAGAGAAAGAATTAATACTGGTAGACTCCAGGGATTTTAATGAGTAAAGTTCTCCTCAATCAAAATTCTAACCAAGGGAGAAATGTTTGTTTGAAGGATTCGACAGACACAAAAAGCAGAAAAAATGAGGTAATTGCATAAATCTCATACTTCTTTTATGCCATGATTTAATTGCTTGCAGGTACTTGTATCTGCAGGAATTTGTTGAGTCATAGATTAATTTTCTTGATATGGTATATGTATCTAGTTTGTTTATCTGAGCCTGCGTAATGATATTTCCTTTTACATATGAGTTGGTGATTTGCTAATTTATAGTCTTGATTACAGTAGGAATTGAGTATGTTGATTTCATACTTATTCTATATATGGAATTATGTATCCAACTTAACTGTGTTGAGTTCATTTAGCTGATAATTGTGTATTTATAGTCATAGATGAATTGATGAGTGATGTTATGGAAGTAGTCAGAACTATCAGAACAAATTTATTATGTATAAGGGTAGCCTTAAAGTATAGTGAGGAATTTCATTCATTTAGTGTAACAAAACCTAGTGAAGGGCTAATGCCACATGTGGGGTAAATGGCCATTCACAGAAAATTAGTCTGGGAACAAGCCATATACTGTTTGAATGTGAATAGACTTAATTTCTGACCTCAAGGGTTCAGTCTAATGTTGTATTTCCATATAATGAGACGGAAGATTTAGGCTGCTTGTTTATATTTTTATAAGGTGAGAAAGTCTGAAAAGGCATTACAACCCAAAACAGTGTGGGAAGGAAAAGGATAGTTTGGAACAAAAGGAAAGACAGCTAGAATTGTTGGAATGAAAGAAAGTAGAACGGAAGATGTAGTAAAACAACAGAACCTAAGTACAGTCTAAGAGGACCTGAGGGAGGGAATCAATCAACAGGTTAGGCATTGACGCAAGCCAGTTATTCGATATACTATGACTCATAAATGATGATTTTTGGATTCTATCTTAAACAGAATCGGCTAATTTTATAATGTCATTGTATTTTTTTAAATTCCCTAATTAGTTAATACATAAAGAAAGAAGTGTATCTTTCGAACTGTAACTTTCATATTTTTACTCATGAAAATTTTTATTGTTTGAAATTCTATTAAATTTTGTCTTAATTGTAATGGAGGCTCAACTTATTTGTTCTATATATTAGCTCACTTTCATCCATTCATAAATTCCTACTTGTAGTAGCTTTATACTGATACCGCGCAAATTTCTTCGTTGGAAGTCACTCCTAGATACGAAGCCAAAAATAAGTTTACCATACCACAATAATTTTGGTATGAAAAGTATAATCTACATATTACATGCCAGAATTGCAGCACATATTTTTGGTAAGAACCTGATTCTGCGAAGTTCTTGTAACAAAGGGCAGAATCCATATGTATTATTAAATATATATTATTTATATTCAGCAATCACTTCACGTAAAACTTTCATTGAATGATCATGAACTAGAATTCTGCATTAAGCATGATCATTTGCTCAGAGTACATTTCTTTCATTCTTTTAAAGTTTGTAAAGCTGTGTCAGTTTGTCATTTTTTCTGCTCTTACATTGTTTGAAGTTTGAAAAGATCCACTTGCTCTAACATTTTCCATCATATAACATCCACAACTCACTCAGTAAAGTGTTTCACTTAACATTTTCTTTAAAAGTATAGACTGGTCTACTAAGTGACTACCTTATCAATATAATGAATCAGTGAAACAAAGTTCATATTTGAATAAACCCGTCTGCTATCTTTGTGAATGGGTCAAATACACTTGCTATCAAAAGCAATTATAAGGAAAGTACTTTCACAATATTTTTGCAGTAATCATCTCTTTAAGAATCTTCTCAAAATTATGAGTTGAATTGCAGATATGATATTAAAAATGAAAAAAAAACAACTTTTTATTGCTTATTATCAGTGATGTGTCAAATTTTGAAATGTGTTGAAACCAATGGTTAAATAAATTGTGCTTTCTAATTTACATAATTGAAGCAGAAAGGTCTGATGGAAGTTCAATGTAATTTCCTCATTTTATCTCAACATAAAAGAAATTATGTTAAACCAAAGTTGAATCTGACCTAGTCATTTCCTGTGGCACAAGGGGCACACATAAAATAATTGAGTTTTCAAAGGATGCTAATTGTGAAATATTTTAGGCAACTGTGAAACAGATGACAGAGACTAGACATTGGATTTATAGGGAAAATTTTAGGAACAGATTTTTCTTGAGAGAAGATAAAGTCAACTCCAGGATGCACTAATGAAAGAGTGGTCTCATGAAATTACCACGAAGCCAGATAGTTGTTTTAGAGAGAAGACAGACTAGACTAGAAATGTTTGTTTGGAAAAGAAAAGGCAGTAAGGTACACAATTTTAATTTCAAATTTTAATATGCTATATCATTTGTTTGATTGTATGCAGATATGATATATTATGATTCATGCATGTATTTATGTATTCATTCGTAGAACTAACAATATGTTAGTTCTACCAGTTAATTCTTTGATTTTTTAATTATAAATTCATTGAGAGAATTGACAGATTGTATGTAATTAAATATTCAATATGTAGAGTTGTGTATGGATTTCATGAACAGTTATTTCTGATTGGCCAGGGAAACTTATATTTATATATGAGTTCACAATATTTAATTGTTCACTCAAGCTACTTTAGAATAGTTAGATATATTTAATATTACATATAAATATTTGAGTATAAACTGAATTGAATAGCCAAATGTAAATGAGTTGTGTTGTAATGCATGTTGGTATATACACCACATTTGTCTGTAGAGGCATGTGGGAATTAAGGCAGTAAAGGTCATGTATATCAACTTAACGGTAAAAATAACACAATATAGATTCAGTAAGGAATATTGAGTAAGGTCATGTGAGATTAGAATTATACAGTATATCCACCTAAGTCTGTGCAAGAGAAATATAGTTTATATCTACACAGGAATGTGTAGTGGTATTTGTCTATCAAGAGACATACTTTAGATTTAGGGGAAAGCTTAATAGTCAAGTGCAACCTTCATAGTTCATACTCTGAACGAGAGAAAGGAGAAGGAGGAATATGGAGGGAACTCAACGAGTCGAAGAGGAAAACTGCATCTTCGGAAAGTCAGGACAGTAAGGGTTAAAGAGGACCAGGCACATAGTTAGACATGGAAGACAAGCCATGTGAAGACAAGTGTTGGGTGATGCTGTCAAAAGCCAAAGTTTGGACTCAAAATCACCACTTGAGTACATAATGATGTTTATATACTGTATTGAATTCTGTCATTGACTATCAGTTTAATAGAAAGTGAATTTGGCTATGCTTGCATTAAATATGTAATATAGTAAATCATTGTAGGGGAATTGTTTGTCTCTTTGATTATATGTCATTTGATTAAAATTTTATATTTTATTCATTGAAAGGGGGCTAGTTTAATTTCTTTCAATATTTTGCTCAGCTATCCGTAACATTCCATCTATCTGTCAACATTGGGCAATTACATCATGGGTGATCATTCCCTAGTTACATGCCAAATTGAATGGAGGAAGGTTTTAATGTTTTAGGTATGGTATCAATGACTGGTCCAACCAAAGTGTGGATGAGTTTTAACACTTGGTTCAACAGAAAGAACATGGATGACCAATGGTGCTTCCACCATATTTAGCCATATTCTATTTAATGGAGTAACACATAATGGTGACAATTCTTTGTCAAAATAAAAAACATGAGCAATCACTGCATCACAAAGGAACTGCTAATTACACCTTGGAGTCCTAACCAGAGGATCTTGTGTTGGGAAATCAAAAAGTTTGGACAAGATGGACCATCAGGGACCATGACTTGCCTAAATGATGATGTAGAAATCCAACCACTTTGTGTTATAATTAATACAAGCAATGTCTCATGTAAAGATTTCAAGTTGATCATAACTCTTTGAATACTAGATTGGATGAGACAAAACCCATAAAAGATGCAATGTCAAGGTCTTAGAATGTTCATATAAAAAAATTGTACTGCATCTAAATGCAGAATGGTTCTTGACTATGCTGATTACATGCAATATGACTTATGCAATTATGTGAAATTTGTAAACCTGTCCAAATTGATGTAGATGAGACAAAAACCCATAAAAGGCAGGGTAAAGAGACAATATATGTGCCAAATTCCATCTAAGTATGTTGAACTGTTCTCAAGTTGTGATGACTGCAGCGATGTTCCTAGTTTACATGTAAAAATGTATGTTGGGGGTACAATATCCAGTGGTCCCTCTCACTATCACACCTCTTGTAAGTCATAAAAATGCTCCAAGTCAGGTTGTCTTATAATGAGCACATTATGAAGTGGTCCCTCTTTATAAAGCTTGTATGGAATCATAAGAATTTCAATATTATAGGTGAGGTTGCCTTAAATTTGGATACATTATACTGTGGTCTGTTTTTATAACACATCTAGGGAATCATAAATATATATTATGTTATAGATCAGGCTTCCATTTACTGGGTTACATTATACAGTGTTCTCTCTTTACAATGCTTCTAAAGAGTCATAAAAAATATACTATGTGATAGGCTAGGTTGCCTTATAATGGGGTACATTATCATGTGTCTGTTTAAAACACTTTTAGGGAGTCATACAAATATACCAGATCATATTCCCATATACTGGGGTACATTATATGGTGTACTCTCTTTATAATACTTCTCGGACATCATAAAAAGTACCATGTTATCAGGTTGCCTTACAGTTTGTACATTATACAGTGATCTTTCTTTAAAACACCTTTAATGAATCAAAACTTACCCATGTTACACAGGTCAGGTTGCTGTTTACTGAGGTACATTATACAGTGTTTTCTCTTTATAATGCTGTCCAAGGGAGTCATAAAAATGAACCATGTTATAGGTCAGGTTGCCTTATAATGGGGTACAGTTTTCTCATCATAATTATTGATATGATTTAATGTAATGGGATCTATGACCTTTTTCAGGCATATAAGAAGGAGTGTATTAAACTGAGGTATATAATAGAGAGGGTCAACTATAAGTATAATGAGCAATGTAGACCCTGATCAGTTTCATTATTCCAGATCTGTTCAGTATTTGGTGCCAGTTATACAAGGAAATACATTATGTCCTTTTGACAGGTTATCTTTTTTATTATGGGTACTCCAAGTTCAAGTTATATTAAAATGTTGATCAGTCATACATGATGAGAGACATAAATTATGTTCTCTTGCTTGGTTGCCTGTAAAAGTGATAATTTTATGCACAATAAATTTTGCATGTGATGGCTAATCCATTAGCCCAAATAATTAGCAAGTCTCAGTAACCACATTAAAATAATCCCCAATTAATGTATCATATTATTTGATAACAATGTACCGAAGCCATCTGAGGTATCAAGTCTCCTCAGTATAATCTGAATTTGGCCAAAAAAAATTCGTTAATAAAATAATTTCCTCTGGTAGAACAATGACATATACTTCTATAGTAGATTAAACTGTCTGCCTATGCAGATGTGTCACCCAGCCTTGGTGTAAATGGGAATTCTCACTACAAATTACAGTGTATGAAATAAAGTATTCTTCTAGACAAAACTGACATTTAAAGATATATGTTATCTATAACTGTAGTGGTAATTGCATGGCTGCAATTGAAGTTGACAGTGTGAAAGATGATTGTAACACTTTGGTCTCTAGGCCATCCTCTTCCTCCTCCTCCTCCTCCTCATCACAAGGCAAAGCATACGGCAGAAGGTTGTTTCTTTTAAATCATATAAACCACAATGCAAAATGCTATCATACATGTTTTGTGAAACTTGATTGTCCCACATATATCTTTGTTAAATTAACAAGAATCCCTTGAAAAGGCTGATGCTATACTCTTTGATCATGTCTGGCAGGAATTCATGGCAAGACCATTTCATCTAATCAATTGACCTTAAAAAATGTGTACCTATCAAAAACCCTGCCAATTCCACTTGATCATTTCACTTCCTAGACTTTAATGATAAATTATATTTAAAAAATATATATTTTGCAATTCATTCATTTGAACTATCATAATCTAGGATTGCTGTAACTTAGAGTTAAATTTGTTTTTCCACATTTTAGTGACTATTGAAGATAATATGCTTTGAACTTCTTTAGACTGAGTTTTTGAACACATGGAAGCAGTTCTTTTTTCTTGGCTGAGTGGCTAGATCATGTTCAAATTCCTCTTAAGTTCAGTATACAAAGAAATTTCAGCCACAGTATATATAAAAGCAGCATCAGGGTGTGTCCACATTCCCCTTATTGTGCATGTTGCAAATGGAATGAAATTCAAACACTCACACAGAAGTATGCAATATATGTGGAGGGTCACTTTTATTGAAAACTCCATGTTGAGATGAGCTTCCACATAGGGATAATAATATGCAACTATACTGGATGTCTCAGATTCAGCATTTCATATGTGTGTGGGGGTATGGTGGGGTGGGGTGTACCAGCCAACCAATCCTCCAAGCAGTTTAGGAGGGGTATGGACAGATGGACAGAATTCAGCCAACAGGCCATTCCATAAGCTCTTCTGGTCTATGACCAGTTGAGTTGATAAATATTAGTAAAAAAAAGGAAATAATTTTGGCAAATAAACCAAATGCTGAAGCAAGGACACTTGAGATTTTGTTTTTGAAATCCTACACTTAATCGTCCCTGCAAAACAAGAAAATTCAATTTGATTCTTCTGTGTATTCATGATTGATCCAAGTTAATATAACAAAATGGCATCTGATTTTTATTACTATTTTTTCACTGGCATTTTCAAGACATTTATAAGCACTATTAACTAATTAAGTACAGAATATAAAATGTATTTAGGATATTCATTGCTGTAATTTACATCTGAAAGAAATTAATCCTGCTCAAATCTTCAACACATGCCCACCAATAACAATCAAATTTACATTTAAATAAAGAATTCAAGCGCTTCATGCATTCAATTCATGAAATAAATCCTTAAGTGTTGTACTATTGATTTGAAGTCCTTTTATATAATTTGCATTTCAAATTAAATTAAATTTTTAGGTTGTACATTTGCAAAGTCTCTCTTTCCAAATGTCCAAATTCATTTAGCAGTGTTCAAGTCAACTTCCTAGTTGTGATTTTCTGATTCAATTACTTCTACAAAAATTTCAATTTTACTGCAAACATGGAGACAAAATACAACAGCAACCTGCATGCACTGAATATTAGGATCACTAATAATCCAAGTTCAGGACAAAGCTACAGGATGATTGCCCAGTATAAGCTCTAAATCCATTGTCCATTGCCCAGTACAAGCTTTAAATCCATTGTCCATTGCCCAGTACAAGCTTTAAATCCATTGTCCATTGCCCAGTACAAGCTTTAAATCCATTGTCCATTGCCCAGTACAAGCTCTAAATCCATTGTCCATTGCCCAGTACAAGCTTTAAATCCATTGTCCATTGCCCAGTACAAGCTCTAAATCCATTGTCCATTGCCCAGTACAAGCTCTAAATCCATTGTCCATTGCCCAGTACAAGCTTTAAATCCATTGTCCATTGCCCAGTACAAGCTTTAAATCCATTGTCCATTGCCCAGTACAAGCTCTAAATCCATTGTCCATTGCCCAGTACAAGCTCTAAATCCATTGTCCATTGCCCAGTACAAGCTTTAAATCCATTGTCCATTGCCCAGTACAAGCTCTAAATCCATTGTCCATTGCCCAGTACAAGCTCTAAATCCATTGTCCATTGCCCAGTACAAGCTTTAAATCCATTGTCCATTGCCCAGTACAAGCTTTAAATCCATTGTCCATTGCCCAGTACAAGCTCTAAATCCATTGTCCATTGCCCAGTACAAGCTCTAAATCCATTGTCCATTGCCCAGTACAAGCTTTAAATCCATTGTCCATTGCCCAGTACAAGCTTTAAATCCATTGTCCATTGCCCAGTACAAGCTTTAAATCCATTGTCCATTGCCCAGTACAAGCTTTAAATCCATTGTCCATTGCCCAGTACAAGCTCTAAATCCATTGTCCATTGCCCAGTGCAAGCTTTAAATCCATTGTCCATTGCCCAGTGCAAGCTTTAAATCCATTGTCCATTGCCCAGAACAAGCTTTAAATCCATTGTCCATTGCCCAGTACAAGCTTTAAATCCATTGTCCATTGCCCAGTACAAGCTTTAAATCCATTGTCCATTGCCCAGTACAAGCTCTAAATCCATTGTCCATTGCCCAGTACAAGCTTTAAATCCATTGTCCATTGCCCAGTACAAGCTTTAAATCCATTGTCCATTGCCCAGTACAAGCTTTAAATCCATTGTCCATTGCCCAGTACAAGCTTTAAATCCATTGTCCATTGCCCAGTACAAGCTCTAAATCCATTGTCCATTGCCCAGTACAAGCTCTAAATCCATTGTCCATTGCCCAGTACAAGCTTTAAATCCATTGTCCATTGCCCAGTACAAGCTTTAAATCCATTGTCCATTGCCCAGTACAAGCTCTAAATCCATTGTCCATTGCCCAGTACAAGCTCTAAATCCATTGTCCATTGCCCAGTACAAGCTTTAAATCCATTGTCCATTGCCCAGTACAAGCTCTAAATCCATTGTCCATTGCCCAGTACAAGCTCTAAATCCATTGTCCATTGCCCAGTACAAGCTTTAAATCCATTGTCCATTGCCCAGTACAAGCTTTAAATCCATTGTCCATTGCCCAGTACAAGCTCTAAATCCATTGTCCATTGCCCAGTACAAGCTCTAAATCCATTGTCCATTGCCCAGTACAAGCTTTAAATCCATTGTCCATTGCCCAGTACAAGCTTTAAATCCATTGTCCATTGCCCAGTACAAGCTTTAAATCCATTGTCCATTGCCCAGTACAAGCTTTAAATCCATTGTCCATTGCCCAGTACAAGCTCTAAATCCATTGTCCATTGCCCAGTGCAAGCTTTAAATCCATTGTCCATTGCCCAGTGCAAGCTTTAAATCCATTGTCCATTGCCCAGAACAAGCTTTAAATCCATTGTCCATTGCCCAGTACAAGCTTTAAATCCATTGTCCATTGCCCAGTACAAGCTTTAAATCCATTGTCCATTGCCCAGTACAAGCTCTAAATCCATTGTCCATTGCCCAGTACAAGCTTTAAATCCATTGTCCATTGCCCAGTACAAGCTTTAAATCCATTGTCCATTGCCCAGTACAAGCTTTAAATCCATTGTCCATTGCCCAGTACAAGCTTTAAATCCATTGTCCATTGCCCAGTACAAGCTTTAAATCCATTGTCCATTGCCCAGTACAAGCTCTAAATCCATTGTCCATTGCCCAGTGCAAGCTTTAAATCCATTGTCCATTGCCCAGTACAAGCTTTAAATCCATTGTCCATTGCCCAGTACAAGCTTTAAATCCATTGTCCATTGCCCAGTACAAGCTTTAAATCCATTGTCCATTGCCCAGTACAAGCTCTAAATCCATTGTCCATTGCCCAGTGCAAGCTTTAAATCCATTGTCCATTGCCCAGTACAAGCTTTAAATCCATTGTCCATTGCCCAGTACAAGCTTTAAATCCATTGTCCATTGCCCAGTACAAGCTCTAAATCCATTGTCCATTGCCCAGTGCAAGCTTTAAATCCATTGTCCATTGCCCAGTACAAGCTTTAAATCCATTGTCCATTGCCCAGTACAAGCTCTAAATCCATTGTCCATTGCCCAGTACAAGCTTTAAATCCATTGTCTATTGCCCAGTACAAGCTCTAAATCCACTTGTCTATTGCCCAGTACAAGCTCTAAATCCATTGTCCATTGCCCAGTACAAGCACTAAATTCACTTGTCCATTGCCCAGTACAAGCTTTAAATCCATTGTCTATTGCCCAGTACAAGCTTTAAATCCACTTGTCTATTGCACAGTACAAGCTCTAAATCCATTGTCCATTGCCCAGTACAAGCACTAAATCCACTTGTCTATTGCCCAGTACAAGCACTAAATCCACTTGTCCATTGCCCAGTAGAAGCTCTAAATCCATTGTCTATTGCCCAGTACATTCTCTAAATCCACTTGTCCAATTCCCAAAATACTCTTCAGAAAAGAACAAATTTGCAAAGCATGCACCCACAGACAAGTTCCAAAAATTGAGAGTGAAGGTAACATCATTTTCAATTCTTAATGCCTTGAAGTTTTTCAAAGATTAATATCTGTCATCTTGCTAAATACATACATCAGCATCTTTACTTAGTTTAGAGTTTATATATACTACATACTTCCATTACAAGATGACCAAACTCCCATATTCCATTCGTCTGTAAAGTTTGTGTTTTACATGTCTGCTGTCAGAGTCTGTTACTTCCATGGTGTAGTCAATAATGTCAAGGATAACCCAGCATTTTCTTGAAATTTTTGAACCAAGGATTTAAAACTAAGGTTACATTATTGTTTTCAATTATCCCTGTAACAGGTTGACCATTGAGTCAGGGAACACCATCTCAAGGTTACTGTACAAACATAATCTAGAGACAATAAATGTAGTGTCCAAATATAGAGAGAAAAAAAAGCATATAAGCACAAATGTACACATGCATATAATATGTAATCTCTTCACAATTTAGACAAACACAAATATACAGCATCTAGGTGACAGAGACATTGTAATATTATCATCTTTTCTCCACATTTACTATTAAATCAGACCGAAATAAATATTATAACTTTTACATTTTATAGCTTAAATTACAAACACATGTTACACTGAGACATACATTTGAATTCTAACACATCTTTCATAGATATGGTAGAGTAATGGTGTACACTGCTCCCAAATCAACAGAAATGATTCTTTACTTTTACATTTTATTGCAAAATATTTTTCCAAATTAGAGTGGTCTTTAAGAACAACTTTCAACCCCTTTTGAAAGCCACTTTTGTAAAACTACTGATGAGATATTACAATAATGTTTTGTCCAGTGCCTTTTACTTGGTCCAAAATAATAAAAAAAATAAACATTTCCATGAAATAAAACTGCTTTTTAAAACTGATTAATAATAGTACACCAAGAATTTGTAAATCTTCATTAATGTGTATAATATTATTTAGTCATTGTATTTTCACCAATGTATCTTCCATAAATTACAAAACCAATTTCATCATTAGATATTTTTTTTCACTCAGCACTGACGTAATTCATATAGCAATACATTCTGATGTTATACAACAATAAGTAGAGAAATTGGACACCAGTTTTCAGGTACTACCTTGGTTTACTCTCCTTAGGTATGTAAGTTATGATGCCTTGTCTCCAAAAAGTTGTGACAAATCCAGATGCTTCATTAACTGTTCCAACTACATTTTCTCCAATATTAAAAAATACATTAAATATTCAATTCTGAAACCATCTGATCCTTGGCTTTTGCCATTTTTTATACTTATCAAAAAAATAAATACTATTATATTTTAACTTGTCATTATTTACATTTTAATCAAAACATTCTTAAGTACAACTTTCAAGCTGTAGCAAAGGCAGAGAATGAGTTGGCTTCGACCTAATTATTAGGGTGACCTTGAATGGCATTGCCAGACTGACTTTCCCATCCAGTCAAACATTGGTTTGATGCATGTCACCAACAGCCTCATGATAATTATAAATGCTGTTACTCATAAGATTACAGGTATGTTCTTTGAAAAAGTACTAGTCTCTAATGGCAAGTCACTTTGATTTCTCTAAAAAGTGTTATTAATGTATCCAACCTACTTTAATTTACATTGCCTTTGACAAATAATTCCCTTGATAAAAAAGTGGTCTCTATTGGTTGAGATATCTAGTAATATTAAATAAATAACAAACCACTCTCAGTACAAAGAGAAGCTTACATTGTAGTTGATGTTGTTCATGATACAAATCTTAGGTTTATGGGCAGCTGTAACTATCCACAGTATTATCAACATGTATTAACTCTAGTCCTTCCTTTTTCCTCATCAAGAGATCTTTCTACATGAACTATTAGGTATATCTTCCTAATTTTAATGATTACGACAAGTTTTTAATTTGAAAACACAGATAAAATGGGCATTATGATCAGCTTCATATACCATTAGCCAACCCATGTTTCTTAGTCCTCTATGTGGAGAAATGAAATTTCTTTTTTGCAGCCAGTGACCTTGCCCTTTGCCATCTGACCCTAAAATCAAAAGGTTTATTTGTTATCATAAGTGAAAGTCATCCACAAAGTGATCCAGGTCTGCAGTTTTGAACTAATACAACTGTGCAGAAACTAGTTTTCTATTTTAATGTCAGTGACCTTGATCTTTGTCTTTTTGAAACCTGCATATTAACGACCGTTTTCCATACCAAAAGTTCCAACCTTCCACAAAGTCTGGATAAAGTATTTAATGTAAAACTTATGTTGCTGAGATGAGACCATATTTTTCTTTTAATCTTTGATCATGACCTTCACATTTTGCTTGATTCTATAAGCAATCAGGTTTTTCTTTACACCAAGTGTAAGTCACCCATAAACTTTGGTATATAATGATGGAGAACTCAAATTATTGTGCAGAAACATTGTCTTCCAGTCAGAATGACCTGATATTTGATCCCAGAATGTGAATTGTTGTGAGAAAACAATTTTCTTTCTTTCAGTCACAGTGATATTGACCTTTAATCATCTATGCCCGAAATGAAAAGGGTTTATTCTTACCCCATGTGCAAACCATCCAAAATATATGATAACTGTAGAAGATTGACAACAAAAAAAAACTACTGTGTGGAAATCAAATTGGTAACAGACACCATCATAACACAGTATCCTCCACCTTATAGTTGTCATAGAAAGAAAATAGACTGTTGAATAACTTTCATAAATCATGGGTCAGCTCAAAACTCTCATGGAAAAGTTATAGTTTTGGGTTTCAGGGCAAGCTCACTTTTTAAAAACATTTTGTCCTGTCCTAAAGAAAGCAATATGTACTGATTGACTAGACCATCTCACTGATCTATCATTATCTAAGTTTTGTGTGACTCATTATATACAGACCCTGTTATGTGTACCCCTGTAGGAGTACTGGCATTTTGTCCTGTCCTAAAGAAAGCAGTATGTACTGATTGACTAGACCATCTCACTGATCTATCATTATCTAAGTTTTGTGAGAATCATTATATACAGACCCTGTTATGTGTACGCCTGTAAGAGTACTGGCAAAGGAAAATGAGCAACATCAATGTGATAACCATTACAGATTTATTCTAGTGAATTCTAGGAATCTATTTAACACTAGTGTGCTGTTAAACAAGTTTATAAGGAACCATTTTAAAGGATCAAAATTAATAAATAAATCATGTTAAATTAATACTTTAATAAAATGTTTAATTTCTTAATACAGATTCTATTCACCTAATCTGTTTTTCACTATAAATGTTTGCCAAATAATGTTAGCTAGTGGTTATAATAAAAACAAAATTAAAAGTGTGTTGAAAAGCATAAATATTCCTGAAAATTTAATCAAGTCATCTATATATGCAGATCAACATACAAATTTCTATTGTGTGGTCTGTGACACATTGTGCTTAGGTTTTTGACAAGAAACATTAAACTATATAAATTATTTTTTAGTTACTAACCTATATATTTAATTATGTTACCAATGTATCACAAAACTATCTCTGCCATTTGTCTACCTTAAATAATTTGTGTGGTACCTAATTGTTCAAAATCAAACAGTGTTTATTTAAAATGCTAAAAAGTAAAAACAGTAACTTGAAAATTCAATAAGGTTACCTACTAATGACTTTTAACGAGTGTGTAGAAAGACTCCAAGTTTAATACTGATATACAAACATATGGTCATAAAGAAAACTGCAAAGAAAATATGGCTTCTTCTGGTATCATATCAGGAGGCATTATTCTAGTACATTTGAACACACTCATAATGCTGACATCCTTATTCAATACTTATTCAATACTTATATATGTTTATAAGAATTAAAAGGAAAGAATACAAAGAAATCACACAAAAGGTTCCCTGGCTCTTGTTATTGACAAGGTATACCCAAACATCTAATTACCTTTATTTCTCAGAATAGTTTCTAATCTAGTAAAATTACAGCTTGATATTAAACAGGTTCAGTTTTGCTATGTGAGCAGAAACATAAAAAATGAATCATCTATACAATGAAAATCAGGGAAAACATAGCTGTTGAAAACATTTAAATAATTGATTAAATAACACCAAGGCTTGTACAGACCTGTACGTCATCTAGTGCATTAATCCCAACACTTTCATTATGAACCATGGTGCTTCATTGCATTACAATATTAGATCTGGTATATACCATATGTACTGGAATAAAAGTTGGTTCCAGATGCAAACTGCACAGACCCAGATCTGCTGTCACATAATGCTGCCAGTCTAAGCTGGGTCTATGAAGTTTGTAAGGAATAATCAGTAGAACAAACAAAAAAAGCCCTGATCTGCTGGTGCAATATAATGGCAGATCAGATCTACGTTTCTTGCAATTTAACCTGACTTCCAAGTCAACACATCAACTATAAGATGGCCAATCTCTCTTGTTTAATGGACTGAATGGAAGAAAATCTCATTCAGAATATTTTTGTATATTTAGCCATCTGAGATCTGGAGAAGAAATACTGAACAGCAATGAATTATATATAAATAAACTTGCATATGAAAACTGACCAGTATTGTTAACTTTGGAAAAAGGTTTTACAATCATGAGTGAATCATAAAACATCTTTAATTAAATACTTTTTAGGTGTTTAATACTGCTTTTCTGAGGACATGCAGACAAATGCTTGTTACAAGGATTTCAAGTTTAAAATTTGCTTTCTTCATGTCACAGCTTAGAATGGTTTACTTTATAATGTATGGTTGAATTTTGAAGCTACATAGAAGAAAAACAATGTTGCTTGCTTCACTCAATTCAGCATTTTATATACACAGCTGTTGGCCTTTTCTGCCCATGTAAGGTTTCCATTACCAATATTGGTGCAAAACAAATACCAAATTCAACCGACTGATGAACATAAAATACTCCATTTGAAAAGTGGCATTTGACACAAGAATATTATGTTCAAAATAATATTAATTTTAGAAATATAGGATACCATCCATGTGTGTTCATGACTTGCGATATATTATCCTATTCTGTGGGCATGACTTTACAAAACTGTGATGTTTATGTTTCGAGCCATTAGTTGAAATGCATTACTTTGGAACCTTTCTGTCAGCATTTCAGCCAATGAACTACTTTGGTCAGGTTTATAGCTGATTTTATAAAATTCAATGCTGTTGTTGTTGTTGTGGGGTTTAAAGCCATTTTTCAGCACATGATAGGCTATACATGGAGGACAGTATTAATGAAACAGGAAGAACCCAGAAAAAGCCCAGAAAGAACCAACAACTCACAAGAAGCTACTGGCAAGCTTTCTCACATATCCACATTGGCAGAATCTGAGACTCAAACCCACACATACAGAGGTGAGATGGCAGTGATCTATCACGGAGAGCACTTTAGACCACTCAGGGCCCCCAAAATTCAATGTAACAAAGCCACTAAATGGCAAGAGATATTAAGCAAAGTAAACCTATCTTGGAAAAAAATTAGTACAAGTTGAACATTATATAAAAAAGCTATTATGTCTTAGAGAAATAGCAATAAATATGACGTAAGCTGATTATAATATCTCTTTTATGGGAAACAATAATAACTAAAGAATTTAGAAACAGACTATACACCCAGGAATTTCTTGAGAATCCATTCAAGCATCAATTTGACAAGCTGGACAGCAGACAATAAAGTAGGTGTGGAACAAATTCTTGCAAATGTTGGCATTTATACAACACATTTTCATATGCATTTAGTGCAGAAATTTGGGATATTTTTGCACACTCTATAAATATCACTTTCCTTAATTAAAGAACAATCTTTCTTTCTTGATACAAATTGGATTTTTGATCAAACACAACATGTGATCCAATGTTTACAGAAATGACGTTACTTTGTAGAAATAAAAAGTAATTATATTGGAGAAAAATTAGGAACTGCTGATTTTGATTGGTCAGTTAATCACACATACACCAGGGGTCACACTACCAGGCAATTAGACCCCCTAAAAAATATAACTTTGCCTTCTTCTGTTAGGAAAGCAAAAATGACTCCTCCCTGTGACCTTTTTATAGGTACATTTTGAGTTGCCCCCTTGCCTTAAGCAGGTTTATTCTAATGTTTTTTGTTAAAGGTATTCTTCAAGCCATCAGTAGCTAGGCCAAGTTTTGATATTGATTATGCTGGCTTAAAAACTCTTGCATGTGTTATGATTATTGATTGACCATTTATCATTTCCCAATAGTCCCCTATCACTACCCAATTTTATCCTTCAATGATAAAAATGTACATACTTATGTTTCAAAACTTTAACAATAGTATGTATTTAGCAGTTTGTGTTTTAAGAATAAAATCGGTGATTTAGATATTTTAACTGCCTCTTGCACACTGTATCATCATAAAATTAGTTTGAAATTCTAAGTGTACCAGTAACGGGGGGGGGGATGCGGACAATTCTATGTCCACAGGAAATCATTAAAAAGAAAGTCTATCCTGTAACAAGTAACAATATAACATAAAGGGAAGACACCGGTCTGCACCCCTCAGTAGTTCCAGCTCAGCTACTTTATCCTAATTGATTCAGCTAATTTCCAACTTAAGCCAGTCATAATCAAAAATAGTTCAATTTTTAAAACAACTGACACTCATTGTTCAGTTTGTGACATATTGGAGAAAATGCAATAATTGTTCTCTGATTTTGACATCTGGACAAGTGATGACACTGACAGTGCCATTTGCATTTGGGTACTGTTGGATTTCACTATTGAAACAAGGCATTATCTCATAATTATCTTGGATCTTACTGTACCTTTATATACAGATAGGTAGTGATACATATAGAGACTTGGTGGTAATCTTGTCATTTAAGGAAACAACTCCCAGGAACTAACAAGAACAATTCAAAATGGAAGTCCCGAAAGAAAAGAAGAGTTCAGATTAGAAAGATGAGAGGAAGAACATGTACATGTATACATGTGGAGGTGGGGAGACATGGCAAATCACTCATATGTGTGAGCAGGCCTGTAGGCCTTCAATGTAAGAAACAGCTCACCTATTTCCCTTCATTTCGTTATCAGTCATTATTCACATTATTTTGATCAAAAAAGTAGATACTGTATGCATTTTGTAATTCCATGTGTGAAAAATAACAAGTTTACCACCTTATAAAATGCTGAATTCTTATGCAGACATATTTTGCTTTATTTAATCCCACTCTTAAGCAAATATAGGGAGAAGCATCAAGTAAATTTAAAATTACCAAAGCATTCTGAGGAAGGTAGACTCATAAACAATGATATATACACAACAAATACTATCTTCTGTGAGAACTGCCAGTGCAACATCACCAAAAGATAAAATGAGACAATTTAGTTTCTCTCCAAATACCTAGATAGACAATTTAGTTTCTCTCCAAATACCTAGATAGAACCAAAAATGGCAGTACTTTATGATAATTAAATTCTGACATACATCATATCTGATATATTAACAAATATATAATAGTCTTAAATATTTTGAATATAAAAACTATATAAATTTTCTATGTCAAATTTGAATGCAAACCACATAAACCCTGATGTGCAACTGGATAATGCCCTGTCTGTTTTGAGTCTATGTTGAATATTCTATTGGTTACTTACTTATTACAAATTGCATAGAACCTGACCTACCAGAGCAATATGTGAAGTCAAATCTGGATTTATGAAGTCTGCCATTGGAGTCAAGTTTTAAGCAAATATATATAATATATTGGTAACAAATTTGATGCCTGAATTATGACCTTAATATAACATTAAGCTGCAATGTATACAAGAAAACTCACAACCTATAATGGAACTCAAAGCCATGTTTTATCAAGGACATTATAAGTCATATTAATTCATGTCTAAATAGTTATATTAATTAATGTCTTAATAGTTATGGTTATATTAATTGATATTTTAATAATTATATTAATTGTAGTGTCTTAATAGTTATATTAAGATGTCTTAATAATTATATTAAACATGTCTTAATAGTTATGGTCATATTAACTGATGTCTTAATAGTTATATAATTACTATGTCTTAAAAGTTATATTAATTAAAGTGTCTTAATAATTGTATTAATATGTATTAGTAGCTATAATAATTAGCAAGTCTTTATAATTATATTAGGGTGTATTAATAGATAATATTAAGGTGTCTTAATATTTACATTATATTAGGGTGTATTTATAGATAATATTAAGGTGTCTTAATATTTACCTTATATTAGGGTGTATTAATAGACAATATTAAGGTGTCTTAATATTTACCTTATATTAGGGTGTATTAATAGACAATATTAAGGTGTCTTAATATTTACCTTATATTAGGGTGTATTAATAGACAATATTAAGGTGTCTTAATATTTACATTATATTAGGGTGTATTAATAGACAATATTAAGGTGTCTTAATATTTACATTATATTAGGGTGTATTAATAGATAATATTAAGGTGTCTTAATATTTACATTATATTAGGGTATATTAATAGTCATATTATTTAAAGTCAATATTATAGTTGTGTTAATTAAGGTATCTGAACAGTTATATTAATAAAGATTTGTTAATATTTTTTTGTGTATTAATAGTTATATTAACTAAGGTGTATTAATTTTTATATTAATTAGGGTGTTTTTAAAGTTTTATTAATTATTGTGTCCTAATGGTCATAGTCATTAAGGTGCGTTATTAGTTGTATTAAATGAGGGGTTTTATTATAGAGTGGGAACACCATCTTTGTAAGAAATTCTGTTCATATTGCCCAATGTTTCCAATAGTTTAAAAACTGAACTATTGACACAGTACCAAAGTTTGAAAAACTTGGTTTACACCTTGACTAAAGGGCTTATTTGATATCTTGGGTGACTTGTTGCACTGCCATCTCACACAATATGGCCTTAGAAATTTGTGCCAGGAAAATGATGCCCAGTGTTAATGATCTGGGTATTACTGGAAATAAACTTGGATTAAAAAGAGTAATTGTCTCCTAATTCACCAAAATGCTACAGATTTTATCTTTCAATGTACCAACTAATTTTGTCTTATGTCTGGGAAGGTCACATTTTATTAATGCCAAAGAGTATATTTGTAGATTAAAGGCATAAATGAAACCTGCATTCTGCACTCTTGGCATTCCTCTGTAGACAAGACTACGCAAATTAACTCAGTTAATGACAACCATGTAGGATAATACACCCATACACACTCAATCCCTGATTAAATTAGAGGAATAATATACTTTTCACAAAAAAACACATAAGTTGGTGAAAACTAAAGATTGTAACGCCTACCACATAAGTCAGTGAAAGCTCAAGATTGTAGCAGCTGTAGTTCTTCTGAATCATGGAATTAAATGTCAATAAAATAACCCAAAATCAAGGCACGATGCACTACTTTTTAAAAATATACAATCAACATGCTATTGCCAGAGACCCCAAGTTTTAAACCACTCATGCTTACACACTTACACAAAAATCACATTTCATACAAGGAACATTGGATTTATTTGCACAAAGACTTTAGATTTATTATAATGGAATTATACTATCTACTGTAAAGGACCAAATTTTTAGTTGATCTTTCTTTGTTAGAATTAATTTTGGTAGAACACACATAGCTGCATACATGTACCATTTACAAGATTTATTGTGAAATGGCCACATTGAACAAGCCATAAAGCACAGATTATTTTGGGCAAAAGCCAGAAGTTTTTAGTTTTTAATTAAGTGCTGAGATTGTTTAAACTTACCAAGTAGGTTTCAAGCTTTGTTCTGCATAGAACTGATTTTAGAAGACAGCACAGGCGTAGACATTTGTTGATTGAAATAACATAGTGTTTAGTACTGGAAAGGTGGGAATTATTATAAATCTGATTGGTCACGATGTGGAAGGTGACATAGTTTAAACTGAAAATCTTGAGTTTAAATATACTGGAGGAATTTTTAACCTTTAGTCTTCATTTCTTTAAGCAAGATCTGAGGCTCTGACAGAGATCAAAGGGTAAATTTCTCGTAAATAATTAATTGTCATCCAAGGGTTTGTTTGGAGGTTTCGACAGACACCAAAATCAGAAAAAACGAGGTAATTGCATAAATCTTGTATACAACATTTACGCTAGGGCTAAATTGCTTGTAGAAGCATTTGCTGAAATTTATTTGTTGATTTGTAGATTAATTTTTCTTGATATGGTATATTTGTGTCTTATTGTTTATTGTAGCCAGCACAACAATATTTTCTTTTACATATGTGTTGATGATATGCTAAGTTATAGTCTTGATTATTGTAGGAATTGAGTAGGTTAAATTCATACTTATTTTATATACAGAATTATGTATCTGACATAACTGTGATGACTTCATTTAATGATAATATTGTATTTATAGTTAATGGATGAATTGATGATTTTTGTCATGGAAATAGTAGGAACTATTTGAATGAATCTATTATGTATAGTGGTAGACTTGATGCATAGTGAGGAATTTCATTCATTTATGTGTAATGAGACCAAGTGAAAAGGGCTAATGCAACATGTGACGTAAATGGCCATTGGCAAATTATTAGTCTAGGAAATAACAATGTAGACTGTTTGAAAGTCAATAGAGTAATTCCTGACCTTGATGGGGTTAGTCTAATTAGGTTTTTTCTGTTAATGTGATGGAAGATTTAGGCTGTTTGTTTAATATGTTTTCATAAGGTGAGATAGTCAAAAGGAATTACAACCTAAATAGTGTGGGAAAAAAAAACAGCATGGGAAGGAAAAAGAACATGTTGGAGCATCTTGAATTATTGGAACAAGAGAAAGTGGAACAGAGAACATACTGAAACAACGAAACCGAAGTACAGTCTGAGAGAGCCTGTGGGAAGGAGCAGTCAGCAGGTTATGCTTTAATGTAAGGCAGAGTTATTCGATTACTTGGACACATAATGATGATTTTGGTTTCTATCTTAAACAGCATCATCAAGTATATTAATATCATTGCATTTTGAAATTCCTTAATTGCAATTGTATTTTGAAATTCTTTAATTAGTAATACATAAAGATTCTTTTGAACGGTCATTTTTGTATTGTTTATTCATGGAAATTTTTATTGTTTGAAATTTTATTAAATTTTGCTTTACTTGTAACAGGGGCTCATTTTTTTTTGTTCTATACATTAGCTCAGATTACTACATTATCCCATCATCCATAAATTCCTACTTGTAGTATCGTATTCAGTACCTGGCAAATTTCATCATTGGGGGTCACTTCTAAATACAAAGCAAAACATATTTACCACATCTACTAAGAATGACCATATTTACTTGCAGAAAGGAGACACTTGCCAAAAGGAACACATTTCAAGTAATGGTAGACATATATACTGGATGTCAGAGATACAAGTACAATAATACTTCAAGGTTGAAATTAGGTTACAGTGTTCCGAAGTTCTCTCCTTAAAATGCATCTACTAACCAGTTTCCATGTACAGCTGAAATAAGGTCTAAAAGACATTGAGCATATAATGAACTGATAGCTGAAAATAGATTAGTCACTCAATCATGAAACAGTCGTTACAGTGACCTAGTTTTGGCATTATTGAATCATCCTCATCAAGATGCTTCCTCATGCATGACACTTAGTTGCCTAAAGTCAATAGTGTATCAACATCACAGATGAAAAAATGGATTATGTTCTTGTATGAAATAGACCAAAAAATATCTGACCTGGTTTATGACAATGAAATCAGTCATTTGAGCTCATGGTGCAGCAAGGGGAGTTTTGACTTAAACAACATAATGAGAAATCAACATTTTATTAAACCCACTGTATTGTTATCTTGTATTAATATCATTCATTTTATTAAAGACACTGTATTGTTATCTTGTATTAATAAGATTCATTTTATTAAAGCCACTGTATTATTATCTTGTATTAATAACATTCATTTTATTAAAGCCACTGTATTATTATCTTGTATTGATAACATTCATTTTATTAAATCCACTGTATTGTTATCTTGTATTAATAACATTTATTTTCATTCATTTTATTAAACCCATTGTACTGTCTTTTATTAATATCATTCATTAAAACCACTGTATTGTTATCTTATATTAATATCATTCATTTTATTAAAGCTACTGTATTGTTATCTTATATTAATATCATTCATTTTATTAAATCCACTGTATTATTATTGTGTATTAATATCATTCATTTTCATTCATTTTATTAAACCCATTGTATTGTTATCTTTTATTAATATCATTCATTAAACCCACTGTATTGTTATCTTATATTAATATCATTCATTTTTATTTAAGCCACTATATTGTTTTCTTGTATTAATATCATTCATTTTATTAAACCCACTGTATTGTTATCTTGTATTAATAACATTTATTTTATTAAACCCACTGTATTGTTATCTTGTATTAATAACATTCATTTTATTAAACTCACTGTATTATTATCTTGTATTAATAACATTTATTTTATTAAACCCACTGTATTGTTATCTTGTATTAATAACATTCATTTTATTAAACCCACTGTATTATTATCTTGTATTAATAACATTCATTTTATTAAAGCCACTGTATTATTATCTTGTATTAATAACATTCATTTTCATTCATTTTATTAAACCCATTGTATTGTTATCTTGTATTAATAACATTCATTTTATTAAACCCACTGTATTATTATCTTGTATTAATAACATTTATTTTATTAAACCCACTGTATTGTTATCTTGTATTAATAACATTCATTTTATTAAAGCCACTGTATTATTATCTTGTATTAATAACATTCATTTTCATTCATTTTATTAAGCCCATTGTATTGTTATCTTGTATTAATAACATTCATTTTATTAAAGCCACTGTATTGTTATCTTGTATTAATAACATTTATTTTATTAAACCCACTGTATTGTTATCTTGTATTAATAACATTCATTTTATTAAAGCCACTGTATTATTATCTTGTATTAATAACATTCATTTTCATTCATTTTATTAAACCCACTGTATTGTTATCTTGTATTAATAACATTCATTTTATTAAACCCACTGTATTGTTATCTTGTATTAATAACATTCATTTTATTAAACCCTCTGTATTGTTATCTTGTATTATTAACATTTATTTTATTAAACCCACTGTATTATTATCTTGTATTAATATCATTCATTTTCATTCATTTTATTAAACCCATTGTATTGTTATCTTTTATTAATATCATTCATTTTATTAAGCCACTGTATTGTTATCTTGTAATAATAACATTTGTTTTATTAAAGCCACTGTATTGTTATCTTGTATTAATAACATTCATTTTATTAAACCCACTGTATTGTTATCTTGTATTAATATCATTCATTTTATGAAAGCCACTGTAATAACATTCATTTTATTAAATCCACTGTATTGTTATCTTGTATTATTAACATTCATTTTCATTCATTTTTTAAACCCATTGTATTGTTATCTTGTATTAATATCATTCATTTTATTAAGCCACTGTATTATTATCTTGTATTAATAACATTTATTTTATTAAAGCCACTTTATTATTATCTTGTAATAATAACATTCATTTTCATTCGTTTTATTAAACCCATTGTATTGTTATCTTGTATTAATAACATTCATTTTAATTAGTTTTATTAAACCCAATGTATTGTTATCTTGTATTAATAACATTCATTTTCTTTGGTTTTATTAAACCCACTGTATTGTTATCTTGTATTAATAACATTCATTAAACCCACTGTATTGATATCTTGTATTAGTAACATTCATTAAACCCATTGCATTGTTATCTTGTATAACATTCATTAAAACCACTGTATTGTTATCTTGTATCAATATCATTCATTAAACCCACTGTATTGTTATCTTGTAATAATATCATTCATTAAACCCACTGTATTGTTATCTTGCATTAATAACATTCATTAAATCCACTGTATTGTTATCTTGTATTAATATTGTTCATTAAATCCACTGTATTGTTATCTTGTATTAATATCATTCATTAAACCCAGTGTATTGTTATCTTGTATTAATATCATTGTTAAACCCACTGTATTGTTATCTTGTATTAATATCGTTCATTAAACCCACTGTATTGTTATCTTGTATTAATAACATTCATTAAACACACTGTATTGTTATCTTGTATTAATAACATTCATTAAACCCACTGTATTGTTATCTTGTATTAATATCATTCATTAAACCCACTGTATTGTTATCTTGTATTATTATCATTGTTAAACCCACTGTATTGTTATCTTGTATTAATATCATTCATTAAACCTACTGTATTGTTATCTTGTATTAATATCATTCATGATGTCTAGACTTAATCTCATGGAACTGCAGAACAATCATTTCAATCAGCAGTCAAACATTGCCCTCTTCTCTAAAGTGATGTCATGTGACATAAACATGGTCATTTAAAGACTAGATAAATAACCAGTGCATTCCAAATGAACAGTTGTGACAACATGGTCTTTTATAGACCAAATAAATAACCAGTGCACTGCAAATGAACAGTTGTAGCAGCAAAAAAGCTGTGGATTTTGTGGCCGAGTCATTACAGTTCTATCAACTCCAGGATTGTTCAGGTCTGCTTTTTTGGACAAACAGTCTACCCTTAATTTTGCAAAGTGCTGCCAGTCCATGAAGCCCAAGAAATGCAGGAATGTAACAGTGCCAAAGGTACAATGGGAAATTTTTAAAACACTTTTCAGAATCTAATATCTGGTTTTCTGACATCCAAGTGCAAAATGTTGCATGAAAAATACCATCATTCCCTCACATTCTCCATGATACATGCAAATAAGGAGTAACTGGACAGGTTCAATGAAATTATCCTCAAACTGCAACTTGGCATGTATTGTTTAATTTTCCAATTATATTCCACCGAGTTAATGATTATTGCTATAACAGCTTGAAAAAGACCTTGCCCCATTTAACACTTTCATGATCATGCAATTATGAGATGTATTTGTTAAGTCACTAGATACATCTAAATTATTAGTAATTACACACTAGAGGATAGCTGAACTCCCAGTTTTGTAAAGCACCCAAATAACTTATTTTTGTCTTCTTATCATCCAATTAACAACAGTGCACCATTTTGCCAGACAAATCATATCACCTCTGTAGTCATAATCAAGAAATAGACTACAATGACAGGCATCTTGGAAGACTTATTAATTGTGAAGTCCTACAAAATGGAGAGCCTTTTTCTTCTCTGCCAGCATGGATTTGAAAAACAAAATGGGGAAGTAAAAGAATCTTCTGCCCTTCTACTATTTTTAAACTCAATCCTGAAACCATTTCTGATATCATTGAGAAACTCCAACAAACTAAATTTACATGGAAAATATTTTTCTTGCAGGTTTCAGTTCACACATTTACATTGCATTGGCAAAATGAAGTTCCGACTGGAACATGGTTTATCTATTAAAATGGACAGTTTCAAAAATGGCCAAATGTCAGGCAGAGACAGTCTAGACCTGACAAAATTACTATGACTAAAAAGTTCTCTTATTTGTTTCAAAGCATAATTGTCAGTCTCTTTCAAAAATATTTTCAATAAAATCATCTGACAAAATAGAACCTAGAAAAATCTGACTGGCTTCTTTCTGACCCCATAGCATGTAAAGGACTTGACATTCATTGATTGGTCACAGCTATGCCATCTTGTTCATTTAGATGGTATTTAGAATACCAGCCTTCTTAGCTTAATGTTTTTAGATCCAATACATTCCAGTCATTATACTAACACAAAGTATCATTTTCAGATCATTTTATAGTTGTTCACAAAACTCATTCATAGTCAGAGTGAAAATTGTTAAATACAAACTGGAAAAGACTCATAAAGTTTCCACATATTGTCTGCAAACAATATAGACTCTGACCTACCATTGTAAACTATACTGGCAGATCCTGGTCCATTGATTTGGCTACATGGAGTTTGTTAGTGACTAATGGCTACATGGAGTTGTTAGGACTAATGGCTACTTGGAGTTTGTTAGTGACTAATGTCTACATGGAGTTGTTAGGACTAATGGCTACATGGAGATTGTTAGGACTAATGGCTACATGGAGATTGTTAGAACTAATGGCTACATGGAGTTTGTTAGGACTAATGGCTACATGGAGATTATTAGTGACTAATAGCTTGATGGAGTTTGTTAGGACTTTAGAACTAATGGCTACATGGAGTTTGTTAGGACTAATGGCTACATGGAGTTTGTTAGTGACTAATGGCTACATTGAGTTGTTAGGACTAATGGCTACATGGAGTTTGTTACTGACTAATTGCTACATGGAGATTGTTAGTGACTAATAGCTAGATGGAGTTTGTTAGGACTATAGAACTAATGGCTACATGGAGTTTGTTGAGACTAATGGCTACATGGAGTTGTTAGGACTAATGGCTACATGGAGTTGTTAGGACTAATGGCTACATGGAGTTGTTAGGACTAATGATTACATGGAGTTGTTAGGACTAATGGCTACTTGGAGTTTGTTAGGACTAATGGCTACATGGAGATTGTTAGTGACTAATAGCTAGATGGAGTTTGTTAGGACTAATGGCTACATGGAGATTGTTAGTGACTAATAGCTAGATGGAGTTTGTTAGGACTTTAGAACTAATGGCTACATGGAGTTTGTTAGGACTAATGGCTACATGGAGTTTGTTAGTGACTAATGGCTACATTGAGTTGTTAGGACTAATGGCTACATGGAGTTTGTTAGTGACTAATGGCTACATGGAGATTGTTAGTGACTAATAGCTAGATGGAGTTTGTTAGGACTATAGAACTAATGGCTACATGGAGTTTGTTGAGACTAATGGCTACATGGAGTTGTTAGGACTAATGGCTACATGGAGATGTTAGGACTAATGGCTACATGGAGTTGTTAGGACTAATGACTACATGGAGTTGTTAGGACTAATGTCTACATTGAGTTGTTAGGACTAATGGGCTACATGGAGTTTGTTAGGACTTAAATGGCTACATGGTGATTGTTACTAATGGCTACATGGAGTTTGTTGAAACTAATGGCTACATGGAGATTGTTGAAACTAATGGCTACATGGAAATGTTAGGACTAATGGCTACATGGAGTTGTTAGGACTAACAAATGACACAGACCTTGATCTTCCAATCCATTATGAAATAGCAGATCTGAATATAGGATATTTGTTAGAAATATAACACAAGAAAAAAAAAAAACATAGGTTATGATCTGCCTATGTATTATGAGGCAGAGAATTTGGGTCTGTGTCATGATTGCAAATGGATCCAGCTTGCATGAAAACATTGTTTTCAATGAAAAAAGTTCAGAGTAATGTTTTGAAGATTGATTGACATATCTTTATTTGTTCCACATTGTCATACCTATACAATGATGAACAATGGAAATCTTAACATATACTTGTGTGAAAAATCTATGAAGTTCTAAACAACGAATATAATTTTTAACAAGAATAATGTCAATGCTACACAGCCAACAAATTTTCAAAATCAATTTATGTCTGAAAATATATCTATAGAATTTAAAAAAAATGAACCAAATAAATAAAGTCTATCTGCAAACAATATTTCTTGATCTGTCTTATAATGTACTGGCTGATGATCAAGCTCCATATTGTTTGTCCTACTGAAGCAATCCACACAAGCCATAGCATTATGTAAGAGTAGACCTGATTTTAGCATACTCTCTCTTACCTGTATGTCAGAGTTCAATCATAAAAACACAGTATTCTCTGTTACCTGTATGTCAGGTTTCAATCATAAAAACACAGTACTTTCTCTTACCTGTAAGTCAGGTTTCAATCATAAAAACACAGTACTCTCTCTTACCTATATGTCAGGTTCCAATCATAAAAACACAGTACTCTCTCTTACCTATATGTCAGGTTTCAATCATAAAACACAGTACACTCTCTTACCTATATGTCAAGTTTCAATCATAAAAACACAGTACTCTCCTTTACCTATATGTCAGGTTTCAATCACAAAAACACACTAATCTCTCTTACCTATAGATCAGGTTTCAATCATAAAAAAATGTCAAAAAAAATTAGAAACTAGTTTTGGATTCAATCTATTGGATGAAGCATGAAAATAAGTCAAAGCTGTGATATTCAAAGGCTAGTTGATTGGTTGGTTTGTTGATTGGTTGATTGGTTGGTTGGATGATTTTAACAGTGCTTTGACATTACATGATGTCTAGGAATTAAAAGCTTAGTGTCTTTCCAAAGGACAAGTCAAGACAGTTGAAAATGGCTTGAACTGGCAGTTATCAAACCCACAGTGTTCAGATTATGAGTCTGATGGGAGTCCAGATTAGGAATCTGATGGGAGTCCAGATTATGAGTCTGATGGGAGTCCAGATTAGGAATCTGATGGGAGTCCAGATTATGAGTCTGATGGGAGTCCAGATTATGAGTCTGATGGGAGTCCAGATTAGGAATCTGATGGGAGTCCAGATTATGAGTCTGATGGGAATCCAGATTATGAGTCTGATGGGAGTCCAGATTATGAGTCTGATGGGAGTCCAGATTATGAGTCTGATGGGAGTCCAGATTATGAGTCTGATGGGAGTCCAGATTAGAAATCTGATGTTTAATCAATGGAGGTACTGCAGCTCCATGAATGGGACTTCATGAATTGCTAAAGCCATAATAATTTAACCTTTCCATAATAAGTTGAAAGCACAAAAATCTTCCAAGGGAAAGTCTTTCAAATGTCACTGAACTAAATTATTAATTATTCATTGACCTGGCCTTTACAATGTCTGGAATCTTGTGTAACATTTGCATTAAAAGTTTCCATTGACAAATATAATAAAACCATCATCATGTCAAAATTAGCTACCTGAGGGCATTGGATACTGGTCTTTTCTCCATGCAGCTTTTTATGCCTAAATGCAACCAAGAGGATAGGTGTAATCTGTACCAGGAAATGTAAAGCATGGGATAACAGCATGATAAGAACAATGAAGAACATCCAGAGTTTATATTAAATTACTTAGTATGTAAGTAACAGTTTATATTAAATTACTTAGTATGTGAGTAACAGTTTATATTAAATTACTTAGTATGTAAGTAACAAGTTGTGACTTTAATTTCTTTCAGTTACAGTATAAAAGGTGCCTTAATCAGGCCAATACATTGATTTTCTTGGGGTATTTTTATCAACTCTGTTGTTTTTACTTTTTCTTTTAATCTGTCAAGTTTCTGAATTGATAAGATCAACAGTTTTGTTGTGATAACATGCACAAAGTAAAATCAGAAACCAAAATCATTTCTTGTATGGTTCACTAGAATAGATTTCATCAGCGATGATGCAGAGGCCTAGCTTGTGAAGGTCTTGTACAAATGAAGTTGAGACTCATATGCAAAGGACTTTTTTGTACAAATGAAGTTGAGACTCATATGCAAAGGACTTTTTGTACAAATGAAGTTGAGACTCATATGCAAAGGTCTTTTTGTACAAGTGAGGCTGAGATTCATATGCAAAGATCTTGTTGTACAAGGGAGGCTGAGACTCATATGCAAAGGTCTTTTTGTACAAGTGAGGCTGAGATTCATATGCAAAGGTCTTGTACGAGTAAGGCTGAGACTCATATGCAAAGGTTTTTTTGTACAAGTGAGGCTGAGACTCATATGCAAAGGTCTTTTTGTACAAGTGAGGCTGAGATTCATATGCAAAGGTCTTGTTGTACAAGGGAGGCTGAGACTCATATGCAAAGGTCTTTTTGTACAAGTGAGGCTGAGATTCATATGCAAAGGTCTTTTTGTACAAGTGAGGCTGAGATTCATATGCAAAGGTCTTTTTGTACAAGTGAGGCTGAGACTCATATGCAAAGGTCTTGTTGTACAGATGAGGCTGAAACTCATATGCAAAGGTCTTGTTGTACAAGTGAGGATGAGATTCATATGCAAGGGTCTTGTTGTACAAGTGAGGCTGAGACTCATATGCAAAGGTCTTGTTGTGCAAATGAGGCTGAGACTCATATGCAAAGGTCTTGTACAAGTGAGGATAAGACTCATATGCAAAGGCCTTGTTGTACAAGTGAGGCTGAGATTCATATGCAAAGGTCTTGTTATACAAGTGTGGCTAAGACTCGTATGCAAAGGTCTGGTTGTACAAGTGATAATCTATATCATGAATAGAGTATTACCACTGTGTACTCACTTGTGAATCTCATACATTGAATCCACAACACATATATTTCCATTGAAAATATCTACACACATATTTAAAATATTCAGTAATTTTGTCACAGATCAGTATGAGACTGAATACAATGGAAAAAAAATGTAGCAAATAGTATGTAACAAATGAGTAAAAAGTACATCCGAAGGTTAAATAATGGTGTCTGTATAAATTTCACACTGCTAAATTTTCTCATTTGTGATTTGTAATACTTTATTATTGTCTGTAAAACTGTAATTTACAGCTGCATTCTAACTACAGTAATAAACAAGGGGTTAAATTTGTAGGGAATGGATGACATTATTCACTTGTCAACTAAATGTATAAAACAACACCTTCAAGCCAATTGCACATGTTGTCGGCTTTCCTTTGATGTTTTATAAATCACTGACACATAACTTGAACAAGTTTAGCCCAGCAATTGACTTTGGTGATGAGCAACATACTTAAATTAATTGATTTATAAATTCAGGTGAGCATCTTTTATCAACCTGTGCATTGTTTATTGCTTAGTTGTGAATGCAGCCTATAGAACCTATGTTGGATATTGTTTGAGCAATGATTACAGAGGGAATGCAAATTTGTAGACAAACACAAAGTACATGTAGATTGAGGACTACTTAATTGCTCATGAACCAGTAATAAGAACGTTAACACTTATGAGTTATCATCTTTCAACAGTAAACAAAGACCAAAGTTCTCAAAATGGGTTCAGATACTCATATTTCCGATGTTTATTTTGGCACAAAACTGTAAGAAATTTGTTAAATTTAAAAATTTTAGGAGGCACTTCGCGATTGTTTTATATTACAATTTATCTGTGATTTCCTCCCCAAAATGATAATAAACTTTCTATATAATACTTTTTGCACTTTTAAGAAGAAATGTTTTCTGTGTTTTCTGTGTATGAAATTAATACATGTGATATTTCGGGAGCAATGCCACAAACATCTTATATTCAAATCTATAGGCAATATCTTTTCCAAAATGATAACACAACATTACATAATTTACTTTTCCTACTTAAATTTTTTTTGTTTATGAAAAAAATACCGGTAATAAGGTAAATTAATTTTGGAAGCCATGCCATGATCATTTCATATTAGAATCCATACATGATTTCCTTCCCAAAATACTAATAAACTTTCTATACATTAGTTTTTGCACCTTTAAGAACTTCCATGTATGAGAATAATAGATGTACATGTATATGATATTTCAGAAGCAATGCCACAAACGTCTTTTATTCAAATTTATAAACAATTTCTTTTCCAAAATGATAACATAAATTTATGTAATTTTATTTTGTACTTATTTTTTTTATGAGAAAAATACTGGTAATAAAGTAAATGAAATTTTGGGAGCCACGCCACGATCGCTTTATATCAGAATCAATATGCGATTTCATCCCCAAAATGATAATAAACTTTCTACGTTATTTTTTGACACTTTTAAGTAAAATGTTTTCCATAAACAAAAATAATATATGTGCATGTGTATATTTCAGGAGCCATTCCACAAACATCTTATATTCAAATTTATAAGCAATCTCTTTTCCAAAATGATTACAACACATTACATAATTTATCTTTTGTACTTAATTTCTTTTTATGAGAAAAATAGTTAATAAGGTAAATTAAATTTTTGGGAGCAATGCCACATTGTTTTATATTAGAATCAATACGTGATTTAATCCCCACATTATTTTTTTGCACTTTTAAGAAGAAATATTTTCTGTGTATGAGAATAATACATGTACATTTATGATAATTCGGGAGCCATGCCACAAACATCTTACTGTATATTCAAATTTATAAGCAATCTCTTTTCCAACATGATAATAAAACTTTATGCAATTTACTTTAAGTACTTAAAAACTTTTTGTTTACAAGAAAAAAATCGGTAAAAAGGTGAATGAAATTTTGGTAGTCAAGACCACATTATATCAGAATTTGCGTTATAATGGAGCACGTTATAGCGGGGTCACACTATTATTATCATTATTCTTATTATTATCAATTGCATTATTACAAAAAGGATTTAAATGACAGGAATTACCTAAAATTCCTCAAGAATACATATAAAAAATAATTTAAGGCAGGCATAAGTACCTTACCATACAAAATATGAAGTTTTAAAACTGTCACTGAAAGAAATTAGTGAGATGCAAAGTCATAATAGGTCATCATCATTATGCATGGTGAAGCATATCTGAAGCATAATGTTTCAAAACACAACTAGAAAATAATCTACTGCTTATGCATATTTTACTCTATAAATAATAAATTGCATAAACTTTCTATATGAGAAGATATAAACCAATGTGCAAAACATGCTACCTAACATAGATCTACACACTAACCCCCTTCTTGGCATCTGCTGATATATCTGATCATGTGTTTAACATAACAGTGAAAGTCAATCTGTGGTTACAAAAGGTATTAATTTTGCTTGCTATCCACAAATAGAATCATATGTGGAGTCAATGTATTGCTGTTGCTGTCTATATGACTCACAGTACTAATTCACTTCCCAATGAGTAAACCTATGCAAACACACAGATATTAAAAATTCAATAACTTTAAATTTCTGAGTGCACTGATCAAATCTCTAATCTCTATTTATCACAATTTATGGAACCTGAATGAATGATTTTGTGAAGAGAAAAGGATATGACCTCACAGTGGCATTTTCAGGACCTACATGTGTTTGAAAGTCAGTCATGTGCTTTCAATTCCACACAGTGGTCAGGTGCTAATTTCAGTACTGATTGTTCCAAACTCAAGACTGTTAAAGGACTGAAATTCCATCAATAAAACAATGTATCTTTTTTTAGTTACAACTAAGATAAGCAGACTCAAAATATTCTTTTTTCATAGAAAATAACTTTCATTATCAACCAATCCTGGCAAGCCAATCACATATACAGTTTTATGTTCTCCCATATCCAGACTGGTTCCCATTTTTCCATACAATTAGTACCACATGTCCTATACTGAACAACTGATTAGACATCATTTTTATTATAACGACTACAACACACAATGGAAAGTCTATAGCAAAAATGACAAATTTAGATTGACTTTTTTGCTATAAGTGGTAGTAACAAGATTTTCAAAATGGTTACATGGCGACAGAGTAGTAGGTTAGCTTGCACAATTTTCATTTATAACTACCTAGACATCATAAAACATTTGCTGGTGAAAATCCAACATCAATAAAGGAACATAAGAATAGTTACTAACAAGCATTTAAAGATGGTTTCAAAATTGGATATCAGATTGGCACCATTGTCATTTAGGAACAACTAGCCAAAGTATGAAGTCTAGCTGTCAGTGAAAACTGCATGTCAATATGAACATCACTTCTGGTGAATAACAAGATTTTTATTGTGGTGACTATAGTGGCCATATTGGAAGTCACTATTTTCATGTACAACAAACCAAGATGAAAGCCAGTATGCCTTTCCATTCAGATGGACTGGCAATCAAACAAAATTTCAAAAGAAGACTGTTAATTGTGGCAAAACCATTTTTGATTTTAAACTGCACTGTTTTTATTTATGACCAACTAGACACATTGCAAGTTTTTATTTATTGAAAATCCCATGCTTATTTGACTGGTCTATTTCAGAGTAGTGTTTCATAAGAAAACTTCAATTAATTATTTACTTAAATTAGGACCCTACAGTTCTATATATAAATGTGTGTTTGTGTATTACATCATAAAGACTACACCTTCCCTGTGATGTTTTCGTAACAGTTTCAAGGCAACCTTACTGGATCAAATTCAACAAGAAAATATCTGAGAGATCTCACAGAAAAAGGTAAATTCAACTCTCTGATGTCTGAATTATTCATGTCTTGTGATCATATATAACAGTTCCAGTGACATGAAGTCTGTGATCCATGAACTTCATGGGATGATTGCATGTCAAGTAACTTGTACTTGTAATTAGTGGCTTTTTGAAAATAACAATTACAAGCCTCAACTGAAATACTCCCTCCTATCAAGTGCATTTTACACTACCTAGCAAGTCTTCAGTATAAAGCAGTCAATCAAGCATCAATAATAAATACCATGTGTGGAAATGGCAGTCAATAAAACACGTGCAATAACTGAAGTCACTTACATTAACACTAAATAAATTCCTCAAACTCAACAACATACTAAACACTGGTCTCTTAACAAGTCGTACTAGGTGAACCTCTATGATTTAAACTGGAACTGAAACTTTAAAGGCAAATCAACTTGCAACATGGATAGATTATCCTGATCTAATGCAGTGCTTTCATTCTTTGCTGTTCCTTTTCACTGAAACATCTCTGATATTCAGACACACAACACAACACATTACAGATGACATAATCATGTAGACCTATCATATGTTTAATTTAAACAGCTCTAAATGAAAAACAACTGTGCATTAAATCATTCATTCTGTTCTTTATATATATATATATATATATATATATATATATATATATGTATATATATATGTATATATGTATGTGTGTGTATGTGTTGTATGTACATGCATACATATATGTATGTATGTATGTATGTATGTATGTATGTATGTATGTATGTATGTATGTATGTATGTATGTATGTATGTATGTATGTATGTATGTATGTATGTATGTATGTATGTATGTATGTATGTATGTATGTATGTGTGGAAAGATACTGATGACCTGCTGAAACAGCTTACAATGAAAAAAGGTACACATGCACTTAAATGTAAAAATTTAAGATCAAGCTTAGCAGATTATGGCCTATTTATCACATCCAACTATTTACATGATGGCCTATTTATCGTAGCAACCAACTATTTATATGATGGCCTATTTATCATAGCAACCAACTATTTACATTATGACCTATTTATCATAGCAACCAACTATTTACATGATGGCCTATTTACCATAGCAACCAACTATTTACATGAGGGCCTATTTACCATAGCACTCAACCATTTACATGATGGTCTTTTTATCATAGCAACCAACTATTTACATGATGGCCTATTTACCATAGCAACCAACTATTTACATGATGGTCTATTTACCATAGCAGCCCAATATTTACATGGTTGCCTCTTTACCCCCTTCCCCCATTTACAATTTCAATCCTGTTTTTTTTCTGCTACATACAAGCTAGCTGTAGGCAGGTGAACATTATATATAACTGTAATTCATCTGCATTTCAAGATTAATGGTTGTTGTTGTAGGGCTTAATGCCATTTTCAGCACAAGATAGGCTATATATGGCAGCCGGTATCAATGGTGGCGGAAGAACCGAGGAAAAACCCAAGAGAAGCTACTGGCAAGCTTTCTCACGCACCCACACTGACCGAGCTCAAGACCCAAACCCACGCAGACAGATGCGAGATGGCAGTGATCCATAACAGTGAGTACTTTAGAGCACTCAGCAACTCAAGGTCCCAAGACTGATGGTAAAGAAAACCAAATTTAATTTCAATATGAAACTAGAGACTGAATGTATCAAATAAATAAGAATTTTTTTTTCCATTTTTATAAGCTGTAAAGTTGCCTGAAGTCGTTTATTTTGATGCATTTTAGCTACAAAAATAAACAGGTCAAACAACTGTTACCAACCTTATCATTACTGTAATCCCTAAAAACAAAATCCAACCCACAAATAACATTACCTACAAGCAATGGAAAGCAGCACTGAACTATTAGCAGCAAATGAAATATTTATCAAGTTCAGTCTCTTAGATTTTGCTGAGGATGACAAATCAAACGTGCTTCAGCCAGTTTCTGGACTAGGTCACTTGCACAAAGAATTCAACTATAACAGAAAATGCAACATAACATACATGTTATTGTTCTTGTGATTGTTTAATGTAAGTAAAAGTCTTGAGGCATATAAACTTTAGCTTATGCACTAGAATTTTGTTTTAAAAAAGACAAAAAAATAAAGCAAATATGTAAGCACTTCAATTCCAGTAGGCATGCTTTGAACAACATGAAAGAGAAAACAATGTAAACAGTTTATAATTAAACACCACAGATACTTTTATTTATATTTTTGTTGTGCATATAAATGAATAAATAAATACATATTTACTGCCTATTTGGCAAATCCTTACTTTTTTGGAGTCCATTTTTAAAAAAAAGGATGGCTATATTTAGACTCAACTTCTTTCTTATAAATGTATCTACCAGCCTATTATGCACATTAATTTGTCACAGGGCTTCATAAAATTGAATTCATTAAGAACTCCATATAAATGCAAACAAAACTTGAAAGCATAACTGTTACCCTAATGTGCTTTCTTGACCTAGGTGTACTTGCAAATGTAAACAGGACAATTAAAGGCAGGTGTCTGATTTGAATGGCACTTAATTGTACCATAACTACAGTAACCCTCTTTTTTTCAACAATTGTGAACTCACAGTAAAAACATGAATACATTCAAGCAATATGAACTTGGACATTGCCAAGAAATATGGACTCAGATATTGTCAAGAAATGTGGTTCAGATGTAAAGAATTGTGAACTTGCAGTCAAGAATTATGAACTTGGACATTGTCAAGATTTATAAGTCAGTGTCAAGAATTATGAATTCAGATGCCATCAAAAATATTAACTCATCAAGCAATACGAACATGGACATTGACAAGAAATATGGACTCGGACTTTGTCAAGAAATATGAACCCAGACATCAAGAATCATGAACATAGACGATGTCAAGAATTGTAAAATTTGATGTTTTCAAGAATTAATGACTCAGACATTTCTTTGCCTTTTCTTTACCAATTGTTGTTATTACAGCTTCCTGTGTCATCTTTCTTGTAATTAAAGCAAAACATTGAGACACATTTTTTAATATACCAAAAGTTAAAGAAAACAAAACAATCACTAAAAACTACTTCAAGCAATCTCCTCAACATTTTAGGAGTATGGTAAGCAAATCCTTGTGTTGGAATTAGCATTTGTCACAAATGGCAGCTAAAGACATTTCACTTTGACTGCTGTCTTGCAAGATATAGTGAACACTGAATCAAACACAAACATCACAGTTAAGCTATAGTGTTGCTAAGATACAGAAGCAGAGTGTAATCAATGATTACATAGTTTGCCTCCACAATGCATTTGGCAGTCTCCAGCAGCTATTGTAAACATTAATTATCTCAGAGACTTATTTCAGGCTAAAATGATTTTGACAATGAAATGTTATCCACTGTGACACAGCATAAAAGACAAAACAATCAAAATTGAAAAATGCATTTCTCCATATCAAAACAGAGTTATCCTAATGAGCTGATAAACCCTATTGACTACTAATGCTTATTTGTCGTAATAAATCATTTAAACATCAGCTTTAGAAGCTATTATCATTGTCCACTACAAATTAGCCTGATTTTACTGAGTGAAAGTTGCTGGCTTTAAATAACCTCCAAGTGAAATGATTATGACCACTATTAATTTGCAATGTCAATCTCTTGACTCTTGGATGAACAAAAGGTACTGGCATTCTCTGATCTCTTGACTATATTCTCTGGGACTAACAAAAGATACTGGCATTCTCTGATCTCTTGGTTATACTCTCTGGGACCAACAAAAGGTACTGGCATTCTCTGATCAAAGATACTGCAATCAACTTCCATTGTTTAATGATGAAATGATGAAGTCATAGGAGAAGGGTCTACCTCCATGTCTTTACCATATAATGATCTAAAACTCTCAATTTAAAACAATGTTTATACAGTACTACAGTTTGTTTCTGTGATAGCATAAATACTGGATGCAAAAACATTCCAAGTTAATTAAATGGCAACTTTGCTCAACTTGCTGGTCCCATGTATTGAGTCTGGTCCATGTAGTTAGTCTGGTCAATGTAGCAAGTCTGGTCTATGTAGGTGGCGCTCTACAGTTTCATATTTAGCATAGGGTTAGAATTTTAAAGAAAAAGCATTTCCCCTGGTTTCCTCACTGGTTATACTGGCTATTTAAAAGAGACTTTGTATATCTCAGTTATTGTTAAAAGAACCTTTAATTCCCTTTATTTTGTTGATGTATGATTGATGGGTGTAATATGGGTTAGAGAGTATACAGGTTGGCCTTACTCCAGATGTGCACCTTTCAAAAAAGTGCTAGCTCTACTTCCTCATTTTCACTAATCAAACTTCAGAGGTAAATTGTAAAAATTAGAGCCAATAACTTTTTTTTACATATTATATATTTGGTAATTCATTCATTGCACTTTTAGAAGCTGGTATTGTCTAGTTTGGCAAAATTCATTTTCCATATTTTAATAGCTGCCAAGAATAGTGTACTTTAGACAAATTCAGTTTGATTTTTGGAGCACAAGGGAGCAATCATTTTAGTTAGCAGTGTCCTAAGATCATTTAAAATTTCCTAAAGTACAATATCCAAAGAAATTTTGGCCACATTACATGAAAGTAGAATATAGGCATGCCAACATTCTCTCCACTATGCATGTTTAAAATGCAAACAACTTCAACTTACATACATCACTCTCTCAAAAGTACATAGCGGTAATAACTTGTGAGCGCCACCATAGTGATTCTGGACCATGTATTGAATCTAGTCATTGTAGTGAGTCTAGTCCATGTAGTGAGTCTAGTCCATGTATTAAGTCTGCTCCATGTATTGAGTCTGGTTATTGTAATGAATCTGGTCATTGTAGTTGAGTCTGGTTATTGTAGTGAGTCTGGTCTGTAGTGTCTAGTCCATGCATTGAGTCTGGTCCATTGTAGCAAGTCTGGTAATTGTGGTGAGTGTAGTGAGTCTGGTCCATGTGGTGAGTCTGGACATTGTAGTGAGTCTGGTCCATGTAGTGAGTCTGGTCCATGTAGTTAGTCTGGTCCATGTAGTGAGTCTGGTCATTGTAGTGAGTCTATGTATCAAGTCTGGTCCATGTAGCGAGTTTGGTCCATGTAGTGAGTCTGGTCCATATAGTGAGTCTTGTCCATGTAATGAGTCTAGTCCATGTATTAAGTCTGGTCCATGTATTAAGTCTTATCCATGTATCGAGTCTGGTCTATGTAGTGAGTTTAGTCTGTGTAACAAGTCTGGTCCATGTACTGAGTCTGGTCCATGTATTGAGTCTGGTCCATGTATTGAGTCTGGTCCATGTAGTGAGTCTGGTCCATGTAGTGAGTCTAGTCCATAAAGTGAGTTTTGTCCATGTAGTGAGTCTGGTCCATGTAGCAAGTCTGGTCCATGTAGTGAGTCTTGTCCATGTAGTGAGTCTGGTCATTGTAGTGAGTCTGGTCCCTGTAGTGAGTCTTGTCCATGTAGTGAGTCTAGTCTGTTTAGCTAGTCTGGTCCATGTAGTGAGTCTAGTCTGTGTAACGAGTCTAGTCCATGTAGTGAGTCTGGTCCATGTAGTGAGTCTAATCTGTGTAAGGAGGCTGGTCCATGTAGTGAGTCTGGTCCATGTAGTGAGTCTGGTCCATGTATTGAGTCTTGTCCATGTAGTGAGTCTGGTCAGTGAGACTGGTCCATGTATTGAGTCTTGTCCATGTAGTGATTTTGGTCATTGTAGTGAGTCTGGTCCATGAAGCGAGTCTAGTCTGTGTAATGAGTCTGGTCCATGTAGTGAGTCTGGTCCATGTAACAAGTTTGGTCCATGTAGTGAGTCTTCTCCATGTAGTGAGGACTGGTCCATGTATTGAGTCTTGTCCATGTAGTGATTCTGGTCATTCTAGTGAGTCTATGTAGCAAGTCTGGTCCATGTAGTGAGTCTGGTCATTGTAGTGAGTCTGGGCCATGGAGCACATCTGGTCCATGCAGTGAGCCTGGTTATTGTAGTGAGTCTAATCCATGTATTAAGTCTGGTCCATGTATTAATTCTTCCATGTATTGAGTCTGGTCTATGTAGTGAGTCTGGTCCATGTAGTGAGACTGATCCATGTAGTTAGTCTGGTCTATGTAGAGAGTCTGGTCCATGTAGTGAGTCTGGCCCATGTAGTGAGTCTGTCCATTTATTGAGTCTTGGCCATGTAGTGAGTCTGGTCATTGTAGTGAGTCTGGTCCATGTAGTGAGTCTGGTCCAATTGTAGTAAGTCTGGTCCATGTAACAGGTCTGGTTATTGTAGTGAGTCTTAAACATGTAGCGAGTCTGGTACACGTCGTAAGTCTGGTCCATGTAGTGAGTCTGGTCAATGTAGTGAGTCTGGTCCATGTATTGAGTCTTGTCAATGTAGTGAGTCTGGTCATTGTAGTGAGTCTTGACTATGTAGCAAGTCTGGTGCATATAGCAAGTCTGGTCCATGTAGTGAGTGTTTTTTAATTGTAGAAAGTCTTGTCCAATTGTAGTAAGTCTGGTCCATGTAACAAATCTGGTTATTGTAGCGAGTCTGGTCCTTGCAATGAGTCTGTTTATTGAAGTGAGTCTGGTTATTGTAGTGAGTATCGTCCATGTAACAATTCTAGTCCATGTATTAAGTCTTAACCATGTATTGAGTCTGGTCTATGTATAGAGTCTGGTCCATGTAGTTAGTCTGGTCTATGTAGTGAGTCTGGTCAATGTAGTGAATCTAGTCTGTAACGAGTCTGGTCCATGTATTCAATCTGGTCCATGTAGTTAGTTTGGTCCATGTAGCATCTGTTCCATGTATTGTATCTGGTCCATGTAGTGAGTCTGGTCCATGTATTGAGTCTGGTCCATTTAGTGAGTCTCGCCCATGTATTGAGTCTGGTCATTGTAGTGAGTCTGGTTCATGTAACGAGTTTGAGCGATGTATTGTATCTAGTCCATGTAGTGAGTCTGGTCCATGTATTGAGTCTGGTCCATGTAGCGAGTCTGGTCCATGTAGTGAGTCTGGTTCATGTAGGGAGTCTGGTCCATGTAATGAGTATGGTTGATATATTGTATCTGGACCATGTATTGAGTCTGGTCCATGTAGCAAGTCTGGTCCATGTACTGAGTCTGGTCATTGTAGTAAATCTTGGTCTTCGTACTGAGTCTGGTCCATTTAGTGAGTCTCGCCCATGTATTGAGTCTGGTCATTGTAGTGAGTCTGGTTCATGTAACGAGTTTGAGCGATGTATTGTATCTAGTCCATGTAGTGAGTCTGGTCCATGTATTGAGTCTGGTCCATGTAGCGAGTCTGGTCCATGTAGTGAGTCTGGTTCATGTAGGGAGTCTGGTCCATGTAATGAGTATGGTTGATATATTGTATCTGGACCATGTATTGAGTCTGGTCCATGTAGCAAGTCTGGTCCATGTACTGAGTCTGGTCATTGTAGTAAATCTTGGTCTTTGTACTGAGTCTGGTCCATGTAGCAAGTATGGTCAATGTAGTAAATCTAGTCAATACAAGTCTGATCCATGTATTGAGTCTGGTCCATGTACTGAGTCTGATCCATGTAGTGAGTCTGGTCCATGTAGCATCTGGTCCATGTATTGAATCTGGTCCATGTATTGAGTCTGGTCCATGTAGTGAGCCTGGTCCATGTAGCGACTGGTCCATGTAACAAGTTTGGTCAATGTATTGTATCTGATCCATATATGTGAGTCTGGTTTATGTATTGAGTCTGGTCCATGTAGTGGGTCTGGTCCATGTATTGAGTTAGGTTATTGTACCATGTATTGAGTCTGGTCCATATAGCAAGTCTGGTCCATGTAGTGAGTCTGGTCAATGTAATTAGTTTGGTCAATATATTGTATCTGGTCTATGTATTGAGTCTGGTCCATGTAGCAAGTCTGGTCTATGTAATTAGTTTGGTCAATATATTGTATCTGGTCTATGTATTGAGTCTGGTCCATGAAGCAAGTTTGGTCCATGTATTGAGTCTAGTCATTGTAGTGAGTCTGGTCCATGTAGTGAGTCTGGTCCATGTATTTAATCAATTCATAGTAGTGAGTCTGGTCCATGTAACGAGTTTGGTTGATGTATTGTATCTGGTCCATGTAGCAAGTCTGGTCCATGTATTGAGTCTGGTCATTGTAGTGAGTTTGGTCCATGTAGTAAGTCTGGTCCATGTATTGAGTCTTGTCCATGTAGTGAGTCTGGTCCATGTAGTGAGTGTGGTCCAATTATAGTAAGTCTGGTCCGATTGTAGTAAGTCTGGTCTATGTAATAAATCTGGTTATTGTAGTGAGTCTGGTCGATGTATTGAGTCTGGTCGATGTAGTGAGCCTGGTCCATGTAACAAGTTTGGTCAATGTAGTGAGTCTGGTCATTGTAGTGAGTCTGGTTCATATAATGAGTTTGGTCATTGTAGTGAGTCTGGTCATTGTATTGAGTCTGGTCCATGTATTGAGTCTGGTCATTGTAGTTAGTCTGGTCCATTTAACAAGTTTGGTCAATGCAGTGAGTCTGGTCATTGTAGTGAGTCTGGTCCATGTAATGACTTTGGTCAATGTAGTGAGTCTGGTCATTGTAGTGAGTCTGATCCATGCACAGAGTCAGTTCCCATGTAATTTGTGGTTGAAATACACTTTTATTTTCAGGTTTTCAAAAATGAATCTTTTTATTGACAGACAGACAAAAGAAGAAAAAATATTTATGGGCAAACAGGCATAGCAGTAACTATACAGACCTGCCAACCCTGACAAGTCCATCTCAGTAAGGCAGTTGCTTTTTCTCCATAAGATTGACCAGTTTTCAGTAAGGTGTAACAAAATATCAGTAACTGCTATTGCTAAAGTAAAAGTTTGATGCAGCAACAACAAACATTATGTTTGTTATTATTAGCTTTATTTACCACTAGAACAGCTGCACAAACTTCAGTTCCAAACTCTATGCAACTCAATGGCTTGTTGCTATCTCTCAACTTGACATAATTCTTTTTCTATTTCACATGACAATGGTAATCACATCTCCCACCAAGAGACATACTCAAATTGGCATGTGATATCCAATGATCGTAACTCTGTCCTTTCCAATTTTATTCACAAGAACATGAATATTCCGTTTTATTCTTCTGTGTTGATTCTTAACACATTTTTAGAAGCTTATTTTCCCTTTTGTCATAAACATGCATTGCTTTCTAGACACCATTCAAATTTTTTTTTTTAAAAAAAATTCTATAATCAACAGCATGAACAAATAGGTGCAGTTGAAAGCATCTGGAGTGCTGCTGTAAAGTTAGTCTGGTTCCCTGACTAATTTATCTAATTCTAATATGATACCCAAATCCATATGAACACAGATGAACTATTTATCCAGATTTTTTGACAAAGATCATTTTTTCCATAGTTTTTGCTTGTATGCCAAAAGTCCATAACTTAAGTGTTTTTTTCATAAGACTTTGAGCTAAATCATAAGAGTTGGCAGATCTAACTATATCCCCACCCCACCCATAATATATACCTTGGTATAATAACGTTACACATACAAAACTGCTAAAACATGTACATCTTTATTCAAATAACAAAATGTCCATCTTTATACCAAAAACCCAACCCATTTTTTTTATTTTAAGCTGCTCCAGAAAATGAAAGTGTAATTTAACAAGGCAAAACAATTTGGCTTACCTTATCTTCAAGTTGTCTTGTCTTTCAAAATAACAAACTTGGTAAACTGGAAACAGAATAGAAAATAAGTTTTAAAACCCCTGAAAGACTGTTTTTGTCCTATTACATAATTATGTCTTGTCATGAGGAAAACAATTATCAAAGATAATTAAAAGGTCTAAAACAAAGAAAAGAACAAAACAGCAAGAAAAACTTGCATGTCTAAAAAGGAATCTTTATTTGTGCATTAAACAGGCAAGCAAAAATTCAATGCCAAGTATATAATGAATAGCATTACATTGTTAGGAATCCCTGGCTTTGAGTCAAGAAAGGAATCCTCTTTCACAAATCATCCTCTTTATCAAAGCCTATTTCACTTCAAGATTGACATTCTAGATAAATGCCTTTATTAAACTAGGATAAAGCATTTAAATTATAAGGCAAGGAAACTATGTCTACAACAAGGTCCAATGATGTGGCACCAAAACTGGAGCAACATGGTACCAATTAAAGGCAAAGTTCTAAAAATGCAAACAGAAAGAACTGGAAACCATTTTTGTAACCAAAAAATGTTTGTTTTTTAAATTCTTGGAAGATGAATCCTTTGATCCCAAAACAAGACTCTCTTGTAGGGACTGATACTCTACTAAATAAAAATAATTTCCTGGAATTCAAGATAACACCATTTCTTCCTTTTAGGTGCAAGAGTGCTGAAACCATTTGTCAGCAATAACTATATTTTCCAAGCAGCTACTGTGGTGGACATATTGGATGCCATATTGGTACCATTTTCATTTAGAATGAAGCAAACACCATTAGAAATTGTTTGGTGATAACACAATGTCAATATGATCATTCATACAGGGGGAATAGCAACAAAATAGCAGCCATATTAGATGCATGAATTACACTATTTTTCATTTAGGACTGTATGTGTCTTGGTGAAAACCCCATGCTAATATATTTTGAAGCTAACTACTATGGTGGCCATCATGAAGGTTAATCATTTTCATTAAAGATTATAAGAACTCTTCTGACGAAAACCCCATGTCAAAATAATTTTACATTTAAGACAAGAAACAAACAATGATGTTCAATCTGGCACATTATACTGGATATCATTTGATTTATTATAAGAAAACCCTATGTTGATGTCAGCATTAATTCAGAGAAGTGACAATGATTTTCAAGATGGCCATTGTGAATGGTAGACATACTGGACATTAAACTGGCACCATTTTTATGTAGGAATAATCAACATCAAAATTATTATTTTGGTGAAAACCTCATGATTTTATTTTCAGAAAGAGTTGTGAGAGCAAGTTTTTCATACTGGATTCAGACTTGCAACAATGTTATTTAGGACCAGCAAGACATTACATGAAGTCTTTCAGTGAAAACCACAGGCTGATATGACAATCTGTAGTGAGATTTTCAAGATGGGCAATGTGTTGGCCATACTGGATGTCATATAGGCTCTATTTCATTTAAGACACAAGACCATGGGATAAATGTGTGTAACCATCACATGACCTTTTTTGATCCTTGACCAGAACAGAAAAAAAATAGAAATACAAAGATTTCCATAAAAATTGCTACTAGATAAAAGATGGAAGGAAACAATCCAAAAAATAAAGAACTCCACAAGACTTTCAAAAATAAAATCACCAAATAAAAACCTTATTATCAATAGAAAATTTTCAAATAGGTTTCTTTTGTTTCCTCTTTCAGAAGTAGTGATTATGAAAAACAAATAGCTTTAATAATAAACTGATCATTAAAATTTCTAAACTATTGTTTACTTATGAACCAAACTGTCACTTCTCCACTTCTCCAATCCTTTTAACAAGCTATGACTGGTATAGCCATAAAGCCCTTATATAGTTGTAAATTTATTTGGCAACACTTTATTTGATTGTCTGACAAAAGATAGAATGTGTAATCCTAATCACCTTTGAATTTACTTTATTAAGGTGTTTATTGGACACTGTAATGTACAAGTATATTAAGGTGTTTATCAGACACTGTAATGTACAAATATATTAAGGTGTTTATGGGACACTGTAATGTACAAACATATTAAGGTGTTTATGGGACACTGTAATGTACAAATATATTAAGGTGTTTATGGGACACTGTAATGTACAAATATATTAAGGTGTTTATCTGACACTGTAATGTACAAATATATTAAAGTGTTTATCTGATACTGTAATGTACAAAAATGTCAAAGACAGTTTGATTTAGCATAAATTAAGATACCTATATCCAATTGGTTTCAGTATGTGTCAGCTAAAACCTTTTGTGTCTTGGTCAAGTACTGTATGTACACTCTGTGTGTGTGTGTGTGTGAGAGAGAGAGTGTATAAGTGAACCCATCCATAATACAAAGAAACAATTTTGTCATTTTTTTAATTCTATTTCTAACAAAACACCTTGGAAAAACCTTAAATCTGACAGTTTGTTAACATCCCAAGTCTGATATAAACATGATTTGCTGGTAAAATCTGAAACAAGTGTACCATTAAAGGCACACTATTCACCCACCCCATTAATAAGACATTATTCACCCACTCCATGTTTAATTGTCCTCTATGTACATAATGGAAACTTTTGTGCAGAAACTATGTTCTTTAAGTCATTAAGCATGATCTTAACATAAAATCATTAGGCTGAATCTTCTCTACCATCCATGATCCTTTATCTATGACTTACAATGAAAACACCACTCAAGACATACCAAAGACTTTAAAAAATGGAACTAACAGCTGCCTCGCTTAGCACTCAGCATTAGGTTAGTGTTAGGACTGGTTGGCCAGGTGTCAGAATAATGTGACTGTGTGTGACCTCATGCTACATGTCTTCAGCATGATGCCTCAGTGCTAGACATCACTATAAACTCACATTGCAGACATTGTAGCAAAATGACTGAAAAATTGGTAAAGTTATGTTAAAATCTAAATCACACACACACACACACACACACACACACACACTTACAATGAAAAATTATTGTGCAGAATCCATTCTGCTTATTTTAGTTGCAGTGACCCTTGAACATTTTATATCAAATCAACAGGTTACTAAGTGCATGCCTTTAAGCACTAACACTTTGACCTCTAAATCAAGAGACTGCATCACCCCAAGAGCAAGCTATCCACAAAGTGGTAAGTTCAAAGGACTCGTGATATTGCACAATTATCTTTGTTCAGTCAGTGAGATTTCTTCCTTACTCCAAGTAAAAACCATCCTGAAAGTCTGACATATCTAGATGAATAAATTATGGTATAGAAACTACTCTAACTACTGATTTTTTTTCCAGTGACCTTGACCTTTCAGCTTTAGATACTGAAAGGGTTCTTCCAAGTTTGGCAAATGGAAATGATGGATAATTCAAGTCATTGCATGCAAATGAGATTGGGCAAACACAAATTATAATACTACACATTATGATAAGCATATCAAAAGATAAACTGGCTGCCAATTTAGTTCTATTTAAGGGTAATGAAAAAAAGCTGACAAGGTTGACAAAGTACCATGGCAGTCATTTCTGGATAGTCTGTAACCCTAACCCTGAAAACCTGTGTCATGTGAACTCTGCAAACATAAAACCATCACCAACAACAGTGGCATCACTCATATAGAACAAACTACAAAGTAAAAGTTATAAAGTTTCACCTACAACTAGGACATGTATCTGACTCGTTAATAGTACAATTTGAGTATGATACCTTGCTAGTGTCATCTGACAGTAGAATTCAAATTTAGTTTCATGTGCTGACATCCACAATTTGAAATTAAAAGTTTTATGTTAATGAAAATCTGTAAAAAATACTGTTTATATAAAACAACCATCCTATATCTAAGGATTTTAACCTTTTTTCTTACTTATACTTTTCATGTAACTTTTTTAGATTTGTAGTACTGTTTACTTTCATATTTTATTTTCTAGGAATACATGTTTACATTCATTTGGAAGTCCTCATCTTCATAAAAATTTTCAGCTCATCACACACACACACACACACACACACACACACACACACACACACACACACAATAAAGCAAAGGTGTTCCTGAGAAGAATGATGCATGTACAGAAATCATACTTTACATTGTTCTAGAGTACTTAAAACAAAATAAGTGGGTTTTTTTGTCATAATATGTATTCACTTCATAGAATAATAAAACATCAAGTTTTGAATATTAATTGGATTTACATTATGATGTTACAATAATTAAATACAAGTCAGTTTATTGTTGAGATTTACAATAGCAACCAACAGCATTTTTTATTTCTTTTACAAGATAACTATCTAGCAACCACTGATGACATTCACATGGGCCACAAAAATATGGCAGGATATGTTACAAGAATGGCACATTAATGATTTTGTGTGGTCTAAGAGTAAACATTTATAATTCTATCCCTCAAACTTCTCTCTGTCAGAACAATGAACTAAAAGGATATTTTGTTCTGATTGATAGAGAAATACCTCCCCAAAACCCCAGGACAATCTGAATTTGTTTTCTAATCTTAGCAACACTCTAGAGATTTAGTAGTTTATTTTGAAGTTTGAAGACAATCAATTTTTGTTTTGCCCATCAGCATTATGGAATTAATTTAGTGATACCCATCAAAATGTCCCAGGGAAGTAAAGCTTTTGTTGCAATACACAAACATTGCAAAGCCGAAACACAGACGTCTAAAAGACAAATTAAAGCAGACAGTAAGAAATCGATCACTCAAAATAATTCATTCCTCGACTTGCAAAAATTATTATTGCCTATCACTCTCTGTCAAAATTTCATCAATAGGGTTTAAGAGTGAGATAAATGTCCCAGTATCATTCACAGGGCTTAGGAATGAGACAAATATCTCAGTATCATCCATAGGGTTTAGGAATGAGACAAATATCTCAGTATCATCCATAGGGTTTAGGAATGAGACAAACATCTCAGTATCATCAACAGGATTTGGTGTTGAGTTATACATGTTGGAATCATCAAAAGGTTCATGAGTGAGATACATATCTCAATACAGTCAAAACTGGTTATCTTGATTATGTTAGGGGTGTAAAAATAGGTCAACCTACCTGCCAGGGGTCCTAAAATATCAGAGTTTAGTTGATAAATCTATTGCAGAGTAATGATTATGTATCTCAAGTACCAAAATGAGGAGTTCTGTTTCTTTAAGCAAATTACATTTCTAATGTACATGAAAAATAACAACTCAGTCATGCCTGGTTGCTGAAAAAGATGTCTTTTACGTGAGATTAAATAACAAGTCACATTTTTACAACAATGTCAGTCATCTGAAGTTGTTTTCATTTCCCTTTGAATAGCCTCATCCTTTTGGTAGCCTCATCCCTTTGAATTGCCCTTTGGTAGCCCCAGTAAGACCATGATTTTCTATGCAATCAAAATTCCAGGATATATGAAGTACATGTACATGCAGGACTACATTATTTTCTAAAGTATTTTCTTTTGTAACAGTTACCTTGTGACTAGCAACAAAATTTAACTGACCAATATTTTGCATGAAAATCAAGATTTTTTTTTTATCATTGTCAGTGGTTCTTTTATACTAGTATATGCCAGTTTTTACCGATAAAGTTTGCTTCTGTACTGGAAAAAGATGGGGCTGTTGGTATTTTTGTACCAACAAACTGTAAAATGTGTTTGAAGTCTTTAAAATTAACTGTCCCGACATCAAATTCTCTATGATACCAAACTTTGATCACTGAACTGACCATGGCAAGAACACAGTACCAGAAGGAGGGTCAGCTAGTCTCTTTGATGGATTGCAAGACTTTGATATTCAAGACAAAAACAATACATATGAAAGCACTCTTCTTTCTGTCTCAAATTTTAATCTTGGAATCAGTCACCTTATAATGCTTCTCACTGTGTTGAATAATATGTAATCATGATACAGCAATCAACAATTTCATCAAAAAAATAATGGGTGCTATGGATTTTATTTTTACAATAGCGTTGGTGCTTTATTTACTCTTGTTCAAAACAAATTAATAAAGGGGGGGAACCAAGTTTGGAAATTTGCAGAATCACATAATTTAGCCATGATCATGGCGTACACTCACACCAACCATGGAAACACTTTAACTATTACCAAATTTGTTTTAAATATGTTGTGTAAAACAAATTAGGTATTTAACCTGATAATTTTCCAAGTTACAGATAAGACCAAATTCATGATGCTGTGTGGGACACCTATATGGTCATGATAACGACCAATCTCAATACTACCAAACTTGTCAAAATTGATTGAAAAGCATGTCCATGATTCATTCATATCATATTTAACCAAACATTTTCTGTTATACCCTAATCAATCAGGCTTTAGACAGAAACACTCATGTGAGATTGCCATGATCTCACTAACTGATAAATGGCTTCAAGCACTTGATCAAGGTAGAATAATAGGTTCTGTATTTGTAGATTTCAGGAAAGCTTTTTTGACATGGTAGATCATGAAATCCTTTTGAAGAAACTGAAAATCTACCAATGTGATGAAAACACAGATGGTTACTTTATACTTAAGTGAGAGAACACATGTTTATATTAATAACGTTCTGTCTGAACCTGAAACAAATAGATGTGGAGTACCACAAGGCTCAATTCTGGGTCCATTACTGTTTATTTTATTTATAAATGACCTACCACTTGTACTAAAGGACTCAGTATCATCTACAGATCTCTATGCAGAGGATACAACATTGTCAGACATCCAAAACACAAAACAAGAACTCGAAATTTCTTTTCAGAATGCCTTAAACAAACTAGAATACTGGTGCACATGCAAAGGCATTGTGGTTAATACTGGTAAAACTAAAATATTACTGATCTCAACAAGAAACAAAACAACAAAACTTGATAGTGATGAACTGTCTGACATGGAAGGATAAAAGGTTGCAAATGGTCTGTCGTGATAGTCTACTTGGTGTTTTGGTAGATAATAACCTATCATGGACTAAACATATCAAACATATCAGTAAAAAAGTCAATTCAAATTTATGGCTTCTCAGTAGGATAAGATACTTTCTCCCGGAAAAGCACAGAAAACTATTTTATTACAGTTACATACAAGCCTATTTAGACTACTGTAATACAGTATGGGGTAATTCAAATGATAAAAACTTAGCAAAGCTGGCACATCTCCAAAATATAGCTTTTTGAGTTTAATTAAGAAAGAAAGCAAGGAAAATTTAGCTGGTAAGTTAAAAATATTACCTATTAAAGACTGAATCTGTTTGAGAAAAGCCAAATTAATGTACAGGATAGTCAATAATAGTGCTCCTGAATATTTACAATCACTATTCAAGTATAGGTTACCTGGAAATACTCCCCACCTGCGATCAATGTCTACCAAACATTACAAAATTCCCAAACCAAATAAGGAATTATTTAAAAGCAGTTTCCAATACTCTGGAAATTTGCTCTGGAATAATATTCCAGTTGAGATTAGAAATGCCCACTCTATTTCCTCTTTCCAAACCCAGTATATACAATGGCTTCAGAGATGCAGCAAAAATAAATGAATTCCTTTCAATGAGGGCTTCAAGGTAGATTAGTTATCTTAACTAATTGAGTTACCCTCTTTAAATAAAGTAATAATAATAATAATAATAATAATAATAATAATAATAATAATAATAATAATAATAATAATAATGGTGTTGACATGTGATAATGTCCCTTCTGAACACAATTTCCTTACTTTAAAGTATTGTTTACAAGAAAATCTTCTCTACTCTATGCAAGTGACAAACCATTCATTGATAAGACTGGATGAATAGCATTTGTACTGGTAATATTTAGTCTTCTATTGACTTTTCTGATCCTTGCTGGTATGGGGTACTGGTAATAATGGAAATGCCAGATCATTTCTTGTATAATTTCTCTGAGATGGATGTTAAAAGTTGCATTTCGTTGATTTAATCAATGATTAGTGCCCTCACAAGCATCTGCAGAAAGATCTGGCAAACAAGAGTATGACCATCATCATAGACACAATCATTGATCATCACCGTCCCAAGAAAGGCAACTTGCAGCAGTGTCAAAACCACCATACAATCAGTCTTATAAGCCATCCAAGCAAAGTCATGTTGAGAATACTACTGAACAGACTAAAGCCACAGGCTGAAAAGATCATTGCCAAGGAGCAGATAGGTTTCAGAGCATGGCGCAGCACAAAAGAGCAGATCTTCAACCTCAGGCTATTGTGTGAAAAGTACCTCCAACACAAGCAAAATCTTTACCATGTCTTCATGGATTTAAAAAAGGCATTTGACAGGAAATGCCAACCTCATTACAGTAAAAGAGCACATCTATGACAAGACCACCAGTGCAGTATACTTCAACAGCAACATAGGGGACTAGTTCAGAATGACAGAGTCAGACAAGGCTGTCTGCTCTCTCCGACATTATTCAACATAAATATCTGCTAAATTACTACAAGCAGTGATAGCAAAGGCAAACTACTCGTGTGCCTAATTAACTAAACACTAGGACAGTGATAATTGTAGTGATCTACACTAGGCAGACATTCCAAGTGACAAGGACACAAATCATAAAGTCAGGCTAAACAGTAACTGGGCATGTATCATTTTTGTTTAAGAATGCATACAGACTTTCAGATTTGTGTCACAATAGAAAACTTGACTAGTTCATGGCAAATATATGTTTACAATTTTAACATTGATAATAATGACTTTTATGACTTTCACAATGACTGAAGGAAGGGTATCGAAAACAACCTCCAGAGAATTTACAAACCAGAGTTTAAAGGATTTTAATCAGAAAACTTTAATGCTGACCTTTCCATATATTTTTCATAATTAACATTAGGATGATGTCTACTGGTCATCTGAATAACTGCTCACTAATGTGGTCGAGGTTCATTCCCCTCTTCAACAAGAAAGACGTAAAGCAACCTGCTTCCTTAATCAATGGCAACCTTAGAAAAGTAAGATGCAGGAAGGCTTAACTACTCCATAAGTATCTGAGATCAAGAACATCACAAATTTGGAACAATAGCAAAAGAAAGTAATTTGGTGACCAAACTCAGACATGAAGCCATGAAAGTTTACATTTTTAAACACTGTACAGCTGGAACAAAAAGGAAAGATTCCTAGGCAACCATTAGACCCTTCCTGTTAAACAAAGGTGTTTTATCACAGACATAATCCAGCTAAATGATGAAGTTATCTCTGATCATGCCTGTTTGGTGCAGATCTTCAATGATTTCTTTAATGATGTTGCACAAGAAACAGGCAATAACCACCAAACATACAATGAACACCAATCATACAGGCTATAAAAATGAACTTGAATATGCCTAAAAGTTTATTTCTATTGCACAACTAAAGACTACATCTATAAGCCTTTGTAAAACATTTGTATTAGAAGGCATCTGAGTTAGATCTTATTTCTCCAAAACTATTAAAACTTGGAATTCAATCAAGGACTGGTCCTATAAACAAACGCTTTAACTACAGCTGACCAAAACATTTTTTCAACAAGACTTAAGGATGCAGCATACAAGAAAAGCATTCCATGTGATTAAAACAGAACTATTGTCTTTCAATATTCTCAAAACTATATCAAAACACTTTGATTGAGCTGTCAGAGACTGGGTCATTTTTACTTAGACCATATCTTACAACCATACCTTTCTGCTTTCAGAAATGGTTTCAGCTGTCAAACATCAGTAATGCACCACTAGAAAACTTGCACATAGTCTGAAAGATGAGCAAATATATGTTTACAATTTAAAAGCCCTAGAACAAAAACAAATATACTGCAGCATTCAACTCTTTACCCCTAAATTTCTCCTTCCCCCAAAACTGGCAGCACATGGACTTACAGATTCAGCAGCAAATTATCTGGCTGATTAATTCTCAAACAGAAGACAATGTGTCAAACTCATCTACTGGTAGTAATGGGCAAATATCTATAAAGGGGTACACCAGGGATCAATTCTTGGACCTATCTTGTTTATTAGTGACATCTTTTACATAAATGATTTTTATCTACTCAACTATACTTATGACAATAGCCTTGGCTACACTCACCCTGACTTTAAAATTATGAAATTTACTTTGGAAACTGAGTGCAATACCTTGATTAGGTGGTTTACCAACAATGAAGTAAAAGCAAACTCTAATGAACTCCAAGCTATTGCACTTGGAAAGAAAAACAATAAATAACTTGAGACCTTATCCATTAATAAAGCTAATATATTATGCAAAGATTCTTTAAAACTTTCCAGAGTCAGTTTTGACTTTATGCTAAACTTTAATCAGCAAGTCACTGAAATTTGTCAGAAAGCAGTTCAACAATTAAATGTGCTCTAAACAAATTATAACAATATCTTAGAATCAAAGAATTTAGACTGGCTACATTAAACTCATTCTCTTTGCCCACTCTGAGCTGTCTCAGCCTGGCAATCTCATCATATTCCTAAGCTACATTAAACTCATTCTCTTTGCCCACTCTGAGCTGTCTCAGCCTGGCAATCTCATCATATTCCTAAGCTACATTAAGCTCATTCTCTTTGCCCACTCTGAGCTGTTTCAGCCTGGCAATCTCATCATATTCCTAAGCTACATTAAGCTCATTCTCTTTGCCCACTCTAAGCAAAACACATGCAGTTTTGTCAATACAGATCATCAAAATTTGTATGAATTTGAAAGCTCCATTTGCTGTGAGAGTACATTCCATTAAATTTAGTCAAATTCTATCTTGTTATTGTTGAGATGGATTCTAAATGTTTTCTAATTTTTATTAATGGCAGCAATATTTGATAGAGAAATGCCATTATGAGTAAAATGCCATCATTTTTATCTCCTTAAAAGTCTGCTTTTGTAGAATACTTAGTTTTAGACTTCACAAATTCTGTCCTGCAATCATTGAGATGTTGTTTAAAGGTTTTACTATTTTTAATGATCAAAAATTTTAATGACTGAAAAACTTAAACTGTATACCACCTTGAAGCACTTCCTGCCAGGATGCAGTCAGCCAAATTTGACTAAAATTGGTTTGATGCTTTTTCAGAGAAGATGAAATTAGTAATTTTTCACAGATGGGCCATGCATAGTGCACAAAAGTATGATCCAAGTAAATCAAAAATTTTTCACAGATGGGCCATGCATAGTGCACAAAAGTATGATCCAAGTAAATCAAAAATTTTTCACAGATGGGCCATGCATAGTGCACAAAAGTATGATCCAAGTAAATCAAAAATTTTTCACAGATGGGCCATGCATAGTGCACAAAAGTATGATCCAAGTAAATCAAAAATTTTTCACAGATGGGCCATGCATAGTGCACAAAAGTATGATCCAAGTAAATCAAAAATTTTTCACAGATGGGCCATGCATAGTGCACAAAAGTATGATCCAAGTAAATCAAAAATTTTTCACAGATGGGCCATGCATAGTGCACAAAAGTATGATCCAAGTAAATCAAAAATTTTTCACAGATGGGCCATGCATAGTGCACAAAAGTATGATCCAAGTAAATCAAAAATTTTTCACAGATGGGTCATGCATAGTGCACAAAAGTATGATCCAAGTAAATCAAAAACTTTTCACAGATGGGTCATGCATAGTGCACAAAAGTATGATCCAAGTAAATCAAAAATTTTTCACAGATGGGTCATGCATAGTGCACAAAAGTATGATCCAAGTAAATCAAAAATTTTTCACAGATGGGTCATGCATAGTGCACAAAAGTATGATCCAAGTAAATCAAAAATTTTTCACAGATGGGTCATGCATAGTGCACAAAAGTATGATCCAAGTAAATCAAAAATTTTTCACAGATGGGCCATGCATAGTGCACAAAAGTATGATCCAAGTAAATCAAAAATTTTTCACAGATGGGTCATGCATAGCGCACAAAAGTATGATCCAAGTAAATCAAAAATTTTTCACAGATGGGTCATGCATAGTGCACAAAAGTATGATCCAAGTAAATCAAAAATTTTTCACAGATGGGTCATGCATAGTGCACAAAAGTATGATCCAAGTAAATCAAAAATTTTTCACAGATGGGTCATGCATAGTGCACAAAAGTATGATCCAAGTAAATCAAAAATTTTTCACAGATGGGCCATGCATAGTGCACAAAAGTATGATCCAAGTAAATCAAAAATTTTTCACAGATGGGTCATGCATAGTGCACAAAAGTATGATCCAAGTAAATCAAAAATTTTTCACAGATGGGTCATGCATAGTGCACAAAAGTATGATCCAAGTAAATCAAAAATTTTTCACAGATGGGCCATGCATAGTGCACAAAAGTATGATCCAAGTAAATCAAAAACACATTCTTGCAGCTGCCATCAATATATTTCTGTGCACACATGTTAAGTAATTGAGGGCCTCAAAGGAGATTATTTTTTACTGCATCAACTTATTATTATTATTATTATTATTATTATTATTATTATTATTATTATTATTATTACTTAATGATATATTTTTATTATTTTATTATTATTATTTTTCTTTGACATAATTCTAAGTGAGAAAATCATAAATACTTGAAGAATATCTGACTTTCCACAATTGATATGCAGTGAAGGTAATAATGACTTGTAAGTATATTAAAATTGCAATTGTACAATGAAGCCCTCAAAACCCCAAACCCTTGGGACCCCAAATCAAAATGTTGGTTTTGAGAGGTATTCAGCTTACTGAGGTTATTGCAAATGTGAAAAAAAATGTCCTTTTTCAACACACATTTTCAACTACACATGGATTAAATTTGCAGGCATTGTTGAAACAACACATATTAGATCACTGTCGTTTTGGAATTTATTCTTGTAAAATTCATTATCTTCATAATAATATAGCTAGTGGATATTCCCATTATGCATTTTTCCCTTATATTCTTTGATGTAGGTTTTGGTACAGATTGATACTGATTGATGGAACTAATTTTATAGATAGGTCAGTCTTACAATTTTTGTATAGTGATCATTTTCTGAGTCTTTGTCTCACAGTCTTTGTTTCATTGAGTCTTGTCTTACTGAGTCTTTGTCTCACCAAGTCTTTGTCTCAGGGTATTTGTCTCTGAGTCTTCATCTCACCAAGTTTTTGTCTCATTGATATTCATGATCACCATAATTATTGTTCTATTATGTATCAGGAATTAAGCAGTTAAATTACATTTCCAAGTTTGAAGTTTCAGTTTTTTTTGGAGGGGGGTAGGGTAAAATTGAAATTCCAGAGATTGAAATTCATTTTGTATTCTGAATGGCTGGGTTTACTGTGAAAACAGTCATGATACTAAAGAAGGAAAAGTTCAGGACTCCAAAATGATTTTGATCTTCTGGGGACTTTGGTACAATTTTTTTTCAATTCTTAGAAGTTTCATTGCCTCAGCATATGATACCAGTACTGGGAGAAATACTGTATATACTCAACTTCAAGTAGAGTCCAACTGCAAACTGCACATACCCAGACATGCATAATGCACTGGCAGATCTTGTCTTTGCATTTTGTTAGAAATCAGTAAAAGAAACAACACAGACCCTGATCTGCAGATGCACTATGCTACAGCAGATCACAGAACAGTCTGAATTAACTTATATGTGAGTAAATCTGGTAGTTTGGCTGAATGAAGGTAAAAATACACAAATAAAGAATCTTAATACTGCTGTTGGTCACATAATGAAAGTTTGGCTTCACAATGGCCAAGCTGAAAAATGAGATTTTACTTTCAACCTTGCAGCAATTAAGATCTATAATAAAGACATTACGGATTTATTGATTCATTTCATGTTTATAAAAATATTTATATCATACAATTCACAAGAAAATAATTTCAAGTGTAACTGGTGTCAGCAAGAAATATTGGAATAAAATTAATGCAGTACCTGATAATTACTCAATTACATGTCAAGACCAACAGCAAGCAACACAGATCATTATCTGCCATCACATAAATAGGTATTACACAGGGTCAATATTGTCTGTTCTACTTATTGATCCTAACAAACTCCATATACCCAGATTTGCTGGTGCATTATGCAACAATAGATCTGGGTATGTGCAGTCTCCAGTTAGACTTGACCCTTAAGTGCATATATGGTATTTTCAAGGCAATGAATGAAAATATTCAAATCTTTGTTGATTTAATAATCATGGTGTTGTTGCAATAGGTAAGTAATGAAATAATACATAGGGCCTCTTAAAAGTAAGAAGGATGAATAAATTCTACCCTAGGGACCTAAGGACTCCTGTTTTCTAAAACTAGAATCATTAAACTAAGAAATCAAAGTGGATTTTTTTGTTGAGTAAGCCAGTTTTTTCAAGACAAAAATCAGGGTTGTTATCAGCATATTACTTAGCAGCCAGTTGATCTCAAGGTCAAGGTCAATACAAAAGCAGTCCACATAAGAGATATATTGTCCTATATTTTACAGAATTATATTAATGTCTGAACAGATGTAAAATGCATTTCTCTTTGTTGAACAAAATCATTTTTCATTTTCCATGTTTGGCATTCACTATTTGTAAAAGAAAATTCTTATGAAATATTTGGCATAAGGTATGTCTTATCTGACACAAAATCTATTATCTTTACATGGCAACATTCCAGTAAAACCTTTTTTTTTAAAGCAAGTCAGAGATTACATGGTACAAAGTCTGCAAGGCAGTCTACAGTTTATTTCCATAATTGGTTTATACAAGCTTAATTTATTTAAGCATAATAATAAAATATGGCAAAAAACATTAATAAAAAAAACATCTCATAGAATAATACCTCCAAGTCATTAAACTGAATGACTTATGTAAAATATTTATAACATGCCTGGTCATTAATGAGAGAAAACAAAAGAACAAAGTGATCTTGATGGGGAGTGTACAGAATCCAATAAACTTCCTATTCAAAGAGTCATTTTGCCAACAAGGATAGACATTCAAAGTTCACAAAATTGTATAGATTGTTCAAATTACCTGCTCTGCAACATGTAACATTATGTAAAGTGACACCTTTTTGCATCATTCAGGTGCTTTTACTGTTAGTTCCCAGGAACCAGTCTGTTTACAGAATTACTGCATAAAAATGAGATAGCTGGTCAACCCTTGGGGAAACCTAAAAGATTTCATTCATTAAGGTACAATAATGAATGGATATAGACAAAATACAAGGAAAAAAATCTTTGTTCTGATTCCATCTATTAGACCAGACAATAAATTCCCAATAACCCCAATCTATTACCGTAAACACTCTTTGGGGCCCTGAGTGGTCTAAAGTTACGGATCACTGCCATCTCATCTCTGTCTTTGTGGGTTCGAGTCTAGGATTCATTGATTGTGGATATATGAGAAAGCTTGCCAGTAGCTTCTCATGGGTCAGTGGTTCTTTCCGGTGATTTCCCGGTTCCTTCCTCCACCATTAATACTGGCCGCCATGAATAGCCTATTGTGTGCTGAAAAATGGCATTAAGCCCAACAACAACAACAACATAAACACTCTCTTATATGTCTGTTGAGACTGCTAACTACAAAGATCCTGATCTGCCACGGCACAATGCACCTGTAGTTCAGGGTGTATGTTGTTTTACAGATTACTCCTAAACAATTTCACAGATCCAGATCTACCAGTCAATTATGTAACAGCAGATCTAGTTCTCTGCAGTTTTTGCAGTTGGACTGCACAATCGAGTATATACGGCAGGTTCCATTATGAATCTGTATATCAGATTTCTGCTTATTTTCAATGACAAGTAGCTTGTAAAACTCAAATTCACCAAGTCTGGTCTTGAAACGGAGATACATGTACACCTTGCCCTATCAATAATGTTTGTTCTTTGACCTATTGATGGATGAGAAGATAAACTATAGTAATCTAGGTTTTAAAAAATGGCAGTTTAGTCATATTATTCAAGAATTGGAAGTGACAGAGTAATGAACTTTAATTTTAAGAAGCCCATTGGGGCTGAAAATAGACACCAGTCCAAATTAAAATAATTTCAATACAGCACAGAATTCATGGTTCAGCATTTTGCTTCTAACTAAAATGTTCACACTTCATTTCTCTTCTGCAGCCTAAGCTTCAACATAAGTTAGTGTAAAGCAATAAAATATAAGCAACAGTAACCTTAAATGATCATTGACTTTGCAGTATGGAACATATGGCATACTTGATTTGTCCTTCATTGAAACCTCAATATTTAACAAAAATGTATCTGTTTAGCAAAGACTTATACATGGTATGATAAATCATTAATTTTAATTAAACAGAGTTTCTAGAGTATTTTATTTACAACAGGTACAGCACTCCATCTCATAATGGTTTACATTGGAAGAGAGTTGTGCTATGTGTCAAGTATGGTCATAAATCCCATGTCAAAAACAAGTATGTATAACGTACTTCATTATTAGGTGGTTTCAGTGTAAGGTGGTAATTACTCTATGGCTTCTATGGACAGCATTATAAGGAGGGAGTAAGGACCGTATCATGCATTCTTTATAAAGTAGTCTTACTATATAGTGGCATACACTTTCACTTCAGTCTCATTATATGGTGTTATATACTTTCACTCCCATGGACAGCAATATAATGAGGTAATAATAATAATAATAATAATAATAATAATAATAATAATAATAATAATAATAATAATAATAATAATAATAACAACTTTTTTTTTGAGAAGAAGCTCATTTGGTCAACTGATCAATCTTCCATGAGGCCTTAATCTACAATGACTTTTATATGTATGTGTATATATATATATATATATATATATATATATATATATATATATATATATGATGCAAAACTTTAAAATATGAGGTGTCTTTAGACAACAAATACTGTTAAAAACTTGACAATTGATCTACTGCTACAATAAAATATGTACAAGGCTTCAAAGATGAGTACATACAGGATTCATACAAATATAGTAGCTTACATGTAAAACATCATAGGCGAGTACATGATAGAAATGCTGTAAAAGTAGTTGTACTGAATTAAACAAAATAATTGTTTTTGTAGATGTTGACTAAGAAGCTATTTAAAAGCTGGGTAATTTTTTTATGCCATGTATAATGTGATTCATTTTATGAGCTCACTGTACTCTCCTATAGGCAGGCAGCATTATAACAAACATTGTGCCATGTACCTTGTTATAAGGCAGTCTCACTATATAGTATACTCTATGACACTAATAGGCAACATTATAATGAGCACTGTATCATTGACTTATAATAATAATAATAATGATAATAATAATAATAATAATAATAATAATAATAATAATAATAATAATAATAATAATAATAATATACACTTTATTTTATCAGGATGACTATGTTATTACAATATACTATAATAAAACCCTTGAGATTTTCAGGAAAAGTTATACCTATTAGTACAAAGTATATTTGACATGTATTAACAGAGCAAGTATTTTAACATACAGTGTAACCCTGCCATTGCACACTCCATTATAACACAAATTAAAAAAATACACAGTTATGTTGTGGCTCCCAAAATTTCATTTACATGTATTTTTTTCATACATGACAAAAATTGTTTTCTTAAAATACAAAAAAAAGTTTATTATCATTTTGTGGAAGATGTCACCATATGAATAATACAAGATGATCATGGAATGGCTCCTGAAATTGTATATGTATTTTTCTTGTACATGAAAAAATAGTGTTTTCTTTTTAAAAGTGTGAAACATGACAGGTAACAAGTTTATTCAGGGATAATGCCTGGCTTTGCCAATGTCACAAATTACAAATTTGTCTTCCTTATTGGTGGCAAAATATAGCATCTAGCAAAAAAAGTTTTAATGACATTTTTGGTTGTTAAAACTTGTATATACAACCATTGGTTTTGAGTGGAGAAATTCAGAAACCATATGAAAGAAAGCTGCAAAGTTGATATAAAATGCATTGAAATTTATTTATTGTTACAAAAACAAATTCTTTGTCCATATTGACAAACCATCTTAAGAGTACAATGTTATATCATAATCTGCTTATGTTGACATCTAACATGAGTACTGTATGTTTTGAGATGTCCCCTTTTTTAAAATTTACATTTCTGGTAGTGGAGATCAACCAGATGAGGCATGTATGTTGATGTAAGTAAAATTCCTCTTCTTTATACCCAGAATTAAATCCTTCAGAATATTCACATTTTCTTTAGTAATCTCTGTCATCAGACCAGAACACCTGCATCTTTATAGTCAATTGATCCTTTCTTTAAATTTCTGATGCATGCATGGAAGGCAGCATCACTCCACTACCACATATGTAAAAATAAACCACCAAAAAAACCCCACCACCCCCAAAAAAACCAAAACCCCCACAAAACCACAAACAAAACAATCTTACTTAATAGGCAGGGAGGAACAGTAACTACAAATCACCATATAACAGGCAATTCATTTTTGAAAAAATGCACCCAGAAAAATAGTTTACTGAAATTTCAAATAAAACATTTACTTTGAAGCAACAATTGTTATGGAAACGTACTAAGCAAATGGACAAAAAATACTCCAATCATATGATGAGAATTCATCTGCTCATAGGTAAAAAAATTTCTATGGGTGGATCTTCCTCCACCTGGGGTATATTTATACATATGGATGAGGCATCATTTTATTTCATTATCAATTAAAAATTGAATTTGGGATTCCATTACACAGAACAGGACCTCTTGGTTTCCAAAATTGTGAAAAACTTAAGTCTTTGAAGAAGGGGGATGGGGGTCAAGACTCATTTCCCATTTCTATGGTTATCAGAGACACCTTTCCTGTTAATGTTGGCAAGATATGCCTGTCTAAGGGAAGAAAGCAAATGATACCGATTTTGTATGATCAGGTTGAACAACACTGAGTAATTGTTTTAGAAAATAAAAATTAGAAATATTTTACATCTATTTAGAGCATATATAATAAAATCATACAACTCAATTGTAAGAAAGGTACCCGATTACTTCTTGTTGAATATATTATTAGCAAGACTGATATGGAAATACTTATTGTAAATTCATAATTACAACTGACTCCCAAGATCAACAAAATTCTCAATTATCATCAAAACAGTAATTACATCAACAGCAAAAAAATTCAATATTTTTGCAGGATGTTTAGAGAAAAAGTTTGATTGACTGAATAACTCTTACAAAAAAAATATGATTTTAAGTTGCAGAAATATTTTTTCATAAAGGGGCAAAGTAAAACTAATTCTAATGATCTAATACTTGAATATCTTTTTTGGGACAAAAATTTCTCCATCCATATGATGAGAATTCTTCCTGCCATAGATTAAAAATTAGAGTATGTGCTAGTACACCACTAGTCCACCCCACATATACCTTACCCATGCACACCTATCCTTCATTCATTTTCAAAACACAGCCAAAACAAGTGGGACATCATTGCAGGGCAGAAAAAGAGAATCTGGCAATAGCAACCGGTAAGTATTAAATCATTAAATCCTGTTTCCCCACCCCCAGCTACATTTTAATATCAGTAAAAGAAAATCTTTTGCTATTGAGTAGCTGAATTACCTATTCTTATTAAGTTGCGTTTATTAGTTTCATTCTTCTCTTCTATGACTTTAAACATATTGGCACTCATGGAAAATATAATGTGAATATTAATGAGAATTACAGATTCATTGCTGATGATCTCACAAATGATAGAGAAACAAACACAAGGAATGTTCAGAAGCACACAAAATTGCCACCAGCCCATTAAGGTCTGATTTTAACAAATTTCGCAGTGAACTGGGCCAAAAAATAAGTAGCCAGCCTGCTGACCAGCTATAGCTGTTGGTATATTGAGTAAATTTAATCTAAAATAGTATACTGTATGATATTAAAAGAGAAACCAAGCAACAACTAAATCTGATGACCACTCACAAATCTATGTGAGATGAAAAGGTTAATAACTTGTGCATTGTGCATTCAACAGATGCTGGTAACTCCAATTAAAAAACTCTTTTGTGTCTGTGTGATGTTTTAAAACACATGATACTTCCAATTCAAAAAGTAAGAATTCCATTAGTTTCGCCCTGAAGTCACCAGAGGCTAAAACCAAGCACAGCCATGGGCCACTTTCTAAACAATGAAAATCAGACCAAATAAAATATGCAGCCACTTTGGCCTTCCAAAGAGAGAAGCCAGTTTCCATCACATTGTAAACAGATGAACAAGTTACAGGCCCATGAGGCATCACATTGTAAAAGATAACTGTTCTGATTTCTTCAAAATTCAAAGCAACTAAAATTCTGTCAAGGAAAAGGTAAGTTGGTATACTAAGCATTGTCATGGATCACCACACCCATGCATATATGCAGACACTTGCACAGACACTGGCACAGAATAAAAACATAGCACCAAGTTTTTGTTTTTAATTCCAATGGCTGAACATGCTGCTCTTGATATTTTAGTTGTAGGTTTGAAAGTAAAGCAAGTGTCATTAGTGTTCATGTATGTGTTCGCTTGAGATTGGACTGCACCATAGTTCAAACTTTGCTGCTGGATTCTCTGAGTGAACCCTGATAAGGACCAAGTTGTTCTTGACAAGTATAATGTTAGCATTGTCAGAACCCAAGCACAAGTCAGGTATATCTTAGACTTTAGTCAAAGTAAGAGATTAGAGTATTTGACAAAATGATGAGACAACTCCAACAGACAATTCGTATGACATCTTATTGTCTTTCTTCTCCGTAAAGTTTAAATTTGTCTTACAGCAAACAATAAGACTTTTTTTTTTCTTGTTCATTTAAACAAAATTTGTCTTAGAACAACCAATGGGACTTGTTCTTCTTGCTCATTTAAACTTTCACATTATTATGGATATATGTGGGAATTGTGCAATACTATTTGAGAAACACAAGCAGTATGCTTTCACAAACTACTTTTAATCAAATGTTTTTTCTAGCAATAATATGTATGGCCTTGTAAAACATGTACCATTATTTAGCAATACTATGTATGGCCTTGTAAAACATGTACCATTATTTAGCAATACTATGTATGGCCTTGTAAAAAATGTACCAATATTTAGCAATACTATGTATGGCCTTGTAAAAAATGTACGAATATTTAGCAATAATATGTATGGCCTTGGAAAAAAATGTACCAATATTTAGCTATACTATGTATGGCCTTGTAAAAAAATGAACCAATATTTAGCTATACTATGTATGGCCTTGTAAAAAAATGTACCAATATTTAGCAATAATATGTATGGCCTTGTAAATAATGTACAAATATTTAGCAATAATATGTATGGCCTTGTAAACAGATGTACAAATATTTAGCAATAATATGTATGGCCTTGTAAACAAATGTACCAATATTTAGCAATAATATGTATGGCCTTGTAAAAAATGCACCAATATTTAGCAATAATATGTATGGCCTTGTAAAAAATGTACCAATATTTAGCAATAATATGTATGGCCTTGTAAAAAATGTACCAATATTTAGCTATATTATGTATGGCCTTGTAAAAAATGTACCAAAATTTAGCTATATTATGTATGGCCTTGTAAAAAATGTACCAATATTTAGCAATACTAAGTATGGCCTTGTAAAAAAATGTACCAATATTTAGCAATAATATGTATGGCCTTGTAAAAATGTACCAATATTTAGTAATACTATGTATGGCCTTTTAAAAAAATGTACCAATATTTAGCAATACTATGTATGGCCTTGTAAAAAATGTACCAATATTTAGCAATACAATGTATGGTCTTGTAAAAAAATGTACCAATATTTAGCAATACTATGTATGGCCTTGCAAAAGAATGTACCAATATTTAGCTGAAATACTAACATTGTACTTGTTGCAGCATTAATGGGTCTGGCTAATTGGTGGTTCATGGAAGTAACTTAAATGCTTTAAATATGCATTCAGAAATGGTTCTTTAAATATTTATAAACTTATCACAAACCATGCATCCATTTTCACAAGGACAACAATTATGGCTAAATTAATATATAAGCTGACGACGTCGAAGAGATCTGTTTGATAATCATTTCCAGTTCAAACGTAACATTTTATGTTGTATCATCATCGAACTGACAATATTTCTACCACTGACCAAAATGTATATATTTTAAAAATAAATACAAAAACAGGTTATGAATATTTAGTGCAAAATTTAACAAATAAATTACATTGGGTTGTTCACAACACTGTGATGTCATAAGGCGGTCACTATGAGGAAAGTTTCTTAGCATACAGAATCTTCATCCCTCACAAAACATTACAAAATGTCCTTTCAACAATTTATCCTCCTTCACCAATCTGGATCAATACAACCTTATCCTGAAGCACATTTATCTTAAATCAAATTTTATGAAATATTACATTATGAAAATGTTACCTTATGAAAATATTACATTATGAAAATATTACATTATGAATTCTAATTGCTGTTAATCCAGTAAATAAAAAAAAAAAGTCTGTGATGTTTGAGCACAGTCCAAATAATTATCTTCAAAGGACGGAAGAAAAAAAGTGATTAAATTCTTCAATTGCCTGATGATAATAAAATATTTAAGTAATCAGAAAGGCATTATGTCACAAAACTAAAATGTTGCTTAGATGCAATTTAATCTAAGAAACAAAGGAGTGACATTTTTTCATCTCAGCAACCACTAATGATGACTGTTAATATAGACATTGTTCAATTTGGATACCTACAAAATTCAGATATTTTTCCATAGCACCAAATGTCAGATGAAAGACAAACACCTCCTGAGGCACATATAAATGGTGTCAAGTTCTACTCAGATCCATGATTTATTTCAAAGTCAGCAGCTTTAAAATATTAGTTTGTAACATACCTATCAACTGATCCTATCAACACACTAAACCTCCTGACCTCCCATCTGTCATTACAGAGACACTGACAACAGTGAAATTGAAGAAGTTAACAAAAGGTCTCCAATATTCCACAGCGCTGAAGTTGTCAACCAGCCAAGAGTATCATTTTAAGTACATTTTGATGACTTAGATTGACTTCTAGGCATTGGCACTAGTATATTATGGAGATTATCAATGAATAGGCTTTAATGACCTTGAACATATGCAGTCCTGAATGAAGCAACTGTGCAGAAACCAATATTTCTTAAAAGACTTGCCATGTTATTGACCTTTCAAATTTAGATACCAAAATCTAGGTTTCTTTCTATTTAAAGTGCAACACAACCCACAAAGTTTAATCTTGGAACTTTATCTAGAACAAACTTTATTGTGCAAAACATATTTTGCTTCAAGTCATATGACCTTGACATTGACCTTGGACTTAAAAATCAATAGGCATCTGCATTACTGGTCCCTACATGCAAGCACTCTACAACATTTGGTCATGGAACATTGTTTGAAAATCACAAGATCTGAAAACCATTATTCTTGCCAATGCCATTGAATTTTGATCTTCTGACCCCCAAAAGTGCAAGCCATCCTCAAACTTGGGTTGAGGTCAAGTACTTTTGTGTTTGTACAGAAACCAAGCCATCCTAAAACTTGGGTTGAGGTCAAGTACTTTTGTGTTTGTACAGAAACCATTCTTCACTTTTCAGCCAGTGATATATGACCTTTAGACCCCAACCTTAGACTTTGAGCCCAAAGATAAGAAAACTTCTTCCCAACCCCAAGGCAAATATTGACATTACACATGCATCCATGAATCACATCTTACAAGATACAGGAGGATAAATCAGGTCTATTTTTCGCATTCAAGCTAGCAGTGGGGTGTGGAGGGGTGGGGGTAATTCATGTGATGTCCTTCACAAGACAGATTTCATAAGATTTTTACATGACCCATTTCTGTGTTGTTACTCTGATTGTTGATAAGTCTTAAAAAAGATCAACTCTGAAGAAATCAAACATTCCTATCCACACTCAAGTTTGGCATATCCATGATGGATTTGTGAACAAATGAAAATCAATGTAAAATGACTCCTATGAAAAGAAATGATTTAGATGTATACTACATTTTTTACCTGTGTATCCTACAAACCAAGATAAGTTCATGTAGTATCTGAGAGTATAACCACATGGTTGCAGTACTGGACATGCAATACAATTATTAACCATTTTTGTTTTGTTGGTCAGATTGTTCTGGTTTCATTCAAAATAACTATTTATTGTGCTGCTTCATAAACAAAATCTGGTGATAGTGGTGATGACTGTAGCAATACTACAGTAATTATGATGATAATTATATGATGATGGTTATGATAACTTGCTATATGTCTTTAAAGCAGTGAATGTATTGAAAAAGCATTGAAAAATCATACCAAGACACCATACATTTCAAATCCAATTTGACTGTTAAAAGTAAGAAAGAAAGAATAAAAAAAGAAAGTACATCCCCTTACCTTTAGGTTTCTAAATTGCTTGGCTTATGGCAGAAAGGTTGCATCATAGTCAGCATTTGCTTGGAACTTCTAAAATTCAAAGAGGATTGTTTAACAGTTGTAGACAATATTTTATTTTTTTTATTTTTTTAACATGGACTAAGGGAAGCAACTCTTTTTGGCTTAGAATGAACCTCATAATACACTAGCAAGTAGTTATAAAAACTGGTTGTAAACTTTCTTGTTCTTTTTTAAAATATATAAATCACCATTAAGCCTAACTGACTGATCAATATATTTTGCATTTAAAAAAAACATTCAACAGCTGTTCTTTTAGTGCACTGTAAAACACTGTTAATTGAGGCACTAAAACATCTTTCAAGTCAAAGTTTTTTTTTGTTGCTTAATTGGACATGTTTTAATGGGAAAACTACAGGATATTCCAATTAAATATGGGTTATCATTAGTTTTGTATGACAAGCATAAATTTAAAAAAGATATGTCAGTAATAAATATAAACAATTATTCATCTAATAATGACAATAAACATTTTATTTGTTCTCTACAGAAAGCATTATCATGTCTATAAACAAACATTTGTTGTCTGTTTGGGTGAAAAAAAATTTTGTTATCTTTAATTCTAACTCACCTTTTATTCATTCCCATTTTAAATTAAAAGAAAAAGATTTGTCTCCCTTAGTATCTGTGATCCAATAGCTTTAAGTCCATAATTTGAATGGAGCTGGAATTGTACCATGACAACGGTATATGCATATGGTCCATTATGCCATGGCTGATACATCTACGATGTAGATCCTACTTATTACATGTGAGCACATATGGTAGTCGCACAATTAAACTCTTGTAATCATAAGTCTTTCTGTTGACAAATTTGTCAATTTTTCTCTTCATTATAATATACTTTAGAACATATTTTCTCAATTTATCATGCTTTTTAAGATGTTTTGAAATGTAGATACTTTCTTTCCTGTCTTTGTCACTTCTCAAGAAAATTTAACAAGTACAGTAAGCATCAAGTTTTATGTAGTTATGCAGTTTGTTACATCACAAACCTAATGTGATATTTATGTAGTTATGCAGTTTGTTACATCACAAACCTAATGTGATATTTATGTAATTATGCAGTTTGTTACATCACAAACCTAATGTGATATTTATGTAGTTAAGCAGTTTGTTACATCACAAACCTAATGTGATATTTATGTAATTATGCAGTTTGTTACATCACAAACCTAATGTGATATTTATGTAATTATGCAGTTTGTTACATCATAAGCCTAATGTGATATTTATGTAGTTATGCAGTTTGTTACATCACAAACCTAAGGTGATATTTATATAGTTATGCAGTTTGTTACATCACAAACCTAATGTGATATTTATATAGTTATGCAGTTTGTTACATCACAAACCTGTGATATTTATGTAGTTATGCAGTTTGTTACATCACAAACCTAATGTGATATTTATGTAGTTATGCAGTTTGTTACATCACAAACCTAATGTGATATTTATGTAGTTAAGCAGTTTGTTACATCACAAGCCTAATGTGATATTTATGTAGTTATGCAGTTTGTTACATCACAAACCTAATGTGATATTTATGTAGTTATTTGTACCATCTGCATGAACCAAACAATTCATTGAAATAAAGAGTTTAACATTAGCTGGTTCCAGTGTTATATTTTGAAATTAAACATGAGACCCATGAGCAAAGATGTGGTAAAAAAAAGTCACAACAACTAAGCATTTGTATTTAAAGGATGTACATCTTGTCATCCTTAACATTCAATGAAAGCACTGCACAGTACTTACCTAATATACTTACATTTTGTTTTTTCATTTAAAAAATACAGCACAACAAATATAACAATTCACACATAAAATTAACATGCAATTTTTATTACTCAAAGTATAAATATTATGATATACAATCTAGATACCAATATATCTATTCAAGTATACAAAGGATTTGATCCAAAATATTCTGTAAGAGTAAATTTATTTTCGCTTCTTTGCTCTGTAACTAATCTCTTGTATGGATACAGTTATTAAGCATTGATTAAACACAACTACATGTACTACCAAATGACTTTAATTTTAGACTAAAAGCAACTGAGACAACCACCTTAAGAGTGAAACAAAAACAAAAAAATATCTGGTGACTTTAGTTTGCATGCCTTCATCTAAAGATTAAATAAACTACTACCCAAAAACAACTACAACCTAAAAACAACTATAACCCCAAAACAACTACTACCCCAAACAGCTACTACCCAAAAACAACTACTACCCAAAAACAATTATAACCCCAAAACAACTACTACCCCAAACAGCTACTACCCAAAAACAAATACTACCCAAAAACAACTATAACCCCAAAACAACTACTATCCCAAACAAAACAGCTACTACCCAAAAACAACTACAACACAGCGACTTTCTTATGTATACCTTCACCTGGAATTAAAAAACAACTATATTCCTAACTACTTTACTTTCAGGTTAAAAATAAAATAAAAAACTTAAGATTTTGATTAAAAAAAAACAACTATTACTCAGTAACTTGACATTTAAGATTTAAAACCTCCAGGCCACCATTATACTGTTGTACAAAACTTTTATGTACTAAATGTGGTCCTGGCAAAGGTGCTGCACAGATTGTGCAAATTTTACTTTTGTTTTATTAATCAATCTCACCATGCAACATTAGAAATAATGCTAAATATTTCTTGCTTATTATTAATGGTGTTATGCTAATCACACCAACTCATTCAAGTTTAAAAAAAACTATTTCAGCCTCTGCCAAAGAAAACAAGTGAATATCTAGTTTTTTGGTGTCGTTGGTGCAAATGATCATTTTTGCAAAGTACAATTTATAGTTTAAACAACAGGCAAGAACTTGCTTTAGATACCACCATCTTTAACAAAAAAACCATGTATGGGACATATAGTCATCAAACAAAGTACTAATAGTTTGTCTCTGAGATTGATGTCCAACAGGTCTGGACGACTCAGACATTTAGTCAAAGATATCATGAATTAGCCTAATATGCAGACATCATTTTTTTCATCATTTTTTTAAATTTGGCTTATTTAATCTTTAGACCAGCAGAGCCAATAGATTTCTTTGTTCTAGATAGAATAAGCACTGCAAAGTATGGTCAAACAACAAATACCTTGTTCTACCAGTGCATTGAGACAGCTGAATGGTTCTATGTTGTTGCAGTTGCACTTGACTTACAAGAACATGGTAAGAAGCTACAGATACGGCCACATGAAAAGGAGGATCTGAGGATCACAATTCACAATTCAATCTTAAATACGAAATTCATCTATGACTATTTAGCAAGGGTGATTATATATGGTATGATTCTGTCAAATATATATGTGGACAAACATTTCAGAGTCTGCATGAAGCTGCCAGGAGAGTAGAGGTGATGGTCCCAAAACAATTTTCATGCATATGAACCCTATCTTGATCCATCACTCTCTTTCAGCCACGCAACACTCTATTTCAGCCACCCAACACTCTACTTCAGCCACCCAACACTCTTTTACAGCCACCAAACACTATATTTCAGCCACCCAACACTATTACAGCCACCTAGCTATCACACATATATGGCACGATGCTGAATTCAGACAAATAAAATGTTGGTTTCAAATCCCATGTTTGCTATTGGTGGAGTTTGTGTGTGTGTGTGATAAAAAATTATGACTAGCAGTACTTGCTTTCAACTACAGTAAAATTTTCAATTTTTTTAATATTTTAACTTTTAATTTTATTTTCATTAAATTAGAAAATGGAAAATAGAGAAAATGATAACATTTCATTGCTGAAATTTGCTTTTATTTGAGGAAAATAGTTTGTTCTAATAAATTTGCCTGATATCAAATCAGATAAAATACCAATGCAACCAAGGATGAAACATTATCAGAAAAAGGTAAACTGCTGTTGCTATAGATTATTTCACAGTAAATCTAAAATCTTAAAAGAGTTTTTGTATTTTTATTATGATTTACTGATGCTAATGTTCATGACCTGTATAAAACATCAGATTTTTAAGATCTTATCTGCCAATGTTTTCATTTCATTAATCTCTTCCTCTTCTGACAGAAGTATAACTTGCACTTATCTACCTCTTTGATCTTTGCAACACTTTTGAACATCATTAACTCCAGCCTGTTCTAAATGAACGAAAGCATCAGTTTAAAAAAATCATAATTTTCTTCCAAGATATTTTCATTATATGTACTTAATGGATGAAGATGTTCAAGGTATTAACCGAGTTAACATGGGAGCCATGGGAAAGCGGTTTCATCAATACTTAAGGTTTGAAATGTACTACAAAGAAATGAGATAAAAACAAAAGAAATTCAAACTTGTATATCAAAAAGGATATTTTTGAGACAAAAATTTCATTTTGAATTATCAGTTTATTTAAGGTTTCTTTTTCCACTTATCCAGCAATGATCTGCAAAATTCATTAAGTTAATTATGAAATGAAACAGAATTGTACTGACAGGTGCTTAAAATATCATAATCAAAAAGTACAAACTTGCTACCCTTTCTTTGATGTGCTTCCTATTCACTATAATATAATGATTTAAAATGGTTCTATTTTTCTTCATGCAAATTAAATCAACTCATACTGATAAGCTTCCTTCATCAGAGAAATATTTTAAATACACTGCTGATAAAGTTCATCTCATTCAAACTTGTAGTCATCCAATTGATAATATACCACAAGATTGATTCCTAATAACCTAATATTTCATCATGAGAGAGAGAAAATCTGTTTAACATTTCTTACTGCACGATGGAGCAAAAATGACCTTAATATTTCACATTGAAAGTTGGAGCTAAACACCTTAATGTAATACAAACCCATGAGAATATATAATCATACTTAATGTAATAACAAGTAACCAAAAGCATAATTTGGGATGTAAAATTTTAATTTATATATTACATGCCAGTTATAAGAAAGATACATTTTTTTCTGCTAACCTGTTTCTGCATGTGGTCAAAATTCTTCACAAACAGCAGCGTCCATATGGATTAGAATCAAACACAAAATATACTGAAAAACTAGATGTGTTGAGCACTCTCTTTAACTAGTTTACATGTGTAACTTTTGGTGAATGATTGTGATACAAATATCTTCAATGAGCATGATCATACATTCAATGTAATGTATTGCCTTATTCTCATTTTTTTTCATTTAAAGTTTGTAAAGTGTTGTTGATTTGTCTTTGATCTGACATGCTTTGAAGTTTCAAAAGATCCATCTGCTCTAATATTTCCCAGCATTCAACATCAACAACTCACATAGTAAAGCATTTCACTAAACATCAGATGTCATTTTCTTTAAAAGCAAAGACTGATTTGCTGAACTTATCAACATCATGAATCTGTGAGGCAATATTCATAATATGAAGAAACCCAGTCTGTTTTCTTGGACATAGGTCTCATAGAAACCCAGTCTGTTTTCCTGGACATAGGTCATATTTGGAACCAAGTCTGTTTTCCTGGACATAGGTCATATAGAAACCCAGTCTGTTTTCCTGGACATAGGTCATAAAGAAACCCAGTCTGTTTTCTTGGACATAGGTCATATAGAAACCCAGTGTTTTCTTGGACATAGGTCATATAGAAACCCAGTCTGTTTTCTTAGACATAGGTCATATAGAAACCCAGTCTGTGGACATAGATCATATAGAAACCTAGTCTGTTGTCTCGGAAATAGGTCATGTATAGTTGCTATAATAAGCAAATAAGGAAAGCACTCTTATGCTATTCTTATGCATATATTTCAAAATATTCTCAAATATTAATGAGTTGAATTAAAGACAAAGCTGCAATCTAATTGGTAAATCTACCATTATAAATGTCAAAGCAGCAAATTAATTGGTATATATAAATGTTAAAGCAGTATTTTATTGGTATATCTACTTTTATAAATTTGAAAACAGCAACTGATTTGTAAATGTCTTTTATAAATATGAAAGCAGCAACTGTTAGATAAATCTACTTTTATAAATGTGAAAGCAGTAATTTGATTGGTAAATTTACTTTTATAAATGGGAAAGCAGTAATGACTGAAAAATCTAAAGGTCAACACTAACTTGACCCATATCAGCATCCAAAAGATATGCATTACATCTGAGATCTTGATTTTAATGGGACTACAATTTACTCACACAATGTCTTGAATGGGACTACATTTTACTCACACAATGTCTTGAATGGGAACAAATTACTCACACAATGTCTTGAATGGGAACAATTTAGATAGTGTTTCTGTTGATTCCTCAGACGTAATTAGAAGTTTGTGACATTGGCTTAATGTTCAAGTTGATGTAAGCCTGTGTGTGATCCATTGTGACATTGGCTTGATGATCAAGTCGGATCTATGCCTGTGTGTGATTTGTTGTGACATTGACTTGATGTTCAAGTCTGATGCATGCCTGTGTGTGATCCATTGTGACATTGACTTGATGTTCAAGTCTGATGTATGCCTGTGTGATCCATTGAGTGCATGACTACTTTTAAACTCTCCATGTCTGTATGGACTCTTAATTTTGTTTAGGGCATAATTGGTTCAATTAGATCTATTGACTTGAAGAATTTCCCTTTATAATTATAGTATGTATTATTATCAACACCATCATTGTCATTGTTATCATCATCCTTATTAAAACTTCAATCTAAGACATCATTCAATAGAATGCCTAGCACTGTTACACAATGCCAGACTATGACAACACAGGATTGGAAAAACATTGGAATCTGTGAGGGAGTTGTTCACTCAGCAAATCATTTTCAGTGGCTGCTGAAATTGGAAGAAAAGGTGATGATGTACATTCAAAAGGGTGATTGATGGACACTGCAAGTATAACCTAAAATCCTACCTCCATCATTTAGCCTGCATGCACTGTGCCTAGGAAGCCAGTGTTAAATCACTTAGTCTCTGATCCTATTCTGATTAGTATAAGTAATACACAACCTTGGAACACAAGAGTGTAAAACAATGCTGAGCAGTTTTCATCTGCCAAAGCCAACACTTAATTATCTTTTGTAGAGAGAACATTTGTTGTAGTCAAAATACTAATTGATAGAATGGCAGTTATGCAACAGGCAAGTTGAAGACACCCTGATTCAACTGCATGCCTAATCAAAATTAAAATCTACTTTGTACTAACTTAATCCTTTCCAACTTAATCTTTCTAATCTTGCACGGCTGTAACAACACTATTATTAAAGAGATCAACAATTTTATCAAAGTACTAAGAGAGGGACACTCCTAATCCACCTAAAAAATGTCAGATCCAATCTGTACACTTGAAAAGATACACAATATTGGAATCTGTGCACCTGCATCCTTTCATCCAGTGAACTGTGCACCTGTTTATGACCCATACAACTAAACTTTCTCCAATTTTGACTCACTGTCTGGTTGATTCATTTTATTTCTGGTAATTTTTGCTGATTATTTTTTTCTGCAAATTGTTATGAACACCAAAGATTAAATTATAATAATCTACTGGGGAAAAAAAGAGATCCAGGCACACAGGTTCTGACACTATGTGATTATAGAAATATAGATGACCATATTTACCTGTAGATATGTCCCATTCACTGCAAGTAACAGCAACCCAGATCTATCATTGATAATAGTGTAGATGTTAATCTAACAATTATGCAACAGCAGATCAGAGTAAATGCTGTTTATATTTGTGTACATATTTATAATACACCAACAAATACAGTACATGCAGGTAGAATACACACATTGGTATAACATGGAAGCAAAACTGCAGGCACTTAAATTACACCATCCCTTAGACAAGAGCAGGATCTATTGTAGAGCATGTAATTGAAGAATTCATGAGAGTATTTATTAAACAATCTTGCATACAAAGCAAATGAATGCATGAACTGTGTGCATTCCATTTTCAAGCCCTAACTTTTTGTTTATGACTTCCATCTTATAATTCAGAAAAGTACAAACCATGTTTTATTTAAATTGATTTACAGGGGATTTACCCTCTAAATTTTCAATGCAAGAATAGACCTTGCAAAACACATGAAAAGTTGAAAATTATACACAACAGAAATACATATCAAACAAAATACAAGCTATAAAAAACATTCATAATAAATCACAAGACTTATTAACTTTATTGCTAATACATTGAAAAAGTAGCATACAAAACAAGTTTTCCACACAATTTATATTCAATAAAACCATGCAAAAAAACATGATGCACAAAATACTCATTTGATTACCAGTACTTCATCCAAATGAAAACTCTCACATCACAAATACTTTTGTTTGTGTTTAATCTTTTCTAGTACATTTAGAATTTTTGTTTCCAAACAGTCCAATTCAATCTGTACAAACATAAATAAAAAAGCTGCTGAAATGAAATGTCTATCTGGTAATCAGTGACTATCTTTGGTATTTTACCGTCATGCTTTGGACGTTACCACTGTAGTTTAAAGACCCAGATGTAGTATGACTGGCAGGTTAAAATTTGTTCTGATCAACATTCTGAAAAGAAATTGAAGACTTATGTTTACTCTTCTGATCACAAATGGAAGAGATTGACGCATTGGAGGAGATTCATTTAAGAGATTTATGCATTAGAAGAGATTCATTAAAAAGATTCACATATTAGAAGAGATTCATTGAAAAGATTCATGCATTGGAAGAGATTCAAGCATTGGGAGTTGGGAGAGATTCAAACATTAGAAGAGAATCATTAAATATTTTCATCCATTTGGAGAGATGTATGCATTGGAAGAGATTCACTGAAAAGATTCATGCATTAGAAGAGATTCATTCACTGACAAGACTCATGCATTGGATGAGATTCACTGAAAAGATTCATGCATTAGAAGAGATTCATTCACTGACAAGACTCATGCATTGGAAGAGATTCACTGAAAAGATTCATGCATTGGAAGAGATTCACTGAAAAGATTCATGCATTAGAAGAGATTCATTCACTGACAAGACTCATGCATTGGATGAGATTCACTAAAGAGATTCATGCATTAGAAGAGATTCATTCACTGACAAGACTCATGCATTGGAAGAGATTCACTGAAAAGATTCATGCATTAGAAGAGATTCATTCACTGACAAGACTCATGCATTGGATGAGATTCACTAAAGAGATTCATGCATTAGAAGAGATTCATTCACTGACAAGACTCATGCATTGGAAGAGATTCACTGAAAAGATTCATGCATTAGAAGAGATTCATTCACTGACAAGACTCATGCATTGGATGAAATTCACTGAAGAGATTCATGCAATGGAAGAGATAAGCATGCATTGGAAGAGACTAACGCATAATTGATTCACAAACTGGAACAAATTCATTCACTGAGGAGATTCAAGGATAGCAAGAGATTCACACATTGGAAGAGATTGCATTTCCACCTGATCACTGTTTATGTGATGAAATTATCAAAAGTACATGGGTATTACATTTGTTAGGAGATGCCCATGCACATTGTGCTTAATTAGTACACATGAAACACAACCATGTATATATATCAGGGATTCTGAAATTCAGATGTTTCTTTTCAAACATTATTCCTGAAACCAACATTGCAGCCAGATCTGTGAATATTATTATAACTACATTCATAAACCCTATAATTAATGTAACAAAAATTATATATATATATATATATATATATATATATATATACTACTCCCTCGATAACTCGCGCACAACGGGGTCCAAAAACATCGACTGCGTTATAAGCGAGGGCCCGAGTTATCAAGGGACCTATAACAAACAACAAAACAGACAAACGGATCGACTTACACAGGCAAAAGGGGTGGGTGGGTTGGTTTGGCATGTTAGTGTTCAATACTCAATAATCGTGCTATCATTATCTATGATTAAATATTTCTTTATAGCGATGTACTTTGTTTACTTTTGTCATCACAGATTAACATTAATTTCAGGATAAATTACAAGATATTGAGATCATCAAAACAATAATCCACACGTTTTCCATTGGCTTAACACATGTATGATTTCACAAGTTGTGTACTACGTCACAAATGATTGTGTTAAATTGGATAAATTCTTGTTTGATCCAAAGTAGATTTTTTATACACAAGATCAACACCCATTAAAAAAAAACAACACAATGTCCATCTAGCGACAGGTTGATTTGATTGCAGTAGAAGTAAAATGATTTTTTTTTACAAGGGTTAGCCATTACCGACATCAATTTAATGGGTCTACAAATTTAAAATAACGTAAATTAGAACACGATAATACTTGCAGTTTGTGACACGTTTGCCAAAAAACACTTCACATTTTCAAAACATCTGCTCATTTTTTTTTTTTTACTCTTTGATTTCTCTGCCGCCTCTGTATTTGTTCACGGGTGATTTTCTCTCTGAACTGGTTTGAATAATTACATGCGGCTTCCTGATTCTAAGCGTATTTCTCCCGACAATGAATTTTTAAAATTCTATATCGGCACTGGGATCTCCAAAAGTGATAAAATATTTTAAATATATCACATAAAAATGTGAAACAATTTTCGACTGGTCAAATAAAATGAATTTTGAAAACGGTAATGACCTCAAGAACTTATGCTGCTATCGACACGCTGCCTTTGATTTTTTTTTATTGTACTTCCCTTGCTTGATTTGATACAAAAGACATTCAAAGTGATAAAACAATACAGGTGTCTTTTAATTGATTTTTGTTTAATGCAACAAACACAACCCTGAGTTGTTGATCAAAACAATGCCAGCATTTATTTAGGCTCTCACAGAAGTACTCGCAGGTTTCGATGTGACGGACGATTGACTATTTTCATGTTTTCATAGAAGATAATATGTTGCAATTCTAGTGTTTACACTGAAGCAAAATGAAGTATTAGATTGTGAATTTCACCTAACAAGACATTTAAGTGGTGTTTATTTTATTATCTGTTGCCACCTCTTAGCATAATATTTTGTTGATCCTGTTTCGCCAGACTGATTATTTACAGAGTATTAACAACTTTTTCTCTCCAAAATCCCCAAACATAATTTGAGACATCTAATTAGAACTTGAAAATTTCATGATTTTATCTTTACGGCAATAATTACCATTTCCGATGATATAATGAGCTACTGTATTTCATGTATTTTTTCGTACCTTTTAATTTTTTGCGCACAATCCAGTTATCAAAATAATAAATATTTAAATATATCAAAATTATTCGTATATATGTCTTTATATTTGAAAAATTGGTTAAGTTATAGAAGATACAATTTCCACTAAGAAGATTTACGTTTGCAAAAAAGATAGAAAATACCGTATTCCCATTTTGTTTTTACAAAAATTAATGATTTATAATTTTTTTTTTGTGTACAAAAATTTACATAATATACAGTATGTAACAAGGTTCAATATACTAATTCTTATCTCAAATTTTTTTTCCCATTTAACACATTTTAAAATATATTTCCTTTGAAAAAGAAATCGGGAGCCATGCCGGACACCGAGTTATAAGCTGGTTCGCAAGTTATCCGGGCGCGAATTAGCGTGGGAGTGGTATATATATATATATATATATATATATATATATATATATATATATATATATATATATATATATATATATATATATATATATATATATATATTTAAGGTACTCAGGGCTTCAAAGTCCTGGGCAAAAGTGGCTCAATTAGATGTATTAAATCAATGTCATAATGTCACAATATTTTGAAACATTTTTTTAATTTTTTACCATGGGGAAAAAGATGCTGAGGTCAGTAAAGAGAAATAAAGATGGCTGGCACACAAAAAGCACATTTTTTTTTTGCTTAAAACAAAATAACTACGACAACAACCAAATCATGATGAGGGTAATTTTTGCATCAAATTCATAAACAAAATCCCTTCCCAAAATTTCTAAGATCAATAGGCCACATAAACATATCCCTCCAAATAATAATTATCTTAATACAGAATATACAATCTTATATATAACTATACATAACACTATATTAAGTGAACTGTTGCACATATCTTTTAGCAGCATGTCACACACTAAAAACAAAAATATACAAAGTACTAACCACTTATGAAAAACCATGGAAGAACTGGAATGCTTGTTACAGCAATGAAGACTTGCATAGGAAGAGATTACAGGCACTTAAAGGGATGGGTTCTGTAAGTACTCAATCAGCAGAAACTGAAATAGACAATAATGCATGATATAAAACTGAAATAGACATCAATACATAATGTAACCTGAAATAGACATTAATACATAATATAAAACTGAAATGGACTTCAGTACATATACAAACTTAAATTGACATTAATACATAATGTAACCTGAAATAGACAATAATGCATAATATAAAACTGAATTAGACATCAATACATAATGTAACCTGAAATAGACATTAATACATAATATAAAACTGAAATAGACTTCAGTACATATACAAACTTAAATAGACATCAATACATAATGTAACCTGAAATAGACAATAATGCATAATATAAAACTGAAATAGATTTCAATACATATACAAACTTAAATTGACATTAATACATAATATAAAACTGAAATAGACTTCAATACATATACAAACTTAAATTGACATTAATACATAATATTTATTTGAAAAATACACATTTGCCCTTGGCTCTTGATATAGCTGGCTAAGGTCATCATACCTGATGTGCTCCTAATTCACAAGATGATGTTACAGCATGTGAAATATTAAACTTATTATTACCTTCTCCATTAGAAAATGTACTGGTTGATATTACTTTCACCTTCAGTTCTGGCACTAACAGTTCACTACAGTGTTGTCAGAATGAACATATGTACTCCTACCTTTGACAAGTGTACTAACAGTTCCCTACAGTGTTGTCTGGTGGGGTATATTGTTCTCACCTTTAACTTCAGCACTAACAGTTCCTATGGGAGAAGGTAAAAGTAACTTGCAACAAAAAACAGTGTGGAACCTGACATACCTGTGAATTCATTGCTGGCAGATCTAGGTACAAGGTCTTCACAGGTGGGTATATTACACTCGGATGAGCAATGTTACTAGTAATATGACTTAGTAATGAAAATTGTCAGATGTCACCACAACACAGAAAGAATTTGAAACAAAGTTTCAGTTGTTGTGTTATGCTTTTTGGTACATGTAATCACAAAATTACCATCACTAAGTAATCAAAAGTATGGGAATTCACCTTACACAAATGTCAGCAATGTTATAAAGTAACATCACTAGGTAACCAAAAGAGTGTGTCTGTGTGCACGAATTATAATTCTCTAACCTGTATGATAATATTATTTGCAATAAATTAATTAATTCTGCCTACTATTATCATGCATTCTTCTATAGAATCCATGGATAGCACTTTCTGTTCTGTTTGGTATATATTTATAATTCTTTATAATAAAAATCCTATATACCTTATATATATGATAATTAATCACTAGGTCATCTAGCAAGTGTGTCTGCTGTGCAGAGTTCATATAACACTGATTCAGTGTCATCATTTTTGGTGATGAGTGCTTAGCCAGATATGGGCTGGTGTGTGCAGGCAGGTGATAGGTGCCATTTACTCGAGGACCTGGGTTCAAAACTCTGTAGAGTACAAATTATAATTCTCTAACCTGTATGATAGCATTATATGTATTAAATTATATTGTATTAAATTCACTCACATACCCATTGTGTGCTTAAATTTTGTCTGTGGTAGGCTAACCTGATTTTTTTTTCATGAGTCTTAAAATTAAACAAGCTCTTTACTTGGATCTGAATTTAAGACTTGTGTTTTCCCCTAAGAAATTATATTATGTCTAAGGTCAAGTAAAATTAGTATCTAAAGGATTTGGAATACAATTATTCATTCCTGTTCTATGATCAGTCTGTGGAATCACATATAGTTGTTTTCAGATATAATGTTAGAGTAATTATTTGTTTAAATTATTCATTGGAACTACAAAATGCTCATTGACATTTTGGACTAAAATAATGCTTTGGGATTATTGAAGACACATTCAGAAACATTCTGAATTATATCAATATTATACATCAAGACATTCAAGACTATTGGAATTCACTCAGAACATTCTATACTCCTGGTCATGTGATAGAATATATTTAAGACTATTTGGAATTTTCTAATTCATAAAACTATCTTTTGAATTGTGAAATTAGTTATTTGTTGATTTTACTAAACTTTATGGTTTTCTGTTGTTTTTTTTTTACAGTTGAAATGCATGGAGTCATAACATGTCATATTACACTTATTCTCAAAGTAATATCTCTCAATAACTGAAAGTATCAGATGACACATTAAATTTAGTCACAAAGTATGCTCAGCAACTAAATGTACACTTAATCACAAAATACCACTTCAGTCAGTATGTAAAAGTATCAGACATCACATTAAACACATGTAACAGAAGATGTAAAAAAAAGCAATCAAGTGATTTAGTTATAATGAAAAGGATGGAAATCTTATTCAATGTTTCTCCTTTTGTCTATTTCTATTTGTCTATGTCTATAAAGAGAATCATGACTCTATACATACAGTAATCTCTCTCTTTGTCTCTCTGCTATCCAGCATATATTTCTTTTATCCTACTTTAAAATAAGCCTAAGTAGTGTGTATTATATGTACAAATCACTTAGTCAAAAAAAAAACATCTCTAAGGTTTTAACACAGGAATGATCCCTTCTTGTCCATCTTAAGAAAAGATCACACTCTTTCCCGTAGTAATGTCCTTAATGACTGTTAAAAATCACTTATGATTTGTAAAAGCAAAGAGTAAATGAATGTACAATGCATGCCCACTGTTTAATGGTCATATGTATATAGACTACAATATGGCAAGTTTGTCTCTGGAGATTATTGACCAATTGGTCTCTATGACCAGGACCTTTGAAAGTCAATGCATGCAATCTTGAATTTAGCTTACTGTGCAGAAACCATTAATTTCTTAAACTTAACATGACCTCCATGACCTCTGACCATTTGACCCCCAAATCAAGAAGTTTCTTTATTACCCCAAGAGCAAGCAATCCGCAAGGTTTCATCAAGGAACTTGCTCTAGAATAAAAATTATTCCATTTTTCTTTACATCAAAATGACCTTGATGACCAAAATGAGCAGGCCTATTCTCCAGTCTTTGGACAAGATACCTTGTCTGAAATAAGAATTATTATGCAAGACTTGTTATTTCCTTTTTTTTATCTTTTGACCTTATAAAAAATAGGCTTATTTCTATCTTTCCTAGCATGTGAGTCATCCATAAACATGGGTGAAACTAAAAGTAGATGGCTGAGAACTAAAATTTGTGTGCAGTACCATTGGTTCTCTACAAGTTGTAAACTATCCACAAAGTTTGGCAACAGTAGATGGTGGAGAACTGGAGGTCTTGTACTGAAACCAAATTGGTAACAGGGACGGTGTATCAGTGTAGCATACCTTAAGAATAAAACATCTGAAGCGTCCTCAAAAAAAAAAAGAAAGAAAGATACAACATTATTGTCATCCAAAACTTACTTGGAGGCCCAATTAAACAAAACACCATTTGGCATCATCATAAATGCCCAATTAAACAAAACACCATCTGGCATCATCATAAATGCCCAATTAAACAAAACACCATTTGGCATCATCATAAATGCCCAATTAAACAAAACACCATCTGGCATCATCATAAATGCCCAATTAAACAAAACACCATCTGGCATCATCATAAATGCTCAATTAAACAAAACACCATCTGGCATCATCATAAATGCCCATCTGAGTCATAAAATGAGTTTGTTGTCAATAATTAATATTTAAAAATCTGAGTGAAAAAAAATATTTTTGAAAGTTTTACATTACCATGTTTTGAATGAAAAATTATTTTCTTCTAGCATAAGCAGATTGAATTAAATTTTTTGTGGGCATACATATTATGTAGATGACCAAATTCAAGTTAAGTGTTAAATTAAATTTACGCAGGGCATATAGATAGCTGACATATTAGTGCAGAAACCATCTTTCTTCTTTCAGTCAGTGACTTTGACCTTCAACTTCTTAACCCAAAATCAGATAGCTTCTTTTATACCTTTACTACAAAGTTTGGTTGATATATGTGATGACAAGTTTGACTTTATATGTAATAGAAAACCATTTTTCTTCACTCAATTATAAAGGCCTTAACCTGGTTCCATTGGACAACCAAAATGAAAACCATTCACAAAGTCTGGTTGATGGTGAATAATTAAAGTTATTGTGTGGAAACCATTTTTCTTCTTTCAGTTAGTGACCTTGACCTCTGACCCAAAATATAAAAGGGTTTTTTCTTACTCAAGTGCAAAGCATCCACTAAATTTGTAACCCCAGATATCAAAAACTCAAGTCACTCTTCGGAAATACTTTTTTTTTTTTTAGTCTGTGACTTTGACCTTCAAAACTTTAAGACCAAAATTGAGTTGTTCCTTACCTCATGTGCAAACCATCCAAAGTATGATAAATGTGGACAGTGGACAGCTCAAGCTGCCCTGCAGAAACCAAGTTTGTAATCAATGGACTGATGAATAGATGGATGAATGGACAACAGATAGAATACACTTGGCCTTAGTATAGATGGTATATAATAAAAAAAGCTATTACCATATATACATACTTACAAGATGAATCCAACTACAAACTCATTGACCAAGATCTGCCAAAACATTATAAACAAGAAAATCTGGGTCTTTACAGTTTGTTAGGACTAATCTGTAGAATAAACATAGAACCTGATCTGCAAGTGCCTATGCAGATTAGTATCTTGGTTGTTTGCCAATTGGCTTGACTGATAAGCAAGTATAGATGGCATATACAAAAAGTTTTCTTTGGTGAACAGGTTGATTTTGTTGATGGGTAAGCAAAGTTTGTTTTTACTTGCCCACAAGAAATTAGAAATTAAGGTCTCCAGCATAAGTGTGTGTGTATGTATGTGTGTGTGTGTGTGTGTGTGTGTGTGTGTGTGTGTGTGTGTGTGTGTGTGTGTGATATGGGACCACCATCAATGCCAAACCAAGTCTTTCATATGGCACAGTTAAGGATCACATACTCAAAACTAACCTACTCATTAGAACTCTGTTATTATTATTCACAAATTCTTTTTTCATATCCTTTATTCCACTTGCCTATTCACAATGGTTTAACCATCAACTCTCAAAACTTGAATCGACTAATCACAACATATCTTGCCAAAACAATCAAGAGTTAGGAGCCTTCCAGAGACCATCTGTTAACCAATACTCAAAAACATGGCAAAAATTACTAAGCAACACTGGGTGATTAAAATTGACACCTATATTGAGATTGTTATGTGATAAAATTAAGTGAATGAGGAACATGTTTTTCAAGAGTATATTGATAAAACACTCTTTAAAATATTTTCTCAAGTTTCAAATATTTCTCAGTGGATCAAAGTCTGTTTTCCCCACAACCACCCCAAGGATGCATAACAAAAATTCCAGCAACATAGAATGCACCAAGACTAATCCAAACAACGTATATGCCAATATACTGGGAAGTTATTTAAGGTATCTTAAAGTCTGATGTCAAAATCAATTTCTAACTCATTAATTGCATTGTAATATCTTGAAATTAGGGAACTGTATCCGCTAATTACTACTTTTCTATCTCATTAATATGAGTTTTCTTGTAATTATGACTATGCATATCTTATTCATGTACAAATGAAAATTGCCATATATACTTGAATACAAGTCAAAATGTAACTGATGGGTCATTGCATACAAAATGTAACTGATGTGTCATTGCATACAAAATGTAACTGATGGGTCATTGCATACAAAATGTAACTGATGGGTCATTGCATACAAAATGTAACTGATGGGTCATTGCATACAAAATGTAACTAATGTGTCATTGCATACTGGGAAAGTAACTGATGTGTCATTGCATACAAAATGTAACTAATGTGTTATTGCATACAAAATGTAACTGATGTGTCATTCCATACAAAATGTAACTGATGTGTCATTGCATACAAAATGTAACTGATGTGTCATTGCATACAAAATGTAACTGATGCATCATTGCATACAAAATGTAACTGATGGGTTATTGCATACAAAATGTAACTAATGTGTTATTGCATACAAAATGTAACTGATGTCATTCCATACAAAATGTAACTGATGTGTCCTTGCATACAAAATGTAACTGATGCATCATTGCATACAAAATGTAACTGATGGGTCATTGCATACAAAATGTAACTGATGGGTTATTGCAAACAAAATGTAACTGATGTGTCATTGCATACTGGGAAAGCAACTGATGTGTCATTGCATACTGGGAAAGTAACTGATGTGTCATTGCATACAAAATGTAACTGATGTGTCATTGCATACTGGGAAAGTAACTGATATGTCATTGCATACTGGGAAAGTAACTGATGTGTCATTGCATACTGGGAAAGTAACTGATGTCATTGCATACTGGGAAAGTAACTGATATGTCATTGCATACTAGGAAAGTAATTTATGTGTCATTGCATACTGGGAAAGTAACTGATATGTCATTGCATAGTGGGAAAGTAGCTGATGTGTCACTGCATACTGGAAAAGCAGATCTGGGTCTATTCAGTATGTTAGAAGCAGTCACTCAGACAAACAAGACATAGTAACTGGATTGCACCTAATGTATTTATTATTGCTTGCAGTTTGACCCAACTCAAATGTGAGTGTATACTGTAGGTATTCTCCATTATCTGCAGAACCAGAACAGTGATGAAAGATGCATAAAATGTGAGAATCATCACTATTCAACCTTCATGTATTGTTCATGGACTGCAATGTAACATTTATAATTGTCACTTTAATCATGAATTATATATTTCAAAATGTATATTATAAATGTCAATATTTAATCATCAAATGGAATTATATATTATTAGCTAAAATGCCAAAATTACATTATCAAAAGGGATTGTGTATTAGATGGATATTTCAATGCCTTTTGATAATTACATTTATTACCACATGTATTAGCTTCAAATTTTATTCTTTTATTCAAGCAAACATTAAAAATTCAGAAGCCTTCATTTTAACAGGGTGTAGAAGCAATCTGATAAAATCAAGGTCTACTTTTAATGTTGGATATCTCTATTTTAATTATATGCCGGGCATACAGCTTAATATAGAGTAATTATGTCATAAGAATTTGTAATTTGTTTTTAAAATTTATAAAGCGCATGTTATATTCCTGCCAAAAATGAATAAATTGTGTGCTCATATTTAAGAGATACTAAAGAACAATTACAGGATAGCTGATACATAATTACTATGCAATTACATGAACTCAAAACTATTATGCAATTAAAAGTCTTAATTACAAAATTCTAATTTGCAATTACAATAATGGCAAGATGCAATTATGATTTAGTAAAGTTACTAAACATAGCAGCTTTAGCTATGAGACAACCAAGCTGTAATCACAAAAATAGCAGCTTTAGCTATGAGACAGCCAAGCTGTAATCACAAAAATAGCAGCTTTTGCTATGAGACAGCCAAGCTGTAATCACAAAAAGCAGCTTTAGCTATGAGACAGCCAAGCTGTAATCACAAAAATTGCAGCTTTAGCTATGTGACAGCCAAGCTGTAATCACCAGACAAACTCATAACCTTGAAAAACTTTAACATAAACTACCCAATAACCACCCCTACCCCAGGATTAACTACATCTCCCAATAACCACCCCCACCCCAGGATTAACTACATCTCCCAATAACCACCCCCACCTCAGGATTAACTACATTTCCCAAAAACCACCCCCACCCCAGGATTAACTACATCTCCCAATAACCACCCCCACCCCAGGATTAACTACATCTCCCAATAACCACCCCCACCCCAGGATTAACTACATCTCCCAATAACCACCCCCACCCCAGGATTAACTACATCTCCCAATAACCACCCCACCCCAGAATTAACTACATCTCCCAATAACCACCCCACCCCAGGATTAACTACATCTCCCAATAACCACGCCCACCCCAGGACTAACTACATCTCCCAATAACCAACCCTACCCCAGGATTAACTACATCTCCCAATAACCAGCACTATATCAGGATTAATCTATAGTCCACAAAAAGTGCAGAGCTTTTCCAAAAACAGAGCAGGTACATTGACATGACAACATGCACACTAGATGATAAAGACCATAATGTAAACATGGTTTCAAAGCAATCAATTAAAACTGCAAGCACCCAAAAATTCTGCCATACAATGTGTCCAACTTGCTGTATATACTCAATTACAAATCAAGTCAAACTGCAAAATACAAAGATCCTAATCTGCCATAGCATAATGCACCTGTAGATCAAGGTCAATGTTGTTTTTTCTACTGATTACTTTAAACAAACTGCACAACCCAGATATCAGTGCATTACCTGATGGCAGATCTGGATATCAGTGCATTACCTGATGGCAGATCTGGATATCAGTGCATTATGTGATGGCAGATCGGGATATCAGTGCATTACCTGATGGCAGATCTGGATATCAGTGCATTATGTGATGGCAGATCGGGATATCAGTCCATTACCTGATGGCAGATCTGGATATCAGTGCATTATGTGATGGTAGATCGGGATATCAGTGCATTACCTGATGGCAGATCTGGATATCAGTGCATTATGTGATGGCAGATCGGGATATCAGTGCATTACCTGATGGCAGATCTGGATATCAGTGCATTATGTGATGGCAGATCTGGGTCTGTACAATTTGCTATGATACTCATGAAGGATTATACATTTAGTCAAAAAAGGGCAATAACTCTTACAGAATCATGGAAGCACAAAGTTATATTCATATATGCATCTCTTGATGAAGACCATAATATGTACAGAGTTTAATACTGATACACAAGGATAACTATCAACCTTTTTTCTTTTGAGAATTGTTGTGCTTAAAAATAACTAAATGGTCCCATATAGATCATTGCATCTCACCCAAATATATGTGTATTACATCAAAATCATACTGGTCAGTGCAAAGATTTTGAGGGGTTGGGAGGTCTGGACAAATTTAAATAAATCATAACAACCAGAAAGAGCACCATTTGCATCATGGATTTAACTTTGATTATTAAATTGCATCCATTTCTTAATAGTTTGTTTTTTTTTTCAAATTTGATTATGTTTCCATCAAAATAAATATGTTTATGTTCCCATCAAAATAAATTTAGGGTTTGCAGTTAAATATATGGCCAACCTAAATCAACCATAAGCTTTTGAATTATCTGCATACATACATTGCTGTCAAGGTTCTTGCATGCCAAAATGATGATAATCATGTGTCACTCTGAGAAGACAGCATGAAACAGAAATGTAATAAGGAAGGCGTCAACATGCACATGGTTGCCATAGATGCAGGATCTACCCACTCCAATTAAATCATGTACATAAGCATCTCTGTTTTAATGTTAATTCTTTTCTAAAAGTATCCAAGATTTTCATACTGCATGTGACATCACTAGGAAAGAGTTGATGTATGTGGCTTACATTATGTGACATCACTAGGAAAGAGTAGATGAATGTGGCATACATTATGTGACATCAATAGGAAAGAGTTGATGTATGTAGCATACATTATGTGACATCACTAGGAAAGAGTTGATGTATGTGGCATACATTATGTGACATCACTAGGAAAGAGTTGATGAATGTGGCATACATTATGAGACATCACTAGGAAAGAGTTGATGTATGTGGCATACATTATGTGACATCACTAGGAAAGAGTTGATGTATGTGGCATACATTATGTGACATCACTAGGAAAGAGTTGATGAATGTGGCTTACATTATGTGACATCACTAGGAAAGAGGTAATGTATGTGGTTTACATTATGTGACATCACTAGGAAAGAGTTGATATATCTGGCATACATTATGTGACATCACTAGGAAAGAGTTGATGTATGTGGCATACATTATGTGACATCACTAGGAAAGAGTTGATGTATGTGGCATACATTATGTGACATCACTAGGAAAGAGTTGATATATGTGGCATACATTATGTGACATCACTAGGAAAGAGTTGATGTATGTGGCTTACATTATGTGACATCACTAGGAAAGAGTTGATAAATGTGGCATACATTATGTGACATCACTAGGAAAGTGTTGATGTATGTGGCATACATTATGTGACATCACTAGGAAAGAGTTGATGTATGTGGCTTACATTATGTGATATCACTAGGAAAGAGTTGATGCATGTGGCTTACATTATGTGACATCACTAGGAAAGAGGTGATGAATGTGGCATACATTATGTGACATCACTAGGAAAGTGTTGATGTATGTGGCATACATTATGTGACATCACTAGGAAAGAGTTGATGTATGTGGCATACAATTTGTAACATCACTAGGAAAGATTAATGTATGTGGCTTACATTATGTGACATCACTAGGAAAGAGTTGATGTATCTGGCATACAATTTGTGACATTACTAGGAAAGAGTTGATGTATGTGGCATACATTATGTGACATCACTAGGAAAGAGTTGATGTATGTGGCATACATTATGTGACATCACTAGGAAAGAGTTGATGTATGTGGCATACATTATGTGACATCACTAGGAAAGAGTTGATGTATGTGGCATACATTATGTGACATCACTAGGAAAGAGTTGATGAATGTGGCTTACATTATGTGACATCACTAGGGAAGAGGTGATGAATGTGGCATACATTATGTGACATCACTAGGAAAGAGTTGATGTATGTGGCTTACATTATGTGACATCACTGGGAAAGAGTTGTTGTATGTGGCTTACATTATGTGACATCACTAGGAAAGAGTTGAATGTGGCATACATTATGTGACATCACTAGGAAAGAGTTGATGTATCTGGCATACATTTTGTGACATCACTAGAAAAGAGTTGATGAATGTGGCATACATTATGTGACATCACTAGAAAAGAGTTGATGTATGTGGCATACATTATGTGACATTACTAGGAAAGAGTTGATGAATGTGGCATACATTATGTGACATCACTAGGAAAGAGTTGTTGTATGTGGCTTACATTATGTGACATCACTAGGAAAGAGTTGAATGTGGCATACATTATGTGACATCACTAGGAAAGAGTTGATGTATCTGGCATACATTATGTGACATCACTAGAAAAGAGTTGATGAATGTGGCATACATTATGTGACATCACTAGAAAATAGTTGATGTATGTGGCATACATTATGTGAAATTACTAGGAAAGAGTTGATGAATGTGGCATACATTATGTGACATCACTAGGAAAGAGTTGATGTATGTGGCATACATTATGTGACATCACTAGGAAAGAGTTGATGAATGTGGCATACATTATGTGACATCACTATGAAAGGGTTGTAGTATCTGGCATACATTATGTGACATCACTAGAAAAGAGTTGATGAATGTGGCATACATTATGTGACATCACTAGGAAAGAGTTGATGTATGTGGCTTACATTATGTGACATCACTAGGAAAGAGTTGATGAATGTGGCATACATTATGTGACATCACTAGGAAAGAGTTGATGTATGTGGCATACATTATGTGACATCACTGGAAAGAGTTGATGTATGTGGCATACACTATGTGACATCACTAGGAAAGAGTTGATGTATATGACTTACATTATGTGATATCATTAGGAAAGAGTTGATGCATGTGGCTTACATTATGTGACATTACTAGGAAAGAGGTGATGAATGTGGCATACATTATGTGACATCACTAGGAAAGTGTTGATGTATGTGGCATACATTATGTGACATCACTAGGAAAGAGTTGATGTATGTGGCATACAATTTGTAACATCACTAGGAAAGATTAATGTATGTGGCTTACATTATGTGACATCACTAGGAAAGAGTTGATGTATCTGGCATACAATTTGTGTCATCACTAGGAAAGAGTTGATGTATGTGGCATACATTATGTGACATCACTAGGAAAGAGTTGATGTATGTGGCATACATTATGTGACATCACTAGGAAAGAGTTGATGTATGTGGCATACATTATGTGACATCACTAGGAAAGAGTTGATGTATGTGGCATACATTATGTGACATCACTAGGAAAGAGTTGATGTATGTGGCATACATTATGTGACATCACTAGGAAAGAGTTGATGTATGTGGCATACATTATGTGACATCACTAGGAAAGAGTTGATGAATGTGGCATACATTATGTGACATCACTAGGAAAGAGTTGATGAATGTGGCATACATTATGTGACATCACTAGGAAAGAGTTGATGTATGTGGCATACATTATGTGACATCACCAGGAAAGAGTTGATGAATGTGGCTTACATTATGTGACATCACTAGGGAAGAGTTGATGAATGTGGCATACATCATGTGACATCACTAGGAAAGTGTTGATGTATGTGGCATACATTATGTGACATCACTAGGAAAGAGTTGATGTATGTGGCATACATTATTTGACATCACTGGAAAGAGTTGATGTATGTGGCATACATTATGTGACATCACTAGGAAAGAGTTGATGTATGTGGCTTACATTATGTGATATCATTAGGAAAGAGTTGATGCATGTGGCTTACATTATGTGACATTACTAGGAAAGAGGTGATGAATGTGGCATACATTATGTGACATCACTAGGAAAGTGTTGATGTATGTGGCATACATTATGTGACATCACTAGGAAAGAGTTGATGTATGTGGCATACAATTTGTAACATCACTAGGAAAGATTTGATGTATGTGGCTTACATTATGTCACATCACTAGGAAAGAGTTGATGTATCTGACATACAATTTGTGACATCACTAGGAAAGAGTTGATGTATGTGGCATACATTATGTGACATCACTAGGAAAGAGTTGATGTATGTGGCATACATTATGTGACATCACTAGGAAAGAGTTGATGTATGTGGCATACATTATGTGACATCACTAGGAAAGAGTTGATGTATGTGGCATACATTATGTGACATCACTAGGAAAGAGTTGATGTATGTGGCATACATTATGTGACATCACTAGGAAAGAGTTGATGAATGTGGCATACATTATGTGACATCACTAGGAAAGAGTTGACGTATGTGGCATACATTATGTGACATCACTAGGAAAGAGTTGATGAATGTGGCTTACATTATGTGACATCACTAGGGAAGAGTTGATGAATGTGGCATACATTATGTGACATCACTAGGAAAGAGTTGATGTATGTGGCTTACATTATGTGACATCACTGGGAAAGAGTTGTTATATGTGGCTTACATTATGTGACATCACTAGGAAAGAGTTGAATGTGGCATACATTATGTGACATCACTAGGAAAGAGTTGATGTATCTGGCATACATTTTGTGACATCACTAGAAAAGAGTTGATGAATGTGGCATACATTATGTGACATCACTAGAAAAGAGTTGATGTATGTGGCATACATTATGTGACATTACTAGGAAAGAGTTGATGAATGTGGCTTACATTATGTGACATCACTGGGAAAGAGTTGTTGTATGTGGCTTACATTATGTGACATCACTAGGAAAGAGTTGAATGTGGCATACATTATGTGACATCACTAGGAAAGAGTTGATGTATCTGGCACACATTTTGTGACATCACTAGAAAAGAGTTGATGAATGTGGCATACATTATGTGACATCACTAGAAAAGAGTTGATGTATGTGGCATACATTATGTGACATTACTAGGAAAGAGTTGATGAATGTGGCATACATTATGTGACATCACTAGGAAAGAGTTGAATGTGGCATACATTATGTGACATCACTAGGAAAGAGTTGATGTATCTGGCATACATTATGTGACATCACTAGAAAAGAGTTGATGAATGTGGCATACATTATGTGACATCACTAGAAAATAGTTGATGTATGTGGCATACATTATGTGACATTACTAGGAAAGAGTTGATGAATGTGGCATACATTATGTGACATCACTAGGAAAGAGTTGATGTATGTGGCATACATTTTGTGACATCACTAGGAAAGAGTTGATGTATGTGGCATACATTATGTGACATCACTAGAAAAGAGTTTATGTATGTGGCATACATTATGTGACATCACTAGGAAAGAGTTGATGTATGTGGTATACATTATGTGACATCACTAGGAAAGAGTTGATGTATGTGGCATACATTATGTGACATAACTAGGAAAGAGTTGATGTATGTGGCATACATTATGTGACATAACTAGGAAAGAGTTGATGAATGTGGCATACATTATGTGACATCACTAGGAAAGAGTTGATGTATGTGGCATACATTATGTGACATAACTAGGAAAGAGTTGATGTATGTGGCATACATTATGTGACATAACTAGGAAAGAGTTGATGTATGTGGCATACATTGTGTGATATCACTAGGAAAGAGTTGATGTATGTGGCATACATTATGTGACATCACTAGAAAAGAGTTTATGTATGTGGCATACATTATGTGACATCACTAGGAAAGAGTTGATGTATGTGGTATACATTATGTGACATCACTAGGAAAGAGTTGATGTATGTGGCATACATTATGTGACATAACTAGGAAAGAGTTGATGTATGTGGCATACATTATGTGACATAACTAGGAAAGAGTTGATGAATGTGGCATACATTATGTGACATCACTAGGAAAGAGTTGATGTATGTGGCATACATTATGTGACATAACTAGGAAAGAGTTGATGTATGTGGCATACATTATGTGACATAACTAGGAAAGAGTTGATGTATGTGGCATACATTATGTGACATAACTAGGAAAGAGTTGATGTATGTGGCATACATTATGTGACATAACTAGGAAAGAGTTGAAGTATGTGGCATACATTGTGTGATATCACTAGGAAAGTGTTGATGTATGTGGCATACATTATGTGACATCACTAGAAAAGAGTTGATGTATGTGGCATACATTATGTGACATCACTAGGAAAGAGTTGATGTATGTGGCATACATTGCACAGATTAATTAACTGATCATTGTGATAAAATTTTATTCATCACTAATCTTTTGAAAAATATATTTTTATTAGAACCTTTGATTAGTAACATTTTATTTTAAAGAAACTCTTTCACATTTGCAAGCCACAGCACAAGTTTCTTGGTTGCTGTTGATCCTACAAAAAGATCCCATATGAGTTGTTTAATCAAAGTGCATGTAGATGTAGCAGTAGTAGATGTAGCAGTACAAAAACACAAGGATCCTAGTGATTTATTGTCCAATACAAACTCAATTCTTGTCCTGTCACAACAAGAGTTCGAAGATGAACAGTAAATAGAACATGTTCATCATGCACAGCAAAACTAAACATGAGCAAGTATAATGGATTTATAGGGAAAAAAATGAGTTTCTAATCATTTCAAATAATGACATCATTCTGGCTATTATAAACCACATACACATTTATAAACTTGAGTAAACTCCGAAACCTTACTGAAAAAGATAGCTAGCTGACACAAGTACAATATACATGATCTGCCTATAGATGGATATAAAACAAATGTGAACACAACTAGACTTCTTTCTGTTTTTGGAAAGAAGCCTGTCATTATAATTAGTAACATTTACAGCACATATACAGTATCATAATCTGGGCCTAGATTATTTTCAGCCCAGAGTATTGCTCACACCCACATGCAACCACTTCTCAAGTTCATACATGTTACTGTACCATCAGGAAGACAAAATGCCATTTCAAAGGTAGGATAAAATGCCATTTCAAAGGTAGGATAAAATGCCATTTCAAAGGTAGAACAAAACTGCCATTTCAAAGGTAGGACATTTCAAAGACTGAAAATCTAATTAAAAAAGATAGGACAAACTGGCATTTCAAAGGTAGTATAAAAATGCCATTTCAGGAAAGGACAAAAATGCCATTACAAAGGTAAATGCCATTTCAGGAGTAGGAAAACATGTCATTTGGAAGGTAGGACACAAAAGGACAAAAATGCCATTTGAAGGGTAAAAAAAAATGCCAGTTCAAAGGTAGGACAAAAATGGCATTTCAAGGGTAGGAAAGAATGCCAGTTCAAAGGTAGGACAACAATGTCATTTCAAGGGTAGGAAAAAATGCCAGTTCAAAGGTAGGACAAAAATGGCATTTCAAGGGTAGGAAAAAATGCCAGTTCAAAGGTAGGACAACAATGGCATTTCAAGGGTAGGACAATATATCAATTCAAAGATTAGATACAAATGCCATTTCTAAAGTAAGACAAAATACCATTTCAAAAGCAGAAAAAATGCCATTTCAAAGATATGACCAAAATGCCATTTCAATTTAGACTGAAAAGCCTGTTAAAAGGTAATCTACTGTACATAATATTTTATAGATGAAATAGATCACTTTTGAAAATAAAACAATTTTTTTCTATTCAAATTTAAAAACAAAACATTTTTACATTTTCTTTCCACACAACAAAGAAATCAGTCAAAACCAGTCTTCTGGTAATTGGAACTGTTTTACCATTACAACATGCAATGTTGTGTGCTGTGCAATCCAATTATAACCAATACATAATAAAAACTGTAAATTTATTGCTTTTTTGGTTGTAATTTTGGATGTTTAAGATCAAACATAGGATATTATTTGAGACAATGTAAGTAATAAAGGCATCAATAGCTGCTTATAATGGCTTTTGTGTCCTTGATTCAAGCAAAGGTCAGATAAAACTATCATAGGTGCTTATAATGGCTTTTATGTCCTTGATTCAAGCAAAGGTCAGATAAAACTATCACATTAAGGAAATGGGACTTAATTGCCTCTACCAAGGACATAATGTGGCTGCCATCCAGAATTATCCTAGATGGGTATCAAACCTGAGACCTTTGCATTAGAGTCTGATGCTCTACCATCTCAGCTATCATGGCTCCCATTATTTCAAAGTGAATTTCAAGACAGTATATGGGAAAATAAATGATATCAACAAGAAACCTTTCTTCTGTAACACAAGCACCCACTTTGAAGGCCTTATTTGACACTGGATCAAATGTTCTGTTACTGCGACAATCTAGTGCTGATACAGAAAGGAAATCTTCCTTCTCTGAAAACTGAGTGATTTAAGAGAAAATCTTGCAGGGGAAACTATTAAGTGTTCAAGAGAAATCCTTGTTAGAAAACTACCAAGTGGTTCAAGGAAAAATTTTGGCCAGAAAACTACTAAGTGTTCATGAGGAAACATTGCCAGGAAAACTACCAAGTGGTTCAAGGAAAACTTTTGGCCAGAAAACTACTAAGTGTTCAAGTGGAAATCTTGCCAGGAAAACTGCCAAATGGTTCAGGGAAAGATTTGGGCCATAAATCTACTAAGTTTTCAAGAGGAAATCTTGCCAGGAAAACTACTAAGTGTTCAAGTGGAAATCTTGCCAGGAAAACTACTAAGTGTTCATGAGGAAATCTTGCCAGGAAAACTGCCAAATGGTTCAAGGAAAGATTTGGGCCATAAATCTACTAAGTTTTCAAGAGGAAATCTTGCCAGGAAAACTACTAAGTGTTCAAGTGGAAATCTTGCCAGGAAAACTACTAAGTGTTCATGAGGAAATCTTGCCAGGAAAACTGCCAAATGGTTCAAGGAAAGATTTGGGCCATAAATCTACTAAGTTTTCAAGAGGAAATCTTGCCAGGAAAACTACTAAGCATTTAAGAGGAAATCTTGCCAGGAAAACTACCATGTGGTTCAAGGAAAGATTTTGGCCAGAAAACTACTAAGTGTTCATGAGGAAACATTGCCAGGAAAACTACCAAGTGGTTCAAGGAAAACTTTTGGCCAGAAAACTACTAAGTGTTCAAGTGGAAATCTTGCCAGGAAAAATAACTAAGCTTTCAAGAGGAAATCTTGCCAGGAAAATTACTAAGTGTTCATGAGGAAATCTTGCCAGGAAAACTACCAAATGGTTCAAGGAAAGTTTGGGCTAGAAATCTACTAAATTTTCAAGAGGAAATCTTGCCAGGAAAACTACTAAGCATTTAAGATGAAATCTTGCCAGGAAAACTACCAAATGGTTCAAGGACAGATTTGGGCCAGCAATCTACTAAGTTTTCAAGAGGAAATCTTGCCAGGAAAACTACTAAGCATTTAAGAGGAAATCTTGCCAGGAAAACTACCAAATGGTTCAAGGAATGATTTTGGCCAGAAATCTACTAAGTGTTCAAAAGGAAATCTTGCCAGGAAAACTACCAAGTGTTCAAGAGAAAATCTTGCCAGGAAAACTACCAAGTAGTTCAAGGAAAGATTTGGGCCAGATTTAAAATGATTTTTAAAAAAAAATTAGCTATGTAATTAAATATTATTCATTTCATTCAAAGACCTTTGAAAATATTCAATGGCTCATTATCACTATCAATGAATCTTTCAATTCTGCATGACACTTTATTTCCTTACTAATAGGATGAAACACATAAAAGTTGGAAACCTGTAACAGGAATAATCATTATGAATTTCATACAAAATTACACATTTTGTTTCAAACAAATGTCACAATTATTTATCAAGACAGTTAAACTTTTCCTAATATACAAACACCATGTCAGCTGGACACCTCGTCTTCCCTACCACCACTATTTGTCCAACTTCTGCCCCTTTTCTTCATGCATTCCAGAACAAATAACATCATACTGGTGCTCAAGAATGAATAATCTTAGATTGGTGTTCCAGACCAAATAATATCATACTGGAGTTCCAGATTGAATAATATCATACTGGTGTTCAAGAATGAATAATCTTAGATTGGTGTTCTAGACCAAATAATATCATACTGGTGTTCCAGACTGAATAACATCATACTGGTGTTCAAGAATGAATAATCTCAGATTGGTGTTCCAGACTAAATAACTTCAGTCTGGTGTTCTAGACGGAATAACATCAAACTGGTGTTCCAGACTGAATAACATCAGACTGGTGGACTGTTGTTTCAAAATGAAAAACATCACACTGGTGTTCCAGACTGAATAACCTCAAACTGGTGTTTCAAAATGAACACAATACTGGTGTTCCAGAATGAATAACATCATACTGGTGTTCCAGAATGAATAACATCATACTGGTGTTCCAGAATGAATAACATCATACTGGTGTTCCAGAATGAATAACATCATACTGGTGTTCCAGAATGAATAACATCATACTGGTGTTCCAGACTGAATAACATCATACTGGTGTTCCAGAATGAATAACATCATACTGGTGTTCCAGACTGAATAACATCATACTGGTGTTCCAGAATGAATAACATCATACTTATGTTTCAAGATATGCAGTTATTATATAATCCAGAATGACTAGCATTTACCTGGCATTTAAAGACATGCACAGTATACAGTGTTACACAAAGTAAACTTGGTTAACCAGGAGTTCTGAAAGTTAGTTTTCCTTTCTTCACAGGTGGCATTTCAAACTGAGTAACAGCTGCATTTTGGCATTTTGCCTTTAAAACTGAATCTCAATTCCATGCTAATCATAACTTCACCATTCCAACTACCAAGATAATGACATATTACATGGTATATGAAGAAAATCCAACTAAAAAAAATAATTGCCACTAATAAAAACCCAGCCAGTGATCTTTAAAAATACTTGTTTTTAAGATTCTCATTAATGGCAACAATATACACTAACTTTCACATCTAATTTACCTAACTTCAAATGAATTGGGTTGTTCTATTTTATGTATTTTACCTATACAAATTAGTCTAATGCTTTAATGCTGCAAAGAGGAATACCAAAAAACAAAAAAATCACCCTAGCAATTGTCAATTAAGTAATCAGCAGAACCAATGGTTGTTTATCTCAGACTGCTTTAATCTTTAATTTTCTCCCTGACAATTAATTGTATAAACTGCCCATAGGATACATGAGTATTAACCCTTTCATCACTAAGTAACTTTGTAGGCATAGAGTCCTCAACACTAAAGTTGTAAAGCAAAATGACTGGTGGACTTTGAAACAACATAACTTTGCCAATGTTAAAGATATCTGACTGGATTAGGTGTCAAAATCAAGGTTAAAAATCAAGTTTTATGACTAATTCAATAAAAATATGCATATCTATTACAAATGTTAAAATGCATGTACAAACAGGTAACACAACAGGTAAAATACAAGTAATTATTTTATTACCTCTTAGAAAACTTAGAAAGTTCTCAAAACTTGTTCAATTTACCCTAGATGTACTAGTGAATCATCACAGTAGCAACACAAGTCTTTCTTTCATGGTGTCCACAATATATAAAATTCTATAAAATGAACCAAAATGATCTCCAAAGTGAGATCTTTCCACACACCTATTATCGTCTCTGCCACGTTTGATCATCGCATTTAAGTTCGTTAAACGGACAATTTTTCAAAAAACTTCATCTGAATAGAATATTTGAAAATAATCCAAAGCTTTCTTGGAGCCATCTAACTCTCGGGTGTGCCCAACTCTGTCAAAAAACTGAAAAAAATCTCTTTGATTTTCGGGCTTCGTCCAAAAAAAAACCCATGTGGAACGTACAATTCCTCTGGTTCAAAACCTTCAAAGTCATATTCATCGCCATCACTGTCACCAACAAGTGCATTCCATTTTCTCTCCATACGTCTTCTCTCATTTTCATCCAAATTTACCAGGTCGAAATTATTTAAATCCTCCGAAAACTCTCCTGTAAAATTCCTTCAATCGCCGCCATTTTGGATACAAATTTCAGCATTCGGAAAACACGTTAAAAGTTCCTACTTTGTTCATTATTTCTAGTTGTATACAAGCTAAACTCACAAGATCATCCAAATATAACATCTACATTACCAGATGGAAGTTATTAGAGGTACCATGAAAGATATTTAGTCAGGTACTATAACATTAAAAAAGAACAATGCCCCAGACCAAAAAGTCGGTCCATAGTGTTGACGAATATAGTTCCCCTGGAACGGTTATTCGGTCTGCGGTGATGAAAGGGTTAAGCATAAACTTGTGCAAATTAAGACTGTTTACTGTTTATATAGGTTACAGTTTAATGTCATACACTGCAGTGTTTAGAATGGTCTCCATCTCTCTTCTTTTTTATGCAAATGATTTATAGGAAATCATTTTTGACATGAATGTATCATAGAATTTGAGAGTCAAATATCATGTCATACATGACAACCCTAGAGGTATAAACACAATGTTTGCTAATGTAAGTAGCAAAAAATCATAAAGTGAGCATAAAAGGTGTAATGTACATATTACATTACATGCCATAATTACAGTACACTGTATGAAAAATGCACATTAATGTGTATATTACATTACATGCCATAATTACAATACACTGTATGAAAAATGCACATGAATGTGTATATTACATTACATGCCATAATTACAATACACTGTATGAAAAATACACATTAATGTGTTTATTACATTACATGCCATAATTACAATACACTGTATGAAAAATGCACATGAATGTGTATATTACATTACATGCTATAATTACAGAAAACTGTCTGAAAAATGCAATTTATTTTGGCTGCTAACCTGGATCTGGAGCAGGTCAAAAGTCTTGAAAAAATGGATACAATCAATGTGGATAAAAACCAGAATAGAAAACACAAAACCTACCAACAAATTATTTATAATCAACACTCATCTATTCTACATGTCTAACGTTTGGTGAATGGTGGTAAAGTCCACAAATTCTTTTAGGCTAATTAGATTGCTGGATTACATCACTCTCATATTCTCCTTTTTCAAATTTGCAAAGCAGTTTTGATTTGTCCTTTTTTGATTGGATATCTCTTAAAGATCAGAAAGATCGAGCCATCCGCTCTAAAAAATTTCACCTGCAAGGCACACCATAAAATCCCATTTTGCTAAACATCTGGCATTTTTTGTTAAAAAATAGACTGGTTTGCCACCTATATTGATTATCAGTATGATATGATGAATGTGACACAATCTTTCAAATTTAAGAAACAAATCCATTTCTTGGAAATGGGTCATATATAGTTGGTAAAAAGAGAAAATTATGAAACTACATTTATTTTTATGAAGGACAAATATTTACTTTTATGCTTTTCTTACACAGCAATGTTTCTTTTAGATTAAGGAGATGAAAATAAAAAGGACAAACAAAATCTTTAATTGCTTTATTTTTATGTTATTTCTTAATGTACTGAAAAAACATCTACACATAGCAAATTATAAGATGTAATTAGGTAAACAAAAGCATAATAATTATGCCAAAGCATAATATTTTAACATATATGTTGTGTTTTTCATGTGACATATCAAAAACACATACTACAGAATGAGTTGCAAAACAGAAAGGGCATCATTCCTAACAAAAAGTCTATTTGTGTATGCATGTCTGTGATTTGAATTTTTAACATAGTTTTAAAAAATGTCTGCAGTGTGGCAGTTTTAGAGTGATGTCTAGCACTGGTCATCATGCTGCAGACAAGTAGCATGATATCCCATCCAGTCGCATTATCCTGAAACCAAGCTGACCAGTCCTAACAGGAACCTCTTAATGCTGAGTGCCTAGTGAGGCAGCTGATAGCACCATCTTTATAAGTCTTTGGTATGACTCGGCCAGGTTTCAAACCCATGACCTCCCATATCCAAGGCAGATGCTCTAACTACTATGCCACCTGATCGGTCTAACAAAAAGTAAATTTGTCCAAATATGTTCTTCAGGCGGTGATCACAACAGTTACAATGTTTCAAAGTAATCCATTAAAAACTGAGGGGGGACTAGTGCAAATGAGAGTGTATCATACACTATTACAAGATAAAAAGGGAAACAACTCCAACAAATTGTTGCAACAAAGTGATTTTGTTGATATGTGCATCTTCAGCTGAAGACAATAATATTTAAAAAGTTTCGCCTGATCCATCAAAAAGCTACAAGTCTAGTTATGCTAGTGAGCACAGGATGGAAGGACAGACAGATGCAAGGAGTACTGTAGTGTCTTGCAAATAGTCATGAACATACCTTCCGCAGTGGCAGATTTAGTCATTTTGAGGCCTAAGGCAAATACAGGCATGGGGCTCTCCACAACCCTTGTTCGCCATCTTTTCAGTCCTTATTTATCTGAGAACTGTGTACTTGTAATTTGTAAGTAGTCTTAATGCAGTGTATGGATGATTAAATATATAATTATTTGGTGAAAAGACAACAAATCATAACCATAAGTTTAGGAGGTGTTTTATAGGGCCCTTGGTAGTTTGGGGCCTAAGGCAATTGTTCACCTTTGCCTAATGATAAGTCCACCTCTGATCTTACCAACTGAGGCATAGATATGCCTCACAAATAGAGGCATGGATGTCTCACCAATACAGATATTGCCTCACCAACAGAGGCATGAATGTCTGACTAATAGAGACATTGTCTCACCAACAGAGGCAAAGTCATATTAATTTATTCTGATGTGGCACTAACTGTATCACTATAAGTTATTGAGTTTAAAATTAGATCTTGTCCCATTAAATGAACAGATAAATTTCATATTCAGGAAAAATTTTAACACATTGAAATTTAAAAACTACTACATGTATAATCTTCAGTATTCATGCTACTGCAATTCAGTTCTACTGTGCACCTTAAAATAATATAATACAAAAGAGATTTGTAACTTACCCATCATGCAATATCATACAAAAGGGATTTGTAACTTACCCATCATGCAATATCATAAAAAAGGGATTTGCAACTTACCTATCATGCAATATCATACAAAAGGGATTTGTAACTTACCCATCATGCAATATCATAAATAAAGGGATTTGCAACTTACCCATCATGCAATATCATGCAAAAGGGATTTGTAACTTACCCATTATGCAAATTCCTGGCTCCTTTTTTCAAATAGTCCTGTTGAGTTTAGAGACTTTCTACAGAAGTGGTATGTTCTTAATATGCACTACATGTACCAATGCAAAGCAGCAGAGGTCCAAATAAAATCATCCATAACCCTTAACCAATTGGATGTGAAGCAGGAATTTAGATTTCAGCAATCATATAAGTACTTGAAATTATAGTAGTCTGTAGTCTGTACCTGCTTAAAGGTTTCCTTTCTTCATCAAATTTAAGCAAATAGAAAAAGAAAAAAATTCAATAATTGTTCTGTATGCCCTCATTATAATGTTCTCCATGTGAATCATGGAACATAACTTCCTTATAATGAGATCACATTATAATGAACTACATGATAAATATAACTGTATTACCCCTTAAATCAGACCAATGCTAAGACTCTACTTGTAACAGAAATCTTTTTCCTAAAGGACTTTATAACAAGCAAATTATGAAGATGTAATTATTAGTAGCCTAAAAATATTTGCTTTATTCAATAAATTAACAATCTTTACCAGTCTGATCCATTACTGATCTGAATTTATGATGAAATGAACATGAGGGACAAAGCTCTGTTTGAGAACAGTAGAGCTATGAAGTGCATAACAGTGATACCTCGCTATAACATAATTAACTGGAGCTAAAATGAGGCTGTTGTTTTGGGTTCAGCATATGATATGCTATACATGGTGGTCAGTATAACTGGTGAAGGAGGAGCCCAGAAAAATACTAGTATGAACCACCAACCCAATTTTTTTCACATACCCATGCTGGCCAAGCCTGAAACTCATCTGGACATAGGTGAGATGATGATGATCTGTAAAGGTGAGTGCCTTTGACCACTAGGACATCCAGAGCTCTTCATAAATGGGGTAGCATGATACAGACATGGTCATCCTATACTGGGGTACATTCCATGTATATTAGAACACCATTAGTAATATGGTACCATGATTCCTGGCTATAACTCTATGAATAGTAGCCTTCTATTACTATTACATGGAAAATAAAATTTAATTAAATACAGCACAGACAGTACATCTGGTGGAGAAAGAATCCAAAAATATTGGGGGGGAGCCATTAACCAACAGAAAGCTAGAGATAAGCTTTGTCACATGCTGGCTGAATCTGAGTTTCAACAGTATCCCATGATGTGTTGGACAGAATTGTCAACAGTATACCAAGATGTGTCAGATAAAATTGTCAAAAGTATGCCAAGATGTGTCAGACATAATTTTTAAAAGTATACAAGTATGTGTCAGTATTGTCAACAGCTGTGTATACATCAACCTCAAGCCAGCAAGAAAATTTTCACAGCATGGAATCACTAAACTCTCTCAATATCAACATTTTTCTTGATTGATATGATTTTCTGGGATCTATTCCACACACCATGTATTAGAGAAATCATTTATAGGTTATAAAATGAAATACATAAAGAAACAAAATCTTAATATGCAAGCTGACACTCTCACAATCAAAATGAGATTTTGCTGTAAATTAAATTGCACTGTCAATTAGCAGTGGAGAAAGAATTCTGGAAAACCACCAGTAAGAACTACTAAACCCACAGGAATCTATTGACAATCTTTCTCATTTTACATGATACAAAACCATGCTCAAAAAAGTAAGATGTCAGTGAGCTGTATAGGTGAGTAGTTTATACCACTAGACCATCTGGAGACAAGTTGTATCAGGGATCATATAATAATGAGGGGCTTTAATATGAAGGACTACTCCATATTCATAGTATGAGATACATTGCCACATCCATGCATTATCAAGGTCCAGAGTATACTGAGCTGCTTTACAGTGAGGGCATATGGATTCATGGCCACCTCCTCATCTTATCAAGGTCTGTTATATTGAGGTTCTTTACAGTTGTATCAGGGATCATATAATACTGAGGGGCTTTAATATGAGGGACTACTCCATATTCATAGTATGGAATACATTGCCACATCCATGTTTTATCAAGGTCCAGAGTATACTGAGCTGCTTTACAGTGAGGGCATATGGATTCATGGCCAACTCCTCGTCTTATCAAGGTCTATGTTATATTGCGGTTCTTTTCAGTGAGGGCCTATGGATACTTGACTACATCCATGTCTTATCAAGGTACATGTTATATTGAAGTGTTTGACAGTGAGGAATGACTGTATACATGTAGCATACTGGTAAAGATGCTTTGTCAGATCACTTATTCTGAGGTGCATTATAATAGGGGACTACTGTATACCTATAATATAATGGAATGCATGGCCATATCCATTTTACAGCAGGAATGCTATAATGAGTTGCATTTTAATCAGAGACTACTGCACTTGCTCGCAGGTGCACACATTGCAAACATATACCATGTTATTTTATCATGCACTGGCAGATTATGGTCAATAGGTTTTGTTCTAGTGACAGTTCTAGGACCTGACCTGCTGGGTGTATATATAATAACAGATTGTGGTCTTTTCTGATTGCAGACATTTGCAACAGCAATACGTATAAATATGGTTAAATCCTGCAAATCTTTGGATCCATTATCACAGAACATAGATATTAAATGCTTCAAATGGGAATACTGCTGAGAGGAGTTACATTTAACAGTACAACAGAACCAATAATGGATGATACCATATTTCCCCGAATGTAGGACTGGTGGGTGGGAATGACAACCCAATGATGCATTTGTTGGCATGCAAGATGTAGAATTTTTTGTCAAACACACTTTGGAAATTGATGCTTCATTTTGTAAAATGGATGACTGGCTTTTATCGTTAAGCAAGGTGATTCCAGGTAAATATTACTATACAAAAAACAATATATGCAATAGTTGTGTAAAATAATATCCATCTGCTAACAGTGAAGAAGAAACAGGTCAATGGGTGCAGCTAAAGCTATAAAAATTGTATACAAATCATGAATTTACATGTAAACTGATAACTGCTTAGCCTGCTGGAAAAGCTTCACAAGTATCTGAAATAGCTATCCAACTTGAGAAATCATTTCATTACCCTTGAATGTGCTGACAGATCTGGATTCTTTTTAAGTTGGGTGCATGTTATACAAGTGTTAGACATGAAAAGCTATCAATGACAAGATGAGTATACAAGTGTCAGATACCCAATATTTGCTGGACATGACTTACAAATGAGCTAGAATGACTATTACTATCAAGTCAAGTCAGTTGCTGACATAATGTTCCCATAAATACCCTACATGTTTATGTGGTCATTATGGTAAGACCAGAGAGGTGTCAAAGTTGTAACTGACTGATTGACCATTGGTCTGTACCAAACAGCATTACTTGTCCCCAACACCATTTGCTTTCATCTACCATATGCACTTGCCTACAAGTCAAACTGGACAAAACTTTGAACCTAATATGTTATCACATACTACACCAACAGATCATTTTCTTGGTTGTTTGTTTTACTGATTACTCCTAATAATCTGCAGACACACAGATAGACAAGTACTTCATGCAATAGCAGATATGGGACTATGCAGTTTGTAGTTGGACTCTACTTATGTGCTAGTATATAGGATATAGTGTCTACCTTTACAATAAAATTGATGTACCGATGTACAGCCTAGGACAGAATAAAATTGACATACAGCCTAGGACATAATAAAATGGATGTACAGCTAGGACAGAATTGATGTACAGCTAGGACAGAATAAAATTGATGTACAGCCTAGGACAGAATAAAACTGATATACAATCTAGGACAGAATAAAATTGATGTACAGCTAGGACAGAATAAAATTGATGAACAGCCTAGGACAGAATAAAATTGATTTACAGCTTAGACCCAAGTAAAATATGATGTACAGCTTAGGCCAGAATAAAAAATGTTCAGTCTAGACCCAATTAAAAAAACCATGTACAGCCTAGACCCAAGTAAAATATGATGTACAGCTTAGGTCAGAATAAAAAATGCTCAGTGTAGACCCAAATAAAACATGTACAGCCTAGACCTAAGTAAAATATGATGTACAGCCTACACCCAAATAAAATATGTACAGCCTACACCCAAATAAAATATGATGCACAGCCTAGGTTCACATAAAGTATGATGTACAGTAGGCCAGAATAAAAAATGTACAGCCTTCACCCAAATAAAGTATGATGGACAGCCTATGCATAAATAAAAAAGAAAGATGTCATTAGCAACAAATGACTCTTATTATTAAGAACTTTGTGGATTTGACCAAATAAAACATTTACATCAGAATTAACTGGAAATGCCAGTCAATTAAGAATTGGGTATTTTCAAGGAGTCTACTACCTCATGCTCTATTATTTGTATTATTTGATTGTGCAAAGTGTATCGCTGCATAAAAAGATTGTTACTTTAAATTTTCTTGCTTGAAGAATAATGAAAATATGTTTATTTTTTACAACTTTAATCACTGGAGTTGGAGGTTGAATGATGAGAAAAAATTCTAACTTCTTAAGGTTTTTATATTATTGATTTAGACTATTGCATTTATATTAATGTTCATTATGTTTTTCATGGCATAACTTGAGTTATATCTAGGAAGGATATAATTTTTTCAAAATTTTATTTCCTTGAATGGTTGGAATTTTTGGAGTATACTATTTGGAGGAATATCGATATTAGACACACTATGTAATGTATATAACATTTGTGGCTCTCACCTATCTGCCTGTCTGTCTATATATCTTTAAAATAGCTGATGTAATTATTGCTTTAAGTTCCTCTGACTACATTTAGATACTGTGTTCCATTTTCAAAAACTTTTCTGGTACAAAATGTTCAGCATTACAGATCAGCTGACATATGAAACTCTTGTTATAGTTTTCTTATCACACTCATATAATAACTTTCATAAGTCATGTTATAAATGAACTTTTAGTCTTGAGAAAATAACTGAGAAATAAGGACATATCAACAACATATGAAAAATACAAATTGTTGAGATGGTTAACATTAAAGTTATGCAGCCAAAAATGTGCAATAAATGTTTTAAATTGGAAAGCAAAATTAAATGTTCCTACAAATGTATCTGAAATTATCTGGTATAATATAAATATGGACAGTTATTTAATTTGATTATTTGATATCATATAAGTGTGGACAGTAAATATTATTTAATTATATGATACAATATAAGTGTGGAAACCGAATCTAATTATCTGATGTAATATCTCTAATTATTCTCCTAATATGAACAAAAGATGTTAGACAAATATAATTTATTCATTTGTTTAACCATAATGATTTGTAGTACAGCTAAAATGGTGCAAAATTCTGAACTATCCAAAACTGGAAATTTTTGGACATGTGCATTGGAACTAAGGGAGGTAATTTTAAGCACTACTATCAGAAACTCCTTTGAGACTGTGAAACCCTCTATACCAAATAGGTACCATGAATTATTAGTGTTAACACTCTACAATTGGATACCATGGATTACTAGTTAAACACTACAATCTGGGGACCATTTATCACTAATCTAACACTACCAACTGGGGACCATTTATCACTAGTCTAACACTATCAACTGGGTACCATGTATTGCCAGTCTAATACTCTAAGAACTGGAGACCAAGAGTTATTAGTCTTATGATATCAACTGGGGACCATTTATCACTAGTCTAACACTATCAACTGGGTACCATTTATTGCCAGTCTAACACTCTAAGAACTGGGGACCAAGAGTTACTAGTCTTATGATATCAACTGGGGACCATTTATCACTAGTCTAAAACTACCAACTGGGTACCATGGATTACTAGTCTAACACTTTAACAACTTGGTACCATTGTTATTAGTCTAACTACCAACTGGGTACATGCATTATTAACCTAACACTATACCAAGTAGGTACCATGAATTACTAGTCTAACACTCTACAATTGGAAACCATAGGTTATTAGTCTAACACTACCAACTGGAACCATTTATCACTAATCTAATACTACCAAATGATTACCATGGAAAACCGCAAAATGGGTACCATGTCTTCTGCTTGCAAAGAAAGGTAAATATGAACATAACTTCTATATGTTACAAGAAAAAGTATACAAATATATTGAAATGCTTTAAAAAGCATTTAAAACAAGAATTTTTTCAAATGAAATTCCATAAAATATAGGGTCCACATTTTTTATATAGGAGATGATGTGAGGAAATATAGCATGATCACTAAAAAATGCACAATCAGCTTTTCTGCATATGAATTTGGCTTCAAAATTATTATATAAAATCTAAATTTAATGACCATCTCAAATATAATTTAAGAGATTCATCTCAAATGTAATCAAAGTTTTTCTCAAGTAAACCTTTAATGCTTTATGTCAAATGTAATTTAAAAGCTTTATCATTTCTGACAGACCTTGGCTGGTAATCACAAGCAGTCATGTTACATCATTTCTTGCTTTATACAAATATTATTATGTCAGAGCTTCCTCTATAGTACTGTTTAGGGAATCTATGAAAAGGGTTTACATTTTACTGAAGAAAGTTTTGAGAAGACCATGTCCTAACAGAACATTAAAGCACAAAATTAGCATCAAGACATGAAATCACATTATCACTAGTTGTGTGAGCCATGAGCTCAAACTAAAGTGAAATAAATTCAATAACAATTACAAAACATGATTAAACAAATTGGATGCATGTAATATAGCAGATGAAGTATAGAGAGGGACCTAATAAAGAGTGACATATGTAATAGAAATACAAATCCATTTTAGATAACTGATCAATAAACAACCATAACTGTTGAGTGGGTCAGTACATACATGTTCACACAAAACAACACACTGTCATCAAATTGTTTCTCCTACAGAGAATTCCTAGCACTGATTACAAAGAAATTACATTGCAGAATCCAGTCTTTCCTCTAGTGGGAGAATTGATGTATGACATTTCCAATCTAATCATACAACACTGGAAGCAGTATTTACACAAAAAAGTAAACACATCACTTAAGAAAGTATAAATCTCACTGCTAGGTACATCAAGGTGTCGCTCCACCAAGTTTCAGTACAAGCAATACTTACCAGCCATATTCTATGATCCACCTCCTTTGTGACAACCCTTCATCATTGAAAAGGTTGTTCCTATATGAAGGATAGCCAAATCAGGAAAAAGTGATAACAATTCACCACTGTGATGCAGGACAGGTTGGCATCATAGAAAGGGGTCACTGTGATGAAGGACAAGTTGGCATCATAGAAAGGGGTCACTGTGATGCAGGACAGGTTGGCATCATAGAAAGGGGTCACCTACTTGGGCAGGGAGAAGAAACCTTTTAAAAATGGGAACCACTGTATAAGCCAACATGTAAATAAAATATCAGCCTTTGAAGGGGATGCTATGGGGAAGGGACTCTTGAAGACTGAGTGCAGCACCTCTCCTACCCCAACTTCAAATTGTTTGATATTAAATATCATGCATTGGATAGAGTGCCAGAATTGCTATGAAAAACATTAGTCCATACTCCATAGTTTTAAACAAACTTTGTTCCTGTCAAAATGGCACTCAATGACTATCTTTGTGGCTCAAGTGCAAGAGGTAACAAATGTCCTGTTTTCATTACCAAACTAAATCTAAAAAGACTTTATTTATATATATATATATGCTTATTAATTGAATCAGACTGCCATCACAAAATGCACACATAGCTTTGAGTCAATTTTATTTGGTTTAATAATTACGCCTAACAAACTGTACAGACCCACATCTGTTGGCACACCATGCAATGGCAGATCTGGGTCTGTGCATCTTACAGTTGGACTCATCTTATAAGTGAGTATATACTGTATTTTAAACAAGTATTGTTCATCAGAATCATGACATATGGAAAGACATTAGTAATCTGTACAATTCAAGAAAAGTAAATTTTAATGAAACTTTTCAAAGTTCCATTTTAATTTTTAAATAACCAGCACTTACAAATTAGTTTAAATAGTTTAATTAAATATACTAATTGCTGAATCTTCAATCAAATACACTGGAGTCTGACCTAAAAGTTACTTTTATTCAAAGGACACATGCTCTTAAAAGAAGTTTTTTTTTTGTAATGGTGCCATTACTGATAAGATCTAATAACATTTTTTACACAACAATTCCTTTTATGAAATAATTTTTAAGCTTCTTTAAAATTTACAACACCTACTTATCCAATGCTCCAAACATTTCTTTGATTTGGCATCTATAAAAAGGACACTTGTCAAATAATGTCCAGTGTAATTGTCTTTAATGTCCACCTATTATTAAGGACATCACTCTGTGTTTCCTCAAGTGTCCACCTATTATTAAGGACATAAATCTGTGTTTCCTCAAGTGTCCACCTATGAATAAAGGCAAATTTTGTAGTATATTCAATGCCCACTACCAATAAGGTCACATTTTGTCATATTCTGAGTGTTCACCTATCAATAAGGACAAACAGTGTGGTCCTTTCTGGTGTCCACCTGTCTAAAACAGAAAAATACAGTACAAGCAATACATACCAGCCCTGATGATGAGTCAGTGTTGAAGGGTTGTCACAAAAGAGGTGGATCATAGAATATGGCTGGTATGTATTGTCCTTTACAGAGTGGCATGATTAGATAATTAGTACTTCATTTAGATGGGAACACAAGTGTGCTCCCTCTCTGACACTAACACTTTTCCCTCTGCCATTATGTTCTTCCAATTGCTTTCCTATGACCTTCCACTCAGCCTACCTTATCAACAAAATACATACTTAAAACTGTCCTATTTGCCATTAAATCAATGCTTTATGCCAACTCTCTCTCTCTCTCTCTCTCTCTCTCTCTCTCTCTCTCTCTCTCTCTCTCTCTCTCTCTCTCTCTCTCTCTCTCTCGATCGATCGATCGATAATATCACGATCTAGATTACAGACTGATTATTTAGTCACAAAAATCACCCTTTTCCCATAAAAAATATTTCATTGTTAAAAAAAAGAGGGCGGCCAAATTCAAGTTACTTTCTTGCTCATTCTATGTAAATAGTTAGAGAAACACGGACAACTTTTCTTTTATTTAGAATCTTGTAAAGTTCATTATCAGCACAAATTTACACATTCAAGTCACTGAGAGCCAGGTATTACTTAAGTATTATAGTAAGCGCCAAAAGCTCAGCAAAACCTACTGGATCAAAACCTACTGGATCAAAACTGCTCTGATATTAAAAATAATATCGGTTGTATCTTTGTATCACTATTGGTTGTATCTAGGTAGTACTATGACATTTATAAACTTGAATGCTGACAATATCGGTTCGTCTGTAAATAAATGAACCTCGGGAGATAACTCATTTCATTACCGCTGGCAAGGTAAATGAATTCCGTATCATCATTGCAAACTGCAAGAGGTACATGCAAGGGACTATTAACTGTAAACTTAATTACTACTACACCTGGAATTCTGTCTAGGTGAGTTTTAAAAGCATATGAACGCTGAGATTCAAGGGTAAAATCTATAGAAGGTTAGATGGCGTAATCAAGAAATGTGAAAAAAGAATGCTTGCGAGAGAAACTGTGAGTAAGAGAAACATGGTTACATATATTCCTTGTTTATTGCTACAGGAGAAAAGGGGAGGGGGTAGACTGTCTACTTCCGCTTTGAACACAATGTGCAATTATGACAGATTAAAAAAGCATTACAATCAACACATAGGTGAGGATCAAAAATAAATACCTAGTACTTTTTTCAGAAGGTCATCCGCCGAACTTCTGCACACCAATGCCATTTTCGTCAAGAATACTCGAGGTTGGATTCTTCAAACTGTTATTTTCGTTCGCAATAGTCACGTTTATGTGTAAATACATTTCCTCACCAACAAACCAACATCCACCGTGTGTAAAGAGCCTGGAAACAGTACAGCCCGTGAGCGTGTCGTATTATGTCACGTGACAAATTTTTCGCGCCAAAATTCACATTTTGTGCCAAACTAAAGCATAAAATAATTAGGAGATATGGTAATATGCGGGCTAGTTATGTCGAATGTGAGAAGACCAAAATAATTTCCACCACTTCATATTCTAATATACCATTTCTAGTCTTGATCCAGTCTGACCAATAGCCAACAACAGATTCACAGTGCAAAAAAATTAAAATTTGCACATGTAGACGTTTTTGCAAAAATGTGTTGTTGGTGACGGTCTACAGCAAAATAACATAAATTTGTGCACGTACACATGTTAGCAAAATGTGTGTTTATGCATTTGTTTTTCTTCCTTGTGGCATAATTGGTCAAAACAACAAAAAGTAATTTAGCATTCCTTTCACAATAATAAATTACAAAGAACAGCGGTGCTGTCTGATACTGAATTAAACTCGTGTTGTTGATATATTGGTCTGGAGAAACAGAGAGCCTCTTTTTGTTTATACGAACAGATCAAGAAAGAAAGCAGGAGGAAACGTCGCTTGTATAAATTCCACTTATAAAATCAGCATAGTTTGAAGCAAACAACGTGAGTACCCTCTCTCTCTCTCTCTCTCTCTCTCTCTCTCTCTCTCTCTCTCTCTCTCTCTCTCTCTCTCTCTCTCTCTCTCTCTCTCTCTCTCTCTCTCCATATGCTGCACAGTCTTTAATTTACATCCAATTGCAACTTTAGGAACACATTTTAAAAACATATTTAAGTATTTAAGTTCGTTTAAAAATACTTACCACTTTTGCTATGAACATGACTCAGGCAATTCACGTGATTCAAATTAGTTAAATCTAATTACCAATCTTTGGTGCTGTAAAATATGTATTAATTTATTGCTTTTATCGGTATGGAAGCGAGCTAAAACAATGCTTTATTTTCGTCATTGGAAGGATGAATTCTAATGTATTGCTTTCCTTTAACTCCGAATAATGATTGTATAAATGAATATTATTGCATACTGTATTTACTCTCATTAGCAAAGGCTTCTGAGATAAACACTCATAACTTCTTGAAATTTGTATTAATATCCAATATTCGTCTATCTGTTTTAGGTCAAAAAGTTAATAGGCTTTCAAAGAAAATTAAACTGGAATATTTGCTGCTTGGTTTCTTGAAGAATATCAGAACAAATCGTCTCCCTATAACCTCAACCTAACCCAAAAAAAAATGATTCACCAATTTAGTAGACTACTTGTGGGAAAATGTTTTACGTAAAATATGAATTATAGCTTTTGACACACAGACACACATACACGTTTGGGGTGGTTGGATAAACTATTGTTATTACAGCGTTCCAATATGGACAAAAATGGTCTGGATGAATTATGTCTGATATGAAAAAGAGCAGAAACTTCTTGCATAATAAATTCCTAATATTATTTTATCTTGACTTCGGTGAATTTTGTCCTGCATTACGCTGATGAAACCTTCGCCTACAAGGAAATATCGACTTCTTGATATAAATGTGATACAAAGTTTAAAATACATTTCGTAAAACACAATATGTGTATATATATATATATATATATATATATATATATATATATATATATATATATCTATATATATATATATATATATATATATATATATATATATATACATATATATATATATATATATATATATATATATAGAGAGAGAGAGAGAGAGAGAGAGAGAGAGAGAGAGAGAGAGAGAGAGAGAGAGAGAGAGAGAGAGAGAGAGAGAGAGAGAGGGGGGGGAGGAGTTGGGATGATATGTGAAATATTCTCATTTTTTGTGATGTCTTCGTTATCGTTATCTAGGAGAGAATCGACCACGGTTAGGTTGCCCGGTTCAAACAAACGTTAAAATAAAAAATGTGAAATTAATGAATGGAATAACAGAGATCTGAGCAGAGATATAGAGTAAACTAACATGTGGTCACAATTGCAAAATATAACAAGTTAATCAAGTTTCATATTAAAAATGAAATTGAACATGACATTTGAATTATTCACTTTCTCTTAGAAATACAGTTAAAATGTATGCCAAATTCCATTGACCGGTATATTACAACGATAAACAAATTTCCTCATATAATTGCCCGACCGACGGAAATCATACTGGCGGCAAGTCGGCATCATCTAATTGCCTCCGGTCTATTACAAAACCATTGTTGGCGACAGGTCTCTGTTGCCATATTTATTCTCTCTCTCTCTCTCTCTCTCTCTCTCTCTCTCTCTCTCTCTCTCTCTCTCTCTCTCTCTCTCTCTCTCTCTCTCTCTCTCTCTCTCTCTCTCTTAGCATTCGAGTCATCAACAGTCTTGGTTGTAGAATGTGGTCTTTTCTACTGTGCTGTACAAGTATGGGGCTATTTTCTTCAGATATGATATATTACCCATTCTAAATACGTGTCAGATTTTCTTCCCTTGGGATCAATCAATATTCCCATTCTTTTTAGTTTAAATATAGTCTATCTTAATTCAACAAAACTAAGCTATGATCAGTTTGAAACATAGTGCTCATACAAAATCACATTAACGTGAATTTATGTCTGTTTTTGGCATTTGCTACTATTCTTACTGTATTTATGACATTATTAGACCTCTTAGATAAACCATTACAACCTGCTGTGGCTGTAAATTGCCAGCCGATCTATGCCTGTCGACACACGCTCCTGATGCCAATACCATCGATTCTCGGTTTAAAATAATTCACAACTGAATTACACAAACAAATTAATATGCTTCGCTCTTTGTCCTAACTGCTTTGACTTGCTAATTAGCCATTCATATACATACATTTCCAGATACAGAAAAATCAGTTCACAGTATTGTTACGTATATGTAATTAAATTGCTTATATATCAATTTTAAATTCATTTTTATATATATATTTTTTTAGTACATTTTATCTCACGGGATTCGAAATTTTTGCAAGTGAATTATATTTGTATAGAACGTAACAACATTACATTGGCATTATTTATAGCCGACCTTGGTTCGCAAACGAGCAAACACTAAGTGGAAATGATTGGCTGTTTAAAGGGTCATTTTTCGGCCCAAGTATTACAAATGTGTAAAAAAATTTATTTTTTATTTTTTGTTTCTAAAATGAGAGTCGGATGTTTTAGATAGAGCTACTATAAATTTTAAAAAAAATTATTTTTTTTTTATTGCGATGCTCAAGTTGGAAATCAAGTAGTTAGTCACGTGAATTACCATGTGATCTAAAATCAGGCTTAAAACTGCCAAATTTGTATTAAATTTATTAGCTGTAGAAATACCTTCAATTGCTCAGAGGTACTTTCTGTTGTTGCCAATTTTATTTAAGAATAATTTATATTCTCTGGAAAATAAGTGCTTCTTCATCAAAATTTTGGACAAAGACATTAATTGGAAATTATTTTTAATTGTAAAACCCTAAAATTATTTTTGATTCACAAAATTCAACGAGGAACTGTTGCTATTATTACAGCTACCTCATCTGACGTCATCGCTTTCATATTGGAACTTCATCGAGATTCGAACCTGGATTCAATTAGAACTGTTTAGTGATAGGACTTATTCTTTTCAATCCTAGGATTCAATTTTGGATTATTTTCATAAAAAGTTATTCCTATTTTCTATTTTTACATTGTATTCCAAAAATAAATTATTTTTATTACATTCTTTTCTCTTGCTATTTTTGTACCAGCCTAAGCGTAACAGCATACATGATACATGCTATTAAGAGAGATAATTTACTTTTCACAATTCGTATCAAAATTCATGAAATCACTACAATACGTGATTTTATTACTAAAAACCGATAAATCAGATTACATTCATATCATTAAAAATATTGTATGAGATCGTAAAATGAATGAGCTAAATAACAATCAATCAAGACAAACGACTAATTTTACCAGGTGAATTTCTTGAAACCTTGAATTCATTCAGGGAACTCTCACCCTTTGTTAACGTAGCAAATCAGGATTACTTTCTTTAACAGTGGAAAAATGTAAAACTAATTTGAAGTCAGAATATTCCTTTCCAGTACGCCTTTGTTAAAAACTATTCCGGAAAATGCCATTTTATGACACCTTTTTCAAATGGCGCAAGATTTCCTTACAATATCTCTCTAGTTTGTCTCAAAATTGTAATTTTCTTTTAATTTACCTTACGTTAACATTAGCCTCTTTCATAATAAGCTCTATTTATAATTCAAATTATGCCCCCAAGAGAGCATAGTATATCCCATCCCTCAGAGTCAGCAAATTATTGCGAGCCTAGTCCATACGTCAACCTTTATATATATATATATATATATATATATATATATATATATATATATATATATATATATATATATATATATATATATATATATATATATATATATATATATATATATATATATATATATATATATATATATATATATATATAAACACACACTTCGATTATCGGTCAAGGTGCGGGACCTAGACCATAACGGATATGAGAATAGACATATAATATAATATGCACATTGAAAAGATTATGCATATATATATATATATATATATATATATATATATATATATATATATATATATATATATATATATATATATATATATATATATATATATATATATATATATATATATATATATATATATATATATATATATATGATACTTACATAGTCATCCAAAAATCATAAAATCTATATACGTACATGTACCTGTTTTTAATATTTTTGACGTACAATGCCCTGACGGTTAACAGAGACCATACACACACACAAACACACACACACACACACACACACACACACAGACACACACACACACGTGACTGTGCACGTCAATTTTTCTTCCTACCACGCCACTAAAAGTTACAAACATGTGTTTCCAAGAATAGAAGCTACATGGTAATAATGTTAACTAAAATGAAACAATTTTACTGCGGGGATCAAGTTCACAGCAAATGTATCCACGTATTTATTTAAAATACGTGAGTTGGTAAATAAATTGTCCTAAAAATGGTTATTTGATAAACATTCTTTGGAATATAGCATGTGTGTGCGTGTGTGTGTGTGTGTGTGTGTGTGAGAGAGAGAGAGAGAGAGAGAGAGAGAGAGAGAGAGAGAGAGAGAGAGAGAGAGAGAGAGAGAGAGAGAGATCTACTCACATTGGCTTTAAAATTTGCCGAGTTTCTAAATGTTATTGATACAATTGCCCCTCTTTCCTCCGCTTTCTTTCCTAATTTGGGTAATGTTGTTAGTATAAACAATAAGAGGATCTCTTAACAGATCCAAATCAGAATTTAAATATCACAAGAGAGTCCGATTCCTTACCAGAGAAAGCTGCTGTTCTTTCTTATGTATTAATGTGAATGGAATGCTAGTTAGTTTTATGTGTGACCTGTCATGAATTGAAAAAAAATGAACGTATGGTTGTCCCCCTTTATCTAAAATGTGTACATGCTCAAATTTGTATTACTTTATTGTCGTAGTTTTTGCATTGTAAACCTTCGAGCTGTTTTCTTTCGTCAACGATATATGTAGGGTTGTGAGCTGTATACTACCTATGGCAATGTTAGTTTAAATACAAAATTAAAAAAAGAAAAATCAGATAGGTTGTCGACACATTAAATTCTACTCACGGTAGTATGACGGGGAAAACTGAAAAAGAAACCCATTATTCTTAGACTTTAATTCGACCAAAGTAGTTAACGCTCTTTTCGATGTTTATTTTTTAAAATTTATTTCTGCATACCCGTCTCTTTTGAATGCAAATGTCAATATACAAAATATAAACCTGAAATGTATCCTACATTTATTATAAGTGAATTCAGGTTGAAACAAAATGAACCAGTTAAGTTTATATCCTTCGACGATAAGTAACAGAGATCTCGATAACCGAATTTTGTATTTATTTTGCGGGATTTTAATTTGAGATATCTCACGCCATTTAGTTACCAGCTGGAATAAAACGCCATCTCAATATACACATATGTACCTTATGATTTTATAAAAGTCATACCAATTAGAGCGAGATTGAAATTCTCGCGAACTTTGCAAATGCTATTCTGGAGAGAACTATGTATTACGAAGGCGTTAATACTGATTAAGACTACAAATATTTTCGAGTTACTTCCCTTTGACTTGGTCTTCAAAGTTAAAACCGAACGGGGGGGGGTGTCATCTGATAGTGAAAGAAATCGCAAAAAAAAATAAAATAAATTGAATAATATTGATGTAGCAGTTGAGGTAATTTATATGGCAAAAGTTGTCTATTTTTTAAATAGACGATGAAGAAAGTGTGCGAGACTGTCTTAAACGAGACCGACACAGAATGAAAGTACGGTACGCAACGAGGAATATGCGATGTTGCTGCCTTTCGTAATATCAGACACCATAACTTGTAATGGAATGGGTTGTTGTTTCTGTTTTTACATTTTTGTATTTCATGTGCCCACGAGCAGAGAAGGAAAGTTATTTGTTCGTTAAAATTTATTTATAAGAATACGTTAAGTGAAATGAGATAAATTGGGTCTGAACCATTATAATGCATGTGATTGTGAAAGAAGTTTTAGACATAACTAGACAAATTATTTTCACAATGTAACTATTTGTCGGTGTTATTGCCTAACTCATACCTAACATTAGGTATAGTTGTCATTGGATACCTTGGATTGTACCCTCAAAATTTATAACAGTTATCTTCAGCATATGGCAAATACATATACAGACAGACAGTCAGACACTCATTTGAATTATTTTCAAACATTTGTCTTGGCACGAGGAAAGAAACTGAGTCTAATCTTACTAGACATCTATGGGTCTGAAACTGAAGGACGAGTGCGAGTGCGAGGGAAGACAATGTCTATGAAACCGAGGGAAGACTATGGGTTGGTAACCGAGGTACACGTCTCAGTTAAGCACGAGGGAAAACAATGGGTCTGAAACCGAGGTACGAGTCTCAGGTGAGAACGAGGGAAAAGTCTTTGCTTGAGCACAAGGGAACACGTGGAGTCTGAAAACGAGGGCAGTGTTCGAGTTTGAGTACGAGGGAAAAGTATGAGTCTAAACATGAGTGAAGAGTTTGAGTTTGTGCACTGGGGTTCTTTGTTCCGAATTAGAACACTGTAATAACTGTTTGACTTGTGTAACCTTTTGGACGGCACATAAAGATTTATTTGTGAATTTATGTGAGTAAAAATTAGTTTAGCTGTACGCTCTAGTACGACCATTTCGTTGATATCTTCTTTCCTAAAACTAACGAATCATAAGATGGATTAAACTTTCAACAACACATGACTTTTCGTAATTTCTCTACATTACACACAGCATGATTAAGATATATGGGGTCACTCTGAGACTATATTAGGTATACAAAATTGAAACTTAAGTACGCAGAACGTGACGTGGAGACATGGTTTGTTCCTATTATTTGACAGCACCTTTTTATTCCCTACACAGCCAAGAAACAACAAGAACAAGAGAACATGTTAAATGTGTAAAAATAAATATTTTGCTAATTTGAAAACAATTCAAAAGGACCCCCTTTCCATCTGAGTAAAATCCTTGTAAATCATTCACTCACATTGAGCGCCGGGGAATTTGTGACTACAATGTACGAGATAACATAGTTCCTGACATGTTATTCACTTCAGTGATAATTATATTTTAAATTATCCGTGAATGGATCGTTGTTTGCCAATGGTTAGAAATTTAAAGAAAAAGAATATCCGCGGGTTTCCCTATTAGTAATACTGGCTATTAAAAAAAAAGCCTTGGAAATCGTAGGCATTGTTCAAAAGATCCTTTATTTCCCTTTTTTAGTGTATGATTGATGGGTATATTATGGGTTATAAACTATACAGCCTGGCCTTACTCCATATTTACATCTTTAAAATAAAAACCTGCTTGCTCCTTTAGGTCATTTTCACTTCTTGGACTTAAGAGGTAAATTGTAAACAAAGAGCATATAACTATTTTTATATTTTGTATATTTGCTAATTTATTTATTGCACTTTCATGTGCTGATATTTTCTAGTCTGGCAAAATTTATTTTCCCTATTTTAATAGGTGCTAAAGAGAGTGTATTTTAGACTAATTCAGGCTAATTTTTTAGCACAGGTGGGCAGTCATTGTAGTTAGCAGTATGCTTCGATAATGTACAATTTCTACAAGTGCAATAAGCAAAGAAATGTCAGACACAATACATCAAAGTATCAGTGAGGCATGCCAACATTATCTCCCCTGTGCATGTTTCAAATGCAAAGAATTTCACTTTACATACGTTACTCTCTCAGAAGTACTTAATAACTGGTAAGCGCCCACAATGCTATTTGTAACGGAATATAACTCTACAAATCAAATGAAATCTGTCGGTTACGCATGCATAATTGGAATAACATCATTAGTATGAGAAACTCTTAAGAACGACTTTCATGTCATTGGCGAGAAGTTCGTAGCTGCTGTAGAATTAAACATATCCACAGAACGAGGTAATAGGTCATTCATTTACGTATTTTTAGGATTTATGATTCAGAAAAATGTAAAACTATCCTTCTCACCTTATATGAGGGCCTTACCATAATTTCTCTGGATTAATATTTACATCAGCGTAACGCAGATTTATGAGATAGAACTAAACAGTTTGCAAAATGAATGCAACATCTTTCGTTTTTTCTTTCTTTCTTTCTTTCTTTCTTTCTTTCTTTCTTTCTTTCTTTCTTTCTTTCTTTCTTTCTTTCTTGAACGATATTGTGATGGTATTAGTATTTTTAACATTTACAAAGAATTGTAATGGTCTTAGACATGCGTAGTGAGAGCGAATTATAAATATTACACGAGAAAACAGTTTATCGGTACTTCATTTGGAAATACAAAAACTGTCTATGACAGGCGTTGTATTCGTGGAGCCTAATGATAATAAATAAAATAATTCTTCCAAGAATGCACGGCGCTAGATCGGTTTTAATTTCAAACGCAAAACACATTGTTGTTCTGCATCTTAATTGGACTGTAATAATCAATTATATGGTTTAAATATTTCTCGACAACAAGGATCAGTCCGGACCTAAAAACACGTCTCCTATTACGTTAAAAATATACGCTGCTTTTCTTTTCTGAAGGCACCGTATGTCGGGTGTGTATAGCTGGATAACAAAGGAAAGTCTGAGAAAACATAATGTTTGCCCTAGTGCAGGCCTATTGACATAAACTTTCTATTATATTTTTTATTTGTATAGAAAAATGAAAAGTAATCTATTTAAAGTAATGTGTTACATTCAGATTGTACAATATTGATAAAAAGAACAAAATATATTTTAACGTTTAAGGTGTTGGCCGAAAATATGTAAATACAGGATTTAATGGAAAGATGTAACATTTGCTAATATTAAATGCAAGTGTTATGTAAGAAATTTGTTCGTTGTGTAATTGTTATTTCTTAACATAACCTTCTTCTCACTTCTTGCTTATGAGAAGGAATTATTGGCTCTGGATCGGAGATGAAAGAGAGAGAAATGAGTGCCCCAATCAGAATGCATTATTGTAAAGATTCCCAAATGGCGTGGAATAACTACGTGTTCAATCAAAATTGTAAAGAGGCTGTGGCTTTTGTTTAATAACGTATGTGTCCAAATCAGAATGTTAATTATTGTAAAGAGGTTATTGCTTTTGTTCAATAACGTACGTGTCCAAATCAGAATGTTAATTATTGTAAAGAGGTTATTGCTTTTGTTCAATAACCTACGTGTCCAAATCAGAATGTTAATTATTGTAAAGAGGTTATTGCTTTTGTTCAATAACGTACGTGTCCAAATCAGAATGTTAATTATCGTAAAGAAGTTATTGCTTTTGTTCAACTCTTAACATGGATTATGGCCAATTTTGGTAAATCGTTTTTTGTTTGTTCCTCTTGTGACATGTATTACCACTCGTAACATGGAGTAATAATTTGAACGAGACCTGATTTGTTCGGCTGACTTTCAAAGAAAAGAAAGAGAGGAAATCTTTTATTGTTATGAATTACAAGTAAGTCGGTTATTATGACATCCAAGCTATGAAATTGAACAAGGTTATTTAATTTTGTAGCTAATCTCAATTTGTAAGGAACAATGATTCGTTCAGTTAAAAAGAAGCGAGTAAATCGTTTATTGTTATGAATTCTGAATCACGCGATTTAGGATTAAGTCGGTTTTATGACATCCAATCTATGAAATTGGACAAGGTTATTTAATCTGTAGCTAATCTCAATTTGTAAGGAACAATGATTCGTTCAGTTTTAAAGAAGTGAGTAAATCCTTCATTGTTATGAATTCTGAATCAGGCAATTAGGAATACATTTGAGAAAGGCGGCTTCTAAGGTAAGTTGGTTTTATGTCATTTAAGCCATTGAATTGAACCAAGCTATTCAACATAGTCCTATATACTTATTAATTTATCTACACAAATTTTATATCCTAATAATACCCTCTTTTTTTTACTGAGTCCTCGAGGCTCGAAGGAAAAAAATATAAGGCAAAAATACAATGAATTGACAAAGGTTAATAAATTGCAAAAAAAATAATGAAGAACAATTTCATTGCGAAACATCTTGTAAAGTGCAAAAAGATAATAATACAACGAGAACACTATAATATTCAATAGACTACAAATAAAATAGAGCATTATAATAGTTATTATGAATAGGATAAAACACACTGAAAATTTCAGTACATAATGTGTTAAACTTAAATACATAATGAGGAAAAAAAACAACATCCATAGCATAGCAGAATGAACATAATGGTAATAAAATCCGAATATAAAATAAAAAAATACACAAAATTAGATACAGGTTATAGTATGAAAGACAATACTAAAAGACAAAAGTTTGAATATACCGAAAATTGTACGTAATCTAATACTTGTAATGGGCTTTGGTTAGACGGTGGACGTCATAACAGGATAATGAAGAGAGGGTTTGGATGGATTGTAATCGTATTGATAATTCATTGAGATTTTGCCTTACTAAATTCTAAGTACTTAAGTGACGCAGATTTTTGGTAACGGACTTTTTCTTATTCTGCCTGAAGAACGAAGTTGAGGACGATAGATTGTAGGCTGATCACGTTTACGACGGTGCTGACAAACGTATCAGATATGTTTTAAGGTAAACTAGTGTATGCGTTTAAGGTAAACTAGTGTATGGTAAATATGAAAAGATACACTGAAAAATGTACTACATAATATATAATAAAATTGAAAAATATAATTAAAGGTGTCAGGCACGACATCAGAAATTTTTTTAGAAAAGGTGAATAATTAATGTGTTGGGACTACTCTTTAGGTTACTTCGTTTTATTTTTAGATTTTTTTGTCAGTTTGTATAATGTCAGCAGAACATACTTATTTGAGTCTACGGTTGTGTTTGTTTTGATTTATAGAGTTCATTAAAACATGCTGTGAAATCTGTATAGTATGTAAACTTGCCTGCTGCAAATTGCGTTGTGTAACTTCACGAATGTACTCGACAATGGGAAACTTCCTTTGCTCTAATAGTATAAATGATTTTCAATTTCAACCAATAGCCGTTAAGATGTTTCTAATTCGATTATCAATTTGTCAGTATTGGAGAGAAATCAGCTCCATATCGAACAATAGCACCGAAACTTTCATTTTTTTTGTGGCGTCAGCATTTTATACGACCTAGTAATGTTGCAATGTTTTCTTTGTTAGCATTCCAAATAGGTTTTTACCTATTTTACCATGAATGGTAAACTTCTCTCTTAATACATTTGAAGGTTGCAAAACACCTTGCTGAATTAATTCATTCATTAGTGAGATTGTAATATTAAACTGCATACGTATTGACTTTAACTGTGAAGGAATATCATTTATGTAGCTACATGTGGCATATCTGTGACAATATATGATAAATTTGACTGAATAATTTCGTAAAAGTCTAATTTAAAAGTGCGAATCTACTTATCGGCTGAACCATATATTAGCGGAAGAGGCTGGAGATAACCCATGGTGCAAATTGTTTTGTTCCTATCCTGTGGACCCTGAATTCAGAGTTAAAAATGGAAAACAATTCTACGAACCAAATCCATATTCCATCCATACCTTAAAGAAAAGAAAGAAGTTTGAGAGGTTTGGGCCCGAAAGAAGAAACGAAATAGAAGGTATGAGAAAAGAACAGAATGGAGGATAGGACTATCATTATCTCTCCCATAATACGAAAAAAAATATCCTTCAGAATAAATAATTTGTTTTCTGAGTTGTTTGAGTGACAATGTCGATTGTAACTGGTGTAGGTGGTCGATAATCCTTAAAATATTTATAATGCTTAAGAGTGTTGGCGAGTACAAGTGATTTAATCTCCCTATTGTCAGAACAACGGCGTAATCTGTAGGTGTTATTTGGACTTAATTCAGTGACGTAATACGGACACTCCCATCTGGTGTAAAGTTTTCTTTATAACCCTACGGGCATGTGTGCGATTTGTAGGTGTATGTAATATATGCTAATATTAATCTATGCTAATACTAGTCCTGTTAGACATTTCTAAAAAAGTTTTATATCTGCATGTAGTTCTTGGCTTCTTTATTATTTTATATGTTATTTTACTCTTCTTTTGGTATTTTGTTATTTTTTTATGTTGCATAATCATCAGCAGAACATATTTATCAGTGACTACGGTTATTAGTTTGCTTCAGCGAAGTGCGGTGAAAAGACCTCTCATTCTTATGGATAGTACTAGTTAGCTGATATTCAGTTTATATTCTTATTGCATACATAATATCATTAAATACCAGCGACATTGAGGTAAAAAAAAAAGGTTTGCTTAGAGAAATTTGTAAGAATTTGGTATTAATCAAGAGTAATGAAAGTGAAAAGTTTAGTGCTGTGTTAGTCCTATTCTAATAACCATAACATCTGTTCACTTGCAATCAAACCTTGACCTATGTGTGTATGAAATAAAAAATGCATTTAATCTAACCTAGCGACGTGAAAAGCATTAAACTCGTAAAACTGATTCGACATTAAAATCGTAAAACAGAGCGTGTATTACTGACGTTACCTAGGACGTACGAAAGAGAATGTATCGCCGTTATCGTTTCAAACAAACTTTACTCAGAAGTTGATCGTATACAGGGCAATAGCTGCTCAAACATTCAATATGCAAGGCAATAACTGCTTCACAAATTCAATATGCAGGGCAATAGCTGCTTCACAAATTCAATATGCAAGGCAATAGCTGCTTCACAAATTCAATATGCAGGGCAATAGCTGCTTCACAAATTCAATATTCCGGGCAATAGCTGCTTCACAAATTCAATATGCAGGGCAATAGCTGCTTACATAACTTCAATATGCAGGGCAATAGCTGCTTACAAAACTTCAATATGCAGGGCAATAGCTGCTTACAAAACTACCATAAAGTATACAGTCATATGAGTTCATATGAAACACGTGAGAAGAAAACTCAACAACATTACCGAACACCATTGAGCTTACAAAACAAACAACATTTGGATCAATATGTTTGAAACGGCTAGGCGGAAATTACAATTCTCGTTATGATAGGCCAATACGGTTAGACTTGGTTCTATGTACTACTAGTAAACGTAAATAGTGCTTTCAAAATTCAGTACAAGCAGGTTTGATGTTTGATAAAAATGCTTAGTGTATGGAATGAAACTTAGAGGTTCATACAGACTCTCTGTAGTAGAAATCTTAGCAACTCTGACGTATGTTACAGAAGTAGGCATAACAAGGTTATCTACTCAATGAAAAATTAAATATAGCATAATTTAGATTAGTTTTTTTAATCGTTTGAAATTCACGCAATAACTCTCAATTTTTTATTTTAAAAATCAAAATAAGAGATAGCAAAAACATACCTTTGTAAGAATTACCAAAATCCAGAAATATTCTGCACTTGAACTAATAGTAAACAATACACCTATTGTTGGTGATACTGAACGAGTTCAAAATGTTAAAGGTAAAGTCACTTTCACTGGAACTGTCAATGCTGCTGTCGTTGATCTAATGATAGCGTAGATGTCGCTGTTGGACCCATAAAAATCTGTTTACATCACGGATAGAGGTAATTCACCCTGGGTTGTAGATAGGTCAAATTCGGGGCTGGACTAGGTTCTGTATGCATTCGGAATGTCGTAGTTACAGATACTGGCCGGGGTTTTCATGAAACATCCAATATAGACGTTTTGGGTTTTCATAAAACATCCGATATTGACGTTTTGGGTTTACACAAAGCACCCGATATAGACGTTTGGGGTTTTTCATGAACCACCCGGTAAAGACGTTTGGGGTTTTCATTAAACACCCGATATAGACGTTTTTGGTTTTCACGAAGGGCCCGCAATAGACGCTTTGGGTCTTCGTTAAGCACCCGTTATAGACGTTTGGGGTTTTCATGAAGCACCCACTATAGACGTTTAGGATTTTCATTAACTACCCGGTAAAGACGTTTGGGATTTTCATCAAACACCCAATATAGACGTTTCGGGTTTTCATGAAGAACCCGCTATAGACGATTTAGGTCTTCGTGAAGCACTCGCTATAAATGTTTTGGGTTTTCATGAAGCACCCGATAAGGATGTTTTGGGTTTACATGAAACATCCGACATAGATACCTTCTTGTATCATTTTATAGCTCATGCTTGAAATATGATAATCTACACCAAATGTTGATGTGCATAATCCATTGGGAAGAATTATTATGAGAAATATTCGATATGTTCGGTTTCGAGTCCTGAAAATACTAGAAAGTAGAATCCATAAACAATGGTACAATTAACAGTTTAAATGGGATGAAACAGATTTTTATGATAAATGGTGCCAGACAAATTGCTCTCTAAATATAGATTTTATGTATGGATGATATTGCATTGGTAATGGAATAGATTTTTGCAGGAAAGGTAGACACCATAGTGAATTTGTTTTGATGCTAGAATTAAATGGTGCAATTTTATGGATTACCTTAATATAAACGCTTTAAAGGTGATTATAAATGTGAAAATATTTAGATTTGTTATGAGCAATATGTTTCACACACACATACGCACGCACGCACACAATGACACCAGTATACATGAAAGGACTATTACTCGACATATGATATACATTTATATCACAATATCACACTTTATTTGTACTAAAGTGACTTCTGCGAGTTTGTGAATGTCTAACTTGACAAAAAATATTGTGCGTTACAAGTGTATATATAATCTCCATAGAAATCTCATATAGTTCATTGACGTAGAGAACCGTTAGGGCTACGTTAAAAATCCATAACATACACATACATGTTGATTAACTTAAAGACCCACCGATTACGTTCTGTTATGTTTTCAAATATACCGTAAAGAATACTTCGATTTGGAATCGGTCAGAGAGAGAGAGAGAGAGAGAGAGAGAGAGAGAGAGAGAGAGAGAGAGAGAGAGAGAGAGAGAGAGAGAGAGAGAGAGAGACTTTTTTGTCACCATTTGTTATTCATGCATTTCCAAAAAATGTAAACTTTATGCAGGATATTATTGGGGAATCAATCATTTCGTTTTGAATGAAGTAAGGAGAACGTTGGAAATGAACTCAAAATTAGCGTTCCGTATAATTTCGCTACGTGGATAATTTTTTGTAACTTATGTAATTCTAATTTAAGATGCAAAAAGTAAGTATATTATGTCATTGTTTTCACCAGCTAAAGACAATATATATTTATACCCTGTTACTTGCATGGTTCTTGTTGGAGGGACCCCAGCTATTTAGATGCTCTGTATGGCATCAATCGCTACGATAGATCGAAACAAGTAAAAATACAACGGGGAAAATTGCAAAGTAGTAATAGCCCATTACGCTAGTAGAAATTAGACTTTGTACTCTTGACTATTTGGATTTGAAGCTCTTTTTTTTAAAAATATAAAAACATTTCATTCTTCATTTGCATTTTTGTTTTCGGATTTAGTGTCTGTACTGTTTATTTTTTTAAAACGTTGAGAGCACGTGTCATAGTCTGATAGTCAATACGAAAATTTCACAAATAAGTATTTATATGGTTAGTCAGTACGGCATGTCTTATGTTTATTGTCGACATTGCGGATGGTACGTTCATTCGATTGCTTGATGAGAGTTTCTTTTTGTGATTTGCTGAAATCGATCACAACGCAAACTTTATCATCGCTACTGTCAAAAGGACCAAACAGCTTGTTCAGCTCATCCACAGATAAATCTAAGAAATGAACAGCTTCACAGTCTGCTACATTAGCCTACTTTATTTGCTTATAATCAAGATAGTACCTAACACGCCACACACTTGTCGTGTATTTAGCATTGCAGTAACTTTGCACTGTTTTGACAATGTAAAGCTAACTGAGTAAACAATGCGCATATAATATTAAACATTTCTTTGTATACTGTATTACACATTTCCTTGTATACTGTATCATACATTTATTTTGTATACTTCATAAGTTTCCTTGAATCCTTTTCATACATTTTCTTATATACTTTTTTATACGTTTCCTCATATACTGTATATTATATATATATCGCTCTATGGTGTATTATACATTTCCTTCTATACTGTATTAAACATTGTCTATTATACTGTATCACACATGCGTTCGCACACCTAAATGATTCAACCTCATGATTGTTTTGAAAGAATCCGATATTTGCCACAGTATTAGGAGACACCTTTCGTAGACATCTATTGGAGCATTATATCCTTGCAAATCTAGCTGAAAAACAAAAGGAGTACTTTGCATAGAGAGAAAGTTCTTTGCATTTTCAGGCAGCTGACAAAAATCACTCGCGTATGTTTATTTTCTGATCTTTTATTTAACACCAACACTGTTAGAAATTCATTCAAGATGGTAGTCACCGGCAAATACTAAACAATTGTGCCTGTGATTTTGTTTCAAAATAAATATAAAAGAATAAGTAAAAATCACCTGACTAACTTATCTCACCTGTTCATTCCTCGACAAAAGAGATAACATATTTGGGAACGTTGTAATATCATCATTCAAAACGCTACAATAAATTATATTTTCTAGCCTTGGAGGTGAAAAGAGAAATCGCAAATTAAACAAAAATATTTTCTCATTCTTGCATTTCATAGATATGTGTAACGAATTATTGTAACAAACAAGGCGTCGAGGCAAAGTACTAACAACATACTATTAAATATGGAAAGTTTGGAAGCATATAATTCAAAGAATCTGAAAGGATTGAATTATAAGTCAAATCGATGATAAATATTTTATTAGATTTTGCGAAAAATACGCTACTTCTTCTTGTATTGCAAATAATACTTTGTATCCGTGTTTTATTGTAAAACATGTCATATAATTCATTGCTTTTTATGAGATGGCGATAAGTTGATAGTGTACATCTCCAGCAAAGAGCCCAAATATGAAGTAATTATGTTTAATTAGTATGGGGACACGCCAGACAAAAGAGGTTTCTTTATTTTTTCCCGAAGTTTTTCAGACCTTATTGGCAACTACTGATGGATTCCAAATGATCACTGGCTGCCTAAAGCTTTTGGAATTACTCGTAAATGTTTATAAGTATTGACATATAGTGCAATAATCCATTGTAATATGTTTCAATTAGGGAAGAACAAATATAATTTATAGTCGCTTGAGATCTGTCGGTGGTCTCAATCGATAGATTGAGTGAAGCAGCTTCCGGAAATGACTGGGCAAAGGTCTAGTGTTCTTAAAATAGTGTATTTATTGCTCTGTAACTGTACAATATGCACCGTGGCTTGAGGTGTCTGATGAAATCATTGCACACATTCTGTAAAGAACAGGATCAATGGAGAAAAAAATTAAACGGAAGAAACTTGACTGGCTCTATTACATTTTTCTTATGTCCTCGATTTGTTATGTCTGAAATGCTTTTGAATGACTGTATTCAAACTGTAAACGAAACATATACGGACACTAACAGATTTTTCTTTTGATCAATAATCATCATGAAATATTTGACTAAACCTCATTCTTTTTATCTCCCATTACAAATCTAATTATTTATGTTTGAGTTTTCCAAGTCTGCACTATTACAGTGTATCGATAAATGTCCCAAATGGTTTTATAAGGGTTGTAATGATTCAATATTTAAAGACTGGTCTTTCCTCTAAACCAAGGACAATTGTTATATATAAAATGATATAACGTTTACCAAATAAGCAAAAACATAATTAAATCAGAGTACATGTTCGCACATGCAATGGGAATTCAGACATTTTTGTTTTCCTGTCATCTTTTGTGATTGTCGTGTTTTTGAAACCATGTATGATTGGTATAGAAAATCTATGCATGTTGCGATTGCTTGAAACGCAAAGGTAGGAGACATTCTGATGAAACCAATTGCTCATGCCGCCTACATTTTAAAAACCAGAAAGTTCTTCAACGTTATCAGTATCAGCAATAGTAAGATTATTACTACTACTACTACTACTACTACTACTACTACTACTACTACTACTACTACTACTACTACTACTACTACTAATAATAATAATAATAATAATAATAATAATCAAAATCAAACATATTTGGCATTCAAAGCTGTTCTTCCATATGGAGCTCACACAAATTTATACATACTGTAAGTACATACTGTTAATGTATAGTTGTAATCACACCCATAATTCAGATTATAATGACTTTTAAATTAATTAAAGACGAAATTAGCTTAAATCAACAAAATAAAATAAATGCATGTAATAAATCATTCATATATATATATATATATATATATATATATATATATATATATATATATATATATATATATATATATATATATATATATGTATGTATGTATGTATGTATGTATGTATGTATGTATGTATGTATGTATGTATGTATGTATGTATGTATGTGTGTGTGTGTGCGTGTGTGTGTATCACGATGGCCGATTCAAATGGTAATCATGATTCAATTGATTTGATTTACTGTTTCATTTTTAATATCAGTAGGAGTCATATTCTATAATTTTGGACTTTATTCAGGCAGATATTTATAGAAACTGGACGAATGAGATTGTGGAATAAATGTATAAATTTTTTTAAAAAGAAAAGAAAGAAAAAAGGTTTGCCATCTGTTAATTTTATCGTTACATAATCAGGCACAAGGCCCTTTGACTCTGTTGTAAATCATGCTGTCTGTTGGCAGTGGAAAGACTTCACAGAATGATAAGCAATTTAACCTAAAAACATTCCAAAGATTGTCTGATGCTATGGGATTAGGGTATTATTCGACAGCTTGTGTTTGCAGTTAAGTAATCGTATCAGTTTGAGCGATACTGCAGATGCCCCAAGTACATTGTACGAATATATCTATCCTAGTATAGCTTAAAAATAATTTCACACATGAAAGAATTTTATTGATTGGAATTCGTGTTCACAGTAAAAAGCTAAATATAATTAATCTTCGTGTCTCAATGAAGATCGCTGCCAATAAAAACAACTAACAATTGTTACGCGTATACAGTGGCAACAGTAACATCATTTAGCGCAAGTCTGAGCACAGCATTTCTCGACGTCGAGTACAGTGAGTACAGCATTTTTTTGGCATCAAATAAAAGTCTGAATAGAGCATTTCTCGTTATCGAGTAAAGTTTGAGCACAACATTTCTCGGCATCGAGTACAAGTCTGTGTGCAGCATTTCTTGGCATCAAATGCAAGTCTGAATGCAGAATTTCTCGGTATCAGTACAAGTCTGAGCAAAGCATTTTTTGACGAGTACAAGTTTGAGTTCAGCATTTCTCAGCATTAGTTACAAGTCTGAATACAGAACTTCTCGGCATCAAATACAAGTCTGAGTACAACATTTCTAGGCAGTTTCTGGGTGGAGTCAATTGTCATACAAGGAGATTTTGATCGATTTTTGTGCATTAAATCTGAGTACACCACTTCATGGGAATGGTGTAAAGTTATGTGTTATCAGAGAATATATCGGCAAAAGCATTTTGTAAATTGGTTACAAAGATTAGAAAAATAACTATCCCTTAACTTGGAGCCTTGCGGAAGAGAGTATTTGGTTTAAAAAAATAATGTATAATCAGAAATAAAAGTTGCCAAATCATCACATATAAGTTAAAATAACTTGTTTTGTGAAAGAGCAAAACATCATCCTGAATAAAAAACATATATGTATAAAAATTCATTAGCTCATTGATCCATGCTAGTTGTTTACTTACGAACAAAAATATTAGTGAAATATATGTCACAGTGACATTTTAGGAAGCATGTATGACTTAGCGAAATCATCTTTTTATTGTAATTTAAGCATGGACGCACGGATAATTATTTTCGTGTCAGATATCAATTATTAAGGATATAGGCCAAAACATGTTTAGAAATGAAATCGCGTTTGTGGAGATGGTGGTTCAAATGAATGCAAAAAAACATAAATATGATAAGAGCTAATGAAATAAGCACAACAGCCTAAGCAAACGTTGATCGCATATTTGTATGCCCTTAAAACGAACTTTATTAGTTGGACATTTTATGACACTAGGAAATAAATTGAATCCAAACTATGCTAGTTGAACCTTAGAGGCCTAGACGTTACATAGTTGCATAGCATCTTATACATGTAATACCATTGTGAAAGCCTTAGTGAGGTGTATATAACATTTTACATCTCTTTTTTTTTAACCAAAGTTATTATAATAGTATGAATTTGATGAACTAAAATAGTTGTACTGTTTCGTTATTGAAAGACATGGTACATGATGAGTCGTAGGCTTCACTAAATTGTTGCAAATTATCAGACCATCTTTTGTGAACAAAAATCGCCGGGGAATTTTTAAGAAGGGTTGGGAAAATCTATCTATATGAAAAACAATCATCAATAAATCGTGATAGCTACCGCAGCTATGGCAGAGTGCAAACCTTTGCATTTTCCCAATAAAAATTACTAACGGTGTAGTCGATATTATAATTGTGTAGAAGATATAATGTGTATATGTGTAAATGTGCATTTATTATGTGTAGTTTTAAGTTCAGGTGAAGTTGCCTAATTAAGTCCACGCTGAGCAATAATCTCGAAGTGTCTTGTATATCATTCTTAGCTCTTCGTTTTTGTTTTCTTTCATCTTCAATAGAGACTTATGTGTCAAATCTTACAATTAGTTCCTACGTTTCGCATTTCGTGCTCAGGACCCATGGCTATAGACTACGAACGTATGTTTTAAGAAGCCACTAATACAGAGAGAAGTGGCTGTACTAGATTGATTCTGGGAAGAATCTGTCGTAGTCATTGGGCAAGGCACTTCTGTATGTTTTAAGAAGGCACCAATACAGACAGAAGTGGCTGTACTAGTTTGGTTCTGGGAAGAATCTGTCGCAGTCCTTGGGCAAGGCACTTCTGTATGTTTTAAGAAGCCACCAATGCAGAAAGAAGTGGCTGTACTAGCTTGGTTCTGGGAAAAATCTGTCGTAGTCCTTGGGCAAGGCACTTTACTCCAGTTGCATCGACAACTTGTAGAGCCGTGCCGTTAAACATCAACACAATCATATCTCTCGATCTCGCCCAATCTACCGAAAAAAATTTACCCCCAAACCTCAGATTAAAAACATTTTTGATTTTTGTGTGTGAAACATTCTTATGTTTTATTTCTCTCACGTAGCTCTCTCATGAATTTTTGTATTGTTCACCACGTTGCATTGGTCCTAAAGAAGTGATTTATTTTGAACATCCTGATCACACAAGCTCACACACACATATACACATACACACACACACACACACATATATATATATATATATATATATATATATATATATATATATATATATATATATATATATATATATATATATATATATATATATATAATCTGACGACGAACAGTGCAAAACTAATATGTAGCTAGCCTGTGCGCTTTCGACTCTTAATGAGTATTTTCAAAGGCATGTACAAAACAAACAAATAAAACATGGAAAACGTTGTGTTTGTAAAACTTTACATGGCTGTTTCTACATAAATTAAAACTATAGATATATTATGTCTCAGCCAGCCTTTATAGAATTGTTGCGGATTATGAGACATATTTGTATTCCACTAGAAATCCATGAGCCAATGCGATATAAATTACTTTGTGTACATTTATGTAACTCAAATTATATCTTCGATATTTGAGTCTATTCCTGATATTTTATTCTTATAGTTGTAATTAAATGCTTCTAAGAAGATTTAGAGAAAAAAAAAAAGTCTTGATGATTTTATATCAAAGACAAACAACTTCCATCCTTCAATAAAATTCACGGCAAAAATCTCTAACTCAAACCACGTTTTCCTGGATACAACATCCAGACTGGTCAAAAACAAACAACATACAGACATCTACTCGAAACCAACCGACAAACACCAGTATCTTCTACTAACAAGCTGTCATCCAAAACACTGCATTAGGAACATTCCATATAGCCAGGCACTGAGGATACGCAGAATTTGTTCCGACGATGAAAGATTCCTAGAAAGGTCTGAAGAGCTGGCTAAACATTTAATTTCCCGATGCTCCGACAAAGACCTGATTGCGGAGACCATCCAAAGGGCTAAGCAAACAAACCACAAGGACCTACTCAAATATTGACAGAAAGAAAAGGCTGATAAGATACCAATTATCCTGACCTGCCATCCAGACAACGCCCAAAGTAGGCAAAATCAAGGCGAATCACTGGCCCATCGTGGAATCGTCGGACGTACTAAAGCTAATCCTTCCAAACAAGCCTGTAGTAGCCTACCGGAGACCAAAAAGTCTCACGGACATGCTAGTCAGGGTAAAGCTAACTCCTGTCACTAGTCAAGACCAGCTTAGTCAATCTGGACTCTGTGGTGATAAAAGATGCAAAACCTGTCAACATATGATAGAGACCAGGACATTCACTAGCACAGTGATTAGAGAAAAATTAAACATAAACGGATTGCATACAAACACATAGTCATTAGATAAAACTGATCTTATTTGGGAGTTCTTCTTTCTATCATATGAAAAGATCTTTTCTTTGTTGAAGTGATTTTTGAGGCAACGATTTTAGCTCTTATTCATATTTTTGTTCTTTTCCTTTGACTTTCGAATTGGAACTTTTTTGGAACAATTTCTACTTAATGAATTAATTTCAGATTTACAAACGATATATTTATATCTTACAATCTTTATTTTGGCTGAATTTGTATGCACACGGTTGCATTTTCCATAGTATCTCTTGTAGACCTATCATACATTTTTGCTCGTGCTACCAATGTATTGCATTTTATCTAAAATTTGTTTTTTTTTTAGAGTAACCTCCTTATATATTAAAAGAATATAGATTAAACGCGCAATATGAATATTTGTTTCCGATATTTCCTTGATATATTGTAATATTGTAACACTGTAGTAAAATCCCTGTAGAAACGACTTGAATTTGTATAGATTATCTGCTGCAAATTCAATATTCATTTTAGAGAGAGAGAGAGAGAGAGAGAGAGAGAGAGAGAGAGAGAGAGAGAGAGAGAGAGAGAGAGAGAGAGAGAGAGAGAGAGAGAGAGAGAATACAGTGATACAGTGGAATTTTGTTCTAAAAAATTTGTAGCATATTTAATATTATTATAAATGGATACAAATAATGTTTTTCCTCGTTATTTTTTCTTTTTTTATAAATAAATAATAAGAATAAATTTATCATGTTTATTGAGAGTATAATAGTAAGATTATGTCGCTGAAGCGAGAGGTGTAGGTGAATTCATACGGTATGGAGACCCCAATTATATGCGAATTCATGCGCTCTGGGCGAATCACAATTTGGAAAACAATAATATTTTGTTCTGTTCTACTACGTTTATTTCATTCCGAAAGAACTGCTTAAATTTATTTTTCGTATTCACTGTGTATGTATGTGTGTGTATGCTTGTTCACTTTTAGTAATGTCTTGTAAATATTGCTCGAAAGAGTACACAGGTTATCCCTTCTTATAGCATTTTTATAAACTGAGGTCCACAGAAATAACTCCGTTTAATTTTTTTTTCTTTCATTCATAAAATTATTGTACATTGATGCTAATTTGCAAAAGGTCCATTAAAATATTGAACGTGGTGCAAATCTTCTGAAGCTAATTGTTTCTCCTGGTTGTAAATTTCACCGTTTGTTTTGAAATTTATACCTGCAGCTTTTCTTCCTAAGGGAGAAAGTGACACACATTTCTGCTGTATTTTTCAGTGTTGTCCTCATCCATCAAAGAACGATCAACTAGTCAAAGCTCAAAACACACATACTTGAAGCACGAAAACTATAGAGTAATATCAAGAAAATTATAAACATAAATATGAGAATATTTATAATAATAAATAATTATAATAATAATATATTAGGAATAGAAAGTCGGTCAACATTTGGATTCTAGGCTAAGGCTAAGGAGAACGAACATGACGGGCACTTTATACACATAACAGGTATATCAACTGACTGCTGTGAAAAAATGTTCTCAATGAAGATGCATTTTCATACTTTGATATTTTTTGAAAGCAATCGAAGTAAAATGTGTATATATGTAATAGAATTGCACTTTAACTTATCTACTTCTGCCGACTTTGTTGAATATATCCTCTAGCAACACAAACAGAACACCTATAACGGTCTGCTTTTCGATTTGCCTCGTTAGGATAGCTTTTGTTGTCAATATTAATTTGAAAGTCACTAATCGAAACGTTTAGCTTAAGACAGGTTATGATGTAAAATTCCCAGAGAAAAAGGACACAGAGTGTATCTTTTTTATATATATGTTCAGTTAGAAAGATCAAAACGGTGGGATAATGAAAGATTACCCTTCTGCTCAATAAACGATAATAAATGGCACAAGTAAATATATTTTTCAGCTAGCTGCATCCATTTTTCGTAAAACGAAGATAGACTCCAAGAACATATTATTTATATTTTGGATACTTTTATAAATGTAAGGTTTGTTTTTATAACTTCCAAAAAATACAAATTAAAGTATTTTAAATTTAAAATAAAGTATCGATGAATTTATAACGGACCTTCTAAGTTTTAAGTCACTTTCTGTAATGCTGTTTTTATAGTGAACTTTCTATCATTTTAAAGTTTGAGTTACAATATTGAAATTGATGATATTTTTGTTTCTTTCATTCAATATTATTATTATTATTATTATTATTATTATTATTATTATTATTATTATTATTATTATTATTATTATTATTATTATTACACAGTCAATCTCATTATTGGCACATGGTGAAGATTATACTACACGTTCAAAAGCACTACAGTTTAGATTAAAGACCTATGGTACTATCCAACCTTTATGGTTTGGGAGAAATCTTCCCGTTTGGTAAAAGATATGTCATTTACCCCATAAATACTTGTTCAAATTCCCAGTAGATGTCGCATATGTAGAAGAAACTTTATGGATACAACACTACGAGCTTGGGGTCAGCAATATACGAGCAAACTGACCCACGTTTAGAGTCTAAAGTTTGGATCAGAAAATGACATCATTCTTTTTAACCACGATCTATGCTAGAGTATAGATACGTAGATACCTTTTAAGCAACTGCTGATCACACAGTTTAAGCCATATATATATATATATATATATATATATATATATATATATATATATATATATATATATATATATATATATATATATATTGTAATAAAATTAAGGAGAAGCGCATTTAGTTTAAGAAATTGGTAGATTTGTTTGATTATACATGTTTGATTATTGGAGTTCGGTGCAATGGGAAATATTCCTTAGCACGAAGTAATTAGTCAATTATTAGAAGCAAACATCACGGAGAGAAAGTGTTATAGAGTTTCTGAGATGTCATAGCCAATGAGTAGTAAACTCAGACCCAATCCGCATGACGGCCCCTTTCGTGATGTAGTACTTTATAAAAAATAGTGGTGTATATCGGTGTTGTGACTGCAACGGCAGTATTTATGGTAGGAAACCGGTAAATTACGCAATGGGATAAATGAGAAAGGACTCTGAAGATACCGTTTATATTGCCATCGTTTGCCTTGAAACTGGCTTCAGGTGGGCAGTTAAAATAGTCCTCCGTGTTAGGGATAGTCGTACAGTTTCTACGGCGTGAATTACTAGCGGAACGGAAAATTAATGTAGAAAAACTGTGGGGATGTGCGGTTGATGGCTAATTGGCAAGTTGTAAATAATGTGATTTTGTATTGATTATTGTAAAATTTATGTATAGAATGGACACGTCGGGCTTTTCAACTTACAACTGAAGTTGTATAGAAGTCTTTGGAAATATGGGGTAAAATTATGACTTCTAGCGGGATTCTAGCCAGGGTTTTGACACCTCTCGGTCAAGCAAAAGACCCTTGGCTTGTAACCATATATATATATATATATATATATATATATATATATATATATATATATATATATATATATATATATATATATATACATACATACATACATATATATATATATATATATATATATATATATATATATATATATATATATATATATATATATATATATATATATATATATATATATATAATGTGGTCCCTTGCTGGATCCAGTGCACTTTAAAGGGTTGTTATTCAAAATACGATTAGTATGTATGTATGTATGTATGTATGTATGTATGTATGTATGTATGTATGTATGTATGTATGTATGTATGTATGTATGTATGTATGTATGTATGTATGTATGTCCATTTGATTAAAAAACAAATACAGCTTTTTTTTCTCATAACGAAGATGCTGATAGAAGTTTCAGATAACGTGACAAAGATGGAATTGCATGTATATTTATGAAGGCAAGACAATTTTAATGAAGAGGACGTATAGAATATTTACCTCAACATGCATATATAAATCCTTTGTGACAACACTTTGATTTTGTTTCTTCAAATATTCCATTTGAAATTGGCACATACAATCTAGACTGGTTATTTGTTTCTGTTTTCTGAATTGGTGTTTAGAAATATACAAGTATTATGCTGTGTAAGAACCTTCGAACTGAATATAAAGTTTTAATGGCTTGGTGTTGTTATAGATTCGAGTAAAGTGTTCGAATGTCTAGTTGTTGATATGGATGCGAGTGAATCGTTCGAATGCCAAGATGTTGTTATAGATTCGAGTAAAGTGTTTGAATGTCTAGTTGTTGATATCGATGCGAGTAAATTGTTCGAATGCCAAAGTGTTGTTATGGATGCGAGTGCATTGTTCGAATGTCTGAAAGATGCTATGTATGCAAAAAAGCTGTTATAATGTCTGTGTGTTGATATGGATGAGAGCATACTGTTCGAATGTCTATGTGTTGTTATGGATGCTCTGTGTAAGCAAGCAATTAAGTCAGAATACTATTTCAGTAAACTGAATGAAATTTTCGGTACGTTGAAGAATATATCATTTCTCCTTTTGCGTTTGATTAAAATTTAGTTATATATTATCGAACGAAATACGACCTTTTATCTACGTTCCTGAGAACTTCGCGTGATTTTGTAGTCTAGCTTAATTTAATTGCAGTTTTATGATCCAGTAACATAAACTTCTTAACAAAAGTGTCAAATACATACATGTTACATCCATTGTAATACTATTGCATTACATCATATGTATTTCCCGAGATGGACAGTTCAAGAAGTCCACAGAATGACACGATGAAAAACTTTCAGCTGCAGTGCCTAGAGCTAGCTCTACACTATGAATTAGCGTTAATAGAAGGCAGACTTCTTACAAATTTGCTTTAACAGACGACGTTAAGACGATGTTGGCCGTAATAGGACTGAGATAATTGAATTGAGATTAAATTAAAATCTCTTTGACTTGATCCTAAATCTATTAGTTCCTATTGAACATTGACAACATAATGGCTATTCATTACTCTGCATGAAACAGATAGGGAGTTTCGATTAATATAAAACATGGACTGCTAAGTTTGGTATGTATTGACGGTTACACATAGCCTGTTAAACGTTATGCATCTGTAGAATAAGTGTAATCTAACTGACACTATGTACAACATAACGGCTTTGGAGGCTGTATGAGAATGGCTTTTTTAGGAATAACTGGTCATGAGGTCATACATAACTGAAGTCATCTACTAATCCTATGACAGACCTAAATGATGGCTAAAAAAAAATCTAAATGAACATTTGAACATTTTGAGTAGATGGATAGAAAAATATATGGATGGATGGTGGATAGAAGACAACATTGTTTATATCATGAAATGAGCGTGCAGTACTTGAAACTTGGGCAAAAATAATCTTGTAATAATCACTTGTTTTGGATGGGGGCTTCTGAGCTTTTAAGCTAAAGCCTAGATATTAAAAGAAATATATAATGTTCGGTAAAAACACAACATCCCCGTAAAATTAAATGGTATGTCCAAATCTAGTGTAACTAAAATAAAAATGGCCACCGGGGACATAAATTATGTATTAAAATGTTCAGTCTTGCAATAATTAGTTGACACAACAGACTTGTACAATTAATCATGCCTCAAGTCAGCATCAATTTCGGTAAAGTTTAGATAAGTTCATAGAATCTTTATTTATGAATATTTTCTCAACAGTGCCATCCATATTTAATTTTATCACACAGAAGTCGGGATATCGCTATCGTGGATCAATCAGTACGGATGGGGCAAGATCAGACATTGAGGTTTTATGCTTGAAAAATAAAAATGGCTCTGAATTTTAAAGGTATATACGCTTCATTATTTAAAACAAATATGGTAAGAATAATTGTAAATATTGGTATAAAACAGAGACATTATGAACGCATGAAGCGAATAGAGTTAGGTTGAACTGAAGATTTTGAATCTGGTCTTAAATTGCACGTTTTCATTGTGGCCATGATTTGTGAGGTAATTTGCAGTATTTGCGTATGTACAAGCGTGTCTTCATTCAACAGTGTCGTAAAGGTAGGCTGAATTCCAAGTTGCGGTAATGATCTCGCAAGGCACGTGGCTCCGTTGGTATTGTCGGCGAAGATAGTTGTAACTGTATAGATTGTCAGCAAGTGTAGCAACATAAGATATTTTGGAATTCTTCTAAATCGCTTGACGATTAGCAGTAGATATGCATGAACTGTAAATACTGGGCATGAAAATAAACCGAAATAATATATTTTATTTTTCTTCTCTTCATTTGCCTTAATTGTTATTAAGGTCGATGTGCAACTAGGAAGACCAAAGATTATATAGGTTCTCAGCCTATATATAATCGAATGTTTTACCCACACGATTAACCAACTCAGAGTTAAAAAATGAAAACTTTGTTGTGATTAATAATTGAAGAACTGTAGTTGCTTCACGACTTAACAGAGATGTAATACCAATACATGTACACGCTTTGTCTTATTTTAAGATCGCTTTTAAAAGTAAACTTGCGAAACACTGCCTGTATGATGGAAGTCATTCAGTTTTGGATTATAAAATTAACATCACAGAAAAAAATAAAACTTTAAATTTCAAGAATATATCATAGATTCGAAATATACCCTTGATATATATATTACACAACTATTTTCAACATCTTAACTAAGATACACGTTACATGTTAAATTGAATATATTTGGGAAAACAAATTATTCCGAATTCGAGAACCGGGACTTTAAACTGGTCAGACGATGAACATATTTTGTCCCTGGAAAGAATAAATTCGACAGGTCATCTTCCAAGCGATTAAAGTTGACAGAAAATGTTACCTGCTAGTCTCAGGATAAGCTTTCCGAAGCACCCGACCCTGTTAGGAGTGTATCGCAAGAGTTACTCGTCCCTGTCCACGTTATACTCAAACACAGCACATGTATCCACTACACTGCTTTCGTTTTTATTAAAAACCACATAAAAACATGATAATAAAATGGTCCTAGACCATGGCAGTGGTATACTCGAATATATGGCTTCTTAGATAAACATGTAAGAAGAGATAATGTTTGTAACTCGAGAAATAGCAGTTGTACACGTTGCTTTGATTTTTATTACTGTTAACGTTACAGTGAAGCCTTTTGGTAGTCTATGTGTTTTATTATTTTTTTTTCCTTTTCAAGGACTATTAAACAACTGTATTAGCTAGATATGGAAAAAAAGTTAAAAGACTGTGAATGCCAAAATACTGTGATTTGGTCCGACATTGTTAATTCAACTTAGATTCCCAATGTCTTGAAGATTATTCAGATTTATCCATAAATTGAAAGTAAAGACGCCAGCAAATGTCTACTTAAGTATGTAATTACTTTTCAGAAGAAAATTGAAATAAGAATCACAGACGTCTCAATGTCAATCAACCATGTGCCATTTTCGTTACATTTCAATTATAGACAAGTACACACGTGTGCCATAATAGGAAACTGTTGATTGACCAAAATAATTGGAACATAATTGGGCTAATACCCAAACTAGATTTTGACCAATCAGTTATTGTCTAGACGCTATTCGCTTTATAGATAGATAGAAAAACATACAGTGTGAAAGTTGATGGGAATATTCTTCCTCTTCTTCCCATAAAGTTCAGGGATATTGGAGAATATTCGTACATGTGTTGTTGAATGGTCCAATTCAACATAAAGATCAGGGTTATTGGAGCATATTCGTACATGTGTTGAATGTTCCAATTCAACATAAATTTCAGGGTTACTGGAGCATATTTGTATATGTGTTGTTGAGTGGTCCGATTCAACAGAAAGTTCAGGGTTACTGACCATATTCGTACTTGTGTTGAATGGTCCAATTCAACATAAAGTTCAGGGTTTCTGGAGCATATTCGTACATGTGTTGTTGAATGGTCCAATTCAACATAAAATTCAGGGTTTTTGGAGCATATTCGTACATGTGTTGAATGGTCCAATTCAACATAATGTTCAGGGTTACTGGAGCATATTCGTACATGTGTTAAATGGTCCAATTCAACATAAAGTTCAGGGTTTCTGGAGCATATTCGTACATGTGTTGTTGAATGGTCCAATTCAACATAAATTTCAGGGTTTTTGGAGCATATTCGTACATGTGTTGAATGGTCCAATTCAACATAAAGTTCAGGGTTACTTAGCATATTCGTACATGTGTTGAATGGTCCAATTCAACATAAATTTCAGGGTTTTTGGAGCGTATTCGTACATGTGTTGAATGGTCCAATTCAACATAAAGTTCAGGGTTATTGGAGAATATTTGTACATGTGTTGTTGAATGGTTCAATTCAACATAAATTTCAGGGTGTTTGGAGCATATTCGTACATGTGTTGAATGGTCCAATTCAACATAATGTTCAGGGTTACTGGAGCATATTCGTACATGAGTTGAATGGTCCAATTCAACATAAAGTTCAGAGTTTCTGGATAATATTCGTACATGTGTTGAATGGTCCAATTCAACATAAAGTTCTAGGTATTTTTTGCATATTCGTACATGTGTTGAATGGTCCAATTCAACATAAAGTTCAGGGTTACTGAAGCATATTCGTACATGTGTTGTTGAATGGTCCAATTCAACTAAAGCATTAAAAACACCCCTAGTTGGGTGATAAGCAATCCCGGCGCTAATTAATGCTATGAAACCATCAATGTACTTGGCGTTGACTAGGATGGATAGGAAGGAATCACATAGGCGGATTCCTGATGGGAAGAAGGTGTACTGTGACTCTGTTAACGGGGACGAGACATTTGCAAGGGTATCATGTAGAGCAAGCGCCTGTCTGGTGGATTTATTGTGGTGCTTGGTGTCAGATAGCTGGTGTACTGTCCGGTACATCTTTTGCTTTTTGTCTTTTGATTTGAAGATCTTTCCATGTTGTAGTATGGTCGTGACACTGCTGGTTTACCGATGACGACCAATAGTAAACCGTGCCTCTATATATTGTACTGCTTCAAGTTTGGCAATGTTTGATTTGGTAGATGAGTCCCAAAAGGTCGAGGCATACTCCATCTGTGGACGTAGCAAGGATTTGTAACACGTTGATTTTACTTGTTTGGGGCATGTCGTCAGGTTTCTACGAAGTTAATGCTGCGGTGTGGTTAGCCTTCTTTGTAACATAGTTCATATGATAAGGTGCTATCGATGGTATCTGGCAGGTCTTTGGACATGGATGTCGAAATCATATCTTGACCATGGATGGAATAAATGTCTGGGACGATCCGTCTTTTATTGGCACTTTTGATGACCCAGCACATGTCAGGATTGAACTCCATTAGCAGTCTTTATCCTATTTATATAGGCGGTCTAGGTCTGCTTGTAATGATTATGCGTCCTAACCCGAGTTGATTACTCTAGTAAGCAGTCGTCGGCATAAGGGCTAACAATGGAACTAACGCACAACGGTATGAAGAGTAGGGTACCCATTGCCATTTTGTGTGGAACGCCTGAAGTGACGGAGACTGATGAAGATGGCTGGCTTTCGAGGAAAACCTGTTTATTTCGTCCATTTAAAAAGATGAAACATTTAAAATACTCATTTAGAATTACGTTGGCAACATTTTTCTTCTGAAAAGTAATTACATAAACAAATATCTATGTCGGCATGACAGGACAAGGTATGAATAATGTTTGAGTCTTGGAAAAACCGGTTACTAGAGGATACCCTTAATCGCCTGACCAGATGAGAAATTAAGCAAAATATGATATTGTTACTCTTAAATTCTTAGAGGTCTGACTCATTAACGTGTCGAATAGATTATTGAAAGGGAAAGTTTCTGAATATCAAATTACTGGAAAGTGTCGCTGTAGATGCAAACGCAATATAGAAATTAAGGGCTAGCTGTGAAACTGAACATACAGTGTTCACAATATTTATCTATTTTTGTATCAAGCTTACATCGGGTAACTTTGCAAAGGAAAATAAATTCTTTCCTTTATATGTTCTAGACCGACAATTAAATAATTGATGAGGCCAAGGTTATGTATAATTCACTCATGTCACATTTTAAGTGCCGCTGAATTTAAGCGCTTCTTATGGATTGAAAATACACTCAGATTTATTCTCAAGGTGCGAATTAGCTTACAGCTAGCTAAGGGACAAATACGCAGTAAAGTTTTGTTAAACCCAGTCAATTTGTACCAGATCAGGAAAAAGAACCAGTAGTTTTCCCTGCTTACCAGTAAAGTTCAGCGAGAAAACTATTGTGTAACCTTCATAAGGTTCCATGCCGTTTGTTCCTACACTGAACTCATCATTAGTCCTGCTTATTTATGAAAAATATAAACTTTCTGGGAATTAATTTTTCTTGTTAGTCAGAAGTTACTACGACAATGCTAATATAATTTTTGCACATGCAAAACAATTCAGTTCTTATATTTGTTTAAAGTTTGGTTTAATACTCTTGTATAGCTATAAGAAGCATTACATGAAAGTGTCTAAATAATTTAAAACAGACATTTAGTTAAATTTTAAATAGTTTCGCCTTGGAGTTGATCACTTTAATGAAATTATATCTTTACGTAAATTATACATGTAATAGTTACACATTTTCCCTTCAAGTGTTGTTCAGTCGATAATAATTTGCAGATGCAGCAGAGACTCAAATCCAATTTTAGCTGCTAATAAATCTATCGCCTTCAGATATTTAATAGTTCTTGAACTACGTTACTAGTGGGGTCTAAATGCGATGTAATTAAAATTAATGGAACTTAATTTCAGTCCAGTAGTGTACAATACATGAAATATTACAAAAGTCCATGAAGCAAACGTGTTCACGATTTATCGTTTAGGAGCCGGAAAATCAACTCGCATTGCGTCGTATTTCCAGTCTATCGATCAAAGACAGAGTATTATCTAGTGGCAATAGTCAAAGCATATATCGCATTGGAAGAGATATTTAGCATCGAAATTAGAATTCCAATTAAAAGGAAATTGTACTGGCGAATATTGGCGGTAAATTACCCATAAACGTTTTTGAGTGAATTAAGATTTTTTCGCTGTGTCCGCTAGATTTAGTCAGCAAATTTATTTAGAAATCAGCAACATTATCAAACAATTTTCTAGCCTTATGTATATTTAATTTGTATTATTTGTTGGCTGTTTTAAAGATTATATGCTACTTATGAATGTTTTATGTAAATGAAGTTGTCCAAAATCAAGGTCATAGTGTATCTGACCAGTAACATTTTTTGTGTAAGCAATATAACACATATTGGAATTTCTCTATGAATGTGAATTATTTATTTAGTTCATTATCAATAGAGGTGAAGACGTTTGTTTGGGTCTAGTGTAAGACATCAAATTTCCATTTGGAAATTCTTAAAGGTGTTGACGACCTTGAATGATTTATAAAGGAGAATGACCTATATCCTGGCTCTGTCATTGTGTAGTAGCTCTTATATAATGTTGTTTACTTCAAATTACTTATTCTTGCCCTAACATATGAGCCAGAATTATTCTTACTTTTGTGTTCAGTTTTTAATAGGTTAGATTTATTTTGTCATATTTATTCTCTGGAATTACAAAGTGCTCAATAGTATTCTTGAACTGAAATATTAATTTGGAATTAAAGTTAATTCTGACAAGAACATTTTGGATTATATTATTATTGTAATATATGAAAAGAGTGTTAGCACATCGCCAGACGCCAGATCGTTTGCATATTAGCACGTTTGAAAATACAGGAACATTACCAGATTCAAAATTAGCATTTATTTGAAATATCACTTTAATTCAAGAGGAACTTTATACATTTGGACCTGAGATAGAACGTTTAGGACAATTTTGGATTTAATTCACAATACTGTAATTTCTTTTTAAATGTTCACTTTGTATTCTAAGGAAAGAAATTATTTGATGAATTTTTACAAAACTTGTTGGTTTGTGCTCTATTTGTTTATGCAGCTAATTTTTTTGATTTCCATTATGCTCAAAATTCATCTTCCTTATCTAGAAATTGAAAAACACTTTAAAATATGGAAAAATGTTTTTCTTGTTAGGAATATACTGCATTATCGATTAATGGCAAGGAATATACATGACCACTCTCCACAATACATCGAAGAAATAGAAATTAAAGCAACGTTAAAAAAAAATTGTGCGAAGAGCACGAGTTCATCCAAATATTTTGGCTTTCCGTGTGAGAGTAATGAATACGTGAGTATGGTTCGATATCAAATTTTATTATGAAAGTAATGAATTTTGGTTGCAATTTCTAGATTACAGTGAGCCAATATCTTATTCCGTCGTCTTGACTGAGTCTCACGAGGGAAATATTTCTAAGAGTATACAGGCTTTTTAACGTAAGTTTGCTTTTTATTTAATTCGCTAAGAGCTCTAAGACATGCTTAAACCGTAAATTTGCGGGTAGGAGTAGGGAGTCAAGATAAAATATTCGATCCAGTCTGCTTCTATGACATATATGCTAGTTATCCAGTCTGCTTCGATATAGTAAATACTAGAAATCCAGTCTGATTCCATATTATATATGGCCTAGACGACAGCTAATTCTTGCAACTATTGCTGATTCTCAGATATGTTTTTGATTTTGAGAAATTAGATATGTCAAACAACACCCGTCTTACACATTTTAATCCGTTTTTGTAGTTTCCAACTACATATTATACTAATGAATCAACTGTCAATACATATGTAGGAAGGATGATTTAATATATGAACAGGAGAAACGTTCCCACAGTATCTATCGCTTGAAAACTAATGATTTTGTAATAATGGGTAGTCTTCTCTTATGCAGTGTGTTTTGTATTGCTTTTCTGTGTTAACGGAACCTTTAATACATTATTGGCTACATCATACCGACACACAGACACTCCGCTAATCGTCATAGGAGTGATCAAATATTCATAATTTATAGTTTAAAAAAAAACCTTAAGCAGCCATTAGTGTTCCACTGTGAAATTTGTAAATGAACCATGAGGGCAAATGTTCGTAAACACTTTAACTTAAATAGAAGCCGGAATTATTTTGTCAACACTGACATTATATACCTGGAGTAGAGCATGACCCTTTTATCGCTGGAGAGTTTAACCCCGTTCTTTTGTTCACGTAATATAGAATTTTCCTTTTCTTATCGCCGCGGTCCGAGTCTTGCATTACATCATAAAAAACTTTTTTACGTAAACTTTGCTTACAAAAGTACATCGCCATGTCCTCTGGGACTGCAGTGTCCGCATAAATTACATATGTTTTGCGTAGAAATCATATATGCAATGGTGCAAAATTTCGTACAGATATTTTCGCAGTACATTCTATCTTGGTCATGGTGGCACGTAAACATTAAGATTGACGTATGGGATAGGCTCGCAATAATTTTCTGACTGCGATGGATGAAGTATTGCTCTATTTGTAAAGTGGTTGTATTTTAATTAGGATTTCTGGGACAACCATCCTACAAATATATCATTGTAAAGTTAAGTGTAGCGAATGACAAGCCAGAGGAAAATGTTTGGAGATCATAGGCCATTTGAAATAGGTGTCATACAGTAATATTTTCCAGACAAGTAATCAATAAAGGCCGTCTAGAGAGAATTATTCCGACTCGATGAGAGTATTAAATTTTTTAGCCGTTAGAGAAATTAATCTTGATTGGCTAAGCCAAATGGGCGGGGAGGGGTGTTCGCCAGACTAAATGTCATGGTTTAAGTATCGTACAGTAAAATTTTAGGCAGTTTAAGTATTCTTGCCGCTAAGGAAAAACTGAGGTACTCCAAGGAAAATTAACAAGTAATTTCTGCCATTAAATAAATCATCCAAGGAATGTTGGTCTGGAACAATTTGAGAGACCCAGAACGAGAGAAGAGACAATGGGGATTCTCTGATGATAAGCAAGCGAGAGATTAGGGAGGCAAAAATATAACGTTCCAATTGCATACAATATACTCATTGATTTAATTTTGTAATTAGTTGTTAAATATGTTCGTTTTAAATTCATACATCAGTTTTCCACGAGTTAGGTAGGTAATGGTGCATTTATCTGTTTTGGATGTAATAGAAATTATTGAATACAGGAATTTTATGCATTTTTTCCCGATACGAATTGTGTGAATAAACTGTCTTAAAAGATTTGCATCATGTATGCCGAAAACCGAGTTTTCTATGTCTGAAAATGTACCTCAATCAATCGCTAACTATTAAGGAAGGTAGTTTGGGCAATGAGTGAAGTTCGTTAATTAATTCGATACTTTTCAAGCGAGAATTGATGGTTTTAGAATTAGGAACGTGTGCCGAATGTCATAGCTAGTAATGTACAGATCACAGTGGGGTGTAATGGTTTATCTCAGAGGTTTAGTTATGCCATAGTTCTAGTTAGGAATGCAGGTAGCCGCTAGAAAAGACAAATTCTCGTTATTATGGTGTTTGTGAATCAGTATTAGGTTGCGAACTGATCACAGCTTTGTTCTGTTGAATTTTGCATAAATATTGTCATTCTATTTCTTGGAGAATGTGTATCATTTGAATGTTATCTTCAATTTCATTCTGATTACATAATTGAAAACATGTTCTTCTATTCTACATCTTTGCTTAAATCTCTATTATTCAATCCCTTAATTTCATATTTTTATTGTTTACTCTATCCTGGCAATATCACCGCGGTCGATCATGATAACCAAAGCACCATAAAAGGCGTGGGTCATATCACTCTTACCTCCATCAAAGTATACATTCTCTTTTATATTGTTTTCAATTTGCATTCAGGAAACGGCCATTAAATCATTCAGCTTGTAATAAACAATAAAGATTTTTTGCTGTAAAATATATGGAAATTAATGCAATACATCGTTCCAAAGAAATCTCGACAAAGTCCGTCATAGCTCATGCTCGGAACACACGAGTTTTGCCTAAATTGTTAGAGGATTAATGCAGTGCAAACTTAAATGAGTGTAATATGCAAGGCAACGACAATATTATTTGGAGAAAAATACCTACACTTGGACTCAAGAGTCCTCCAATATAGTCTTCGGTATACAAGGGTTCGATTTATTTATCAATATAAACGGGTAAATCGTTGAACATAATCTCCCATGATGCAACCACACACATTATTATATTTGTTTACATATCTTCAAAATAATGTTTTTCGTTTGATATCATATAGGTAATTGAAAAGTCGTTATAATTTGTGATTTCATTTTTAAATTTGACCCTAGATACCGAAACAAGAAAAATAACGGCCTCTGTCCATAACGTACTTATATCCATTCTGCACGCTGTGTGTGTTAATTTCGAGAAGCCATTTTCAGATATATTTTTCTTATTCGAGAGAAAGCACTGGTACTGCAAAAATTCAAACATTTTATATTTAACACACATTACTCATGAGAAGAAACAGTACTCATATATTTAACACACATTTCTCATGAGAAGAAACAGTATTCATATATTTAACGCACATTTCTCACGAGAAGAAACAGTACTCATATATTTAACACACATTTCTATTGAAAAGAAACAGTATTCATATATTTAACACACATTACTAATGAGAAGAAACAGTACTCATATATTTAACACACATTACTCATGAGAAGAAACAGTACTCATAATTTAACACACATTTCTCATAAGAAGAAACAGTACTCATATATTTAACACACATTACTAATGAGAAGAAACAATACTCATATTTAACACACATTTCTCATGAGAAGAAACAGTATTCATATATTTAACGCACATTTCTCACGAGAAGAAACAGTACTCATATATTTAACACACATTTCTCATGAGAAGAAACAGTATTCATATATTTAACACACATTACTCATGAGAAGAAACAGTACTCATAATTTAACACACATTTCTCATAAGAAGAAACAGTACTCATATATTTAACACACATTACTAATGAGAAGAAACAATACTCATATTTAACACACATTTCTCATGAGAAGAAACAGTATTCATATATTTAACGCACATTTCTCACGAGAAGAAACAGTACTCATATATTTGACACACATTTCTCATGAGAAGAAACAGTATTCATATATTTAACACACATTACTAATGAGAAGAAACAGTACTCATATATTTAACACACATTACTCATGAGAAGAAACAGTACTCATATATTTAACACACAGTTTTCATAAGAAGAAACAGTACTCATATATTTAACACACATTACTAATGAGAAGAAACAGTACTCATAATTTAACACACATTTCTCATAAGAAGAAACAGTACTCATATTTAAAACACATTTCTCATAAGAAGAAACATTACTCATATATTTAACACACATTACTAATGAGAAGAAATAATACTCATATATTTAACACACATTACTCATGAGAAGAAACAGTACTCATATATTTAACACATTACTCATGAGAAGAAACATTACTCATATATTTAACACACATTACTCTTGAGAAGAAACAGTCGACTCATACTTCTCAACCATAGCAGGAATGTGTTCTTTGTGAGAAGGACAACTTTGCTCACAATGTCTCCTTTATTTTTTTTCTACTTAATAATACAGAAGAAATATATGCATTAAAACAATAATGATTGAAATATTACTCGTCGCCAGCTTGAATTTTCCTTCTGTCTACTCTTTACAATATTTATGCAGATTGTGAGACAGCAGACGCTATCTGTTCAAGAGATCTTCAGCGTGGGAAAATAATACTGTCTGCAAATCTTATCATTATTGAACCTCAGCTGAAAATCTCTTTTAAGGTGTCTAATTTGTTAGTTTAATCTCATAAATACCGATGATATTCATGAATTTGAATGAAATATTCCAGACAGAAATTTTCATTTGATATTCCAAGATCAAACATAAGAGTATGTATTAACAGTAATTATAACATCTGTGTGACCCAAGAGATGGTATCATGCCTTATTGTAAATCACCATTCTAATCCATCAATACAATTGCATTTACACTGGAAGGAAATCAGTTTCAGATGCCAGAAAAGCTTTCCTAAATTTACCGCACATAATTAAAGACATACGGAGATTCTCAAGATTGTCTGCCCAGCTCAATCTGGTTATGTACGGAAAATGAAATTGTGGCTCCAATGCGAGCATATCCAGGTGAGGAGAATAGTTCTACGTGTGGAAAAAAGTCAAATGCAATGAAAGAATGGTCTAAATTAGATCAGAAAAATATCCCCACTTTATTCCTTCGGGAGCGTTCTCATCATCTTTATGGATGCACCTGAAGAGCATTATAAAGATGATGCGAAAAGAGCTCAAAGGAATACTGTCACAGAATAAGGCTAAAAATAACATGGTTTTGCCCTTAATCTATTTTATACTTTATTTGTTATACAGACTACAATGTTACCTGGGGTGAATCACTGACTACTGGGTAGAGTGATTCGAAATTACATGCAGGCGGAGAGCCATTGAAATGCATGGATTACGTGAATATTTGACTATGACTATTAATCACTCCTATGGTCTTAAGCTTGATACACTGTAAACTAAGACACAAGTCATTTGGATTTCGTCAGTGGTAGGCGAACTTTCTACCATCGTCTCAGGCCATAGGGGTGAGTGTCGAAATTTCGTCTTATTTGATTTGTGAAACTTATTTCTCGGTTTTGTGTCCTGTCGGGTGATGTTTTGTTGTTCTTATTACCATTTTATTAACAAATAGTTTTGTTTTATTGTAGCTTTTTATTTTCTTTTTGGATAAGAGTGATCCCGTCGGATGCTATAGTAGCCGTTGGGTACTATAGTAACCTGTTCGATACTATTGAAGGTGGTTGGATACCATTGTAAACAGTTCGATATTAATATAGACCCCGGTAGTCTATTGTGATGGCGGGAGGCTTTCGTAAATTATGGGAGCCATTGGAGTCTGTTGGATCCAATTGTTGTAGCTCATAGGATAGCGGACATAAAGAAAGCTTAATGAACATTATCATATATCATGGTACATTAGTGGACTAACGAAGTCTCAGTGGAACTGTCGAAGCTTAGCAGGAGATTCGGTGTTGAATGAGAGTCGACCAGAGATTTGGATTCATATGTGTATAAACTGTTGTCAGTTTAGGAAGTGGATTCCAATTGAGAAGCGTAGGTTTGTGTTCATTTGCGTTGAACGCAGGACGTGGTCGAAGTGTCAGAAATAACATTTGAGTATTGCTCATTTTCATTCAAGAGATTTTGTGAATCTCAGTTAAATACTTTATGAGATTATGTGGATCTCATAATTAATTTCTTTTTATTTTTTTTCTCATAACATGTGATAACATTTGTTAGGTTAAATCATATTTTCGTTTTCATTTCATGAGTGTATGTATAATATTGTATTAGTCATATGATGGTAGTGTACGTGTAATATTTCTTCAATTTGTTTTATATCCATATATATATATAAAGATAAATATATATATATATATATAGATATATATAGATATATATATATATATATATATATATATATAGATATATATATATATATATATATATATATAATCTAGTAACGCATTTTATAAATTCAATCAATCATCACTGTGTGCTTTTGTTATTCATTTAGTCCAGACAGAGAAATACCACTCGGTTTCAATTCTTTTACAAATACAGCGTGGATATTTTTCTGATCTTCTGTAACATTAAGATATTTGTGCATATATATATATATATATATATATATATATATATATATATATATATATATATATATATATATATATATATATATATATATATATATATATATATATAGTAATATATAGAATTACTAAGTGTTCAATGACGTTTGGACCAACTCGCTACTTTGAAATCATTGTGAACTCATTCGAAGGCATTCGGGATTGTATTAATGACTATTTGAATTCATTGGGAACATTTTGTGTTTTGGTCAGATATAATATATCTATAATTATTTGCAATTTAATTCACAAATTGTAAGGTTGTCTTGAAGTTTCAATTTAGATTGTAAACAAAAAATTAAATTAACTTGCTAATTTGACAGAAATTGTAGGTTTTACTTTGTTATGCATATTTAATTTGTCTATTAGTTTCTTTTATTCTTTTTTTATTCTTGTTTTATTCCTTTACACGCTATTGTAATGTAACATTGTTTTCTGGACGTGATCTTGTCCAGAATTGAATCCAGGTTTCTTTTATCAGATTGACCTTTTAATTTATTTTTTAAAACATTATTGATTTAAACAACTAATAATAGTTTCTTTACTCTCTATGGGTATGGGCTCATTGACCAAATTATTGTTTATGTAAACATGTTTATTTGGGTCAGGTTTTTGGGGATTCCAAAGTTAATTGTGTAGGGTGTTATGTTTGATGTGAACATGGCTCATTAAATCATGCTAGAAAGTTATTTTCCATTAGGTAATGGTTGTTTTTAGAAAATGCTAATTTGTGACCTGAGGTCAAACAGAGAACCATATTGTCTTGTGTTTGTGAAGAGTTTACAAGTCGTGCTTTAATATCTAGCAATTTGGGTTGTATTATGGTGTGTCCAGTTTGGGTTGAATTTTATTTTCTTCAAATTATTGGATTGAAGTGAATATTTTCTCTGGAAATACAAACGTGGACCTGGAAATACAAACGTGGTCAGACAAAATTCTTGAATAAGGACATTCATTGATACTGAATTCAAACCTGGAATAATATTTGTGTGATTCAACAAGAGACTGTTGACACATCCGTACAGCGCATACCATAACAGAAACGTCTTCGCTTTCAATTTTATATCTTTTTGGGAATTCAACTGAGTTTTTGTTAAGAATTTTTATTACTAGGACTGATGTCTCTAATTATTGTAATATTTGTTTTATTTAATTCGCAATACCGTAAGTTCTTTTGTCTCATTATTCACTCTGTATTCTAGGGAAAATATTACAGGTTATATTTTACAAAGATTGTTGTCTTTACTTTTTTCTATTACTTATTTTAAGAGCATAGAGTCGTAAAAACTTCCTTTCTGTTACATAATTTAAGACGTAGAGTCGTAACAGTAAGGATGTTTTATTGCCCGTCTGCGTTTCTGGCTCACTCTCAATAAATCTGGATAGATAGTAAGTCATTCAGGGAATTATTGAAGGCCAGTGAATTCTTGAACTGCTTCCTACATCCATTTCCATGAAGGAGAATTATTACAAACTTCTGATCAAATGATTTTAGCTGTTCAATCCTTTTAATTTTCAACAAAAAATATCTTGAACTATAAAGTCTAAAATTGGTTTCACTGAGTCTTTATTCAATGATTGGATCGACTTGTCCCTGAGATCAAATTATCCTCCAAGCTAGAAGTATGAGCATGTCACCTACATGCATGTATTCTGTATCGACGTCTCCTCTTAACTACGGTGGGCAACTTTGTTTTTGATTTCATTGTTGGCAGATATTCTCTGACCATGTGCGGGTAGCTTCTAGTACTAAAGACTTGTATCTCTTTCTTAATCCCATCTATATATCTCTAATACATAACCTCATATATTTGATATTTATTTTCTTTTAAAGAAAATATTATTTCATTCATGCAAGATATTAAGTTTATTATGTTTCAACAAGATATGAAAGAACTATTTCTTGACATTCTCCAATCACAGGAGATACTTTATTTAACCGAAGTCCACAAGCATAATTATTGTATATCTCAACCTTCAAATTGAAATCGAATAGTCAAATATTAAAATTTCAGTTTTGCACAGATTTCTGTAATAGGTCTCGACGTATAACCAGACTGTGGCTGGAAAGGTTTTCAAGACAGTGTCCACCTTGAAAACGTCAGTATGATTTTAAAGTGCTCAAAAGATAACATCATCTTCACAATTTACCCTTTAGGCGTAGTAAACAATGTGCCTCTTACCGAAACCCATCTGTTGTTTAGGATATTACTTTCTAGGTAGATATAGTCACTTCCTGTACATATAGTTGTTGTTTAAGATATTACTTTCTAGGTAGATATAGTCACTTCCTGTACAGATAGTTTGAACCCAGGATTAGCTTCGTTTTGAATTGACTTTGACATTACTTTGCTCTGGAGTTTGACGCCACAAAGGGTAATTGAAGAATGATGATTGGGGCGAAGTTCTTTTTACCATCAAGAAACAGCTATATTGGAAAACTTCAAAATTAACGAAAAGTAAATAACAATCTTATTTCTATCATTTATGAAAAAGCAGAGGAATAAACAAGAATGAGATACAGGAAAAGCGCCTATATCGGTGATAATCTATGATAACATTATTTTATAAACAAGACAGAAGAGCAAAAGAGAGGAAAAAGTCAAAGGAATTCATCTTAATGCAAAATAAGGATGGAGACATGAAGGTGTAAAAAGTATTAGATTTACTTGTAATTTGGAAATGAGACATTTTACTGAGAAAGTAATGGTAAATATAATTTTATAAAGTGGATCAGAAATTACCGATTTAAGAACAATCCTCCAAGACCTGAAGTCTTTATTCGAGAATCGCTACTTTTCTGGATATCTGACAGTTGAAAATAATTATTGTAGTACGTGTTTTGACTAATTCAAACCATTAATGAAGTAAATTACTTATCTAAAAATGATGGCAGTTCACCTAAAAGGTATTATTATTATTTCACGAATTTCTCTCGGCATTTAAATATGTAAAAATGGAAACTCCACCTGGCTAAAGAGTTATATAATTTGTTTGGATAAACCCTCAACATCTTTTTAATATCAATGTATCTGGAAATATTTCATTATATGTTATTACTCGTATCCCAAACAAAAGAAAATCAAAGATTTTATTTTAAATTCGAGACACATATCTATTGTTAATAGAATTTTATGTAAAGATAATTGCTGTTTTGAAGTTACTTTTTCAGCTCTCAGTTTAAAAAATATTTTCCTTTACACTTTGCGGATTTCTTGAAGAAAGAGGTAAAAGTGCGGATGACTTTTCTGTAAGATTATTGAATCATCAGGTTATAGTGGAAGAGACATTTTGTAGAATGAATCTAGGGCTCAACCTTTTATTTTCCAGTTGCTTGGTCACACAATCTGAAAACGTAAACTTAATAGATCAATGACTATATAAAGGTTAACGATTTGTGCACTACATGTACGTAAATTCTAATATAAACTAAATGCGGATAACACAAATGAAACCACACGTCTTGCAATATAATAATTGACATAAAAATTGAATAGTATTATAGTAAATATTATAAGACAGGTTTAGCAAAAGATACATGTTTTTTTTTTTTCGTAAAGGGAGGGGAATTCTATAACCACATCCATCAAATATATGGCGGCTAGGCCGGTACAAAAGACATTCAATTTTAATAAACAGAAATCAGATTCGAGGAAAGGTCTAGTAGAAATGTTATCTTATCGTTGTAACTTTCTTCCATCACATCACATTAATCAACTGGGATCAAAATGATGCTAACCTGTCAACTAAATTTGAAAGAAATCATCAAACAACTACTCCAATTTCAAGGAATATCACTAAAAATATGATAACAGTGGATAGCTGTATGTACAATCCTAAACTTCATGCGTCCCATTTGAAAGAATGGATTTGGCGTTTTCCAGACAGAGCATGCGCGTAATGCTTTAACGCTATAGAAAAATATGTATTGAGATACGAAATAATCGCCTTTCTCTAAAACTGTATAAAAGCCAATAAACGCGGAGTTAGATGTATTAATTCATTGGGGACATTTTTCAGGACCATAACAAGCAGTACGAAGTAGTTGGCCATTAAGAAAAACCTTTCTTTGTCTGCTTTTAGAGATAAATCACATATTTGTTTTCATATCCTTATTAAAGCCTACACGGACATATTAACCAGTATCTTTTATGAAACATTGTTTCTGCATCTTTCTGTTTAGAATGATAAAGTAAGCATTGCATTGTTTAGGAGCTTGTACTGTTTTAAGTAACAAGAAATGTTCTGGTGTCCGGTATTTGGTAGATGACCATTCATACTGGTCCATATTATTTTAACCACAAAAACATAATGTTATGTCTGATCTCTTAGTTGGACATTTTGTTAACAGTCTTCTCAAGTAAAATTGTTGTTTGATTCACTTAGATAGGCCTTTTTGTCATTGCTGTGATGAGTCTACTTTTTTTGGTCATCGAAGGCTCGGAAGTTCAGCTAGTGAAGTAATGGTGGCCATCAAGGATTCATTAATCAAAGCTATATTATAAGATACATGTATAAACTGAACTCAACCATGCTTACACTCAGTGGCAGACATTTTTAACATATACTCCAACTTAGTATCTTTGGGCTTTGGGGGTTAACCAAGGGCAGAAATGAAAACGCAAAACATAAGTAGTTCTATGGGGATAAAACCGTTTCTCGCTAGTTGAAACAATCATGAAGTACGAGCGTGATGCTAGCTTCCCACTTCCAAAAAACTAAGACGTTACCATAAAAGGTTAGGATGTGCCTTAATCTAGCATAAATAAGCCCCCAAAATAAGCTAGCACCCAGCTTGACTTTCCGCGTCAATTAGTTGAGAACTCTTGTAATTATTACAGGTATGACTTTTTATGTTGTAAAAATTCTTAGAGACTAAGTACTTTTGGAAGTTAAAGATTTATGTTCTAACGTTCCTTACTGCAATGTTCTTATGAGTTCTCTTTTAATTCTAATATTATAATATAATGGATTGTTCAATTGTTTTAAGACTTGATATTTATTGTATTTATGCTAATTGTAAAAGATTAAATTGGTTACCGACTTCATGTTTAGATCTAATTGGGAAATTTAAATAATCTTTAAAGAAAAAAGAATAATGTTTTGTAATCTATTCTAAATTAGTATTTTATCCCAAATTGAGTCAAATATATATTTTTTTCAAAATGATTGTTGCAATAATCGCAACTATTTTTTAATCTTTAATTTGATTCAGATCTATTATTTGTAACACATTCTAAAATACGAAAAGCTACAAATATATAAAGTTGGTAAACTTGAAAGAAAAGTATTATAATACATTTTGTGTAATTTTCAATGTAAAGGTTTTCGGAAGTGTACCTTGAGAATGTAACATTATATATCTTCTGTATCAATTATAAAAATAAAGCAGCCTGACTTTCCGCTTCAACTTGTTGAGAACTCTTGTATTTCTTACAGAATTCTTGGTACCTATCCGCTAGCCAAGCATCCCCAAAGGAATGTAGCCATGTTTACACCGTTATGCGTGACACCTTATTTTTGAGAGTCCGAACTCTCCCTTTTCCTTTCTATCTGACCATAGAATAGAACATTGCTAAGTGTTTACGAAAAGGATTCATACAAGTTTAATAAGGAATATGTTCCTAAAATAAGTAATTATTCGTTGTCTAAACGATGATGTTCTGTCTACTTAAAGCATGTATGACAAGTTCTTCATGTCCTAGACTTGGAAGGTCTGTTTACGTCAGGAAAGCATGACGGTCTATCCGTGGTCTACACGATAAATGTATATCTACATTATTCATGTACGACAGTGTTACTTTTCTAGGCTCGTAGAAAAGTACCGAAGTAAAGAGTGAAGCCAACAAGCTTTGTAATTTAACAAAATATTTTTTCCCTAGAAACAAGGTAAAAATTGTTAAAGGAGTTACGGTTTATGAATCAATACCAACAATTAATCCAATAATAAAAAATATAAGTGTTATCACTAAAAAGTTCTAAGTGAATCAAAGTTAGAATCGCAATGAAGTTCCAATATAGAATAAGATTATTTCTTTTATAACATGTTTGTGTTGTCGTGTCAACAGTTCCCTGTTGATACACAAAAATTAATATTCCGTCTTTATAATTCCAAATAATTTCCAATAAATGTCTTTCTTCAAGAATGCTGATGAACGGCACTTGATAAAGTTTCCAGGGAAAATACATTACTAATTCCGAAAACCAGCAAAACTCGAATCAAACAGGCATCAATAAAATAAATATATTTGACCCCGAAGGTCCGAATTGCAACTGACTAAAAAAAAATCACGAAATGTCACTTTGACTCTTAACTACATCGCATAACGGACAACTTGATAGTCACGTGATCACTTATTCAAACGGTGCAGTAACATAACACAACCGATATTCACGTAAGCCATGGAATAATTTAATTCTAATGAACGAATCTTGCTATAAGATTCAATGATAAAAATAAAATGTTTACAATAGAGCTGACACGCAAGCCAAATATGAACTTGATTACGACCAATGATTTTCACTCTATGAGAGAAATAAAAAGGTTTCGAATCAATGTTAGGAACTTGGTCAGTTAAAAAAAGATTTGTAGTAATAATGGTTATTTATTAGAACTGAACTTAATTGTCTGGACAAATGTAAAATCCAGTGAATAAAGTTATCATTGTAATAACATATAATGAAATAAAAAAAATAAATAAAAATGAATTTAAAACTACCACACAAGTAATTAAATTAAATATACATAACAACAGCATTTCGTGGTCAACATGTTGAAAGTTGGCATGTATGACAAGCTCTTCGTGGTCTACACGTTGAAGGACCGCCTAAACCCTGCATGGCAAGTACACTATTACAGAAGCCATAAATATGCATATAATTTACAAAACGGGCATTGATTTTATTAGTCAGATTTTTTCTTGCCATTTAACGAACTTGACTACGCGCAACAGAGGAACAAAAAGATGTATCTCCTCTATTGTGTGGCAGCCTTTACGGAACATTAAAGACGGCTGGGTAGACAGACAAGTGTGCTGCTGATAACTGCTTGTGTCATAATTCAGTTATACAGAAACAAAACGTGAGGCATATTCCAAAACCAAATCTGCTTTTGTAGGTCTGTCTCATATAGACAGTTGTTTTTGTCATATGGTATCTTAAACTCGTTTTCTGAAGTTTCTTATTTGGCTTATACGTAAAAATATAATTCCAATTTAAACTATGCAATAAAACAACTTCCGTAGGGCCAGGAAATAACCAACTGGATGCTATCGAGGCCTCAGATGTTACAAAGACAAGGTCGTGCGCATGCTTCAATAGCACATACATTGATCTCTCTATTGTTTGGACTGCAGCTCCTGCAAATATTGTCGTCTATATACAAAGTTAAGTGAATTATCAAATGTTTGGTATTGAATTAATACAAATTTAAGTTGTGTCATCTTTATCACTATCGACCATTTTGTCGCAATGGTAAACAACCGATGATTGATAGCAGTAGACTTTGTAATTATTGCAACGACAATCGGATGAAGTTTAAGTGTTGATATAAATTCATGCCAGCCATGACCTGTACCGTTACACGCAACAAATTGACCCTGCCATTAATAGGATATACTCAAGGGGTTCTATTATAATGAATTCATGTATCAAGATGAGACACCACTATAACACCTGACATGTAATGGTGTCGATGTCAATCATGTCATTTTCGCATTCAAACTTTAATTTCACATTCAATTCTACTCAACTCACGTACACCTTTACATATGTTGGTCTACATATATTTTAGTCAATGATAACTTAAATGATATAGCTTTCTTTCGATACACAAATCGTGTGATTAGGATTTTTAAGGTAGCTCGAACAATTTTTCAGTCATATTGCTACGATGTATGCAGTGTGGCATTTTATAGTGATGTCTAGCACTGGGGTATCATGTAGCATGATGTCCCACCCAGTCACATTATCCTGCCATCAGGCCTACCCATCCTGACACTAACCTGTTAATGCTGAAAGCTGTTAGTACCTGTATAATTTTTCACTGGAGCGGTGTGACGAATCTAAGTCGTTTGCCAAGCTTTACAAAAGTTTTTAGCCATTTTGAATGTTTAAGTAGCACTGATAAAATTACAGTGGCTACAGATAACACGCTCAAATAATTCTCCTTTATCTTGTGCTCCAAGGAATAGTGTTACAAATGTCCTCTTTTTTTGGTTACTTTTATGTACAATCAATACACTTCTTTGAATACAAAGTAAAAAGAATTCATACATACGTTGATATTGAATGGATGTAAATTTAATCTGTGTACATTTTACCAGAGTCGACCTTTATTTTTTGTAGTGGAAAATAACTAATGGTTGATAATTTGTTATAGCAGTCGACGTTTGAAACATTGCGTAAAAAAGGGGAATTAATTTTATGGTTGTATCTATCATCTGGAAATAATTTTAGTGTAGTGACGCAAATGACGCTAAATTCATTGGGGACTTTTTTGTTCTTTGTGGGTTCCTTGTTTACTTTATTTAAAGCACGTGAAATTTAGAATGGTTTCCTTAGATTATATAAAAATGCAGAAAAGCTACCGTATATGTTCGCTAATATGGCAGATCTGGGCATGCGCTGTTTATTAGGAGTAATCAGTAGAACAAACAAAATAACTGACCTGCAGGAGCATTATGCGTTGTTTGCAGTTTGACTTGGCTTTTTAGCAACTACATAAGATGTCTCTCTTTGTATAAAAATCAATTTTGCTTCCTCACTATGCCGAATGTTTGCACATAGAGAAATGACAATTGGTCGCGATTTCATGAAACGTAAAATCTGTGTAGGCATAGTAAGCGAAAAAAAAGTCATTGATTTTTAGACACGTATTGAGGCAGCTATAATATTAATTTGGGCATAACCGACTTAGTCATTTTAATCCGTTTGGTGCACATATTAAAGTTAGCAAACGTGCTTTACAGAGACGCCAAAAACTTAAAACGAACTACGAACGGGAATTTGCATTTCTGAATCATACAACGCCCTGTACTTAACATACGCCCAAAATACACACGTGTACAAGAATTATTTTTAAGGAGATACACACAAGATATACACGTGTACAAGATTTGTTATTAAGGAGATACACACAAGACACACACCTATACAAGATTTATTTTTAAGGAGCAGGGAAATTTACGACAACCGTGCACATCATTTCGTTTTTCTAGACAGTCGAGCAATATCGGAGTAAAAAGTATCGTGGCGGAGGTTTATGACATGCATCATCGAAGACGAGTTAATTGGTGTCCAAATATTAGAATTCAAATGAATAACTTGTATTGTCGGTAAACTGCTTGATAAGGCCACTTCATGGTGAAAGAAAAAACATCGTTTTCTACTTTTCTGTGCTTTACTTTACATTTAAAGATGTTTATACAAAGGATTGTAATTTAAGTCCAGGAAGTAAAAACGACCACACCGAAATATCATTCTTTTGAGAGGCCCACATTTAAAGTAGGGCCAAGCTGTGTACTCAGTAACCCAAATTACATCCATTAATCCTACACCAGAATAAAGTGCATTAAGATATATGTAACCATACCAACAAAGTATGAAATTCGTTTGTAATAACCATGATAAGTAGTGATGAAAACCTGAGAAATTCTTTCTTTTTAAAACTCAAACCCTATACAAAGTTAAAAACTTTTGAGCGAAACCAATAGTCTCATGATGTCTGTGAGATCGAGATATTATTAGTTAAATCGTGAATGGATGTCTTGTTATTTACTGTTCTAAGTGGAGTATACAGCATTACTGATAAAAGCCAAAAAGCATAAATATTTAATCACTCTCCTCAGCAGAGACATAGAAAGGTGGCAAAGGAATAATTTTCTAGGGCTGTGTATGCCACAGTTTGCATTCTCCTGTGTAAACAAAAAACAAACCCAGTCGTGGTAGAAAAGCGGCCCTCTGCCAGGTCATCTAATGTTCGACTTCAGGCTTTAAATTGAAAGTAATGTAGATTATACCGAGCAAAGCTATTACTTCCTGATTGAAAGATTTTCCAGTGGGAAATAATTCTAATGTGTTATCTCCTTCAGATTACACTTTACCTTCTCCGAACTTTACGCACAACACTTTGAAGAAGACTTTTAAACAATAATTTGTTTTCCTATTTTGCGTGCCTTACTCAGATTATTATTGTCTACAATGACAACCACATGGCTCTCAAAGCTTAAAACAAACCAACAAAGACAGCAGCTGATATGTTTTGGGTCTGTCTTTCGTGATAAAAATCTGAGTGAAAGTAACGTTCTGTCTTTGTGAGGTGCCAATTACGTGATCTCGCTAGTCCCAATCAACGCAGAATTTATTCGGCAATCATTAGAAATATTGATGCAATAACCGTAAATTAGAGGAAGATATGGAGATTTAAGGCAAGAACTCCAATCTACTTTTAGATAAGAAACGGTAACTCATGCATTTTGTGCTGAGTCTGAGAAATGCTTTTGATGTTACAGTCACTACGCATGTTGGACATTAAGTTGTAATTTTAGACAAATTATATATATATATATATATATATATATATATATATATATATATATATATATATATATATATATATATATATATATACATATATATAATCTTTTTAATATGAACGTCATATTAAAGGACAAATTTATTTCACCTACGACTCAATGGTCTTAAGCTAAGCCAAGGCAAAGACTGAAAACCAGCAATTTTTGTTATAGAAATTCAATAAATAATTTATTTGCCTAGAATGCAAATTTAAATTTTTAAAATAACTTACAGTATGGGTGCATGAAAAATGAATGTCTTAAAAGTTCTGTCACAAGTAGAAAAGTATTGAGTATTCCAAATGAGTTCCGATGGTGTTCTGAATGAAATACAATATCTTTTTTATGATGTGCCAATACTATAAAATAGTTTTATGTACTAGCAGATTTGATGTCTCACAATAATACAATCCACCAATGACTTTAAATGAATTCACAATAATTCCAAAGATGTTTCTTGGTCCTAACATTTATGCGCACCTTGTAATTTAAATTAAAATTTTAAATAACTAAATCCTCTCATATAATAAAAAAATAATGTCGGTTGTGTGTGTGTATATGTGTGTGTTTAAATGAGTGAGTGAGTATGCGTGTGCTTGTGAGTGTATACGTGTGTGATTTGGTTTTGTAACGCAGCTTTAACAAAATTTCAGTCATATCTCTACGATGGTTGTAATATGGCAGTTTATGGTGATATATAGTACTGGAATATCATACCGCAAACACGTAGCATGATGTTCAACCCAGTCACATTATCCGTACACCAGGCCGACCTGTCCTAAAAACAACTTATTAATGCTGAAGGCAAAGGGAGGTAGCCGCAAGTACCTGTTTTATAAGTCTTTGGTATGATTCTGCCGGGGTTCCTTTAACCACTTATTTCACACCAAGGAACACAACTAAATAACTCCACTTAGACTTCTGTGTAAGATAGGAACAATTGATTCTGGTAAGCATCCATTATATAAAAAATAAGACACACTTCCAGAAGCCAGATGATATTCATAGCTTTTCAGCAAGGGTAGGTCCTTTAACAGCCAGTAATAAAACAAATCAGGCGACCTAGCTTTCCACCAATCAGTGACTAGAACTCACATAGCATCAGATTCCTCAACAATATCTTTTCCACATCTTCTCAAGGTCAAAAGGGCACACAAACATGTTTGCCTAGCAAAATGACTTATCTAGCAAAATATTTACCTAGCAAAATGTATTATAAAGTCTCAAATAAAATTTGGTTTTTGAATTCATGTGGTCGTTGAGATGTTATTGAGAGGAAAAATATGATGATCCGACGTGAAGAGACGCTCGGGGCTGGGTAACCCCTCTCCACAGATATGACCAAAACATACAAATTCATGCATGCCAACCAATACACTTTTGGTGTAATAATAAAGGATTTTTTCACCAAATTACTTGTAGCGATTGCGTGTATATGGATTACGCTTAATTGGTAAATAAGAAAATAAAATAAAAATAAAACAATAAAAAGTTGCTTTTGTCACTTATATTATCATCTCTTTAGTTCTATTAATAAATTTGAGGATATATTTAAAATGTGACAGCTGAGTAAGAATAGCATAAAAGTAATTTCTTTATTTGCTATTTATAGAAACTATATACGACCCATTTCCAAACAAGTAGACGCGAAACCCGTTTTACCCTGATATATCTCGAAAATGATGACTGTATCGATCGAAATAATAAAGACTCATATCTTTATCATAGTATATATTTTCTGTGTTTAATTAAATTTGCCAGAATTGAGTGAAGATATTTGCTTGTTTCAGCTGCTGAGTATTTAACTCTATTAGTTTGCTATTTATAAAAGATATGGTATTCCACGGACAAAAGATCTGTGGTATACTGTATAATCACAGAGTGCATTCCTGGTTTTCTTTTAATACGATGGAAAGTTATGATATTCATTTTAGGAACAATTTGATTTCAATAATTTTATTCTTATCGTAGTTTAGACGACTTAAGAGAAATGTGGTATTCACACTAAGCTGTAAAGCATTGTAACTCAGGATTCAACTCTTAAACTCTGTCATCCAGAACAGACACGAGAACAATACGGAATGATTTTAAGAATTCTGTAATAAATTCTGCAATTATTGTTACAAATTATAAGCCGTGGAGCCAATGAATCATTTTCAGAAACATAAGCTATAAAAAGCACTGAAAGTTAAAGTTTGATAGAGTAAATGATATTTACAATACACGATGGTTCGTAGACAACATTATATTAATTCAAACGTAGAACGGCTAATTCATGAAATATTTATTGTGGTTAAGTTGCATTCTCTCTACTCAGTACAATATCTCTGCATGACTGAGAGCTAGTTGACGATATTTATTCGAGTGATTTTCAGCCAGGTGAAAATAAAAAATTCCGGTAAAAATTATCATTATAAAGCGTTTGCAGGAGACATGCATTGTATAATCAATGTAAATACTTTCCATTTGATAGATACTGTTGATGTTTTTGAACTATTATGACATATTCCAGATAGTAAAATTCAGTTTGTAACTTAAGTGAAACAAATTGATGGCAATGATATATCATGTGTGATACAATTCATTATGTCAGCATTAGAAAGTATCATTTTCATCCATTAATACAGTTTTTGTTTACTCTGGAAGCAACTGCATTTGATGTGATGAGATGTTTACATTTACTAAGGAAATTTTTTTCAAAGTTATGTCCGCTAGAAGTTTGTTCATATTGAGACATTAAGAAAATTCTCTACACATAATTGATGTAACAGCAGAGAAATTCTAGACTAAAAAGCGGCCAGTCATGAACAGGAAATACACATGTCGGTAACATTTCTTTTCTTTGATATGTGCAAACATTTAAAGCGACCGATGTAGGAAAGTTTTTCAAGACAGTTATTTTTGAAAAGTTCGATATTATTGCAAAGCGCTCCAAGTGTAACTTCTTGATTTACGTCTTTGTAGTTGTACAGACATTTAATAAATAATTCCACAGAACACGTAAAACTGTAATCCCTGAATCAGCATCTCATCTTTAGGAAAATGCTCCCAAAACTGTGATGGTAAACAAGGCTGTTGCCCAACCAGGCCATTTGGTCCAATCATCAAACTCGTTTGAGCTGAAATTTCGATATTTTTATATAAAACCCCGACTGTGCTGATGTTCGACGTAAGAAAGTGAAATTACCGTGCTAAATCTCCTTTCTTCAGACCTTAAAATTGCTATATTTTCAATAGAACCATCATCGATTTTGTTTCCCACACTAGAAGCAGTTTATCGAGACCAAAGCTAGTGGTGTGAAGCTTCTGCTTGAAAGGAATACGACGCAAAGACACAAGGTAAAATATTACATGCAACTCTGGAAACATTCAGTTTGAAACCTTTTAAGTGCACTAAGCAGAAATTTAGTTTTCATATTTTAAAATACGTTTGTCAGCAAATTTGTTCTTTATATTTACAGTGTTCCCATCGCTACCCAACCTATCCACCAAGTTATTGAGAAATTACGCGTCATTACGACAAAATTAAACGATGTCTAATTAGGACATGAGTAAGATGACCATAACTTCACGTCTGTTCTAATCTGTGAGTGCGCAGATGGCTGGTGAGGTCAAAATCCGCTCACTGAAGTGTCTAGGGCATATGTAAAATAATATATGTTGTATATATGTTGAATGTCACCTTGGTGTCACTCTTGACAGTAATTTCTCATTGCATCAACATGTTATGAATATATATAGGGCTGCATATCTTGAGCTGAGGCGCATCAGCTCCATTCGCAAGTATCTGTCAGATGATGCCACTAAAACACTTGTGTCTTCCTTAGTACCTTCAAGACTGGACTATTATAACTCAATTCTGTCTGGATCATCTCAATATCGAAACCTTTAAAAAGTTCAAAACACTGCTGTACGGATCGTCCTTAGAGTACCACGATCAGAGCATGTCTCTCCGCTGCTATGTACCCTACACTAGCTATCCATGCGATCCAGAATTAAACACAAAATTTGTTCTCTATGCTATGTTTCACTGACGAGCTCCAGTCAAACATTCTTTTCTGACCTCACCCACGTGTATACACCTGCAAGATGCTTACGCTCTTTTCTGACACTCGCATTCTCAATATTCCCACTATGAAGATGAAATCATATGGACAAAGTTCTTTTGCATACCAGAGCCCAGCAACCTGGAACGAATTGCCCACTGCACTTAGACACAAAGACACAGTGATCTAATTCAAGAGCGCCCTTAAAACCCATCTTTTTTCAACTTCAAGAACAGTCAAATTGACCTAATAATGTATCATTAGATCATATCCTTACCTTAAAAATGTACAGCATGTTTTGTTTCTGTTTCTAATTTTGTGGTATTTGTTTTTTTATTTTTGTAATCATTTCATTATATATGCTTTTTATTCTTTTTAAGCGTTGACAAATGTTGTAAAGCGCTTAGAGCTTTTAAAAAAAAGTCCTTGTTATTATTGTTATTGTTGTTATTATTATTATTATTATTATTATTATTATTATTATTATTATTATTATTATTATTATTATTATTATTATTATTATTATTATTATTATTATTAATATACAACGAACTTCAAAATTAAATGAAGGATATGAAGTTAATATAGACAGTGCTTATATTGCTTAGCTTATTCCCAAGTATGAGTATGATTAATCCGTACGACACTTAATCAAGGAGAAGAGTGCATCCACACATATTCTTACAAAATGTTGCCAGTAGCGAAAACGATGATCACTCTATATCCCTCGTGTTTTCTTGAGGCAATCAATTTTCTTAAGAGCAGTTTAATTTCTTTTTCTCTTCTTTATTCCACTATAGTTGTTGTGTATTTTCGAAAACGAACTGAAAGAAAATCTCCGTTTTTCGCAGCAAACACCATTGATTTTTCTTTAGTTCTATTTCCAATTAATCATTAATAATAAATTACGCAGCTCATGGCAGAACACACTGAGGAAATCATATACTATGTTTGTCTAATTTAAGCATCAGCCTTGATAGTTACTTAAAAACAATTTAATTTTGTGACTTGCACATTTGTTTTTATGATGCATATCATAATCACTCGAACTGTTGACCTTACTCACTCAAACAGTTGACCTTACTCACTTGAACTGTTGACCTTACTCAAACAGTTGACCTTACTCACTTGAACTGTTGACCTTACTCAAACAGTTAATCTTACTCACTCAGACAGTTGACCTTACTCACTCAATTTGTTGAACTTACTCGAACTGTTGATCTTACTGACTAGAACTGTTGACCTTCCTCACTCGAACTGTTCACCTTACTCGAACTTTTGAACTGTTGATCTTACTCATTCGAACTGTTGATCACTTTGGCGGGATAAAGAATAAAGTATTTAGAAATTTTTTTATATCTGACCCCTTATATTACGTTTTGTTTTAGATCGTAATGGTTTCATTAATGCCCAAGATCAGAAATAGGTAGGTCGTTTGGCTAAATAACACAAATGTTTTTAATGCACATCTTAAACCTCATTTTCATTATCGTTGATAATGTAATGACGCTAGTTACCTAAAATTGTCATTGATTATGAAACTTTTTTTCTCGAAAAAAGATATCAAAGAAACGATGGCGTTTCCTGACGATTCTTGTCGAAATCAAATTATGTATCAATGGCTATTAGATAAAATGTACAACACCAACTCAAAAGGCGGTGAGTTCTTTAAAACTGCTTTTTACCGAGAAATTTATTGTGACCGTTTAGTTGAAATATCCCGTTCAAATTGTCAGGACATGTATCATATGAAATCCTCCACCCTCAAAAACTGGATATTACACAACATGTCTTTTCTGATCTGTAGTGCTTCACAAGTCAACTGAATGACAAATTATTACATTGTAAACTACTCTGGCATGTGTAGATTTTTTCTAGAGGATGAATTAACAGAAAATCGAAAGGCATTTATATCGCTAGGTTGCCGCAATTGCCTTACAAATAAATCGGCGAAGAGATGGAGGATTAATTGAATTCGTACGCACTATGCATGCGCTAATATGAATGGAATACTTTATTTAAGACAATTCAAAGTATTTTAAATATAACTGGGATCGAAACTAAAGATAGGTTAACACGTATTTAAAGTGTCTAACAAATGTGCATAAACGAAATAAGAGCTGGATGTTTTAAAAATCTTTATCCGAAATAGAGTATTAAGGTGGTAAAACTTATTGAAAAGATTTAGAAGATATTTGCTTCAAATTAACAAATAACGGGCATTTTTCATGGAGGTGATGAAAATCTCAGTATGCAAATGCTTATTTGATAGCAAGATGTCTTGTGTGTAGTCTGTATTGAAATAGGAATACTGAATTCCGCGCGATGGCTGTGTTTCGTATGTGTTTTGTCATTTTTAACACGGAAATTTAAACAGCTACATTATTCTCCCTCGTTGCATCAAAGACTGTTTACGTCAGAAATGGCAGGCATAATGGAATGATGCCGTGAATAATAAACTTCATATCATCAAGCCAATCCTAGGAGAATGGACTCCTTCCTACAGAGCCGACCGTAGGGAGGAGGTAGTCATTGCTAGAATTCAAATCGGCCATACTTATTTACTTATTTAACCAACTCCTACATACTAAAAGGAGAAGACCAACCAGAATGCATATCTTGCAATGAACCTTTCACAGTTAAGCACTTTATGCTGGAGTGTGTTGACCTCCAATCTACACGTAATCAATATTACAATGTGCAAGACATGAAGGAGCTCTTTGATACAGTTAGTATTTCTTATGTTATAGACTTCCTTAAAGAAGTTCTCATATATCATAAGTTATCAGCTTAAACATTTTTATGTGCTATATATGTACGGTCGCTAGATTTTAATTACCTTTCATATATTTTCGTTGTCATACATTTTTTGCAATCCCCGTTGATCGGGAAACTTTTTTTTATCACTGTTACCATTCTTATTGTTTTACCTTTAGCTATTTAGTTTTGTATCGCTGGCTGATACAGACCCTTTTTACCATTTGTATATAATAAAGTATATAACCTTTTGTATGGCGCTAAATGGCCTCTTTGTGCTGGTGCGCCGTAAAAATTCAACCAAAAAAATATTCTCCCTTCGAATTCAAAGTAACATAGGACATTAAGAAACAAGTATTCACGTCTTGTTGGATTCGAACCGGAGTCTTTTTTTTGGAGGCAGTCACATACTAAACGGCCACGTAAGCTTCTGAACATAATTTCGAATTTCACACCTATATTGTTATGGATGAGACAGTGAAATTATTTACCTTAATTTTCTCCAGTAAATTATACTTTTATTTTACCTGGAAAATCCAGTAATTCACAACCTAGCATAAAATATAAAGCTAGTATGGTTTGATATAAAGAGTGAATTCGTAATAAATTTATTATATTTGAACAAAAATTGCATGACACGTAGATATCATGTACCTTGTCTGTCGTTTTGTTGGAATCTGAAGCAGGTGGAGCTTAGATGTGGCGAATTGTCTCAGATGTGGCGAATTGTTTAATATGCCACAATGGGGAAAAAAATCGACCAAAAACAATCAATACCGTGAGACTTTAATTCAAAATCACCGAAATAAATCAGCCAGCAACACTGAGTGGAAACTCGTCCTAGTCAGGGATAATGACCAAGATTTCTCATAATCGAATCCAACGATCAGAATAAAACACTTAACCAAGCTATCACCTGTAATGATACGCAAAGCTCTTTCACGGCTTGGCAGAGAGCCAGTACCTATTTATGTTGCAAAGCTCACCAAGATAATAAACGTACACAAAATAGCCTGTACAGACTCTTATCAATACATTTCACCGTTAATCACTCAATTTACCAAGATGTTTTGTTCTATTCAGAGCTTTGGACAGCTGCAGTTGGGTAGCTAGAATGAAGAAAACACTTTCTACAAATGCTAACTGTTTCTTGTCAGACATTATATATGACCCGATGGTTAAACCTCATTCACAGTCCTCAAACCACCAAAATCAGTGTTTGAAGATTCCCAAAAGCAACATTAAAGTAACCTTATTAAACAATCAGTGCGACAGTGTAGCTATTTAAAGAAACAAATTCTAAAAATAGAAGCCATCAAAAACCATCCAAAGAAAAGAGCAGCAAACATCTGGCACCAGTGGTCGTATAACCAGTTATCAACTCTCCTACTTAGAAACCGGTTAAATCCTACCCAGCAAGAGGATAGCAGTTCGCTGGAGCCGTGGTTATGCATGTACTAAACAAAACAAGGAAGGGAATAAAGACACTTCTTAACTTCCCAAAGGATCTGATGATCATATCAAATTGTTGGATAAGTTTTTGGGAGAGTGTAGACATTAGAGTGCCTACTGATATCGCACCATGGAAATCTCTCATCAGTCAGATATGATAATGCAATAAAAATGCCGAGAATTAAAGGCAAACATTGAATAATCAATCATCTGCTTAAAAAGCACGATACAGCATATGTCTGCCTTCGGTAGACTGTCCAAGAGGAAAACGAATGTTAATTTTAGAAAGTTTGCTGCAAATAGCATCTTTTTAAGAAATACCGATAAGGATGCTCGAGGAGTGGCCATCATAATTTAATACAACTCCACGCAGTCAAATTGGCCTCAATACTACTTTGCTGGCTGTAGCCATTCGTGTGTCTCTACTCAAAACCCTATCACGTGATTCAATATATCTCTTCCAAGCAATCCAATCAACCAGTCTGACTTTATCATTGTATCGAACAGTGCCTTCTATTTTGCTTGGTGACTTTTACACCCACCATGTCCTTTATAGATATCGTTGAGAGGGAAGTCTTAGCGAGAAGCAACGACGATGCCAATACACAAAATTGGAAAGGACCAAATCGACCATTCTAGCAGCTAATCCATAGCATTAACAAACTGCATTTGCAAAACCATGAATCGGATACTAAAGTCTACTATGGTATCTCAAATCTAATAACCAACTATTTAGACATAACAGAAAGACAATAAATCATCTTGTCTGCCTTGAAGCATTTATTTGAAGTATTTTCACAACAAAATAACATATTGTTGCCGTCTTTCTTCTGACTTAGAGAATGCTTTAGATTATATACAGAATGACAACACAATGAATGGCCTTTCCAACCTGGGTCTAAAGTGATGCTGCCTAACGTAATCTACAATTGATTGGAGATTAAACTTCCGAGTTAAGGTAGGTAGGGTACTATTTTAAAACTATTCTCAAGCCCGGGTACAAATCAGGACATCATATTGTCAGTCAACGTCATAATTAGCAGCATTTTCGAAGATCTTAATTAATGAACTGATTGTTAACGATATGTTGACGACTTTTTGATCTGCTATAGAGAATTGTGAATGAGTACTATTGGACGTCAATTACATAACTATCAGCAACAGAGTTTAGAAATAAGCAGAGAAAAATGGGTTTATATTTTCGAAATAAAAAGTTTACATATATAGACTAAGACTCATTCTGGGTGCATTTATAAGTTCCCGTTCAGAAAGCCTCTGTGCCGAGACAAATGAATCATCACTATATCTCAGACGCATTGATCTCTCTTTTCAGTATGGTACTAAAATATCTTCTAATTCATATAACCCGGAATATGACATAGTGTTTAGGCCCAAATACAGACCCTTGTACGCTTAGAAGTCAAACTTTATTTCATCTTTGCTATACAAATTCATTGCCACAACAAAACAGCAAAAACATAAATGTTGGAAATATTGCACAAATTCCGTATTCTCACCATGCTTACCAAAACCTCATAAAACAATGCTTTACTTTTGCAAAGCGTCTTCATCCAATCCACTACTTTATTAAGTAAATTCAATGACATCAGGCCTCACCCCTATTGTAGCCATTTGTTCCAGTACACAGACGGTTCGAAAGACTATATTTCCGAGTTCTGTTATTACAAACCTATGATATAACGTCAAGAAGGTATGTGTTTAGATTTCAGACACTTAATCCAAGCTGCCTCTCAACATTCCACGTTTGTCCTAATCTGTTTAAGAAGATTCGACATGGACGGTATCATCCTGGGTAAATTAATTGTTAGATCAAGCAGATCGTTGATCCAGGATTTGTCCCAGCAGAGAGGGGCAATCAGAATTATTGCACGTTTAGTCTATCGGCTTCTGTATAATCTTTGCTTCTCTTTCATATGCAACATCCATGAACACGAGTATATACACACAATGATAACTATCGAAGATGTCTATAATGTCGAGAAACTTGGAATATTATCAAATAATTGTATATGTCCAGTTTGCTTTTGATTGTTCTTATTACCAATATCAACAAGTATCGAGGAATAAATTACACAATTTGGTGTCTGCACTTATGATTTCAATTTATGAAGAACATCAACCTTTTCTGTAGTATCTTATGATTGCATGCTAGTGAAGTTACAACCATTATCAGCTTTACATTACAAAGGTGGCGTAGACGAATGAAAACTGAAAATGTTTTATCAAATTATGCAACATCACTCAAAACCCGATGTGTTGACAAAACGGACCTGATAGATACTTCAACAACCTGACATGTTCTCAGTACATTTTGAGTGCTTCGTAACATCGTGACAAAAACAGAATAAAAAAGTTAAATGGCGTACGATTATAGAAACAAGATGAAATAACTGATCCTCATATCGATTGATTTTGATGAGATTTCCTGCTGTGATAATTTAATAGTCCATCGAAGGAACTACAAAACATTTGGGGAAAATTTGTGGACAATCCACCGGTTGAGAAGCCATTTGTATAAATAATGGAGGAGAGTGAGTTCTGTTCGACATTTGTAATTTAAGTAAAACCTCTACGTATATTCTCCACAATGCTTCCATGAAGACAATTTCTTTAAAAGACTTCATAGAGTACCGAGACATTATACGATCAGCGGAGAAAATGTGAGCTGCGTGATCAAGGATATTTAAATCATATTAACAGTCCAAACAGACAAAGTCTGACGCGTTAAGAGCAATAATAATAATAACAATAATAATAATAATAATAATAATAATAATAATAATAATAATAATCATCATCATCATCGTCGTCATCGTCGTCGTCGTCATCATCATCATCATCATCATCATCATCATCATCATCATCATCATCATCATCATCATCATCATCATCATCATCAATCCCTTAACCTAAGAGTTCGTTAGGGCTCCACAGTTAACTTTACAACCAATTCTCTCCATCTTTCCCTGTTCTATATTGCCCTTTGGGAATCTTCAACTCCTATGCCAGTCCAGTCCTTAATGTTTTCCTCCCGCCTCTTTTTCTGTCTGCCTCTTCTTCTGTACCATCACACTGTGCCTTGCAAGATAGTTTCTGACGGTCCAGGTGATCTTGAGACATAACCGTACCACTTCAGTATGCGCTCTTTTACAGTGGTGAAGAGGGCTTCATAGGACACTTACAGTGGTCACGAGGTCTTCATAGGATCCTATTGCTTGTTGGATCCTGTTGAGGACTTCTTCGTTGGTTACATGGTCAATGTATGAGATGCCCAAGATGTTGCAGTAGCATCTCATTTCAAAGGTTTGAATCCTTATTTGTAAATCTAATGTGAGCGTCCATGTTTCACAAGCATACAGAAAGATGGATATGACAATAAATCGTATTAGCCTTATTTTGGAACCAAAATCAATGTCATTATCTTTTCATGTATTCTCAACCTTGTTATTGTCGCTTTTGTCTGGGCAATCCTGCAAAATAGTTCTGCTTAGAAGCTATCATCTGTGATAATTGATCCAAGTATTTAAATCTTGTGACTATTTCAGCTTCACTGACCTTTATTTCTACACTAATGCCATTGTTGATGTTTGTCATCAGTTTTTTTGTTCGGTGCTAATCTCCATACTGTATTCTGTGGAGGTTGTGTCGAGGCGCTCAACCAAGTCAGTCAGTTCTTTTTCATCTCCTGTTAAACCATCAATATCATCTGCGAAACGAAGGTTAGCGACTGTTCTTTCCCCAATGCTGACAGTACCCTTGTGGTCATGAAAGACAATCTCCGTGAGCCTTTCCAAGAAAATGTTGAAGAGTATATGTGACAGTACACATCCCTATCTAACTTCAACTGTTGTTCAAAACCAATATCCTCTGCTGTCATTGATGAGGACATCACTGGTGGCTTTGTCATAGAGGTGCTCAACAACCTGTACCAGGCTTGAGCTGATGTTGTACTTCCTCATATTTGCCCATAAGGCTGCCTGCCATACCCTATCATAGGCCTTCTTGAAATATATAAAGACATGGTTTAGATTCTGATGATGCTGAAAGAATTTCTCGCAAAGGAGTCTGAGATTGAAGATTTATTCTGTGGTACGAATTAATAAGTCGATTATAACCGAGACATCAAAGAATGAAAGACTGGTACTAAAGGATAAATGGAACATGCTAAGGAGAAATAAATATGGATATAATTTTAATGCTCATGCCCGTAGTTTATTGTTGTAGTAGACTAAAGAAAGAAACAGATATAAGGTTAAGGTTCCAGTTTTGCTAACATTGCGTGTTAAATGTAAAGAAACCAAGGCTGAAACGCTAAAACTTAGGGAACAGACTAGAAACTGATCGCTTTCGCACGATCTCTCGTCATGTGTCATGTATATTATGGGAGGAATGGAATGACTTGATAAACGTCATGAAAATAAAAATAACAATTAGGGCAATGAAACACTTCAAGGCTAAAGGTACAGCATAAGGACTTGTAAACAATTTGACACAGATGCTAAGTATTATGAAAAGCATAAATATTTTATTACCTTATAAATGGGTACATGGTCTTATTTACATTTAATTTATGTTGTTTTTTTCCTATTTCTTTTATTGTATTAATTGCAGTGGGTTTTGTAAAGTTGCATATTGTAGCTGACCTTGTACCGGATAAAAGTCATTGATTTATTTTAATCTGTAAACAACTAATAGATAGTTAATATTTTTTCTATGTGTATGGGTTTGATGTTGGGATCATTATTAATAGAAGTAAACATATTTGTCATGGTCTGAGTCATTGACATTGTATTTACTATGTTCTTTTCTGTACGTTAAGTAACAAACTTTCTAATTGTAAGCAAAATCATATCTTGTAAACATTCGGAGCCTTCCACAATGAAATTTTGTATTAGATAATGGCTTTTTTGTTGGAAAATGATTTTAAGGGTGCAAAGATTGCATAGTACATTGTTCAGACCTCTGCGTGACTGGTACCCAAAAAAGTTTGCATGTATTGTCTATGATCACTATAACTTGGTAGTTTCTAATAATCAATCTATTCTATTTGGATCGTGAAGTGAATTTTAATTGGGGGTCACAGACTAACGGTTAGAGTCAGGCATATACAGAGTGCAATGTTAACGTAAGATCATGGCGTTTAACTGTCCAGAGTTGATTTAAACCAGAGAATATTTTAGAAAAATGTAGTCCATTTGAAACATGTGTCATATAATAATATTTTCTATAATAGTTTTTAATAAAGGAGGAGTATGGAAAAATTTTCTAACTGTTATGGAACCGAAAAGAATTTTGGCGGGTGAAATAGTCCAGATTGACCAGGCTAAACGAAGGGGAGTGGGGTGTCCCAGCAGGAATTCAGGGGTTTACGAATAGATCCCAATGTAAAAATAAGCAGTCCAAGTTTTATTGCCGAAAAGGCAAGCTGTCTTCGTGATTACTATAACTAAGTTGTCTCGTTAAATAAATAATCCATCAGACAAGAAGGTCTGGAAATTTACGAGACACATGTCCAGAGAAAGACGTAGTGAATTCTTTGATAATAAGCGATCTAGGGCTAGAATAAAGCAAAACTAAATTAAAAAAAAACTTAGAAGAGTTTAATACCTTTAGTACTTAGTGAGGAAAAGAGTACAGTCTGTAACCAAGGGGGTTGATGATCTTAAGAAGCGAGAGAGAGAGAGAGAGAGAGAGAGAGAGAGAGAGAGAGAGAGAGAGAGAGAGAGAGAGAGAGAGAGAGAGAGAGAGAGAGAGAGAGAGAGAGAGAGAGAGAGAGAGAGAGAGAGACCATGATCCAGCTGTATTTTGGGAAGGACCACCAACATCCAGCTTTACTTTGGGAAGGACAGGAAGCACTAGGCGATGCTGTCATGCCAGGCAGTCTCAATGCAATCTATCACTCGACCATATGATGAATTATGTTCCATCATAACAGAACGACTAAATGAAATCAGTATTATTTTGTAACTATTGCTTTATGTAATTGATTAGATTGTTGTATTTTACATACGGTGGCTTGAGTTATTCTATTTTATGTCAGTTTTCTATGATTGTTGTATTTTACATACGGTGGCTTGAGTTATTCTATTTTATGTCAGTTTTCTATGATTGTTGTATTTTACATACGGTGGCTTGAGTTATTCTATTTTATGTCAGTTTTCTATGATTCCATCTCTTAATTTAATATTTTGTATTATTAATTGGTCAATCGGGGCAATAACACCGTTATCAATCCTCTCTTAAATAACGATAACAAAAATCCATACGGACGGAGTGATGGGAGAGACCTCTCTCAAATCAATACACGACTTTTATCACAGATTATATATTCTTTTTTCTATAAATTTTTAATACGTGCTATAAGATCTTGTTGTTTCCACTATTTCGTTTGGGATGAAATGTATTGTTACAAGCCAGGGGTCTTTTGCTTGACCGAGCGGTGTCAAAACCCTGGCGCGAATTCCTCTAGAAGTCATATGTTTAACCCATATTTCCAAAGACTTCTATACAACTTCAGTTGTAAGTTGGAAAGCCCGTGGTGTCCATTCTATACATAAATTTTATTCTAATCAATGTAAGACGACATTATTTACAACTTGCCAAATAATCATCAAACGCACATCCGCATAGTTTCTCTACCTTAAGTTATCGTACCGCCAGTAGATCACACCGTAGAAACTCTACAACTATCCCTAACACAAGGGACTATTTTAACAGCCCACCTGAGGTCAGTCGATCTGCCGTTTCAAGGTACATCACACCAGTAAGCCTACATCACATTTGCCACTATGGCGACATAAACGGTATCTACCGAGTCCTTTCTCATTTATCCCATTGTGTAATTTACCGGTTTCCTACCATAAATATTGCCGCTGCAGTCACAACACCGATGTACACCACTAGATTTTATAAAGTGCTACATCACAAAAGGGACAGTCATGCGGATTGGGTCTGAGTTCGATACCCAGTGACCAAGGCATCTTAGAAACTCACTAACACCCATTGCACCGAATTCCAATAATCGAACATCTAATCAAACAATTCTACACATTGCCTAAAATAAATGCGCATCTCCTTAATTTTATTACAGTATTTATTCAAATTATTTATTCGCTGAAAATACATAGTGATAATAATCATCATAAAAATATTCATGGATTAAAGAGATTAACTGGGAATTATAGTGAATACAGAATATAGTCTTGGATGTTATGATTCGACAACAAACTGCAAGCACATTACTGCGATACAAACAACTACAAGCACATCAACACTTTCAGATTTCGATTTTCGGAACACCACTAACGTTGATTCAGAACTTTGATCATTATGATCCTTGTTCCTTTTGCATTTGCATTATGCACTTTGGATTCAAACAAATAAATTATTTGTTGAAATTATCAAAACTTGCTGGTTCTCACTCATTTCTTTTTTTAGACCGCAGAGTCATAATAATGTAATATCAGGAATTTTAATCAGAACTAACATGCGTCGATTGCTTATACCAAATACTCACCTAAGTTGCTTTCTAAAGAAGATTTCACAGGAAGAAAAATCTTAACTAAATACGTCGTTTACTATATATATATATATATATATATATATATATATATATATATATATATATATATATATATATATATATATATATATATATATATATATATATATATATGTGTGTGTGTGTGTGTGTGTGTGTGTGTGTGTGTGTGTTGTTTCAATTGTACTTTGAAAATATTTAGGATAATTAAAGTTATCTGATCACAATTAGACATTTGTTTGAATAAGTCTTTTCTTAAAGTTATCAACATCCATATAAAATGAATGTTTATTAGTTTATTTTCTGCTCTTTATATATATATATATATATATATATATATATATATATATATATATATATATATATATATAGAGAGAGAGAGAGAGAGAGAGAGAGAGAGAGAGAGAGAGAGAGAGAGAGAGAGAGAGAGAGAGAGAGAGAGAGGGGGGGTACTAACAAACTCCAATCTGAGGGATTTGTACAAAGTTTGGTTCCATCAATGACTTCCCATTGATTCCAAGATATTTTTCTGGTAGCATCTGGTAATTGATTTGTCGTGGATTAAAAAAACAGCTCAGCCAATGTAGGTATGTGAGACACCTTACCAGCTTCCCGTATATTGCTGGTTCATTCCGTTTTCGTCCTCCACCAAATATACCGACCGCCATGTATAGCCTATCATTGGCGTTGAACCCATAAAGCCAGAACCCACAGCCGATACGAGGAAGATAGATTTTAAGGTGGTTGCAAACACACACGTACACACACACACACACACACACACATATATATAAATGGTATTCTACGGCTTAATCTAATTTGAAAGGGTTTTTTTGTGTACGAAATGCCAATGGCATCAACTGGGAATTAATTGGATGACATTAAGTGTAGATGAAACACCACTCTAAAAGCAATGCCGATTCGATGTCATCAATAGCTGTTATTTCAGAATACCCAGAGAGTCAGTTTGGATCGTGCAACTCATAAAAGGCCATCTGGACTTCATCTAGGATCATCACCAATATACTTTGATTTACATAATAACATTACTGGATGTCTGGGTACGACCGAGGAGAGATTAACTGTTGGTAGTAACGCTGTACGATGTTTAAAAACTTTTTTAAAATTAAAACTCCCCATATTAAATGTAACGTATCAACTTTTGTTTCATGACCATGTTATTATGTTATTGTTTTAAAGCGTTAAAACATTCTGATATATGCATGCATGCATGCATGCATGCATGCATGTATGTATGTATGTATGTATGTATGTATGTATGTATGTATGTATGTATGTATGTATGTATGTATGTATGTATGTATGTATTTATGTATGTATGTATGTATGTATGTATGTAGGTAGGTAGGTAGGTAGGTAGGTAGGTAGGTAGGTAGGTAGGCAGGCAGGCAGGCAGGCATGCATGCATGCAGGCAGACGTGCGTGCGTGCGTGCATGTATGTATGTATGTATGTATGTATGTATGTATGTATGTATGTATGTATGTATGTATGTATGTATGTATGTATGTATGTGTGTATGTGTGTGTGTGTGTATGTATGTATGTATGTATGTATGTATGTATGTATGTATGTATGTATGTATGTATGTATGTATGTATGTATGTATGTATGGATGTATGGATGTATGTATGTATGTATGACTTTATTAACTTTTCAACAGAGATTTTATCAGATTAATCAAATTAAGATAATACAAGATCATGATATACAACAGAAAAGTTACAAAATTATAACAGTACTACCGTCTCATCTTCCCTATTGACAAAATGAAATTTCTCTAAACCTGCAACCATAAATATCTGTAGTCAAATCTAACTAGCATTTGGCTTTGAATAACCTTAATCTTTGGTTATTTGCTTGGTGATGATAATAATTCAAACGTGTTAGTACGTCTATATTAATATGTACATAAAATGAAGTTGAAATAGTAACGAAAAGGAAATGGAAAACAATCGTAATTATATATGTAGTTCTTTTTAGATGACACACGTAGGTTTGTATGCATGTATGCATGCGTGCGTGCATTTATCAATGACTGAATGTCTAGCTGACTTCATTTCCTCTGCAGCAAAGATTACATCAGGCTTTAAAAATAGGCTATAAAAAGTACCGATTGTAGATTTTAGGATTACACAAATAATTCACAGAATCAATTAGGATCTAATTGTATCAATGGAAAAAATTTTTTGTATAAAACATATTCATTTCTGCAAATGAGGTGATATCTATTTTCAGCAGCAACTTGCAGATAGTCACCATATATCTACCACTGAGCATGGCATCTTCATTCATAAGAACCATTATATTCATAACAATGATCTTAGAATATGAATCGGTTCTTTTGCATTATGTTTATAATGAAGGGCTTAAACACGAGTTGCGTTAGCACAAAATCCATGCGCAACGATAATGTAGAGTTGTATCATCATTAGAACATCCGATGATTGCATATCATTTGATCCTATTCCAAAACAAAATATTACTCTACACTGAAAAAAAAAATCACTTTAACATAGTTAATGAACTCTTTGTATAACCCACATAACTGGCGGTTGATGTAAATCTGTTTATGTATCACGACACTATATGCATGTTTAATTTGCATGTACATAACATACTATCAGTGGCTAATCGTCTTTGACATGGTATCTTTGCCATTCAAATTATACTAACGTTATTTCACTTGATAAAAACAGAATATTAAAATTGTTTCCAAAGTAAATAGACATAATAATAATAATAATAATAATAATAATAATAATAATAATAATAATAATAATAATAATAATAATAATAAGAAGAAGAAGAAGAAGAAGAAGAAGAAGAAGAAGAAGAAGAAGAAGAAGAAGAAGATGATGAAGAAGAAGAAGAAGAAGAAGAAGAAGAAGAAGAAGAAGAAGAAGAAGATTAATAATAATGATAAAACTTTATTTCAGATGTAGGTCTGCAGGAAATGATCAACAAATTTACACAAAATATGACAAAAAAGTTACTTTAACAAATTGCTTCAACGGTCAATGATTGACGAATTACAGCAGCATGCAAAGTGAAACGAAACTATTCTTTCAAGATTATGTTGTTACTATTAGAGATTTTTGTTTTTTATGAATGCACTCTATTTAAAGCCAAAACGCAAAAAACATCATTATTCACAAACATTCTCTGATGAACTATGACACCTATAAAAACCCATTAAAAATGAACAACCATTAAGAGACATTTAACAGCCTTATTGTAGAACGTGAATAAGAGAATCACGATAGAAATTCATGCAAGGGTTTTTTTATATGTAAGACATGATTTGAAAGATCATAATGCATATTTAACAATTGCGCCCCCTATCGTATGGAATCAGCCATGGTGAAAGCATCTAGCCGGAAATAGATCCGAAATATGGCTTAGGACTCCAAGTGTACCGAGCATATATCTACAATTAAGCACGTATATGACATGAGACGGGCTAGTGTACATGTGCTCATTAATTCAACAATAGCTTTGATCGTACAATATCTATAGCAGGTGGATATATGTTCTTAAAAATACTTGTATGAACTGAGATAATTGAAAACAAGCCATGTTATGAAACGGTTTGATAGACTTATAAAACCCATCATAAATTGTGATTTCCAAGTTTGGAGCTTTACTTTATCTACATGCATTGAAAGTGTCCAACTACATTTTGCAAAAAATATACAAGGAGTGACGAAGACAATACAAATTATTTTATTTAAAGCTAACGACAATGAAGCAAGTAAACTTTGTTACATTATGAAGTATTGGATTAAAATAGACACAAAGGAACACACACACATAACATAACATAGTATGAGAGAGAGACAGAGACAGAGAGACAGACAGACAGACAGACAGACAAACAGACAGACAGACAGAGAGAGAATATACAAATAAGAAGAATAACATTCATATTCAATATATGAATGCTATTCATATGGCAAATAACAACCCTTTCAAGCGCACTGGATCCACCAAGGGATCACGTGTATCAGGGATTGATAAGATAGATGCAATAAACTGACGACGAACAGCGCGAAACTAATAACTAACAA